>CAJGYO010000006.1:84538300-85138300 GCA_904845875.1 Miscanthus lutarioriparius
TAAAATAGTTGATCCCTGTCTCCAGGGCATAGCTCATGATTATGCTCAAAATCAAGAGTTTTAACCTTTCATACAGCTCCTTCTTCTTTCACCATCATAACACAAGGACAATTTGACTTCTGCTGAACATTTGTTTTCCTTCTTCTTATCGGTTTCTTTCTAACATCCTTGTCTACTTCAGCTTCTTGCTCCAAACACTTTGGTTCCTTTTCTTTTCCTTGACGAGTGCATCTCATTGTCACTTTGACTACCTCATTATTTCTCTTCTTACTTTGAGTTCTTGTCGTATGTGTTATGGCAACTTGAAATCCAGCTAGGAACGCATAGAAGTTGAAAAAATGGTGAGCATCATCCCTACTTTTAAATTTCATCGATAGCTGTGGGGTGTACTTGCTGTTGATTGGTGCATTGTTGCCTTCAAATGCTGCAACCTGCTCATTTTTTATGAATTCTTCAATCTCTTCCTCCGTCAGTTCCAGGCTACCATTTACATGTTCATTATCATCTGTTACTGTTGATGTAATATCTGAACTTGTTGGTTCTACTGCTATGATCCTCAAGTCATTTTCTCCCATTGTTGGTTGGTCATCTTGATTTTCATGATGCACCTGTAAATATATTAGCAGCATTCTCAGTTTCTGAGTAATGCGATTTATAATACAAATATTTTTTTTCAGTGTGGACTGAAATAGTTGAAGAGATCATTTTTTATGTACCTCATCAATGTCCATGTTATTGAATACATCAGTTTGCCAATGGTATTGTTGAATTTCATATCTATCATCATCAGCTATGCTTGTCGTTGCTCCCTCATCATCAGCGACGATTGTCATTTCTCCATCGTGTTTTTGCAAAGATAAGTTTTACTTTGATGCCAGTACATATTTGTATTGCTTATAAATGTAATTAAATTGGCTCAGCTGTCTGTATGTACCTCATATGACAGCCTTGACTCTAATATTGACCAGTCAGTTTGTGGTCCAAAGATTCCATCTAGATCTTCAAGTCTCATATTCTGTTTTATTTGTTTGATAATGAGAATGGTTACCATTTATAATATAACACAACTAGTCTGACAAGCATATATAATATAGTTTTACCTCATTCCTGTCATTTTCAAGTATCATCTTTGTTAATGATCCTTGCATCTCTTCATGTTGCTGCACAGTTTATAATGAAGCATTGAAATTAAAGTACTGTTATGCTGAAATTACATTGCACATATGTGTGTAATTTACATATGTCTGAATTGTAATTTTTGTGTACTGGTATTATAAAATTTTACCTGCGTATTCCAGTCAGTCTGATTATCTTCCTGAGAGTTCCTGATCTGTTCCATCATAAGTTCAGTGTAGCCTCCCTGCATTGAAATATATTATAGTCGAAAAACAACCTTCTTATGTTGGCATTTTTTGATTCTAAGCAATGATTTTGCTCACCTTTTTGTATCTGTAGGTATTTGAAAGGTCACTGGAACAATTTGTGCCTGCAAATATTTGGTAAGGAGCTGACTGCACTTCCTTAATTGCTTCTTGTGACTTCACTGATGTTGGATAATCATCACATCTACTTGTTGTGACATACATATTATTCTGCTTCATAAAAAAAGCAAGCAGGTGAGTACTTACATAGCTTTTCATTGCATCATTGAATTGTGTTTCTTACCTCAAGTAGTTGATCAAACTCGACTGGTGCTTGTATTAGTTGCATAAGGGAAGCAATTGAAACCTGCAAGAAAATGAAGAAGCCATTAGTTCTCATTTATTTATTGTTTGTGTCAACTGTTTTGAATTAGGAGTAATTTTACATCATTTTTGCTTTCTTCTTGGCGAATCATATCCTCATAATTGTGAATCTAATATTGTGCCTCTGACATTTCCTGCAGCCTTGTTCTTCTTTCTAGATTCATGTTCTGTTAAAATATCCAGAAATAGAAACCATAGTTTGTAGTGTTATTCATGCTACCATCATTGGCTTGCATATTTGTTTTTGAACACAATAAATGTATAGCACTAAAGGAATTACTAACTAAACTTGCAAAAGCTTTTGAACTTGATCCTACGATGCATAAAGCCTACTACCGGAAATGGTTAGTGGCACTCTTCTTTTTTCAATAAAAGTTATACATGAACACTCCCATAATTCTCTCTGCTACATTTTTGTCTATGTACTAAGTTATTTCTTGTTTACAGTGCTGCATGCATTAAGCTTGAAGAATACCAAACTACAAAGGCTGCTGTTGAGTTGGGTTCTTCTTATGCATCAGGTGATTCAAGGTTTACTCGTATATTGAAGGAATGTGAAGAGTGCATCGCTGGTGAGCAAAATAAACTTCAGCTAGTGTTAATTGGTTTATGTGTCCAGAGGAATCTAGCCAGGCACCAGTAAAGAATATTGAGCCTCCTGTGGCCCCTACTGTTGAGGACAAGGAGGATGTCGCAAATATAGAGAATACACCACCAGTGGTAGAACCCCCAAGCAAACCTAAATACATGTAACTAGTGTAAATTCGTAGAACTCTTTGAACCACCTATCTCAGACTGAATGCTATGTAATCAAACCACTTGACCTTTTCCCAGTACAGGTAGCTATTTTGTTTCTGTTACTACCTTGTTGGTGAGGCACTTATGGATTTGCTGGGCCATAGACTTTACTGCCATAAGGGAAGTGTTTCTCTACGACCTCGTGAGGTTTGTAGCTTTTGTTGGAATCTAAAAATTTTGCTTTAGCGATGAGGAAACCTATTTTGTTTGGCTTCCTTTCATCCTTCAACCTAACATATCTAGATGAAGTAATTGGTGTGACACGAAGATAATCTCTTCTTCCCTTGTCGTCAAATGTCAGATGCATTAGGTACATTAGTCTTCTGATTAGTGTGAACATAGGATTACATGATCAGGTTAATATATCAGGCACCTGTGATTTGGGGTTTTGCATATATAAACCCATGTCTTCATCTAAAAAAATGAACTTGATCCAGATGGTACTTATTGTCTTGCAGTTATGAAGCATATGGCATGGCTAAAGATTTCATGCCTCTCTATTCACTAAGAGGTAATCATTGTCCATTCTATGTTGATGTTGCTTTTCATACTTGTTTTCTGTTACTAAGGTGTAAGTCAACCTATAGCTAGCACCTTGCCTTCAAGACAAGGGTCAGATACAGAATATAAATTTATTTATGATTTCTAGCTGCTGAGTCTCAATCAAAAGGTCAACAGTGGAAAATTTAAATAACTTTAGAGAAACAAAACAAAAACACATATAAGCTTCACTTTACCTTTTTTTCAAAAATGCTTGTTTAATCAGTATAATTACATTAGCAGCAAATACCAGTTGCAGTATTTGAAATATGCAATTTGTTTTTAGGTATTCTGTATTTTTGTTTCCTGAGTTCCTTAATTTACGAATCTGTATTTCTGATTCCTGAATTTGGTTGCAGCAAATACTAGCAATCTTGGATTACATCTTTTACGAGGAAGTCGGTGTGCTTACCTTGGCTGTTGAGGTTAGTGGTTCCTTTTGAATGTGTTGGTTGGTTGCCCCTTTTCTCTGGTCTGCTTGCCCCCATGCAGAGGAGATCTTCATCTTTGATCTGCTGGTTGTTTTCTCCTTTCCCCTACTCTGATCTGATCTCATCTCCACGCAGAGCAGTGCTTTGCTTGCCCCCACGAAGAGATCTGATCTCCATGGAGGACAGAGGCTTCCCCCTGTTTGCCCACACGAAGAGATCTGATCTCCACGAAGAGGCTTTCCTACGAAGAGATCTGATCTCATCTCTGTCTTCTTAGTTATTGGGCTCTGGGCTGAACTAGACCTCTCTGTCTTCTTAGTTAGTGGACCTCTCTGGCATGTCTTTATTGGGCTGAACAATAGTTGTGGGCCTTGTTTGCCTGATGGAATTTGTGTGTTGCATTCTCTTAAAACACATGTTTTTTTCCAGTGTTTCAATTCATGTGTTTCTTGGCATGTAACAACCATGTGCTAACTAATCTAAAAACACATGGTTTTTCCTATGTTGAAATCTGTGTGTTTTACATACAGCCAACAACTATGTGTTGACTTGTGTTAAAACACACGTGTAACAACTATGTGTTCACTTTCATTGTGTTTGGTTTCAACACGCCCAAACCAGCTGATAAAAACCAGCACCAGCCAGACCAAAGACAATAAAAAAGGTAAAAAAAAGAAAAGAACACGAAGTTTTTTTTATTTTTGTTCCTGGCTTGCACGTCAGCAACATCATGCGCTGATCGAGGCACTAAGCTCCATTATGAAGAGCATGCGGCCGCCACCTGCACTGCACGGACCGAACGCCATCGCCTGTGCATGTCTGCGCATGACTCAGGCCACTAGACAGCAATGTCGTAGGCAGACCGCCGCACCGAGCATGCTGAAGCCCGGAGACTTCCGCAATTCCACGCCAGACTCGCACGCCCGAATACCTCATGTTCCCCAGATGCAACACGCACACCGCCGAACAGCTGCATGTATGTGCCGCGACCTGAAGTCATAGATACCGTGGCCTGGCCTGAACGCCACCTCTGCACGGTGCAAAAAGCACCTCCACAAAGCTCACATGTCATAAGCCCAACCTACCTCGCACGAACATCGACATCGTGTCCTCCGCGGCATGCACGTCGCTCAGCCATATCCTTGGCTCACACGTAATTGTACAATCCAGCCGCTCTGAATACTGCTTACTTGTCTATCAGGCAATATATGTGGATAACAACTATAAAGAACTTTGCATTAAAGAAAGCAAAATATGAGAAGCTATAAAGATATTGTATTGATCCCGTTGATCATACAGTTGTTCGATCAAGCACAGGAACATGTAGTTCCAACATGCTAATAATCTACATCTTTGTTCGGCTTTAAAAATTTTATAACCTGTAGTTTTAGGATGCATGAATAATTGTTAACTTGATGCTAGCAAGCAGCTCATCACCGTGGCTCATCAGCAAGCTTGCAGCTATATGTACCGCAAATTAATCATTTTGACAGAAAAATCCCTCTGTTTGTAGACATTTATAGTATTTAATTTATGTTCATGTATATGTACCACGTGTTGATATTTTTTTATGCTCAGGTTATGAAGTATATACCATGTAATTTGCAAGAATAAAATCTTGAATGATTACATTAGAAACATGATATAAGGTATATGGGCTCTCTAAATCCGGAAGATCTTAGATTTATCATCTCTAAGAGGCTCATATTTAGTTTTCCTAGCATAATGATTTTTGGGATGAATGAATGGTTGTATTAATTCTAAAAATTAGCGTGTACCATGGCTATATCCTGAAAAATGCTAAGATGCGTCTAAGAATATTTTGCATAACCATCCACTGTCTTTTTGCACCTTGCTACTTGTTTACACTCAATAAACATATATGCACATGACTTAGTTATAATGATATATGTATAACTTTCATGAAGAAGGAATATCCTGGACATGTCCTAAATGACAGAATTATATAGCATGATCATTGTTAAATCCTAGTAGGATATTCTACTGTCCCACTGAAGTAGAGTAGATCTTAATAAGCATAGTAATTCCTAGTATTACTCTCAAAGAATGAGTATGTGACCAAGCTAAATTCTAAAGGTATTATGGGACTCACTACATGAGAAATTCTAGAAGATATCCTATATTATGATGATTGCATAATGTTAGAAATATTAGAAATTGAATTTTCAAACTTATATGACCATATGGGATATAAATGCTACTCTATAAACAAATACAATTAACTTGAAGCTTTGTGTTAAAAGTCATAGAAGACGAGATGATAAAGACAAATTTATCCAATTTTAGAAGAAATGTTTCTTGAAATAGAAAATCAAGAGCATCGAAGTACTAAAAGTATCCAATATCATCAAGAATTACTCAATATCAAATAGAAATTGAGTCAGAATATTTAGATAGCTCTATGAATCAAGATACGTGACTTACGTATATTATATTTCTACTAGAAGGATCAAGCAAGCATGAAGCTGCTAAAATATCAAGCATTGAAGCTAAGACATGTAAGAACGGATAGAAATTAAAATATTTATAGTTCCTCTTGAAAAAGAACTTAAATCATGTGTTTATAGATTTGTTGCTTTTCAAATTCATATCATGAAGTATTGATAGTAATGGTTGTGGTGCTTTAAATTTTAATTCCCGTTAAATTAAGTGGATTATGTAAACTCATAGAAGAGTTAATGATTAATTTATTAGTTTGAAGACTAATATGAAGCATTTACTATTCTTAATTGTAATTTTTATTTGCAGTAATATATGTTAATCTCGCATGGAAAGAATTATGATTTACATATAAATAATTGCCTATTGCCTATCTGAATAAATTTTACATTAATTTTATCCACAAAGAAGCTTCGATTAACCATGAAGGTTATAATTCTTTGTGCACTACCACCATGCATGTAGGTAGAAGGGAAAATAAATTTCTAGAAGCACATGAACAATTGGACTATACTATCGTATTAACGGATCTTAGAAGGATCAATTTAAGCTAAGAAATAGTATAATCCTAAAACTACATATTTAATACTTCAGCCCAAAAACCAGAAGTTTATGTTCTACCTTGAATATGTAGTCATACACTGAATAATACACTAGATATGTGAATTTCATGCCAACACCAATCTATACTAGAAGTATGATTGGATTCTATTTAACATTAGAAATGATTATTCATAGATGATGCATGAAGCATATTACTATTTGAAGTAATTATGGCATGAAAAATGGGAGGATTTTTTGGGTAAAGGCATAAGAAAATGTGGGTAATATATATTTAATAGGCATAGCCTTTCTAAATCTATCTTTGAGTGCATGTATCAGGACTTGAAGTTCTAGTCGAGTCCCTTTTGGCCGAGTTAACTTTCTCTATGTTCAACTAATTGTAAGCAAGCTTGTAGCTTTGCATTTTGTTGTTATCTACTACGTTGGATTGAATACCAATATTTCACATTACACATGAATGTGTATCACTATATATGTTGTGCTCTCGTCGAGCTGCAACTATCTCCACTCTTGTATGAATATTAGCATAGTAGCTATATTTTGTAGCTTGTAGCTACCTTTGCACTTCCCTTATAATTAAATTGGCTAACTAGCACGCTATATCTAAATAGTTCTCGTTGAACTAAGAAATAATTTGCTTTGCTTTCAATGCATCGCATGCATAAGCAATAGATTGGTCTATGGCCAAATAGCCTAAGATCAAGGGAGTTGCTTAAATTAAAATTGACTAAATGGAGAAGTGACCCAATTGAATGGTCTAGATTATAGTGGAAATTGAGTTGGTAGGTAAAACACTTATGATGATTTAGAATTTATAAAGAAAAGGCATTTGGTGAATTTTGCATTAATAGCAATTAGAAAATTCTAAAAGAAATTCCATGTGAGTTTGAATGTTGCGTATTCTATATTTTTAAAGTATATGGTCTATTTTTTATGTATGAGTACTTGGATCAATTATTTTGGCTAAACAAAAAAGAAGCTAGACAATAAAATAGTTTTCTAAACTATGATATATGCAAATCAGGGGAAGAACATCCCTGAGTTTGTAGGAATGCCGAACATTTTAAGTGCACTTTATGTATTCTAGCTCGCTGCATTTAATGAATATGAACCCTGTGTTTAAATATTTGCGTGATATATTTTCCATTAAATTTCATCGTAGCATACATGAATGGGCCTTCACTTGTAGTTGAAAATATATAAATTTGAATTATTTTAAGCCTATGATAGGGGGTATCTTTTAAAGTATGCTATTAAAAGATCAAATATTGGCATTAGGGGGAGAAAAAACCTATTTTGAATGCCAAATATTATTTTTATAGAAGGAAAATAATCTTAAGAGAAAATATTTTTTGAAGCTTGAAACAGGAATAGCATCACGCACTAAATCAAACAATAGTTCGAGTAATGCTCTTGTAAAGCATGAAGTGGAGCTTATGCCAGATATTTTAAAAATGAGAGGAGTAATTTGAAGTTATAAACCAAAAGTTGTGTTTACTAGTAGTAAACTAAAATGTTGTATACTATCAAGCTAAAATCCATGGGGACACCTATGGTTCTAGTTTAGTGTATACTTATTAAATAGAAACAAAATAAGAATAAACTTCTCCATTCTCATGAAGAGAACGCCTCATAAAGAAGGTCAACCACCTCATGTAGAGGATCATCATGAAGATGAAATTCAACACACTAAGTGCACGCATCATAGTGTTGGGTACCCAGAACAATAAATTGTCTCTTGTTTGGGAAATAACAAAGAGATGGAACTATCTCATATTATGAGAATATTAGGAGAAAATAATAGTTGTCGACAACTCTACCTCTATAATTGCAAATGTTTCTCTTATGAGAACCCGGATTAAAAAACAAAGTCCATGACAAAGTCGCCTGTAGCGATTATATCGGGTCAATGAAGAAGGCAATTGAGGTTGTATCTCTTACTAAGAAGAAATAAATGTTCTGCTATATCTCTAGCAAATGAAATGAATGAATATGAAATATACAGTTAATAAGTGGATTATAAAAATTCATATAATTCCCGAAGAATATAAATCGCAACATACGGAAATTAAATCTCATACAAGTATTAAGAAATCTAAGGTAGAATATATTCACGAATGAATATTGAAGTCTCAATAAGAGCATGTCCTAGAAGGAATGGAGTCATCAAATGACTTTATAGTGAATAACACTATCTCATTGTGTATATCACATAACAATCTCTCATGTAGTAGAGAATATATCTCATAGAAGAGAAATGTTATTCACCGAAAATGAGAATATTCTTGAAGGAGTTAATCCATGAAGGATTTACGAGTCGGTTCTTGAATAAACATCATTAATCCCAGAAGTGAAAATGAGGAATCATAAACACCATGAAGGTGTCATACAAACACTTAGAAAGTGTATATTGTAAAGCTAGCAACAAAGTGTTGATATCCTCTAAAATACCATAAAAGGTATAAGAATAATGGTGATTTTGGCGATTGAATTATCCCCTAAATACCAAATGCAAGACTGGATTTATTATTTAGTGGTACAATTAAAATCTCAAAGATTTGTTAACATATAATTTGAAAATCCACTAAGAAAGAATTATAAGTATTCGAACTCTAGTATAAGTTTGATACACTATCTAGAAGATATTGAATATTAACTTATTTACCCCATAATTCTCTGAAAGGATTTATTACCCTGAAGGATAAAATTTATTTGTTTTGCACAACTAGTAAGTGGTCATTATGTGTGAAGAATATTGCTCTTGTTTATACCCATATTATAATTCATAGAAGAATTATGAGCCAATTTTTGAAAGATATAGTGTTGGGTTCATAAACCCGGGTCCCTCGCAAACCGGCTTCCCAAACAAAGGCTTGGCCTAAGCTGACAACGCACAACTCATGGGCCGGCCCAAGTATCGGGACGACGGGCTAGAAGAGCGATCCAATCACCGACCGGAAGGCCTAGCCGAGGAGGAACGGCGCCGCTTTCAGACTCTAGCCCACCTCTCCGACCGGAGCGCTCACTTCGGTCTCTAGACTCTCCGACCGGAAGGCCTGGCCAAAGCACTACTTTCGACTCCGACCCCATGTCTCCGACCAGGGTATACAAAGACCCTGCTCACTGCTCTTCTCCGACCGGTGCAACCAGAGCCGACTGAGACCGACCGACCGGGGACGCCCGCCCGGAAAGGACCAGGGAATAAACGGAGAAAAGCAAGGAAAGGTGCACAAGTCAAACCACGATATCAGGGACCATACCTTGTACACCTATAGGAACAGTACTCTACAACCACCCTGACACAAACAATGTTGTTGGCGCCGACATTTTACCTACAATGTTGTGGGCGCCATTAAAACTCCCATACGGTAAGGCCCCCCACATGCCTCTGGGCATCGACAGTGTTGTGGGCGCCGGCTTTTACCATACCAGGAACATGGTAAAACCCCTTGCATGCCTCCAGGAATCAATAGTATGGTGGGTGCCGACGTCTGCCGCGCCCAAAGAAGATGACAAAACCTCCCACATGCATCTGACATTCAACAGTGACGTCAACAGTGTTGTGGGCGTCTACAGTCATCCTGTACCCGCAGTCGTAGGCAACAAGACTTAGAAACATACGAACTCTCTCCCTCTCACTTGTAAGGACATCCCCTTCATCTATAAAAGGGGATGCGCTCTCTCCCAATAGACTCGGTGAACCCAAGTTTATTCAAGCTCAGACAAGTCATCCTAGTTAATCTAGATCGATCAAGTTCACTAGCTCACAACCATAGAACCGCTAGGTTCGGACCTCAAGCACACGCTTGAACACTTAGCTCACAAGCAGAGTTCCTGTCACTCTCGGCCCTTCCGACCAGAGCCGACCGGACCTCTTGTACACCCCCATCTTTCCCCTTCTCATTTGTAACCCCATTGCAAACTTTGAGCACTTGGGCTCAGGAATAAAGTCACCGATCGACTCAAACTGGACGTAGGGCACGTTGCCTGAACCAGTATAAATCCTATGTCATTGAGTGCTAGGCCACCTCCGATCATAATGTACGGCAAAACTACAAATATTTACGTGTTGGTCACTTTTTGCACCGACAGTTTACGCCGTCCTTGGGGAAGACGTTGTACGTTCAACAGTTTTTTAGTCATCGGATGGCCCACTTTTCCTCCACCCTCGCTGTGGTGGGCTTGGGCGATACGGTTCGCTTTGGCTCACTGGAGTTTCCCGCACTCTCACCTATTGGGATGTGGGTTCCACCCATCATTGAGCCATCCCAGGCCTTCCTCTTTGGAAGCCTAGACTTCATCGCCGACCGGCTCGGCGTACTACACCTTCGCAGGGAGGCTCACGTTCCGGCACCCATTGGGCGCCCTCCATCGACTCCGGGACGCATGACTTCAACGACGCGGCATCTGCGCTTCATTCTGAGCAAACTCTCTGCTCAAACCCCACTGTAAGTAATATGTGTACCGTTATTTACTCTTTATTTACTATCTCCCACCGATCATCCGGAGGGATCGTATTGCCCATGCCATGAACACCGTACTATCGGTTCCCCTACGGCCTCGTTTCCCCACGGATGTATACGCTCGGGGGCTCCGAAGGATGCCGGTGCCATCCCCTTCACATCCAAATTCATGGGAATGGCGAGCTACACCTCCGCCACCCTCCACGAACTCTTGGATGACGTGGGTGAGAGCGACGGCTCCAGCATCGGCAACGTGGCACCTCACCACCGTTAGTCCTGGGAGTGCACCATGGCCGACGCTCCGAGACAGCCGCCGGTGGTTGTGGAATCTGTGAGACTCACACCCCTTTGGACCCGTGTGCGGGGGCCCTCCCATTTGCGCAAGCGCACGCCGAGGAATTACGACAACGGTGGCAGAACCAGCCGCCGCCTGCGCCGGTGCGCTCGGAACAGCAAATTGCGCCCCATGCGCATGGCCCGGTGGGTGGCGCCCGGGGTCACGCCCGCCAGGTCCAACATGACATCATGAACAAGGGAAACGATCTCCCATAGTTCGCTCGAGCTGGCCATAACATGGCTGCTGCGGTAATGCTTCTGCGCGGTGTTCCTGAGCCCGTCGACCCCCAGGAGTGGGCAGTCTACTGGAACCTCCAGGTTCTAGTAGAAGTCGTCGTTGTTCAATAGGCGGAAAGCTCCGCATCGTGACTTTGACACGCGCCCTCTCTCCCCACCGGGGGAACGGGGACGAGCCAGACGGATCGCTCCATCCACTGCCTCCATTCTTAGCCGCCAGTATACCGCCTCAAGAGTTGCCAGCGGGCAACCGCACCACGGTCCGACCTTCTCCGCCTACCCTACATCGATCGACCGCCATTATCGGCGCATTCGGCCCGGTCCGACACCAAGACGCTTCCACAAGCATCGCCGCCAACCGGCATCGGGCCCGACATGATGATGATGTCCACCGGGCGGCGGTAAGAGCAGGCGACACGGATCCTGGCCCAACCATCGAGGAGAGCAGTGAAACGTGCCCTAGGCACGGTCGTCGACCGGACGACCGGAGTCCTAGCCCTGAGGGTTCGGGGCCACATGCCTTTGATCGGTGTATCCGAAGAGTGTTGTTCCCACAGCGCTTCTGACCGCCCACCAACATCGCCAAGTACACCGAGGAGACAAACCCCAGTATTTGGCTCGAAGATTTCTGGCTCGCCTACCGAGCCGGAGGGGTGGATGACGACTATTTCATCATTCAGTATCTCTCCATCTGTGTGGGGGAACATGTTCGGGCATGGCTTGAATTCCTCCCACATGATAGCATCCGCGACCGGGCGGACCTCAAGAGGGTCTTCGTCGGGAATTTCCAGGGGGCGTATGTCTGCCCTGAGAATTCCTGGGACCTCAAGAGTTGCCAGCAGGAGCCCAGCGAGTCCCTGCGGGACTACATCCGTACGTTCTCCCAACGATGCAACTCCCTCCCTGATGTCGTCGACACGAACATTATCAGCGCATTCCTCTCTGGGACGACCTGCAAGTCCCTAATCCACAAGCTTGGATGCCTAAAGCCCCGTACCACCTACGACCTGCTCAACGTCGCCACTAACCACGCCTTCGGCGAGGAAGCGGTCAGAGCGGTCTTCAACGGAGGCCGGGACAAAGGCAAGGCCAAGCGCACGGACCAAGACGAGGGCCCCTCCACACAGAGGGGCAGGAAGAACAAAAAGGACCAGGGCCGACCGGACAACACCGCGTTGGTTGCCACAACTGACCGCACGGGCAAGCAGCCCCAACAGGGCCTGCCTGACTACTTCAACAAACTCATGGATAGCCCGTGCACCAACCACGCCTACCCCGTCAAACACCTCTACAAGAACTGTGAGCTCCTCAAACATTTCCTACGACAGGCCGGTGGGCCGAAAGAAGGGACAGCAAAGAGGCAACAACCAATAAAGGAGGCACGGCGGGCAAGGACGGAGACGATTTCCCCGATGCCGATGAATGCATCATGATCTTCGGTGGATCCGACGTCATCTGGTCCAAGCGCCAGCACAAGGTACGCTATAGGGAGGCATGCGCCGCCAAGACAGCCGTCCCCTCCTTCCTCAGCTAGTCGGAATCTCTAATCACCTTCGATGAAAGGGACCATCCCTCCCACGTCGGAAGACCAGGACGCTACCTGCTCGTCATCGACCCCATTGTCCGCAAGAAGCACCTCACCAAGGTGCTGATGGACGGAGGCAGCAACCTCAACATCCTCTACGTCGACACCATCGATGCCATGCGCATCCCCTGATCGGAGCTCTGCCTGGCAGGCTCTCCCTTCCACGGAGTGATCTCGGGAGCGCAGGCATACCCGCTCGGGCAAATCGACCTGCCCATCACGTTCGGTAGCTGAGCCAACTTCCGCTCGGAGGTTCTCGCCTTCGAAGTGGTGGACTTTCTAGGATCCTACCACGCCATCTTGGGGCCGCCATGCTACGCCAAATTCATGGCAATCCCCAACTACACCTACCTCAAGCTGAAGATGTCGGGACCAAACGATGTCATCACCATGAGCAGCGCCTTCTCGCACACCTTCACGTGCGACCACGAGCACTACGAGCTCGCCACTGCGGTCGTCAACTCATTCGAGCTCCCGTGGCTCGGGGAATCATCGATCCCGATAATCCCATACTGCAACAAACCAACCTCCTTGATGGCCTTTCGACCGCACAAGGAAACCAAGGCGGTGGGAATCGACCCCACCGACCCAACCAAGATGGTTCTGATCGGGACCCAGCTCCTGGCCAAATAGGAACTCGAGCTCGTCGACTTCCTGTGCGACAACCATGATGTCTTCGCATGGCAGCCTTCTGACATGCTGGGCATACCACAGGGGGTCATCGGGCATGCACTACGCCTCATCCCGGGCTCAAAGCCCGCCAAGCAGCGCCTGCGTCGCTTCGACGACGAGAGGCGCAGGGCCATAGGCGAAGAGATCACCAAACTCCTGGCAGCCAGATTCATCAGAGAGGTATTCCACTCTGACTGGCTTGCCAATCCTGTTCTTCTTAAAAAGAAGACCGAGAAGTGGAGAATGTGCATTAACTATACTGGCCTCAACAAAGCATGCCCGAAGGATCACTTTCCTTTGCCGTGCATAGACCAGATAGTCGACTCCACCTCAGGTTGTGAGATCCTCTCCTTTCTAGATGCCTACTCAGGCTATCACCAGATCACGATGAAAGAGTCTGATCAGCTCGCAACCTCGTTAATCACCCTGTATGGTTCGTACTGCTACATAACCATGTCATTCGGCTTGAAGAATGCTGGCGCCACCTACCAAAGGTGCATGCAGCAATGCTTCACCGACCAAATCGACCCGCTCGATCAGCCTGACCAAACCAAGCGGCCAAGACCAACGATCGCCGTCTATGTTGATCACATAGTGGTCAAAATAGCTCAAGCCTGTGACCTGATCGCAAACTTGGCCACGACATTCATGAACCTTCGAAGGTTCAACATCAGGCTGAATCCCGAAAAATGTGTTTTCGGGGTTCCAAAGGGGAAGCTGCTAGGATACATTGTGTCCGAGCGCGGCATCGAGGCCAACCCTGAAAAAATCATGGCCATCTCCAACATGGGTCCCATACGCAACGTCAAGGGCGTGCAAAGGCTCACCAGCTGTCTGGCTGCCCTGAGTCGATTCATCTCCCGGCTCGATGAACGAGGGATGCCACTCTACAAGCTCCTCAAAAAAACGGACACTTTCGTCTGGACTGAGGAAGCCCAGCAGGCCCTAGAGAGCCTCAAAGCGTCCCTGACGTCAGCTCCGATCCTCGTCGCTCCCGAACGAGGAGAACCCCTTCTCCTCTACATCGTGGCCAGCAACCATGTGGTAAGCGCCACGCTGGTCGTCGAAAGGGAGGAACCGGAACACCAACTTAAGGTCCAGCGGCCCGTATACTTCATTGGCGAAGTACTCACCGACCCCAAGGTCTGGTACCCCCAGGTGCAGAAACTCCTATACGCCGTGCTGATGGCGATCCAGAAGCTCCTGCACTACTTCACCGACCACGAAGTCATGGTCGTCACTTCATACCCACTTGGGGGCATCATCCGCAATTGCGACACCGCGGGACGGATCTCTAAGTGGGCACTCAGACTCATGGGCCACGACATGAGGTACATCCTCCGTACCGCCATTAAATCTTAGGCTCTCGTGGATTTTGTCGCCGAATGGATAGAGGTATAACTACCGACCTCGGACGTCACCCATGAGTACTAGAAAATGTACTTCGATGGGTCTGTAATGGCACCCGGCTTGGGGGCTGGAGTGGTTCTGATCTCCCCGGATGGGAGTAGGCTCCGCTATGCCATCTACCTCCACTTTTTAGCCTCAAACAATGTCGCGGAGTACGAGGCCCTCATCAACGGACTACGCATCGCCATTGAGCTCGGTGCTACGTGACTCTATGTTCGCGGCGACTCGGAGCTACTCGTTGATCCAGTCATGAAGGAGTCCTCCTGCAAAAGCCCCCTCATGGCAGCATACCGCCAAGAGGTGCGCAAGCTCGAGGATAAGTTCTAGGGGATCGAGCTACATCACGTCCCTCAAAGGGACAACGACGCCACCGATTTTCTTGTGAAATTGGCTGCCAGGAGGGATCCATCCCCAAGCGGGGTCTTCATCAACGACATCCACGAGCCATCCGACCCACATCCTAGAAGGTTCGATCTAGACACACCTCGACGCCTAGCCGACGCTCGGGGGCTCCAACCCCGACGCTAAGTCAGCACCCGGGGCATTCGACCCCAACGCCAAGCCGGCGCTCGAGGGCTCCGATCCTAGTACCTCCATGACGACGTCACCCACAAACATTGTCATATTGCCACTCGATCAAACCGACTGGCGAGCGCCGCTACTCGCCTACCTCCTCGAGGAGGTTCTCCCGCTCGAAAGGACTGAAGCTCGACATATCACTCGACGCGCCAAGACCTTTGTCGTGCTCGGTGATGAGCTCTACAAACGGAGTCCATCAGGGGTGCTCATGAAGTGCATCCCCACCAACCAGGGGAAGCAGCTCCTCCTCGAGGTCCATGTCGGGATTTGCGGACATCACGCGGCCCCAAGGTCACTGGTCGGAAAAGCCTTTCGCTAAGGTTTTTACTGGCCTACCGCGCTATGAGATGCAGAGGAGGTCATCCGCAGGTGTGAAGGATGCTAGTTCTACGCTAGGCAAACCCATTTGCCGGCACTGGAGCTCCGAACCATCCCCATCACCTGGCCATTCGCGGTCTGGGGCCTCGACATGGTGGGAACCCTCAAAAAGGGCCTAGGCGGCTTCACTCACCTACTTGTAGCAGTCGACAAGTTCACCAAGTAGATAGAGGCCAAGCCCATCAGCAACATTCGTTCGGAAGAGGCAGTCAAATTCTTCCTCGACATCATCTACCGGTCCGGCGTTCCTAACTGTATCATCACCGACCACGGGACTAACTTCACCGGAAAGAAGTTCCTAGACTTCAGTGATGGATACGGCATCAGGATTGACTGGGCCTCGGTCGGACATCTACTAACCAACGGTCAGGTCGAGCGTGCCAATGGCATGGTCCTCCAAGGACTTAAGTCACGCATCTTTGACCGACTCAACAAATACGTCGGGCGATGGGTTGCGGAGGTCCCAGCGATCCTCTAGAGCCTGAGAATGACCCCAAACTGATCCATAGGGTTCACACCCTTCTTTCTGTCCTATGGAGCTGA
This sequence comes from Miscanthus lutarioriparius, assembly GCA_904845875.1. Lineage (NCBI taxonomy): Eukaryota > Viridiplantae > Streptophyta > Magnoliopsida > Poales > Poaceae > Miscanthus > Miscanthus lutarioriparius. The sequence goes on from CAJGYO010000006.1 coordinate 84,555,042, forward strand.
GGCAGTGCTACCCTTCGACCTTGACCATGGCGCCCCAAGAGTTAAGGCTTTCGACTGCAATCGAGCCACGGAGGCTCAGCAAGACGCAGTCGACCTGCTCGAAGAGGCCCACGAGATGATCGTCATCTATTCCGCTCGCTACCAACAAACCCTGCGTAGGTACCACGAAAGGAAGATCAGGGGGAGGATACTCGAAATCGGCGATCTTGTACTCCGGAGGACCCAATCAACGAAGGAAAAATACAAACTCTCACCACCATGAGAAGGGCCCTATACGGTGACCGATGTAATCCGACCGGGCACCTATCGACTGGAAGACAACAATGGCAACGTTCTCACCAACACTTGGAACATTGAACAGCTACGTCATTTTTCCCCTAATTTTGGTCTTATAGCTTTTTAGTCAAACACTTGCCCCTGTAAAGCGCCCTTGCCCGAACACTTTCAGCCCGGGTCGCTCGGAGGCTCCATGAGGGTACATTACTGAATACCCCCTCTCTTTTTTACTCTTTTTTTACTGTCACATGGTAAACAACTTCATCCCCGAACGGAGTCACTTTCCTTTTCCTTTGATTGCCCTATGTAACTTTGTTCTTGCTCCTAACCAAACGCACCTCACCACGGTTACGAGCAGCCGAGCCCCGCGGGCCATGCCCAAGTTCTTAAAAAGCTACAGCCTACGGAACTAACGGGTAGGTGCAAAAAAGAAAGGACAAAAATAATAGCTATGCTAGGATAAAAACAAAGAACGGATAGTGATTCTATCACAAAAGCAGTACTGATGTATTCATTGATAAAAAACTATTCACATGGGTACTCACCCACAAACTCAATTATTATATTTTCTACTACTACTCCAAATACTACTGCGCCGCTTGACGACATCGCCTGAACGCCGCCGGACGTAACCACCACCGCTGGGGGCCTACCCGGTTCCGCTCCCTCGACTTCGTGAGCGCAACGGGTACCTCAATGGACCTTCTCGGTTCCGCTTCCTCAACTTCGGCGAGCGCAACGGGTACCTCAAGAGACCTGCCCTGTTTTGCTCCCTCTACTTGGCGAACGGAACGGGTACCTCAAGGGCGTCACACCCATAGATGCTTAGTAGAAGAGCATGGGGCTCCTAACCTTCTCATGCAGTCGAGACAGCTCCTGGGCAGGGACGCGACCACCGGGGTATAGCCACCATGGCTAGAAGAGATCTCATCAAACTTTATTAACTGGCCAACCCGAGTAGCTGCAGGCGCGGAACCCTCCACCGGCACGATCCTGAGCGACTCCCCCTCCGAAAAGGCTCGCTCGGCGAAGATCCACCGGAGAAAGTCCACGCACGGCTCCATCCCAAAGAAGGCCTCACAGATGAATCCAACACGCCTCCCCTTCTCAGGCAAAAACAGCCAGCACCACCCTAGGTAGCCTCTCAGCTCGACATCGTTCTCTAGATTCACGAAAGAATCTGTAAGTCCTCCCCCTCGCTCACCCCCTCTCTCACTTAGGAACCGCCGCAGCATATAGGCACTCTCGGTGAGGAAGGAGGATGAGAGACAATAGTTGAAGAACAGGCAAAGGACTGCAACAGAGAGCCCTATCCCTCCCCCTATTTAAGGAAGGAACATGACAGCCGAAGAGGGGCAAAAAATCAGAGCAAAAAACTCTCCCCCTTCCCCCATTCAATGTGGATGGGAAACGATGGGACACACCCTGACCGATGGGACGCACGCTGGCCGATGGAGTGATGCCGGGTCAGACGGAATGCCGCCTGGTGAGACGAAACATGGCATGGGTATGGCCCACCACTATCGCACGACTGGGCATGAAAACCGAAGCGTCACCACACGCAGGCAGCTCTCCGCATCCCTAGGCGGGACTTGGAAAAACCCAAAACAGGATCTCCGCCGGGAGAGACCATCGAGCTTCCTAAGTCGATCGAACGGCTCAGAAAAACACACCAAGAGACAGGTAGGAAGCGAAGGGACGCCCCATGTAGGCCATGCTAACTCTGTCATGAACGACGATCATGGGTCCCGGTCGGACGTTTCCGACTGAAGCTCTCCAAACCCCGTCACTCAAGTCATCAAGGTAAACACTACCAACCCCTCTATTTCTTTATAATCATTCTATACATCCATATGCACATTCATTCTATATGCCCATGCCTCCCGGACGATTCGGGCCCTGAACCGCCCGGGGGATCGAGAACTAAGCATCGCACATGCAGCGAAATGCATCAAAACACTCCGTATTGCGTCATGAAGCGGTAGTTGCCTCATTCAACATGAGCAACAATAGAGCCAGGGAAGAAAAATGCAGATGAGCCCTATACGGCCCCCGCCCAGTCTAGCAGACATGGTCATCTCAACCTTCTTGTTCGATCCTGAACCTCTTGCCAAGCCCACAGAATCTCCATCGAGGGGAGGCCGTTAGGCCACCCGGGTCAATCTCCGGAACGACCCAGGCATCTGCCGGGTTATAGGTAAAGGAGCAGTGGAATGTCACAAGAGGGCTATGCCGACCTGTCATGAACAACGGATCCGGATTCCACTCGATCATACCCGTTAGCGAACTCACCGAGCGCGTCACTCGAGCTCGAAAGATCGGGACAAGCGACAAAACTCAGCCCCTCTAGTTGTGAGGAACCGAGGATGGGGTAATGCACATAACTCACACCGACCCCTACTAAGGCCCAACAAGGCTCGGGGGCTCAAGACACAAAAAGCCCGGGCCTGCGACCCTGAACTCGCCCCTTCCGACTACGCTCCAAACACCTGGGTCTGCGACCCCGATCTCGCCCCATCCGGCTATGCTTCGACTACACTCCAAAACTACCTGGGTCTGTGACCCCGATCTCGCCCCATCCGGCTACGCTTCGACTGCACACCAAACACCTAGGTCCACGACCCCGACTCTCACGCCCCACGGGGTCCATGACTCGACTCACCCAATTCCCTTGACTAATCGCGCTGCCGATCACACGCGCGCCAGATTAGTGAGCTCCGTTTCATCCGATTCCCTTGACTAACTGCCTCGCCCGATCCCACGGCGCGCACCGATGGTAGGATCAGTGAGCTCCATCTCGTCTGATTCCTTGACTAACTGCCTCGCCCGATCCCACGGCGCGCACCAATGCCAGGATTAGTAAGCTCCGTTTCGTCTGATCCCTTGACTAACTACCTCGCCCGATCCCACGGCGCGCACCGACACCAGGATTAGTGAGATCCGTTTCGTCTCGATTCCCTTGACTAACTACCTCGCCCGATCCCACGGCGCGCACCGACGCCAGGATCAGAGAGCTCCATTTCATCCGATTCCCTTGACTAATTGCCTCGCCCGATCCCACGGCGACGCACCGACACCAGGATCAGTGAGCTCCATCTCAAACTGATCCCTAAACTAACGAAACTAACCACCTCGGCTGCACAACGACGCCTTGGTTGACAATTTCGTCCGATCCCACGGCGTGCACCGACGGCAGGATCAGTGATCTCCATTTTGTCCGATTCCCTTGACTAACTGCCTCGCCCGATCCCACGGCGCGCACCGACGCCAGGATCAGTGAGCTCCATCTCGTCCGATCCCTTGACTAACTGCCTCGCCCGATCCCACGACGCGCACCAACGCCAAGATCAGTAAGCTCCATTTCGTCTCGATCCCTTGACTAACTGCCTCGCCCGATCCCATGGCGCGCACCGACACCAGGATTAGTGAGCTCCGTTTCATCCGATTCCCTTGACTAACTACCTCGCCCGATCCCAACAATTTCGTCTCAAACTAAGAAACACGCGGACACGCCTGCTAAACAAACACCCCCTAGACGGTTCCGCCCGAACCGTCCGGGGGCTCGGGGGCTACACCCGCGGGTGTGCTCACGCGCACCCGTCGACAAAACAAAAACCTCCCCTGCTGGCAACGCGAAAAAGCCTCCAAACGGTTCTCCGCTGAGCGCCCGGGGCTCGGGGCTACACCCGTGGAGTGCGCTTCACGCACCCCGCCATCAAAACAAAAAATCCCAGACGATTACGCCTGAATCGCCTGGGGCCTCGGGCTCTCGAGTTCATAAACCCAGGGTCCCTCGCAGACCGGCTTCCCAAACAAAGGTTCGACCCAAGCTGACAACGCGCAACTCATGGGCTGGCCCAAGTATCGGGACGATGGGCCAGAAGGGCGATCCAATCACCGACCGGAAGGCCTGGCGAGGAGGAACGGCGCTCGCTTTCCGACTCTGGCCTACCTCTCCAACCGGAACGCTCACTTCGGTCTCCAGCCCACCTCCGGACGTCTCTCCGACCGGAAGGCCTAGCCAAAGCACTACTTCCAACTCCGACCCCGCGTCTCCGACTGGGGTATGCAAAGACCCTGCTCACTTCTCTTCTCCGACCGGCGCAACCAGAGCCGACTGGGACCAACCGACCGGGGACGCCCGCCTAGAAAGGACTAGGGAACGAACGGAGAAAAGCAAGGCAAGGCGCACAAGTCAAACCACGATACCAGGGACCATACCCTATACACCTGCAGGAACAGTACTCTGCAACTGTCCTGTCACGAACAGTGTTGTTGGCGCCGATATTTTACCTACAATATTGTGGGCACCATTAAAACTCCCATACGGTAAGGCCCCCACATGCCTCTGGGCATCAACAGTGTTGTGGGCGCCGGCTTTTACCATACCGAGAATATGGTAAAACCCCTTGCATGCCTCTAGGGATCAACAGTATGGCGGGCGCCGACGTCTGCCGCGCCCAAAGAAGATGACACAAACCTCCCACATGCATCTAACATTCAACAGTGACGTCAACAGTGTTGTGGGCGTCTACAGTCGTCCTGTACCCACCGTCGTCGGCAGCAAGACTTAGAAACATACGAACTCCTCCCTCTCACTTATAAGGCCATCCCCTTCATCTATAAAAGGGGATACGCTCTCACCCAATAGACTCGGTGAACCCAAGTTGATTCAAGCTCAGACAAGTCATCCTAGTTAATCCAGATCGATCAAGTTCACTAGCTAACAACCACAGAACCGTCAAGTTCGGACCTCAAGCACACGCTTGAACACTTAGCTCACAAGCGGAGTTCCCGTCACTCTCGACCCTTCCGACCGGAGCCGACCGAACCTCTTGTACACCCCATCTTTCCCCTTCTCGTTTGTAACCACACTGCAAACTTCAAGCACCTGGGCTCAGGAATAAAGTCACCGACCAACTTAAACTGGACGTAGGGCACGTTGTCTGAACCAGTATAAACCCTGTGTCATTGAGTGCTAGGCCACCTCCGATCACAACGTACGGCAAAACTATAAATATTTACGTGTTGCTCACTTTCTGCATCGACATATAGTATTGTGACACTGCATACCATTAATTAAACACATGGTTATGAAAAGTGTGATTTGAACATGAAGTTCAAAGTATGGCTTTATGAGGGGGCATATTTGATTGAATCTACTTTGAAGGTAAACCACTAAAATTATAAATATTAAGTAGATAATATTTGCTAAAACATTAAAGTTTATGCATAGATCATGAATATCACTATCTATTCACGAAGAATACAATATTCCGAAGAATGAATGACTAAGAAGGTTGAATGTTGCACTCTTTTTTTCCTATGTGAGTTTTTACTCGAAGGTTTCTCACACAGGGTTTCTAATGAGGCAACATGTGCAATGCAATTAACGAATGTGATGTACTCTTTTCTCTAGGAACCGTTTTTTTCATTGGATTTTTAGATTGAGTTTTTAATGAGGCATGTGCATATCGTGGTAATCGTCCAAGGGAGAGTGTTGTAAAACATACGGACTCTATCCTGAAGGAAAGAAAAAGGAGAAATCATAATCCTAGTTCGTTTGTATATAAGTTTTTACCAAACTCTTATACCTTGGACAGACTATATATACGTGAGAGCTCTATGTTATAAATTATCAATATTTAGAGGAATAAAGAATAGTCTCCCTATATTGTGTCTATTTGTTCTTCTACTTTCATCTATTATGTTGATCATGAGAGACGGAGAGGAGAAGGTCCTGATCTGCTAGCATGTTTCGTAACAATTCCTTCACCTCGAGTTAAAAAAAAAACATTCCTTCGCCCCTTCCCCCTCTTTTCTCGTCGGATTTTGGCTCACATCCAGAACCCTGTCCCCAGCTGTCTCCTCCAAGCCTGGCCGGCCTCCAGCTCCGGTCTTCCCTGAGGTTGAGCTCGAGCCGATCCCAAGCAATGCATGCCCGCTTCATCCGATCTTAAGTTAGCACCCACCCAAACACCCAATCACCCATGCCATGACTCTAGCGTCCCTGACCTTGGCACGCCCGGTAACCTATCGCCATTGAGGTTAACCTCCCGCCCAAGAGAGAGAAAATATGTTAGCGATGAACATGTATCACATGTCATAAGAAACAGAAGTTCAAGAGCCCTTGGTAGTGACGGGTCTTAAAAAAATGAAGAATTGAAGACCTCAAAGTAGAAGTCCTCAAATCAAAAGCAGGAACCCTAGTTTTAGGGCTGGAGTTGCTCTAATGAAGCAGAAAATAGTAAGAGCTCACTGGTGCGCTGTAGAGCCAGGAAGAGAAGGATATTGCTGTCTGCAAACTTCAACCCAGCACCGATTTGATTTGAAGACTGATTCGAATTTTGCTACACTGTTGAAAGCTGACGCCTTCACAGCAAAAACATGTCTCAAAAGCTAAAGCACACTAAAATTGTTTGTTTGAAACAAGACAACCCTTCACTGAAGTCATTCAATTCACGGATAAACATAAAAGATATCCGAATTATACTTTGGCATCTCAGCACTGGATATCCAACGAAGGCAATGTGTTCACAATTAACCACCAAGGAAGACTACCTGGCATTTTACTTGTAAATACTGAATGCAGTCACACTACCATTGAGCACAACAATATCTTCCAGAGCTGGAATATCTCAAAAGAACCTCATCTGAGTGTACACTGGTCACAGCACTAACTTTTATTGGACCATAAAACATAGCCCAATGCTAGCTATACATCAAAATATATCCAAAATTTATAAACAGGGCACATATAGCATCCGTCCACGAGAAAAAATTACCATTTACAAAAGCATATCCCCCATTAAACAGCGCAAGGAGTGATAAAACATTCATGTTTCATAGAGTAGGATGGGAGTTAAGAAGATAGTTTCTCAAGGCAGGCAAGTTATGTAGAGGAACTGTTGTTGCACCAATAACTCACAACGGTGAGGAGCTTCTTGTCTTGTCCATGTCGTCATGAGATGCAGAGGGGGCAAAGGAGGGCGAATGCGCTGCTACATGCGAAGAAGAGCGGGCAAAGGAGTGCGATGACACAGCATGATAGGATGACGAAACCAGTTGGGCAGTGGCTGGTATTGTACCACCTACAGATCAATAAAAATAATTTCAGTGATAATAGGAGTGTCATGTCCTGCAGTGAATGTGTTAAAAATGATTTTATGGAATAGTCATATTAAACAGAAGTAAGAAACGTGAGGTGAGATCAATACTTGCCTACCATGCATCTTTACTCCATTCTGACTATCTATTAACAAAATAAATAAATGATGTATGCTAACCATGAGAAACATCAAATAGTATGCAGTTTCTGATTGTGACATGCTTGCCAACGGCCCCACATCAATAATGAACAACACAATTACATGCCAGTTATGTGTTGACGATTCATATAATTCAGCAGGAGAAGAGGGGCAGTTTATGATTGAGGATGTGCAAAACCTTCTGTTACAATAGTCTGGTCTCATTGACATGCTAAAGCTTCTAAATCCTAAGCAGGTGTCACTGCTGCTTATTAAGCATTAGCAAATTGCAAACTCGCAATCCCCCACACTTTGTAGAGCAATTAAGCATTAGCAATTTAGCATCATGCATATAATTATATAAATATGATTGAAATTGTAGGTGAGCTGAGATGAGCCATGCATGTACATATAATCGAACCGAATCCATGCCCAAAATAACCAGTAAAAGAATGGCTTAGCACTAATGCTCGATAATATTAAAAAGCTCATCTGCCTCGGGAAAATGTCCTACACCGCAAAATTTAGAGATCAAAGCCCAATGCAGGCCAATCAGGACAACCCTTTTGAAAGGAAAAAATTAATTGCTGAGGTTCCCTTCTGCTCCTGTTCTACTTTTGAATGGTTTATATCCAATTAAGTTCACCTAACCTTTGGCAGGGGACATTGTGGATGGAAATAAAAAAGGTAAAATCTATTTGCCACAAGGTAACTTGTCAAGGATGGCGACTGGAGCAATTTCTATGGTATATTAAAACTTACATGAGTAATACACAAAATCTCTATAAATAAAAAAATAATTGTATCCAGCATTGCCATGATAATAAAAAAGCTAAATTTTTGGGCAGCAAAATAAGCACACAAAATAGCTAAACGGACAAAAAAAAATCACATAGAAGACTAATGACTAACCTGCTAATCCAGCACATGCAGAAGAGAACACAATAACTGGTGGTGCCTGCATATAAGGGAAACAAACAAATAGGACGATCAGACTAATACTTCTTTGCACCAGATCATCATGTGATCAACTTTTTATTGTTCTTGGCAAAAAGGACAGTGCTCATAATTTTTCCCTCTTAACTAGGTGCAGCTATGGATACACACTAAGAAATCTCAACATGGCACACATTCATAAACATTATCTGATTTGGTGGAATTGTTAAATAGAACACAGGGTCTGATTGGATATTCAGCACTGTGCAGAGATAAAGTCATGAATGGTCTGCTTAGAACATTAGAACAAATTAGGTCTTGATATCTGCTATAGAATGAATGTTACAACTGAAGATTGTCTCAGTGATAGCCATGAAGTTACTAAGAAATGTCCTCAAAATGGTTCATGCTGAACAGGTCCACAAGAAACTGTTAATGTATGGATTATAAAAGTATATAATAACTTACACCAACAAAAAAATGCATCCACATTGGGCCCTTAATGTGGCGTCGAACAACAGGCATAACTGCATTAGAAACTCACATATCAGATCTTATGGAAAAATAATTATCATTGCACAGGCGCACAGCAGCATTAACTGGCCAAAACTTATGAAAAACACAAAAAGGTTAATCGATTTCATCCTATGCCCATTTATCAAAAAATATACAAAGCAAAAATCAACTCAATGTAAATAAAGCGAATAAATATAATGTGAACCAATAAGGAAGACGATTTTTTACATGCTCAGGTGCGTATGAGGAATAAACATTCTGCTATTTGCAAAGTACTGTTTACACATGCAAAGATAATCCCAAACCGTTTCCAGTAAATCATTGCTAATGAGATTCAGTACAAGTATGAATGGCAAGTGTTACTAAGCCAACTAGTAACAACACTCACAAATTACAATCACATAGACAAAATGAGCTGCAGCATTGTTGATCCCTGGCTGCCCTGCACAAGTAAGCAACTAGCTTACCAGCACACACACTCACTCACTATGGCTAGAGGTAGAAGAAGAGATTGAGAACATCACACACACACTCAGCACAAGCACCAGCGTTGGCCGAAGCCCTGCCCTTTGGTTTGTGGCAACTGAACTGAGTATTCCATTGCCCTTTAGATGGAATATATACAACTCTAGCTATACCTTTACCAGGTACATAGTTGTTGGCCAACTACCTACTCCCGAGTACAAGAGTACACCAACTACTACTCCTAAGGTACAGGGTACACCAACTACCTACTCCTAAGGTACAGAGTATACCAACTACTCATAGCAGTACAAAGCTTACCTCAGTCCACTACCAAGTCATGGCTGATGTAATAGCTACCAACTCATGTACTAGATGTGGCCTATTGTAATACTGCTACAGCTACAGGAATTGGTCGGCAGAGCCGATCAGTCCCCAACTCCAGTCTCCAACCAAGGAGAGAATGGGGAGCAGCAGATTATGTCTAACAAGCATGTGGATCCCAAACTAATTTAATTAGAATCCATTCATTAGTCACAAGGCAGAGTGAAATAAATGGCATAAGACAATCTAATCATCAGGCATGCACACACATCGAATAGTGCTGAAACAACTCAATTTGCTACAGATTACAGAAGAGAACATACCATGGTTGAAACCATAAAAGGCTCCTGCTATACCCCCAAGAGCCGAACCAATCTGCCACGAGATGGGAACATACGTGTATTTAATATTAACAGCCACATCAAAGTCCTAGTATCTTACAGAACATCAGCCAAGCTGGAGAGGGAACATACCATGGAGAAGCTATCTCGAACCAACGGAGGTACTGTCCAGCTGCTCGTTTCCTTCAAGCAATAACAAAATCAAGGATCAGTTGAGCTGTGTTAGTTACTTTTGGAAATTCAATACTTCTTGCAGCAGTTTGTAAACAAATCTCTATGCTGAGCTGTGAATGTCAATATGCACAAAATGACTACTCTCATTTACAAACATCTGAGCACGAAAAACTTGCACTGCCAAAATCAAAGTATGTGGATTTTTTTTTCTCTTTTATAAATAAAAAAGGACACCACTGGCACTGTCCTCAGGCTGCATATTCGGATGTAGAGAATCAACCACTAGATGCAGCAAAAGCAGGTCGAGCGTAACAAAAACATAATACAAGCATATAATTTCTTCCTCCAAATCAATATAAATCCCATGCCGAGCTGCCAATTTCAATTTGTGCACACTAACTACGCTCACGAACATAGGCGCATCGAAGCAGCAACTACTCGCACAACTGGAACTGAGTCGGGCCATAATCAGTAGACAACCAAAAAATCGCTAGCATGGTCAACCGCCCGAATTAGCAGGCGGAGAATCAACAACCGCTAGCAGCGGCAACAGCAGGTTAGACGAAACAAACAGATGGGTTGCCACAGAGGCAGGGCGACCCGGCGGGTAGCGACAGCGTCATGGACAAGAGGGAGGAGGCGATCTGGGGGCGTGGGTTCACCATGTCCTTAGAGAGTGGCCCGGCGCAGTGGTGGCACCGCCGGGGGATCTCAGGGCAGCGCGTGGCGTCCTCCGCAGTTTTCATGGCGCCTTCCTCCGCTCGCCGGAATCCGGATGCCCGGAGGGATGAGGAACTGAGAGGATGACGGATCGATCGGTCGTTGGATCCGCCGCGAGCTCGCGGGAGGGCCTGCTTGTCACACGCTGCGGCCGCAGTAGGGAAAAAACCCCGCCGCAATAGAAACCCTCGTGCTTGCTGCGCACGCAGATTTCCAGCGGCCGCGATCCGGCCAGCGATCGAGGCCGCAGCCGTCCGATAGGACATGACTACGAGATCTACTGGGCTTGGAAAAGCGGCCCGCTTTTAATCCATCGTCCTAGCCCGTCGAATCAGAAGTCCAGGCCACTTTCCTATTGGGCTGGCCATATTTCAAACAGATCAACTCCAAACAAACCGAATTGTCCACTTGACCTCTGAATAAATTTACCCCTACTAATCTCCTAAGTCCTAATGACATAGGTCTTTTTATTTATCTATTTTTTTCATAAAAATCATTTTTATTGAACATAGACAATTACATCAAGTTAACAGTTATAATAAGATTACTCAAATCATCTACACAGCTAAGGTGTACACAACCTATGAAAACTAGAGAAGGTACAACGTGGTACAACACACAACGTGGTTTTCAATTCTACTTACAACTGTAGTAGCACCTGGACCGCGATGAAGGCTCTCAAAAAACAACACCTCCAAAATAAAACGACTTGCATGTGCATGTCGTTGCAATGATCCAACAAGTAAAGGACACAAAATATGTTCACCCTAGAATCAAATCCTTCAAAGTCCAAAACAATGTCTACAACAAGGCTAATGCCAGGCACAACTGGCTAAAGTTCAACATAGTAATTTCTCCTTAGAATTGAGGAACTGGTACCACTTCATCATGCCCTAGAAAAAACCACAAAAAGTTAAGTTGATTCCTTGTAGGCATTTAGGACACACTAGAGAACCCATATTAAGTCTTCACTGCACATGATTTTAAGTTATTCTCTAAATTTGTAAAAATGTCAGCATTTATAGAAAATTCCTAAGTGGGATGATAATGCTATACACTTTTGTCCGGGTTCATAAACCCGGGGTCCCTCGCGGACCGGCTTTCCAACAAAGACTCGGCCCAAGCAGACAACGCGCAACTCATGGGCCGGCCCAAGTATCTAAACAACATGTCAGAAGGGCGATCCAATCACCGATCGAAAGGTCTGGCCGATGAGGAGCGGCGCCCGTTTTACGACTCCGGCCCATCTCTTTGACCGGAGCGCTCACTTCGGTCTCCATCCCACCTCCGGATGGCCTCTCCGACCGAAAGGCCTAGCCAAAACACTACTTCCGACTCAATTCCACGTCTCTTCGACACCGGCACGCAAAAACTCTGCCTCATCGCTTTTCTCCGATTGGCGCGCAATCAAAGCCGATCGGGACCAACCAACCGGGGCGCTTTGCTTCGTAAGGACCGGAAATGATGGAGAAAGTAAGGCAGGGCGCACAAGTCAAACCGCAATACTGGGGACCATACTCTGTACACCTGCAGAAACAGTACTCTGCAACCTCCCTGGCACAATAGAGCCCAAACAGTGTTATAGGCGTTGACATTTTCCCCTACAGTATTGTGGGCGCCATTAACTCCCATACGGTGAGCCCCCCCCATGCCTCTGGGCATCGACAGTGTTGTGGCGCGCCGGCTTCTACCATACCGGACGAACATGGTAAAAACCCCTTGCATGCCTCCAAGTATCAACGAGTGTGGCAGGCGTCGACGTCTGCCATACCCGAAGAAGACAACTCCACCTCCCACGTGCATCTGACATTCAACAGTATTATAGGCGCCTACCATCATCATGTACCAGCCGGCGTGGGCAACAAGGCTCAGTAGCATACGTACTATCTCCCTCTCACTTGTAAGGTCATCCCCTTCATCTATAAAAGGGGATGCGCTCTCTCCCAACAGCAGGTTGATTCAAGTCATTCCAGATTCATTAGATCGATCAAGTTCATTAGCACACAACAGCAGAACCACCAGGTTCAAACCACGAACACACGCTCGAACACTTAGCTCATAGCGGAGCTCTTGTCACTCTTGGCCCTTCCAAACGGAGTCCGACCGGACCTCTTGTACCCCCCATCTTTCTCCTTCTCGTTTTGTAACCCCACTGCAAACTTCGAGGACCTGGGCTCAGGAATAAAGTCACCAACCGACTCAAACTGGACGTAGGACACGTTGCCTAAACCAGTATAAACCCTGTGTCATTGAGTGTTAGGCCACCTCCGATCACAACATACGGCAAAACTACAAATATTTACTTATTGGTCACTTTCTGCACTGACACTTCTCTAGCGAGTCAATTATAATCTTAAAACACGTACCACAACCAATGGAGAGGGTGTTTGGATCTATCCACGAATCCTTTGCTGTCATTAGCAGTCATAACCTCTCTTGTCCAAATGATTACAAAGATGTTCATCGATGATGAGGTCCAGACTGCTCGGCCTTTGATATATAGCAACAGTCACACTTCTCTTATCCATCTCAATGCAAAGTTCATGCATCAACAAGTGTGGTGCCTCATGAATATAAATATAAGAAAATTAAATGGGAAGTAATAAAAGATAGCAATAGAGGAATGCCTTTTCTCAATAGTGTTTTTGACGGCAACTTGATATTTGATAGAAGAGCTCGAGCTAGCAAACTCTATACCGCCCTATTCATACAAATGCCTCTTCTATTAGAAAGGTTGGTCATTCAACGTCTGCTATCACATGTTGCAAGGAAAAAGCTTAGAAAAATAAGGTTTGTGAAGAAGATACGACCAAGGATAATGCATGGATGCACACAAGCTTTATATAGATTATAGTATTTGCTTTTTAATGGTTTCTTAACTTGATGTGGACAATTCCTTAGCAAAATCCTGCCAGTCGAGCATTTCCTGCAAGTGCCATCATCTACACAAGTTTATAGAGTCGATAAGTTAAATTCTGCATAGGAGAGGCTTGATTTAGGTTTTCCAGAGTGGTCCTAGGTGCATATGATTCATTACCTTATTTTTATATGTCACATTGCCGTCGAGAGGAGCTAAGGTAAGTAGTGACAGGGCATAGAGAGAAGCGTGTCACTGTTGAGTAAGTCGCAAGTGATGGACATAGCTAAGGCCCGTCACTATTGAGTATATGAGGTGATGGCCTTATAATTAAGCTCATCACTTTTATCGTAAAAATGACGGGCACTATATGCCCATCTCTTATAATGAGTCATTGGCGAAAATCCCTATCACTTTAGCGCGTTATTGACTATTACTGTTCAGCTACACGTAGTGGGAGTAACTGGTGCTAAAATTTTGTTATGGGGTTAATAAGTTGATTGTTTGACACAAATTGAGCTAGTAAAAAGGACTTCTTCCTATGGCGTGGCACAAATTATCATACTTTGGCAACATTGGTTAGCTACAAGGTATTACATGTGCATAGACAACTCACTCAGATCACAAACAACTAACTCGCGCTTTACGCCGAATGTAGCCAATGCAAACTATCTAAACTTTGACTATATACATGTCTCGCATATTGAGATCAAACATCTGGGCAGACATATTCGGTCGACAGATCGAAACACTTTTGACTGGCCGCCATCCTCATAGTCCATCATATATACTAATAATCTATAATCATGTAGGAAATGGAGAAGAAATTAGTATACGCCTGGCATTCGCAGCACAGAGCACAGCACAGATGGGCAGAAGCGGATTAAACAAGGTTTCCAGGCCAGCACATGTTAACCAGCTAGGATCACACCGACGAGTCACCGACACAAAGCTCTGGTGCGAGACATGGAGACAGAGACATCGGTCAGAGGCGAGCACACGCGCATATAATCACAGCCACATTGACGACTAGATGGCCGTGCAGTGCAGTACATGCAAAGAAGCACAGAAAAGGTTTACTAAGACAAAGTGATTGCTGAGTAGCCACGCGCGAACTACAATTACTGCGACTACACTGTTCTTCCTGCTGTTCCTGCCCCCGATCCCGCTGCGGCATGCCACAGGTTAGCAGAGCAGCAGCTGTGATTGATTATTCTGGATCCCATCCCATGCGGCCGGCGGCGATGCAGCCGGTGGTGGTGATCGCCGATCACGGGTGCGGGACGTGCCGGCTATTGGCGCTGGGGAAGCCGTAGTCCTCGGTCGACTCCATCGCCGCCCTCTCCAGCTCCACCGCTCCGTCGCCTTCGTCCTCCTCTGCCGCCGCCGTCGAGGCCGTGGAGTGCCCGCGCGCCACCTCCTCCTGGACACGTGGACCATTGTTATTCAGTTAACCAGAATCATCAGATTAGGCACGTCCTGTTTAATCGATCAGCAAATGAACGAGCGATTGACAAAAAAAAAAAGGAAAGCAGACCCTCTAACTATGACTGTTTATAGAGTTGTAATCTTGTTAGTTGAGAAATCTGCTCTCACAAAAAAAATGGCAGCTTACCAGCTGCCATTATATAGGAAAATAAAATACAGTATGCTACTTGACGCTTGCACATCATGCTATTGTCTCCGGCCGGCGGCCAGATGCATATGCATTCCCTTGATCTAGTGTCAATCAAATTGCTTTTGGAACTAATCTTACCTTTGCATTTAAACCCGGTAATAGCTAAACGGGTCTTGAAAGCTATGTAAAAGGGCAGCAGTAATTGTGCTGCAACAATTGAAGCTTCATTTTGGTTTTGGGGGTGAATCACTGACCTGTGCTAGAGCATTCTCCAGTGCGGTCGCCACGCCATGCTCCGACTCCGAGGCAGGAGCAGCACCCGCTGCAAAGAGAAGAGAACACAGAGACCAAGCCGTTCAAATCAAAGTCGGGAAGGACCCCAATCCGGAACTGGCCGACGTGGGGCAGCAGATGATGCCCAGGAACACATACCGAGAGGAGCCGAAGGCGCGGCCACGGCGTCGGCGCGAGCGAGGCAGAGCGAGAGCAGGAGGAGCACCGCGACGAGGCGGAGGACGCCGCCGCCGCCGCCGCTCCCGCGCCTGCGTTGCTGCCGCTGTTGCGCCATCACATTGCCAGCCTGGAGCGGAGCGGGGCACCTTCCCCTGCTCTTCGGCTGCCTTCTCGATCTCCTTTGCTTGTTGAACCTTGAGGTGAGGGCGTGAGGCCGTGAGGGGGAAGCTTTGACCTTCGCCTGCGCACAGTGGCCGCTTTTTTATAAAGCAAGCTGGCGGCGTCGTGCGGTGTGCCCTACCGTGGCCGTGCCATGGCGTGCGACAAGTGATGGCTGGCTGGCTGTCTGTGTCTGGCGGTGCGCGCTGCGGCAGCAGGACGCCAGTAGCACGGTTGGTCTGACGCGAACGAGATCCTCTGCGTCTCCCAGGAAAGGCCTCCTCGTCCTTCCAGGGGAAAGGACACGATGGATTCTCGTCGGAAACCGACCCCAACGGCCAATGACCGCAGCGTTCACAATCTGGGCGCGGACGCAGAGGATCCGCCGGGCCACGGCGTTGCGACCGCGGCGACCGCGCTCACACGGACCACACGCCCAGCGGCCAGCGGGTCAACCACCGCATGATTCTGCTCCGCGCGCCCTGCTGCCGGCTTGGACTTTTGTTCGCGAGCACCAGCCTGAGATTCTTCTTACCGATGCATGCATTGCCGGGGCTGGGCGCATCGATCAGGATTAGCTGTCGCACAGAGACAGAGAACTAAACGCTCTGCTAACCACTGGCCGCTCGCGTTATTTAAGCATTTGAATACGCTAATCCGAGCTTAGGATCTCGCCCAGCTGCGCACATCGAAATCGGCATCTCGATTCTCGCGGGGTCACAGGCCGCCGGCGCAGACAAGAAATATTCAGACAACACTAGCTCTTAGGGCACCTGCCACAAACAACACTAGCTCTCCACGGTATATACTCCTGTATTTTAGGGTGTATTTTTTTTTTTTACGAATCTAGCCTGACCCAATCCGTATCATGCAGTTGTCGGGTGATTTGTTACATGGGTGTCCACTTCAATTCGGGCCCAGGACGCAAAAAGGCCCACAGCTTGGCTCCTGGGAAATGAAATCAAGATTCGTTTCATTCAGCCTATCTTGTTAGGTGCCGATGACACGTCCGTCGACCCAATTTCTTTGGCCCATGTGTACAAGCAAGGGAAGCACGACAAGGGCTAGGGTCACCGTTTTTTTAGTGCGCTCTTATTCCCTGATAATCATCACCGCTGTCATGACCACGTCTATTAATACAAGGCCATGAGGGCTGAGTATGAGATAAAAAAATCACCCATAGTTAATTTTTTTTTGCTAACACCCTTGTTAAGTCTAATGGTGCATTCACTCTAACTTCTATAGGTGTAATCCGGAAGAAGCTCCTATCCCTAGATGACCAAAATGTAATCTTTAGCCTGGCCTCATGGCGTATCTCTTGTCCCCACATAGTTGTCCCAAGGCATTATTTGACCCTAGTATCCAATACATGATATCTTAACGTAGGAATTGAATACCCTTGATATCTTGAAAATTAGATAAAATCATTTTGCAAGATTTCCAAACGATGGAGATTCCAGACGGAACGAGAAAAATACTATGGCTAGATTTTTACAATCCCAGAATCCATCAGCCCTCCAACTTTTTCAGAATTATTTCTCTTCTCAATCATTCAAAGGCAAATTTGTCCTCACCTTATACATGAGGAGATGCAAGGCTGAGGGTATTTTGAAGAAAGATGTTTTATTATAATACCTATAATCTGTAGGTAGGATCCAAAGATCCAAACAAACAGGATTTTTATTATCCAGATTTCAAGAAATCTAGATTCTATAATCTAGACGGTAGAATCTCTTAGGATTCAAATGCAACCTAAGATGTCCAGTGGCTCACATATCCAAGCTACTTTGAAGCCTAGTGACATAGGCACATTTGTTATGCATTTTTATAAGATTGGCAAACATAAGGTAAGTTAGAAAATGCATAGCTATATTTGATTGCACGATGAGATATTAAGGCAGTCTAGATCTATCAAAATTGATTTTATGATTTTTTTTACTTAACATGAATTAATCAATACAGACAATTATTTATTTCTAGATATTTCAATAGAGTTTTGAGTCCATGTATTTTTACACTCAAAAGTAGTATAAATCTAATCAAATTGGTCTCATGGCTGTCGGATATCTATTCATTTTTTAAGCTTTTTAAAAATTTATTCAAATAGACAAGTATGCATATTTGGTTGCTTGCTTAATACTCCCTCCCAGCTAGAAAGAATCCACTTCTAGCTATAATATTAAATCAAACCATACTTACTTTTTATAAAAAGCTTACTAATATTAGGATATAAAATAAGTATCGTTAAATTTATTATGAAATACATTTTATAGCATAATTTTTCAAATTATAATTATTAGTATTACAAAATTATCTATAAACTCATCAAAGTTAGATTAATTTGACCTGGACTGGATCTCAGTTTGACCTTAGAACGACCAACACTGGATCGTATATCTTGGGTGTACGCCTGCATGGTATGGCCGCCGAATTTCTAGCCCATTTGTTTTTCTAAACGAATTCTAGTCCATTTGTTTTTTTAACGAGTTTCTAGTCTATTTTTAGAAAATAGTTCAGCCGGGTCTATTTGTAATTAAAAAGTTTACAAAAATAAAAAACACTCAACTTCTTCTGCCATTCACCCGGCTCTCTCTCTCTCTCTCTCTCCGTGCAGCAACTGGGCGACCGCCGAGGCGCCGACGCCCAGTCCCTTACCAGGCCTTCACCGGCGACGAGCAGGTACCAGGTAAGCGCACACTTTCTCTTCCGTTATTGCTGAGCGGAACCGGCACCGGTTGGCTATTTGTATTCGGATCTTATCTAGGCAATCGAGTACCATTAAATTGTTTTGCCATCGAGTCAAAACATGATCATTACTACCATTTTGTTTTGCGACAGATCCAGTCACCGGACACATCATCGATTCCTGGCACCTAGTTAAGTGGTTGCAAGTTGCAACTCTCCCAAACTGACGCCGATCGAACCTGGATGCTGCACAAACCGTTGATATCACCATTAATTTAGCTCTCACTGGAAAGAATAGTCACCCATCTGGTGTTATTAGTGAGTCAACGGACAACGGTTAGATTCAGACTGAACTCCAGCATTAGCAGCACATTATCACCAGCTTGTTCGCTTGGTCGTATTTGACTTATAAGTTATGGCTTATCAGTCAACGAACAGTATTTTTTTCTCACACCAAACCAGCCAATTGTACTTTTAGGCATAGCTTATAAGTCAAACAAACTCAAACGAACGTGGCGTAGATCGCCAAGCCTTGGCATTCAGCGTTCCTGCAGGTTGCAGTGATGTTCCGAGTAGCAGACCAGCGGTATTCGTTTGCCGTAATCGAACCCTGCAGCTTGGGAAACAAAATTAAAACAAACAAAAAAAGAGTGTGGGCCATACATCTCTCTGGGTTATTCGGCCCGTTTGTTTCAGATTCAAAAAAAAAAACTGTTGTCCATGCTTAAAAAAACTGGTGGGAAATAAATTATTCAGATTCAAAAATTATATTGTGCCATTTCACCCCCCCATGCTCTTGTCCTCCGCCGAGATATGAGACAATTGGATCCATTTCACGCCTATCCGTTCATGCTCTTTGTCGTCCTCCGCCGAGACACGAGACACTCGGACCCATTTCATATGCCTATCCGTCGTCCATGCTCCAACCAGCCACGCACTATAACCTCTGCTGACTAAAAAAATTCAAAATCTAAATGAATCTTTTTTGGCACAACTTTAGCTCTACTTCCTACAGCGTGTAAAGGAATCGGAACATGAAGTTAAAAATAGTAGTTTTACGGGCTTCTTGTTTATTTCAAAAAGAGATATAAAAACAACTATTTACCATTGTAATTGTACACATAGGAGTTGAAGTTGACCGAAACTCCGCTCGACTTATCATCCATGGTACAGTGTTTTTTTTTACAATAAATCAACAAATAGTATTTTTCAGTCTGACTTTTCAGCGAAGTGAATAGGCCTTAACACTTCACTCCTCCTGTGGTGGGGCAGCCGCTAAATGAAGGGCCACTCCGCCTAGGCATGTAATACTTGTACTAGCACTTGGCATATATGGCCAAAGGCCTGAAAACATAAAAAAGACAACTTAGCATCGAGATGCATCGGTTAATTGACGCCACTTGAGTCGCACCGCGTGAAGCAAGTCACGACACCTCACATTTTCGAGACTTCGAGTATGCTGCAATCCGCCGATGGATCTGATCAATCGACTTCGTAAGGTGTGATTCCATGCAAGCAAGCGACTCCATGGTGCGTGACTCCGTGCAAGGATGAAATCATGCTTCGTAGTTTTCCATCTCGTACACTAGTTGATCTAAATTGTGATTTTGTAAATTGTGTAATAAATTGTTCTCCACTAACGAATATTAAATATTATATACTTTTAGGGTCCATATGGGATTGCTCCACTCCATTTTTTTCCAGCTCCGCTTCTAATTTTACTAGCCAAACAGGGATAACTCTACAAACTGTCTCAGAAGAAAAAATGAAGTTGAGTCTTGAGAGCCAACGTCAGCTATTTTATGGAGCATCTAAAGATGTACTTTAAAAGCTTCAAGGTTTTTTTTTTTTGTGAAGCGCTCTTTGAAAACGTTTGTGGAATAGATTTGGGTCTGTCTACATGTCTGTTGACAGATTTTTACACCAAAAATCTGTCAAATTTTTGACAAATGACAAGCTGACACATCAGCCAAAAGAAAAACTGACAGATTTGCTATCCCTTTATCTGTCAGATTTCAATAACACATAAAAAATCAACAAATATCCAAAACCCATTAGCATTAGCACAAAGATCCAAAACCCAATAATCATCCAGCAGGCACAGGTAGCAGAAACGGATAAAACGTAGCAGGTACAGGGAAATTTCTATCCAGATGCTAGTATATATGCACATCTTGCAGAATAGAGGCATTTTTCTACATGTGCAGGTGAGGTGAGGTGAGGCAGCCACCAATCTTGACGCAGGCACAACACACAGGTCATCAGCCAGATTGGTGAATTTGTATTGAATGCTGGACACACAGCCACACATGAATGAATGCATCAACGCTTTGACAGTGATATTTCTTGTTCCTTGTATGCCTTAGCCTTTGGAAGTTGGAACCAGTGACAACATACATATATGAAGTTGGAGTGTTAGAAGCACCTTGTCCAAGATCCAAAAAACGTCTTCCAATAATCAAGTACACACGCATAACAATCTGCAAATGAAGGCACAAGAGCAACACTTCAACACATGGGAGATCGCTAAATCAGGTACTCTACAAATCTGAATAATGTGCCCACTATTTTCTAGCTTCTTACACCCCAAATTTGTTTCTCCCTCTTCAAAGCTTGTCATCACAAAAAGTCCAGCAAATAAAATAATGGATCAATGACTACCCCTTTGGTTTTGCAAATTAAATTTCAATTTGCTGAAATCTAGCTAACAATTTACAAAAAAGGACGTACCCAGTGCAGAGAGCTCCCGCTCTGTGCGGGGTCTGGGGAAGGGTGTCAGTGGCAACCCTTACCCTCGCCTGTGCAATGCGAGGAGACCGCGACTCGAACCCGGGACCTTTCGGTCACAGGCGGTAAGACTCTACCGCTTGCAGGCCCGCCCTTCAACAATTTACAAACTAGTGATAAATATGGGTACCAAGTCAAGGAATTGCTATACTTTTGAACAAAAAAATAGAGTTAAATGCACCGTATGTCCATTAACTTTTAGTGGTGTCATCTAGGTCCATCAACTTTCAAATTGTATTTTTGGGTCCACTAACTTTTGGTTGTGTGTTATCCAGGTCCATCAACTTTCAAACTGCATTTTTGAGTCCCTAAACTTTTTAACTGGTTCACCGTAGGTCCGTACCCCTTCGTTTAGCGAATAGATCTGACGTGGCACGCCAAATAAGCAGCCACCGTGAAGTAGGTGATGAGTTCATAGCCCCTCAAGATGTTCATGAAGACTTGTCTAGCAATAATTCAAATGTAGCAGCTAGTAATTCGTTAATATTCTCTAGTCTTATATTTGGGACTATTATTTTTAAGGATAAATATATTGTGGACATAGAGAAATTTACAACTGCTGGACTGTCATCAAAGATATTTTTTATAGAGGTGCCTTATTATTGCGTGGAAAGGAGGAGAAAATAAAGCCAACAAAATACATCAGTACTAATTCTAAAGAGGTGGAGATCAATGGAATTTTCCCAACATGATTAGCATCCTTGCCGTAGTATTTTATTATTTTCATGCATTAATTTCCTATCCAGTTATGATACACGATCTTTTATCTAGCATCTAGCTTTTAGTGTCTGCGTGCACCTGTGTACGTGAATCAAATTGGTGGCTGCGTTTGGACATACCATGCATGTTAACTGAATCAGGGACTCAGGTTCAATCGGTCCTAGTTGGGCTGGTGGAGTCCGAGTTTTGTTTGGTTCAAGTGGCCTACGTACCTATACCTGTGGCCTTCAGCCTTATACCGGATAGATTAGACTGGATTTTATTGTGGAGTTTATTCCCCGTCGAGCCGCCACTCGAGAAACCCTAGATGGTGATCCCATCAGGTTCTTCGTATTGAAGATTATCTCCGAATGGTGATCTCGTCCTGTACTTCATGGTGACTGCTTTTTTGGCGTGCCATATCAGATCTATTCGCTAAACGAAGGGGTATGGACCTACGGTGAACCAGTTAAAAAGTTTAAGGACCAAAAAATACAATTTAACAGTTGGACCTGGATGACACACCACCAAAAGTTAATAGACCCAAAAATGCAGTTTAAAAGTTGATGGACCTGGATGACACACCACCAAAAGTTAATAGACCCAAAAATAAAGTTTAAAAGTGGATGGACCTAGATGACACACCACCAAAAGTTAATGGACCTACGGTGCATTTAACTCAAAAAAATAATACCTGAAAACTCTGATATTGATAATGTTTAACTGACTGCACACAGGCACTAGTGTTATAGTGTTGTCCATGAATCCGTTGCGATTTTAGCATATAATATGGGTTTTCGATTAACATCAGTATGCAACATTTGAGTATCTCTGTATAAATCTCGAAAAAAAATCATGTTTCATAATTGCTAGGGCACACAATAGAAGTAACTTCAAATGCCACAGAGAAAGACAACTTAATAGAAAGCAGAATCAGAGAAACAATGATTGTAAGAAAAAAAGAAAGAAACATTCAAAGGGAGTGTGGGTTTTTTATTACCTTAGTCCAGTGCTTTCCCCCTATTTTGTTGCAAGCAAGAAAAAAAAGCCTCAATTAGGACAATAATATGATATCTGTTTGCACTGCAGGGATGAAATATGTTAAGGAAGCAAACATAAATTGTACCAAGCTGCAATCACAAATGGAAATTACAGAAAAACTTGATACTGTTCAGCTGAGCTGCAGGGAATTGCTTCACCAAATGACGGCTACACAAAGAAACACATGGGATACTAACCGGGACATATCAAATTTAATGATGGATATACCCATACAGAGTTATCCAGACCTTCTAACAACAACAGAATATATTGAGGTACAAAGAATAAATGGTCTAACTTGCATCTTGAGGTGTGCACTGATTTCAGACGAAACAACAGAGAGACATTCAAATGTTTGCTCTAGGGGTTGTTTGGATCAAGGGACTAAAGTTTAGGAGGTGTCACATCGGATATCATATCTATTGTCACATCGGGTGTTCGGATATTAATAATAAAACTAATTACAGAAGCCGTGACTAATTCGTGAGACGAATCTATTAAGCCTAATTAATCCATCATTAGCACATGTTTACTGTAGCAACATATTATCAAATCATGAACTAATTAGGCTTAATAGATTGGTCTCACAAATTAGTCTCAAACTGTATAATTAGTTTTATAATTAGTCTATGTTTAATACTTCAAATAGTCAAACATGTTTACTGTAGTCGATGTGGCAGGGACTAAATTTTAGGAGGTGGAAACCAAACACCCCCTTAGACATTCCTAGAGGCAATGGGCGAGAAGCAACCTATTTCAATGATGACAGACCAAGATGGTGCAATGCGGTCAGCAATAGGGCAGATTTTTTAAACAAAAAAACACAGAAACTGCATGTTTCACATAAAGTACAAACCTGAAATGATGCATGGATAAAAAGGATGGACTAAGGGAAAAATTCAATGACACTATTGACAATTCATTAACCAAGGAAGAATTTGAAACACTATGGCAGCAGATAATTGGCAAGCACGAAATTCAAAATGTCAAATACCTCCAGGACATATATGATACTAGAGAGAAGTGGGCACCACTATGGTTCAAGCAAGAATTCTACCCATTCATAAACACAACATCAAGGAGTCAAGGGAGGAATGCAACGTGGGACCACAGTACAACATGACGAGCTTTCTAAAGGAATATGAGAGGATTCAAGAAACAATATATGAAAATGAATCATAGGCCGATCATGAGACACACACAAAGATAAAGTCAAAATTGTTGTCTAACTACAACATTGAGCAGAGCTCAGGGAGCTGATAACTTGAAAATTTTCAAAAAGTTTCAATGGCAGCTCAGGCTTGCAACTAAACTACAGGAAGATGAGGTGCAGAAAAACAAATTATGCAACATATACACATAACTAGATCATCCACATAAAAGAATTCAGGAGCAGGATTTACATTGGGTTATCAATCAAGAAACCGAAGACTTCTCTTGTATATGTGGCAAGTTCCAAAAGGATGGGATGCATGCTGCCATATCCTGAAAGTGATGATGAAAAATGACATAACAAAGATACCAGAAAAATATATCATTGATAGATGGAAGATGAAGTACAATATGTCAAAAAAGACTGAAGTGCGAGCGGGCCTCAATCCGTGAAAAGCAAAGAGCACGTGGAGATCTAATCTCCCGGTCCAGGTCGCCGCCTAGCCACCCAGGCGTCGCTCCTTAAGCTGCTCCCGCCGCCCGCTGGCCACCACCCGTGACCTCTCCCCTCTGCATGCCATGGTGAGTCGTGACCCTGAGGCTAGAGCTCCTCGCCGCTGGCCGTCGTGCCCCATTGCTCCTCCCCTCCGCCCTTCCCTGCTTTCTGCTATCTTACTCTACAGATGTACTCCTTCCGCATCTGCTATCTGCAAAGCATCATCACCAGCAACATCACCCTTGCAAATTTAAAACCGAAGAACCAAAAAATACATATACATAAAATAGCACAACAAAGCAGCTGAGACAATATACCTAACACTGATTTCAGTATAAATCAACCGCAACTAAGTCTGTATCTCACACAAAAATAATCACATTAACAACAACAATAACATAAACCACAAATATGAAGTCACACTATACCAAACGTAAGTTTCTAACAAAATTAGGAAGCGCACACATCAAATAAAATCACATGTAAAAAAATAAATAACCAGCAACATCACCCTTGCAAAAACAGAAGAACCAAAACATACATGTACATAATATAGCACATCAGACGAAGACACAAACACAGAAACACACAAACACATGCACCCACCACATACAGACGCACTCACACTCTCACCAAAGCTAGCACCCACCCATCCACACACCCACACACAGACACATACACAGACACAGGCACACAAAGAGGGAGAGAAAGAAAGATAGGCACACACACAATGACACAGAGAGAGAGAGATACACACACAGAGACACACACACAAAAACCCACATATACAGACAAAGACACACACAGAGAGAGAGACACACAAAGACACACACCAGCAGCGCTGCATTTGCTGCTACTGCTGATCAGTAGCAGCTCAATCAACAACAACTAAAACACTACCAAGAAGAAAAAAAATAGCTTTGGGGCTCTTAAAAGAAAAAAAAAAGAAAAATACCACACGCACACCAACAGCTGTCAAAGACACTACACCCATAAACACAGACACACACCCACACCAAAAAAAAGCAAAAAATCACACACACACACACACACACACACACACACATACACACAAAAAAAAACACAAATCAGAACTCTGAAAATTACAGCTAAAGGCAAAAGAAAAAGAAAAACATCTCAAAAAATCAAAACATCTAAAACTGAACAATATCAACAATATGCATCAGTGGAGATCCAAAAAACAAAGAAATTTGGTTTGAGGCTCTCAAAAGGCCAAAAAAACACAAGAAGCTTATTCAGCAGCAAGTAGCTGCAACAAAAAAAATCAACTAAAAAGACAATCACAACTAAGAAAAATAGACACACATGCACCCACACACATAAGCAAGTATTCCATCGGGATCACCATCGCATGGGGCTGCTCTTCTGTGACAAGTGAACCACAAGCCTGAACCTGCACAATTTTGACCACCAAAAACCACCTCAGCCATCCGCCTTACTCCTGTGTAGAGATCAAATTGTAACCTCAGATTTTGGAACTGTATGTTACCTCGACTAGGGCGCAGTATCTCCGGTCTAGCTTTGTCGTCATGTGGACAGCATTAGCATGGAACTGTGAGTTTTCTCCAACAAAAATCAGCGTCCGGCACTGAAGCTTCTTCAATGATTCCGTTAAATCATGCCGCCTGATGGACAGAGTAGTCAAATTTTGATCATTCGGATCCCCATTTCTTTGTCTGTTCAGGTCATGCACAACAAGGATATATTCTTGTTACCTGTTAATTGCCTGAAGGAACCGCCAGACATTAGTTCCCTGCCTCTCATCAAGTAACTGCACAAAAGATTATCATGTTTTTTAATTTCGTGTTCAAATAGCAGATGATATAATAGGCCATCCCATTTTAACAACACTAGAGAAAATAAACGAGATAAATACTAACACTTCTGCAGGCTTGGACAATCTCTGATTCAGGATCTTGCCCGTTACCACGAACGTCCTGCACAAAACATCAGAAAGCAGCAGCCCTGAGTGAATCTGGATAATAAGCAAAGCACCTATATGCCTGAGAACTTGTGCAAGGGGAAAAGAAAGCTGAAGGGAGATCAAAAGTACCATGCTGAAATATCGCTGAGGCAAACTTTCCTTGACTAACACACGTGTCCCATAGTAATAAAGCAAGTTCAATAATACCCGGGACATGAGATCCTGATGTTGACACACTAAAATACTGCATAATGAAATGAATAATT
Organism: Miscanthus lutarioriparius; assembly: GCA_904845875.1. Lineage (NCBI taxonomy): Eukaryota > Viridiplantae > Streptophyta > Magnoliopsida > Poales > Poaceae > Miscanthus > Miscanthus lutarioriparius. The sequence continues at coordinate 84,582,196 of CAJGYO010000006.1, forward strand.
GACACCATGGAGTTCTTCTGATTATAGTTCAACCCAAAAGAGCCCATACCAGAACTCAAGAACTCAATCCTTCCAACAAGAAGAAATAAAAATAGCAACACAACACTGAAACTGCATTGGATCTGTTCAACAATCGGGTCTCCAAACTAGTGCCCCACTACCGAAACCGCAGCAATCAAACTGAGATCTGGCGACCATGCGTGGGCGACACAAGCAAGCAAACTACGAGCAAGCTAAATCGCAGCAAGAAGCCGAATGGTGCGAGCTTACTGCAATGCGCGGAGGATGTCGCCGATCTGCCCGTCGATCTCGGCCAGCTCCTCGTTGACCGACGCCAAATCCATGTCCTCCTACAAAAGAGCAGAGAGCGGTGCGGCACAAGCGAGCGGAGAGCGGTGCGGCGCGGCGCAAGTGAATGAAGCGGCGGCGAGGACCTTGCCGCACCGCCTGTGCCACCGCGCGTGAAAAGAAACTGACGAAGCGGAGAGGTCGAGGGGATTGGGGGAAAAGCGGGTTTTGAACGGTTTGCGGACCCGTTAGCACTTGCGGACCCGACAGAAAAGACAGCACGCATCTTCAAGCAAAATCAACGTTCCAGAATTTGACAGATAAAAACCAACAAAATCTGTTGACAGATAAATAGCAAAACTCAATAGATTTAACCTGAGTGAAACTGTCTCCAACAAGTCTACGGTCTGTTCTCTTGGCGGTTCGGGGTTCATGAAAAGCTATTCAGCATGTAAAAGAAAAATAATTAATTTACCGAAAATTTATGATCGTTACGATAAAATAAAACAAACAGTCTGCTAATCTACAGCCCCGATCATTTTACTTGTAAAAAGCGTCAACATCGATTAATCATCTAAACCAACAAGTTTTCCTTCCTCCTACGTAAACGAATCACCTACTATACGAACCACTCGCTGCTAATCTCTCTTGGCGGACCGGGGCTGTTGGCTTTGGCTACCTGGCTGCTCACTCCGCGGCAGATAGACATGCATAAGACCCGTGCCGTAGTGCAGGTGGGGACTCCCCAGCGAAAAGGCATCCGGTAGCAGGGACACGGTGGCTACGGCTCTGGAGTTCTGGGGTCTGGACGCAGCGGACAAGACAAGTGGCCGTGCCTGCTGCTGCGCTCGCCCTTTTCCGTCCTTGCATGCACGGGCGGTGGACCCGTCCTGATCCACAAGATGGAAAAAGGTCGCGGGTCGCGAGTCGCGACGACGCCGACTGGCCGGTGGCCGGGCAGTCGAGCACTCTCTCCGCCTTCTCCGGCAAGCGTTGCGTGGCGCGGCGCCTCTCCTCGCCCGCCCACTGCCACTAGCACAAGCACTAGGCCTAGGCTGTGCGCTGGATGCGCTGGAGCACCCAGTCGGAGGTCGGATCAATGGCGCTTGCAGCTACGAAGACCAAGGCGACGTACTGCTCCACTCCACTGGTCCGTCCGTCCGTGCATCAGGAAGCCATCAGCAGTGCAGCGCATGCGCATCAGTCACAGTTAGATAGCCTCGGAAAATGCCTCGTCAGCACCCGACGCAGTGGTCAAGGTCAACACGTCAACCCATGCGGCGCAACGCAACGCACAGCTCGGGAAGACGGGAACTCCTCCGAAAGAGAAAATTTACTGGAGCCTCGTTTAGATTGCAAATTTTTGCAATTTGGACACTATAGCATGTTTCGTTTGTATTTGATAAACTTTGTTTGAATCATGGACTAACTAGGCTCAAAAGATTCATCTCGTGATTTATAACTAAACTATGTAATTAGTTATTTTTTTATCTACATTTAATATTCTATACATACGTTCAAAAATTAATGGGATAAAAAAAAAGCAAAAAGACTTGAAATTTTGAGGCAATCTATACACGGCCTGGGTCTTCCCGGGCTGCATGCAAAAGCCTTTGGCTTCGCACTCTCGCAGTAGCAGGTGCGGAAACTGGAAACGCAAAACGCAAAACGCAAAACAGCGGCAGCAAGGGCAAAAAGGGAAATACCACCAGTCCTTTTCGCGGCCTGGCCCGGGCCCACGGCACCACGTGGAAGAAGGCGACTACGGACGGGTGCCACGATAGCTGCGTCACCGTCTCGTCGTAAAGATCGAGCGAGAAGAGGCGTCATCAGCCAAACAAATCTTTTTGAGAGGAAGAATAAGGCCCGTTTAGATGTCTCCAAAACTCAAAAAAAAATTTTGCACAGATTTGCATCAAATCGTGAATCTTGTACGGGTCGTATGTAGTAGAGTAATTACATAAATATGAATCTTTTAAAAAAAAAACTAATTACAACAATTTTGCAAATCTGAACAAATCATGAATAGCGAATCTTTTTCGAAACTAAACACGCGTGGCTAGAATTGCGCTCGTGGGGAGGTCCTATGTGCCAGGTCAGTGAGGGCGCCACGTGGCAATGGGGACGGGGCTGGACCACCTCCTGTGCTTGTGGATTTTGATAGTAGTACTAGGAACACGCCCTAACTGGTGGCTAGAATTGCGCTCGTGGGGAGATCCTATGTGCCAGGTCGGTGAGGGCGCCACGTGGCAATGGTGACGGGGCTGGACCACCTCCTGTGCTTGTGGATTTTGATAGTAGTACGTAGGAATCCACTTGATTTCATATGTGGTCGAGCTAATTTGGAGCATTTTTCTGTGTGGCCTTGTCCACACATGCATCCGGTTTACTGCTGACCGCTCTACCCGCTACGGCGCTACGCTCGCTCATTGTTTCGTACTCGTGGCGCATGCAACCGCATATATACAGTTGAAATTATCATGCCTATAATGATTTTTCAAGAAGTCATACTTGGGTTGTTTATCCATTGATCAAATTTAGGCATGTTTAGATCCACTAGATACATGCGCATGCGTTGCACGGGGATCATGTTTTTTCGATAATGATACAATGAGGATGTATGTCCCGTGACTCAAGTCCGGACGTGTTCCCTTAAAAGGAAAAAGAAAATAAAATCTTCGTCCGCTCCTTCCACTCCCTGCGGCCCCTCCACCCCGCGCATCCCCGTGGTGCCTCCACACAATTTTCATGAATTTTTGCTCGCCTTATGGCATCGGATTTGATTATTTTTTGGAAATAATTAGAAGCCAATAAGCGATTTTGTATTGAAAATCCTAACCTATTTCTAAATCCATTGAATTTTGTTGTAGACACTGCACTGAATATGAGATCGCGTAATATCAATTTATCGGCCTCATCATCGAAAGTGGCTTCCAATTGCTCGGAAATTCTCAGCTATAGGGGGAATCTATATATTACATTGATGTAAAATCAACTATTGCTAACGAAAGAAGCCAAAGCTAGATAGAAATAAACTAATAAAGATATAAACATGGCCAACTATTTGAAGCATTCAAAGAAGGCAAAAAGCAAAATAACAAAATTATATCTATGATGCCATGGGTCATACAATTTTGCCCGCTCTAGGAGAAAACAGTATCTTTTCAAATCAATTTTGATTTGTATTTTTTGGAACTGTATAAACATGGCCAACTATTTGAAGCATTCAAAGATGGCAAAAAGCAGAATAACAAAATTATATCTATGAGGCCATGGGTCATACAATTTTGCCCGCTCTAGGAGAAAACAATATCTTTTCAAACCAATTTTGATTTGTATTTTTTTGGAACTGTGACAATGTTCTAATGGTTTTTGGATGATATCGAATGCACAAGTACTAACATTGCTAACTTAGGTTATTAGCTTGTACTGTTCATCTGGTCCAAGGAGCACGTGCTTTTTTTACATAGTGCACGTCGCAGGATGGCTTGGCCGCATGCTTTGCCCGTGCTTCATTGTGGTGAGCAGCAGCCACGCTTGGCTGGAAACTGATGGGTTATTGCGAGAGAGAAACACTGTAGCAACTGAAATTGGGCTGGTTGTTGTGAGGAGGATCAGAGGAGCGCCGAGAATGTGGCCGCCTGGTCGGCGTGCGAGAGAACCGGAGAAGCCGCGTTGAAGAAGTCTAGCGTGTCGGACATGGACATTAGGAGTGCCCAGCAGCGTGTCGTACACGGACATTAGGAGCGGCCAGCAGACGATAAGCTTAGCGTGTCGGACATTAGCGTCCTGTTCGTTTGGCTGAAAGTACCGTTGATTGATTTGTTGTGAGAGAAAAGGCTTCGTTTGGCTTACCTTATAATCCGCATTATTCAGCTTGTTTTTTTCAGCCGGCACAATGTTTTTCTCTCACAATAATTCAGCCAGAACAGTGTTTTTCAGCCAATTCAGTCAAGTTTCAGCAAGCCGAACGGAACAAAAATATTGTTCGTTGGTTGAAAAGGTACAGTTTATAAGCCAAACGAATAGGGCGTAGGAGCGGCAGGGCAGCAGACGATAAGGATAGGAACTTTTTAGGTGTAGAGATTAGTATTAATAGGTAGTAGTTAAAATTAGTAGATAAACATACTTTCTAACTATTAGAGAGTGGAGGTGCTCACAATTAATTTATTAGTTGGTGAAGGTGTACTAAACAGGGGCGGATATGTGGCGGGGGCTGCAGCTCTCAGCGTGGTCTAATTTTATTAGGGATAAGTATGTAGAGCAGTCCATATGTAGCCTCTTTTTTTTCACACCAAGTATAGCCCATTCTGCGTTTCTCCTTCGTTGCCTCATGCTCGCCACCCGTCTGCACCAAGCTCCATGTCTCACGACTCCACAAGTCGCCAAGGCGTGGTTGCACGGGACCGCGACACGGTCACTTGCCGACTCGCACCAAGCTACGGTGGACCAAAGCCAAAGGCACTCCTCGTCCCTTGCCGGCTCACCGTCCCTCATCTCCACGACTTTTGGTTATGCTCTTTATTGATATTTTTCTATCTTTTGGTGTTCTACATATTGCTTAACCACTTTGAATGTGTATCATTATGTGTGTTTTTTGTTATATACATTATATCTATTAGTTTACGGCTAGTAAAATTTCTAACCTTCTATCATTTGGTCCGTCTGGTCTGTTTTTAGATACACCAACGGATATCCAACTATACCTATTAGCACGAACTAATAGTTAAACTAGCTAATAATTAGTAGCTTTCAGCTATTAGCTACTTAATTATTAGAACTATTAAATCCAAACAGGTCTAATCCATAGTCTTGTTGTTGTTGATTCGTCGTATTTATTGGACAAGTGTCTCTAATAAGTGCGGAACTCTGGAACCCTAGACCCTCCAAGGATGGCTTGCTGCACAGCCTACAACAATGTGAAATGCACCAATTCGTGTGTTTTTTTTTTGAAAGCTCATCAATCCGTAAACCATGTTCAGTCTGACCGTGTGTGATTCTTTTGGCTGCCACTGCGGCCGTATGGTATGCAAGTTACAACAAGAATTACTATTTTGTTAGTTCATCCATAAAAAAAAAGTGATGTTCTGTGATTTAAAATTTGTCCCACAAAAAGTGACGTTACGAGCTTTAGACAGCCTTTCCTTAATCGAATGCATGCAGCCAGGTTTATTCCCCTGTTGCACGTAACCTCGTCTTTGCCATCGCTTCTCTTCCTCCACGTCATCTCTTCCCAGCCGAGCGGCCTCTCCTGCGCATGGTGAGCAATCGCGGCCATGAGCATTGGAGGGGTCGGATCCACATCCAGGTGCATCTCAAAGGGGACCTTGGATACATGCGCGTTACTCGTCGTTGCCTCCCGTCCAAGGTCTGCATGCTGTTAATTAGGCAAGTAAAGCACGAGACATGCCTTGTATTAAGGGAATCAAGTCCAACAAACTCAGGGTATTAGAAACATTTCTCTTCTCCATTAATCTATCTGAAAAATCTTAGAACATCATTTTTTACGCAGGGAGTATTTGCAGACCACGGGCCCACAACTGAGTAAACCTGTTGATTACTCTTTTTTGTGGGTGAATTACCCGGGACGGCTAAGCGTCGCCATCTGCCGAGCTAGGGCCTTGTTTAGTTGGTGAATTTTTTGGAGAAATGGTATTACAGTACTTTTGTGGTTATTTGACAATGAATGTCAAATCATAGTCTAATTAGGCTTAAAAGATTCGTCTCGTGAATTTCATCTAAACTGTGTAATTAGTTTTATTTTTTATTTATATTTAATGCTTCATACATACGTCCAAAAATTAGATGTGATGAAAAATCTTGAAAAATTTTACAAAATTTTGAGAACTAAAAAGGACACCAGCCAGCTACTCGGGGCCACACGGGCCACACCTCACCAAGGCCACTCGGGGTCCACAAGAACAGGAGACAAAAGGCACAGCGGCACGTGAAACGTGATGCGACTTGCGAGCAGCAGGGCAGCAGCAGCACGCTGGTTTTTTTTCCTCTCTCAAGGCGAAAAGGGCGCAAAAAGAAAGACGAAAAGAGTAGGAAAAGCGGGGGCTGGTGGCCGCCCCTTTGCGCTCCGCTTTTTCGCAAGATTCGCACCCCCCGAGCGCTGACGTCACACGCGCGGGCTCCCAGCCACGAAAACTCGTGGCTGACGGGCGCCCGCGCCGCTGACCTGGACGCCAGCTGTCACGCCTCCCGCGCACGGCGTCTCCCGGTCGCAAACCGCCAGATCGGGTTGTGCGCTGCGGTCCTTTTTGCGTTGCGTCGTGCCCCCAGAGAAACTGCCGACTCGCATATACACCCTTGGACAACGGGTGGGTTCTCTTTTATTTGCTCTTGTTTTAAAATATAAGGACTCTTTTATTAGATGTTGTTGGATACTAGAAGAATGCCTCACGTATTGTTATAATAATCGCAGATAAAATTATACTACTTATATGAACAAATACATATCATAATGTGCATGATTTTTAGCATTGTCATGTAGATAGCTAAATATATGTTAATAAATGATGTGATTTGCTAATTGAAAGCTCTAGTTTGGTTTTGGTTAATTGATGAAACCCTAAGTGCTAACCTAGTTTATCAAGATGATTATGAGATAGGTAGCACTACTCCAAGTGATGAAGCAATGACAAAGATCATGACAATGGTGATAGCATGGTGATGATCAAATGCTTGAACTTGGAAAAGAAGAAAGAGAAAAACAAAAGGCTCAAGGCAAAGGTATAAAATGTAGGAGCCATTTTGTTTTAGTGATCAAGACACTTAGTGAGTGTGATCACATTTAGGATAGATAGCCGTACTATTAAGAGGAGTGTAACTCGTATCGAAATGCGGTTATCAAAGTGCCACTAGATGCTCTAACTCATTGCATATGCATTTAGGATCTAGTGGAGTGCTAACACCCTTGAAAATATTTGTGAAAATATGCTAACACATGTGCACAAGGTGTTTGCGGGGTTGAGATGGGTTTGGGTCCCTCTCTCCTCCCCGCCGAGCTTATGAAAAGATTCAACGCTTTGGAAAAATGAAATGTCTATTTTCTATTGCTTGCTTGATGCAAAATTCTTGTGGTTGGCACATTTGAGCAAGGGTGAAGAAGTTAGAGTTGAAATGGAGTTGGTCGAAATGATCTCAAGGCGTCGGTCCTGTGGACGGACGCAATCCGTAAGCACCGGACGCCGACTGCGTCCCCGGTCGCTACCGACTTCAATAAAGATGGAAGGTTGAGCACCGGACGCTGGTCTGCGTCCGGTCAAAAGTGGACGGGACGTCCGTCCGGTCGAAAATACGCCTCGGGAGCTTATCGAAACGACGACCGAGCCGGCTTCAAATATTCGGCGTCCGGTCAAAAGGAAGCGGCGTCCGGTCGAGGTCGATGACCGTTGAGTTTGGACACGTGGTCGACATCGATGACCGGACGACGAGAGCCAAGTGTCGGTCGGTCGGCCGAGCGTCCCGGCCGAACGCTGCGTTTGCCCAAAGAAGGGGTATAACGGCTCTATTTGATGGGGCTCTATTTATAGCCCCATGGCCGCTCAAGGGTTAACTCTTGCACATTTTCATTGACATAGCAACCTTGTGAGCTTAGCCAAAGCCCTCCCACTCATCTCCATCATTGATCCATCATCATTGTGAGATTGGGAGAGAATCCAAGTGCATTGCTTGAGTGATTGCATCTAGTGGCACTTGATATTCGTGTTCTTGTTTGTTTCGCTTGTTTCTCTTGGTGGTTGCCACCACCCAGACGGTTGGAGCAGCGGTGAAGGATCGGCACGAGTTGGTGATTGTTCGTGGGCATATTTCGGTGATTGTGAGGGGAGTTGTACCTTCCCGTGAGTGCCGAAAAGGTAACTCTAGTAAATTGCTCGTGTCATTGAGTTACCTCACGTGTGGGTCGTTCTTCTTGCGGTGTCCTATCGTGGACGAGGTTTGTGAAACACCTCTTAGCCTTGAACCACCAAGTGTTGGTCGACACAACGGGGGCGTAAGCGTGTTGGCAAGCACGTGAACCTCGGAGAAAATCGATTGTCTCTCTTCTTTGTCATTCTCCGGTGATTGGCTATATATTCATCTTGTGATTGGTTCATCCCCTACACGTTGGTATAATCACTCTACTCGCTCATTTACATTCTTGCAAACTAGTTGATACAAGCTCTTTAGTGTAATTAGAATTGAGAGCTTGCTTTATTATTTACATTCATCTAGTTGAGCTCTTTAGAGTAGCAAGGTTGAGAGCTCTTAGTGAGTAATTACATAGCTAGTTTGTGTGCCTAAGTATTCATTGCAACTAGAATTGTTGGATAGGTGGCTTGCAACCCTTGTAGAGCTAGAGCAAGTTTGCATTACGCTATTTGTCATACTAATCAAATTGCTCTAGTTGATTTGTAGATTTTTAAATAGGCTATTCACCCCCCCTCTAGCCATATTAGGACCTTTCACTAATGTAAATAGCTTGAATGAAGACATGATGGCATGTGCTTGTTGGATGTGCTAGTGAATGCTAATCAGATACTTTGCATAACGAGATAATTGCATGTGCTAGTGGATGCTGATGTAGACACGTTGCATGGCGAGATAGATTACTAGTGGAGATTGAATATATATATATATATATATATATACAGATACAAATATAGATACAAATACATATATAGATATATATAGATATAAATTTAGATATAGATATAGATGGTAGTACGATGACAAAGCTATTAATGGTTGATCGACGATAAACCTAGGGTATAGGAAATCCTCGTCATTTGATTCAGATTTACCCAACCCTTCGTGAGGTCATTTTGGATTTGTCTTGAGTTTAACTTTTCTAACTTCTATATTTTCAGAAAAAGATACATTTTTTTTAAAAAATGTCCATTAAACATGTTGACATATTTTTTGAAAAGTTTAACTAAAGTTTAGAAGAGATAGTGTTAAGCAAGTGCATAAATAAAAACAAGCATAAAATTCACTTTTCAACCATTGATTATCGTGATAATCTGATTTTTAATTGTAGACTACAAAACTAGACATTAAAAATGCTTACTAACTATTGAAACCAAACAAAACCACAATTCAATAATTCAACCTTGGTATTCATTCCATGTGGCATATTTTTAAATATTAAAATTTGGAAACTATTAGGGCATATTTGGATGCATATGTATTCACTTTAATCCGTTGAAGTGGTTTGGAGTGGAAACTAAACTAAAATTCTATCCTCAATTTATTCCAACACACATGAATCGAGTTGAATATATTTGCATCCAAACAAAGACCTTTGTTGTGTCAACCACTTCATAGGCGCCACATGGGATGAGAACCACGGCAATATTGTGGTGCCTGTGGGGTTGTATTTTGTCTAGCTTCAATATTTTAGTAGTAAATCACTCTTTGGTTTTATAATTTAAGGTTGAAAACCGAACTATCACGAGAGATGAAAGATCAAAAAATAGATATTATCTAAAAAAATAAAGGAATCATAAAATTTGAGCTATGGTTAAATCTGAATGGAAAAATGTTTAAGCGGCTCTGTTCATTTGAACTTATCAGCCTGGCTTATCAGGCATGGTGTAGTGTTTTTTTTCTCACAACAAATCAACGAACAATACTTTTCAGTCTGGCTTTTCAGCGAAGCGAGCAGGGTAGATTTGAAAGGATCATTGACCTCTGGCACGATGTCAGTATTAAAACACACACATACCATTTTTTGCATTCTGTGGGGATGTATTTGCAACTCCTCGCGAACTTTTGGTTTGGATGACACGCTTTTAAGAGCGAGGCCCCAATTCTCAAATTCCTGTTTTTTTTCCTCAATTCCACAACACCCCGTTCCCACGTAGAGTAAGAGCCTCAGCCTCTCTCTCCTCCAGCTTGGTTCCTCTCTCTCTCTCTCTCGCCGCTTCGACAGCGCGTAAGCAGCAGCAGCAGCGGCTTGCGTTCCTGCCGGTCTCGCGTGCAGGAGCAGAGCAGGACGAGGATGTCGGATCAGAAGGATCCTGGGATCAAGCTCTTCGGCCGGGTGATCCCGTTGGGGCCGGAACCCGCGCCGGGAACCACGGAAGCGGAGGACCTGCCGCCCCGCCACGACCAGCCTCCGGATGAGCTGCTGCAGCCACGGGCGCCGGAGGTTGCGGCGGCGGCGGATGAGGTCAGTATATATGATCTCTTTCACGTTGTCACTCCAGCGAGTGGCAGAGTTGTCATGTCACTACCGTTGTGGATGGAAGGAAGGATGAGGAGATGCGAATTTTGTGATCGTTCTCGTGGTTCAATTTATGTTTACGCGCCCTTTTCAACTTTATTTTTCCGTTCGCGATTTAATTTTCATGTCGTCAGTCTCATCTGAGGTTATTTAGAATTTGGAAGTACAAGTCTCCAAGGTCCAAGCTAAGTAAGAACAGGGCGCTACGACGTGCAGGCCGATCAAGGCCAGCGTGAAATTCGATTTGGATTTACGAGTAGATGGATAGGCATAGGCCTAAAAAGACCAGGAATGGGTTGGAATAGCGTCCAAAAAAGTGAACTCCCGTACACAGTTTGTGCCTGGAATTCTGGGCCTCATTTTCCCCTTCCTTTCGACGTGAGGGCACCACCAACGAGGGCAGGACTCTGATGTGCTGTTCGCTGGTCCGATAAACCATGACGGGAAGCTATTGGTAGATTTATTGTGAGAGAAAAATATTATTCGTTGTTAGAAAGGTACGTCTTATAAGCCAAATGAATAGGACGTAAGTTGTTCTAGTATAGATAAAGTGATTCACGTAGACTAAAAATGTTATGACTATTATTCACGTAATGCAAACTATCATTATTTGTGATTTGTAAAGAAATTTTTTCTTTTTATCATACCTCACATTTATTTTCTCCCCCTCTTTTTTTTTAACATAGACCATCTTCTTTTTTCACAATTATATGTAGCTCCTATAAGTCACTATAATAATAGTAGAATATCTATTTTTTTTTATCCGATCCTACGTAATAATTGGGGCTATCAATAAAAAAACAGCGTTAGAAAGGCCTGAATGGATACATTAGAGGCAGCAGTGCAGTTCCTGCACTCTGCAGGAACCGGCAAATGCAAAGTTCCCTTGTTTGTGAAGGGGGCAGCGGCACCTTGATGGCTTGATCCCAGACTCCCAGTCTCAGTTCGAGTACAAACTTTTGTGTAACATGTTCGCTTTAGCTTATTTTGAACTATTTTTCAACTATAAAATAATATATTTTTTTCTCACAATATTTCAACATAAACATCAGTAAAAGCTAAATTTCAGCATCAACGAAAGTCCAGCCACAAAAAGAGACTGTAGCTGTAGCCGTTGGCTTCCTGGGGGTGCAGATGGGGCAGCCCATGCTACAGTAGCAATAGGCATACGCTGTTCGTTTGAGCTTGTTTGGCTGATAAGCCATGGTTGAAAATACTGTTGACTGATTTGATGTGAGAGAAAAATACTGCTAGTTAATTGAAAAATACGGAATAAGCCCAAATAAATAGGACGTAGTTGGTATGTGTTGTCCTCGCCTTGCTTCCTCAAAGTAGTTATTGCTGAGGAATTCAAGGTAGAAATCAGTGCAAGGTGTAGCTCCCTTTTGTGGTGGAGTGGTCCTTCCATTCCATGGACCAGGATCATGGCCTTCGTTCTGTTTATTTAGTTTATAAGTCATACTTTTTTAATTAAAAAATAATATTTTTTTATAATAAATTAACCGGTAGTATTTTCAGCTATAATTTATGAGCCAAGTAGAACGTGTTCAAGAGTGGCCGCTGAGGGCAGCACCAGGCGTACATCGGTATAGCCTCAGAGAAAAGTTGTCTTCCACGGAGGTTGAGGCAGTAGGTTGTCCAACGCAGTCTTGTCTTGTCACTGTATCATGATGGTACATGTTGCAGCTTTTAGGCCTTGTTTAGATTCTAAGTTTTTTCACTCTCCCTTCATCAAATCAAATATTTGAACATATGCATAGAGTATTAAATGTAGATAAAAAAAATAACTAATTACACAGTTTGATTGTAAATTACGAGACGAATCTTTTAAGCCTAGTTAGGCCATGATTAGACAATAATTATCAAATACAAACGAAAATACTACAGTGCCAAATACTGATTCGTAACAGCTATCTTGCATGGAGAAAGTTTGGCGCCGATCTTTGCATGTGTGGAGAGAGAACGCGGTAGACAGACGTGATCCCAATCAACGAACCAACAGTCTCACGCCACAACGCTGCTGCCTCGCTCTTTTATCAGACGGGTAATTTGTAGGCTAATTTATTACGAAAAAAAAACATTATTCTATAGTAAAAAAAATAGCGCTAATTGTAGCTCGTAAGCTCATGATGGAGGTTTTAATCATCCCTTATTTCAGTTCATCGATGCTTGGGTGTCCATTTTTCTCCGCTTCATGTACCATTTCATTGTGTATGGAAGAGGCCACACTGCTACAGCTGATAGAATTTGTATACGAGCTGCTGCACTTGAAGAACATTGTGGATTTATGCGGAATTCTCTATTCCATCTGACTTAATTTGAACTGCATGGCATGTTCATTGCAGATTAGTTAGTGATTTGATGCTTCCATGCTTTCTGTTCCTTGATTAACAAAATGAAATCCCCTTTCAGGAAAATTCATAAACTTCATAAAATTTGATGCTTCCATGCTTTCTGCCACTATGACTGTCTATATCTGCTGGTAGCCTTTTTCTTTGGCCTGCTGCTACACTGCGCTATTGAAAATCTTGGATAAGAGTTTCTTGCTCTAATCTTGTAGGATCAACACAATGAGAAAGAAGAGAAACATGCTAATGAAATGGTTGACGTGCCACAAGAGAAGGGTAAAGAAATCAAGGTTGACACACCACAAGAGAAGGATAACGAAATGAAGGTTGATGTGCCACAAAAGGAACATGATGATGAAATGAAAATTGATGCACAACAAGAGAAAAAAGATGAACAAATGGAAGTCAATGCATCACAAATGCATGAAAATATCGAACCAGCCAATTTACCTCCCTCAGAGCATAAGAAACAAGACGAGGGCCCGATGAACAGTACTGAAGATAAAGCAGCATCAGATCCAAAGGGGGAGAATGAGAAGACATCAAATGAGGAATCAGTCCAGGACAAGGCACTTAAGAAGCCAGATAAGATTCTACCTTGTCCTCGGTGCAACAGCATTGATACAAAGTTCTGCTATTACAACAACTACAATGTTAATCAACCAAGGCACTTCTGTAAGAATTGCCAGCGGTACTGGACTGCAGGGGGCACTATGAGGAATGTACCTGTTGGTGCTGGGCGGCGCAAAAGTAAGAATGCATCATTGCACTACCGTCAATTACTGATGGCCCCTGATTGTATGCTGGGGTCTAGAGTGGACATATCAAAGTCAGTGCTCCCTGATGCTCTTGTATCTCCACCTGCCCCGATACAGCCAACCAGTCGAAATGAAACAGTTCTAAAATTTGGGCCTGAGGTGCCACTTTGTGAATCAATGGTGTCAGTACTGAACATTGATGAGCAGAATGTAAACAACCCTGGATCAGCACCAAGAGGTGAAAATAGGGAAGATAACCCTGGATCTGGCACATCATACAATGGTGTGCCTGAAAACATGGTTCACATCGATAAGAACGGAGCACCAGTTCATTGTAACGGAGTTGCCCCAGTGCCTCAATATTACCTTGGAACCCCTTTCATGTACCCTTGGAATGTAGGATGGAACAATCTCCCTGTGATGGTGCCAGGCAAAAGTATGCCCGAATCTGCTTCTGCTTCAGAGAGCTGCAGTACTAGTTCAGCTCAATGGATGAACTCTCCAATGATGCCAGCCTCAAGACTTCCTAGTCCAGCATTTCCATACCCACTTGTGCCACCTGCGCTTTGGGGCTGTTTGTCTGGATGGCCAGCCACGACTTGGAACATACCATGGATCAGAACTAACGGTTGCATGTCCCCGTCGTCATCAAGCAACAGCAGCTGCTCGGGCAATGGGTCTCCTACTCTGGGTAAACATTCCAGGGACTCTAATCCACTGAAAGAGAAGAGAGAGAAATCACTGTGGGTTCCCAAGACACTACGGATCGATGATCCTGATGAAGCTGCAAAGAGTTCAATATGGGCCACCCTTGGCATCAAACCCGGAGACCCTGGCACTTTCAAGCCTTTCCAGTCCAAGGTCGAGAGCAAGGACAGAGATCAGATGCTGCTCAGGTTTTTCAGGCGAATCCAGCAGCATTATCACGCTCGCAATCGTTCCAGGAGAGCTCTTGACTTCATACCTACAGTCTATCTTATAGTTTTGGTACTGTAATCCTTACATGCTAGTAGAATTTTGCGGTATGTGAAAAGATCAGCAGAGAGCTGCTTGTATAGCCACCTAGTGGCTCTTGCAAAGAGCTTCCATGAGAACTCCTTTCGACATATGTATGTATTGTAAATACTTGACATACTGGTGTTGTATATTCAGTATTAAGTCGACTCAGGAATAGACTCACCTCTCACCTGGTTTGGCTCTGGTTTATGCTGTAAACAGTTAACATGTATAGTATATAATGTTGCAGTGAATGAACTAAATATACTATCAAATGAATCGTTTTAACAGTCAGATTGTGTTTTGTTTCACTGTATTCACTGAGTTGAGCATATTCAAATTTCACCCCTATGTAGGAAATGGTAGCAAGTGATCAACATTAATTATGCCAGTTCCTTAATGCAAATCGAGTATATATCAGCAGGAATTACATTGCTGCACTGATTCTGTAATGCCTCAAATGATACAGGCCTTGTTTGGATCTCATGCATATTTTAAGAATCTTGATTGATAGTGGCTATAAATTATAAGCATTGATTGTGTCTGACCCTGTTTGGTAAAGCTCTAGAGCTAGCTAGTTAGGTATTTGTAGTTATAAAAAATCTTGGATCCGAAAATAGAGATATGTTGGGAGCACTTAGGTGATTCATTTCATTTATAGCTTGACAAGATACAATTATTTAAACCCCTCTAATTTAATCTGCAAATTACAGACCCAACATTGGAGCTAGAGCTATAGCAAACATGCCCAAAAGCTAAGTGAAATCAGATAGCAGAATTATAAGAATCTAGGTGGACCGATTGTATAACCTGTACAAGAATCTTGGTTGTTTGGACAAGCTCTGGATTTTTTAAAAAAATGAATTAATCTTTAGGTTAATCTGGGCAAGAGCATAGAAGATCAACTACCTAAGCAATCAGTAACGTTTCTGTACGTAAGTCACCTGATGGGTTGCACACATTCCGGAAAAAGAACACTGTTTTACATAGAAAGACTGTTGTACACGTACTTTGTCAGTGACAATGTCAGAAACATCCTGTGCTATCTAAATAGTCTCGGGTCCAATATTAGAAGTCTAATCAGCTAGCCATCATAGGAAGAAGAACATCCAATGTGATAGGCCTCTTGAAGATCTGGTCCAACATTAGAAGTCTGGTGATAGGGGCGGTGGACGGGAGGCAATAGCAAAGCCAATGACTTGTCCATCATCAGAAGCCGTCCGCATTTGCTGCACGCATATTAATCCAAGAATTGCTTATTAGACCAGCAGAAATGCAAATAATGCTATGGGAATGGAGTTTGACATCTAGGAGTAGTACCTGCAAACCTTTGTAAACAGAGTCTGATAGCTGGCAATCCACCGCTGCAAGACAATAAAATGTTTTTAGTAACAGAAAATTGTCTGAAATGACAAACAACAAAAGTGTAGAACTATGATAGCATCGATCAAAGCTTTTGCAATGATTTCCCCCATAAAAAAATCTCAATGACTAGTTCGAGGAAAAATCTCAATGACTGGATTACTAATGTGAAGAAGGAACTGGAAATTCTTGCAACGTACCAAAAGCAGAGAAAGTGCTTTACTCGGCTCCACACTGATGAAGTACTGCAAGGCCTTGTCAGCATGCTCCTTCATAATCAAAACATTCTATTAATCTCACCCACCTTTTTGCTTCTAGGGCTTGTTTGCTTTAAGGCCTGCCAGACAGCAATCTCCACCCTAGGCTCACAAAATCCAACGCCTGGGAATGCATGGAGAGCCAGGCAAATCTGGCTAGGTTCAAAGCAAACAGGCCCCTAGTGCCTCTTATGAGAACAAAATTTAAAATAAAAATATAAAAACACACACTTGCCTTTACATGCTTAAACACATGATGCACCGGTGTGCCTCTCGCATGAAGATAGCTTCCTCCCTAGCAAAATATTCACATAATGTGTCAAAAAGGATATCTACCAAATTTATCAACTGGGCGATTGAGTTTGCTCATTAAGAGTATCATAGAAACATGCTACAACAATGAAGTGATCTTGGTACGTAAGAAACTAATAATCAGACATACTGTGAAACATCTGCGCATGGCTGCATAGCTGCTCATGCAATGTTCACAACTGAGGTGGACAGAGTCAACATTTAGAAAAAAAGTCATTACCTCAGTGGGAGAGAAGAATGCCACTGCATCAGGATCAGTAGATCCAGCAGGATGCAATGACACTACAGCTCTAAATATTGAAGGAACCAGCAATTCAATTACTGCAACTTTGTCTATGGGAGTTGTCAGAACACCAGATCTCGATTTGCCCATATTTTGCAGGTTCAGCTCTTTAGATGGATCCACAAAGTCATCATCCATCAGAGATGCTAATGATGAAGCTCTTTTTGACCAATCCAGATGCCAGTATGTGAATATTTTCATGTTAGGTACTTCATTTTCTAATTTTTTCAGTATTTCAGATAAAGATTTTTCCTCTAGATCTCCGTTGCTGGCAATCAACTTTGGCTTTTTGGTGACACCAGGTTCACCATCATGGAGATGGCTAAGGACTTCGTCTTCTAGATGAGGAAAGAATCTTCTTTTCTGGTCAGTGAAGGCCTTGAGAGCTAACCTGAAAACAACATGGGTAAGCTCAAAATCGTAAAAAAAATTGAGCGTATCTTAAATGAATAATGCAAAACTACAGAATCATTTCTCCAGTTTTCTGCCAAGTCTCCAAGATAGTAGGAGATGATTGGGTGGCATCCAAAATCGCCACGCACACCACCGCTATTCATCACAGCCAGTAGGGATGGCTGGAGGCCATGATTGTGATTGGAGGACCACCCAGATAGGACACCAGTTCCGCAAAACCCTCTAAAAGACACCATTGGGGTGTGTGTATGTGCGTGCGTGCGTGTGTGTGTGTGTTGGGTAGAGGGGTGGCAGTGGTCACTGCCTCACTGGGGTGTTAATTGATTAATTGTTTTCATTTGGTTGATGGAATCAAAATTAAACAAAAGTGATAGTTGAGAAACGTAACCTGTAATTTTTCCTTATCCCAAAATGGAATAACCATAAATGGTGTATAATTTCTAGAAACTTTTAGTTTGCTATACAAAAGTGAACAGGAACACACTTGTGCTGAATTCTTGTCCTCTCCCTATAGACTGGTGGGTGATTGCAAGCACCACAAAGTACTAACATCCAAACATGCTTACGAATTAAAAAAATTGTGACATTTCCAATGCCATTCTAAGTCAGGTGCATTTGAAAAAGGATGAATTCTGTTCAGCACAGTAATTAAAAATGACCCCGATTGAAAAGACAAAAGTAGTGGTTTTAGATGAATGAGGAAGACAAATTCTTGCAGATGGAGCGAAAATTCTCAATTAGAGAAAGCAAGGTTCAAAACAAAAACACAAATGAGAAAAGGGAGGAACAGGCCATAGATTTTCTCATAAAATTCAGCCAGGAAAGCACTTAAGCACTTGCAAGTCATAGTGATGTCCAGAACTGAATATGACTGTGATTGCACAAATTCAGCTGTCACAAAGAATTATATTACCATGAAATAAACATTACGAAACCGCATTCTGTTAACATAGGCTAGTGAAAATGTCACAAAGAAAAGTAAGTTCATAGGGAGAAGCATATTATTTGGAGTATTAACTAAACAAGACAACACAATATACCAAGTAATGAATTTTACCTAGTCCTGTCCACAGCAGATGCACCAGCCTGACCTGCCAGTTGACGCTTCCAAGCATAAGCTACAACAGCACCATCTGGACAAACGAGTGGCATGTGCAATCCCCATGAATTGCCTTGAGCTTTAAGGGCCCCATTAAGGACTCCAGACTCCTCTAATTGCCTTCCTAACATTAAAACAAGGAATTATTCACAGATGAAAAAGAATGGCTAAAAGGAAGACAAGATATTTGTTAGTCTACATCTACACTAAAAAAACCTGAGAAAGTTTGAGAATTCAAATGCTTAGCCTGATTAATGATAATAAAGAAATAGTTCCATTCTACATGAAGGTTTAAAAAACGAAAACTAAGTTCTACACATGCATAAAATCTACAAATAGAGTAGTGAAAAATTAAAAGTGAGAGTATAATAAAACTGCAAAGCTACAATTTATCCATGGACCAAAAAGTGAAAAATGATGCCATTCAGCATTTTAGTTCTGAAGCTACTTCCTCTGATCACAACTAAGCTTTTACTAGCAATATTTACAAAATATAATTATATTATATGAAAAGGGTTATATACGCAAACGGACCACTAGCTGAGTAGGTTAGGTGGCGCTAGTAACACTCCTCAGGTCCTGGGTTGGAGTCCTCGTGGGAGCAAATTTTAGGCTGGGTTAAAAAAAATCCCATCGGTTATCCCAAGTCAAACCACATGTCTAAGGTCCGGCCCTGGTCATGGTCGTTCTCACATGGACTACGGTGCCGCCGTGTATGGGTGGGCAAGGGGTTCGGGGTTTTCTCGATCTGCGTGAGGTCTTCTTCTTAATACAATGCCCAAGGGCTGTCTTAACACCCCCCCCCCATGCTGGCGCAGAGGTCGAGTTTTTTTAAAGGGTTATATACTACGAAAGTATTTTCATAATAAATCTGGTAATGTCAATCTTGTGAAGTGCATATACATATATAAAAATATTATATTGATGGTCACAGTTAAAAATATTGACTTAGAACAAACCTAGATGGACCTATATATACAATCTGAGGAAGTAGTTTACTAGGAGAATAATGGCAAAAAAGGCAACTTATGCGTTTCTAATGTTGTGCTCAACTGAATTCAATATTGCTGAAGATTTCTTCATGGCTTCAAAATATCCTGAGTCATGGTTAGTATGGTGTACTAGCCTAGCCATAACTAGTAAGTTCTTCACACTTCCAGAAAAAACCCTAGTAAGGCCAGTTTTTTTCCCAAAACTTAAGTTGCTGGAATATTTCATCAGCTTTATAGACTTCAAAGTTCTGTAGTTCTGTTGACATGTAACATGAGTTCCAGAAATGCAAAATACAACCAAGTTCACCCATCTTGGCAAAATATATTTTGCAAAAGATATTCATCCAACAAGTCCAAATTACACGTACACACTCAACACGACAGCATGTGTAAACCATGTTTTAAAGGCGTCGCCTAGGCGTCCAGGCGTACCCAACTCGCCTTGGGAAACAGTGGCGCCTTGTAGCCTAGGCGCCGCCTAGGCGTCCAGGTGTACCAAGCACTCGCCTGGACGCCTAGCCGCCTTTAAAACATGGTGTGTAAATAGAACCACTGATGTCCAATCTTCACAGTACCTCAACAGTTGAAAGGCTAAGTAATGTATAAGACAACAGTAAGCCCCAAGACTAAGAACAACCACAAAGTGGTCCGAGTTCCGACATAACACTAGTAAAGTCGGCATAACTGAAAAAACTATGAAATATTTTAGTGTGTGAGTGACCAACCCAAGACCTAAAGCAAAGCAATTCCGAACTACAGTTACCAATTTCCTGAAGATGTGCTACGTTGAATCTCTCATCAGCAGAAGAAGTGTTAGTGTTCTATTCAGTAAAATTTTACATTTACCTGCAGTCAGTAAAACGCACCCGAGTTTTCTGTATAGAAAGCCAGGTGAACTGTACCTAATCTCCCGGATCGAGAGGGAAGGGAGAACGGAGGTGTTAGGGCAGGAGGAGATGCTGGGGGCTGGTACCTGCCGTGGGCGCGGAGGTCCTGGAAGTGGAGGCGCATGGCGGCCTCCTCCTTGACGATAACGCGCTCCATCCTGTCGACGTGCTGGTGCACACTGTACGGGGGAGCGCCGCCGGCGACGAAGAGGGCCTCGAGGAGGCGGTCCGCGCCGAGCCGGATGTCCGCGATGAGCCGGCCCGCACGGCCCAGCCGCTCCATCGCCTGAGCCACCTGCTTCGGCGGCGCGTCCCCGCCCGCCGGATCCTGCGGGTGAGCCACCGTCGGCGCCACCGCAAGTGCCGACGCGTGCGCCTGAGGCTGCTGCATCATGATTCCTGGGCCTCCGAATGCCAGAGCTGCGGGAGTGTTGCCGGCCGGCCCCGTAGTAATTAAAGTAGTAGGCCGTATAGGCCCATGATCGACGCCGATTTGTTTTTGTTGGGCTGACCTCGGCCCCCTAAATAAATAATCCAAACCGTCAAAAATAGAATAAACTCCTTTCAGAAAGGAATTCACTCCCCTTCGCGCACAGCACACTCAGCATTTCAGCTTCCACTCAAAAAAAAAAAAAAAAACTCAGCATTTCAGCACCGGCGTTTCGAAAGTTCCACACCCCCGCCCGGCCGGCCAGCGGCCATGTCCCTCCCCGGCGGCAACGGCGAGCCCCCTCCCCCTCCACCGCCGTTTCCCTCACTCATCAAGCTCGGCCGCGCGGTCACCGCGCGACACGTTGACCGCCTCCTGACAGTGCTCCTCCGCCGCCGCAGGCACCACCTCCTCGCCGCGCTCGCCTCCCAGGCGCTTGCCAACGCCATCGCCCCTACTCCGCGCACGCACCTCCTTGCCGCCTCCGCCCTGCTCGACTCCGCGCGGCCGCGGGACGCCGCACAGCGCCTCGCGCTTGCCTCCCGCACCGCCAGTCGCCGTCTTTGGGATGCACTGCTCCGCCGGGCCTGCGCCGGGGGCGGCGACCCGCGCCACGCGCTGGAGCTACTCTCCGCTGCCATCGAAGACCACGGCATGGTGCTGTCGCCTTCCACGTACTGCGAGATGGTGGTGTTGCTGTGTGCCCACGGGGAGGTGGATTGCGCGCTTAGGGTGTTCGACTTAATGACCAGGAGGGGGTGTCAGGTAGAGGATCGCGTTTGCAGCTCGATCGTTTCTGGGTTCTCCAGAACTGGGAAGGCCGGAGCAGGGCTGGATTTCTATGAGAAGGTGAAGAGTCAGTTCAGGGGATTTGATCCAGGCCTTGTGACACTGACATCAGTTGTCCATGCTCTTGGGTTGGAGGGGAGAACTGGTGAGATGGCGGAGCTTATGCGGGAGATGGAGTGTAAAGGCATGAATGCTGATGCTGTGTTTTACGGCAGCATGGTTCATGGATACATGAGTCTTGGGTTCTTGATGGAAGGTCTTCGGGAGCATCGATCCATGCTAGAGAAGGGAATCGAAGCCGATATGATTAACTATACTACTGTTATTGATGGACTCTGCAGAGAAGGTAGTGTGGAGAAAGTAATGGGGTTCTTGGATGAGATGGAGCGAGTGGATGCTAAGCCAAATTTGATTACTTATACATCACTGGTTGGTGGCT
This sequence comes from Miscanthus lutarioriparius, assembly GCA_904845875.1. NCBI lineage: Eukaryota > Viridiplantae > Streptophyta > Magnoliopsida > Poales > Poaceae > Miscanthus > Miscanthus lutarioriparius. The sequence goes on from CAJGYO010000006.1 coordinate 84,604,066, forward strand.
TCTGTAAGAGAGACAGGTTGGAAGATGCTTTCTCTATCGTGAGGAAACTGGAACAAACAGGCGTGGTGGTGGACGAGTATGTATATTCGATTTTGATTGACAGTTTGTGCAAAATGGAAGATTTAGACAGGGCTTTCTCGTTGCTCACGGAGATGGAGAATAAGGGAATAAAGGCTAGCATCATAACATACAACGCGATAATAAATGGTCTGTGTAAAGCTGGTCACACTGAAAAGGCTCTTGAAATTTCTGAAGGTGTTGCTGCTGATAATTTCACATATAGCACACTGTTACATGGTTACATCAAAAGAGGTGACATAACCGGTGTTATGGCAATAAAGGATAGGCTTGAAGGTAGTGGTATTTCTATGGATGTTGTCACATGCAATGTTCTTATCAAAGCATCGTTTATGATTAACAAGGTGAATGATGCCTGGAGCTTGTTTCATAAAATGCCTGAGATGGGCTTAAGACCTAATACTATCACCTACCATACAATCATAGACAAACTGTGTAAAGCTGAGGAAGTTGACAAGGCACTGGAGTTGTTTGATGAATACAGGAAAGATTCAGGATTCTCCACTGCAGTTGTTCATGAGTGCCTGATTAAAGCACTGTGTAATGGAGGAAAAGTTGACATGGCTGACCAAATATTTTATGATCTTGTTCAGAAAAAAATAAGGCTCAATTTGTTTAACTGCAGGAAGTTGATTCATGCACACTTCAAAAGACACGGTGAACATGGTGTGCTGGATTTTATTTGTAAGGTTGGCGAATTAGATATTGACTTATTTTCATCTGTTTGTAATTATGCTTCTGCTTTCTTAAGCAACAGAAATTGTTGGCAAGCAGCAATGGATGCTTACAAGTTACTCAGAGTGCAAGCCATTGCTGTAACTAGTAAAACATGCTACAAGCTGCTCAAGAGCTTATACCGAAATGGAAGTGAAGAGGTCATACAGCCATTGCTATGTGATTTCATTAAAATTCATGGCCTGCTTGATCCGACAATGATAAATATGATGTCTTGTTATCTCAGCAAAAAATGTGTTAGCAAAGCTATTTGGTTTTCTAATTACATGGACAAAGACAGTGTTCCTGTCAGTGTTCTGAGAGGAGCTGTCTTTGCCCTAAAGAAGCAAGGTGAAGTTCTAGATGCATGTAACTTTTTGAAGGTAGCTGAACAAAGTGGGTTTTCAGTAGATCTAGCCATGTACTCCATAGTGGTGGATGGCCTTTGTAAGGGTGGGTATCTTGGAAAAGCACTGGACCTTTGTGAAAGCATGAAAAAAGAGGGATTTCATCCGAACATTATCATTCATAACTCAGTTCTCAATGGTTTGTGTCATCAAGGATGCCTTACTGAAGCTTTCAGGCTCTTTGACTACATAGAAAACAGCAAGATGCTTCCAACGATAATCACCTATACCATTCTTATAGGTGCTTTGTGCAGAGAAGGTTTGTTAGATGATGCGGATCAGTTATTCCAAAAAATGTCCACCAAGGGTATCAAACCCACTACCCGTGTTTACAACTTGCTGATAAGTGGTTATTGTAACTTTGGATTAACTGAAAAGGCCCTTGAGCTTATGTCTCATTTGGAGGAAATCTTTCTTTTGCCAGATTGTTTTACACTTGGTGCAATTATCAATGGACTCTGTCTGAAAGGTGAGACTGAAGCTGCATTAGGCTTCTTTAATGAATACTGTCATAGGGATATGGAACCTGATTTCGTTGGTTTCATGAGCCTTGTCAAAGGACTCTATGCAAAAGGAAGGATGGAAGAATCCAGGGGCATCTTGAGGGAGATGTTTCAGTGCAAAGAAGTTGTGGAGTTAATAAACAGTGTTGGAGATAAGATTGAAGCGGAGCCTCTTGTTGATCTCCTATCTTCTGCATGTGATCAAGGGAGGATTGATGAGGTTGTAACTATCCTAAATGAAGTGGGACTCATGCTTTTATCCTCTTCAAATTCTGTCAGCTATAATGCGCTTGCCCACCTCAAGAAGGTACAGAAACCTGAGGATGCTTATGATTCCATGACAAATTCAGGACAAGCAAGTCCAGTCGCTTATGATATTTCTAGCAATAGTCTCCTTAGGATTTCTGATGGCATAGTTCAACCCATGATAGATGGAGATGATAGTTTATCAAAACTGAGTGGTGACACTGATATTGACTACCAAAATTTGCTTGGAAAATCTTTCAATGATGATTTCGAGTCATACTATGCTGCTATTGCTTCACTTTGCTCGAAAGGGGAGGTTCTTAAGGCCAACAAGGCAGTTGAAGCAATGATTCAGAATTGTGGTTAAATTTGGTGACCTGTCCAACTTGTTAGGGAAACCTTTCTTGCTGCAGTATCAACATCTGCAAACATGTTAACTCGTAAGTACAACATGTTTTTTTTTTTGATACAGTTGAGACTTGATGTCACAGCATTGGGGTTCACAAAAGTTGTAATTACCTTTTTTTGCATTTTAGCCTGTCTTGTTTAGAAAAACAAAACTGTGCTTTGGGTTCATCACAACCATCACACGATCTCATGCACTCTTTATTATAACTTTTTGTCTCTTCTTTTTCTTCCTGAAACAGACGCCATATCAAAACAGATCCCACTTTCCACAGGAGTTGATAGAGCGTCTTCTGGTTGACCCATGGCACCCACCCATATGGTTGTGAATATTTGATCTTCAATATGGTTTAAGGTTCTGAAAGTCCTTGAGGTTGAGGATACATCTTGTTAGATTCAACCAGTTTACACCCCTCAGCTGATATCCTTTGTCTTTTAGGTATGTTTTCTGCTGGATGAGTTCCAGTGATTTCTTTTTGTTTTCAATCTTCCCTGCATTGACTGACCATATTCTTCTAGACATTTACCAGGCCTCTGGTGTAAATGTTGAACTGTAGGACATGAGGAAAAGAGAAAGCCACTACAGCAGCGGGTTCTGCAAGTAAATAGCTTCTTTAACTCGTACTTTATTACTTATTTTCTCACTATTAGCCCCATTTCCAAGTGTAATTGCTTTCTGGATCCTTGAACTGTATTTATCTTCCATTTCAGATGCTTGTTCTTTAAATACATGAAAGCAGAAGCTGTGCTATGATTTTGCTCATATCTCTGTTCAAGAATCTGAATAACACCAACAGATATGAGGCTGACACAACCAGGTACCTTCTAGCATTGCATGTGAAATAGCATCCATTGATATTGATGTTGTTATGCCATTAGTTTGAGTGCTTGCATGGGAACCCTAAAGATTTCTATTAGGCATGGCAACCTGACTACATAGGTCGCATGAATGTATCTTTGGACCTTTCGTATGATGATTGAAGTTTTTCCTTTACAAACCACTTCTCTGATTCCATGTGTTGGTACTAGATTTGTGCATATGAATTAAGAAAGTAGATCAAATGACCTTGGTGCCCTTCGTTTATCATGTATTGGAAAAGATGACACATTCATTTGTGAGAGTGGTAGCATTTATTAAGTAGGGGCAAGGATGGAAGAAAAGGGTAAAGATGCATGGAACGACCTACATTTGGAGAAAAGTTGAAAAGTCTAAAGAGACCAAAATTTGGAATCTGGGGGAGTAACTTTTGTCCATACTTGATTCCAATATGGTAGGAGAGCTAGGGTTAAGGGGGAGCAGATTGCTGACCAGGGACCTCTGCCCACTGCCGAGCAAGAAGAAGGATTTTCCTTCTTAATTCCTGCTTAATTCAATCAATAACACGCCTGGTATTACATAGCCTGGCCTTAGTACACGATCTACTAACGAACCAATCAGCAAACTAACATTCTTATTCTTATGTAACCAACCTGATCTGATAATTAATAATTAACAAACTAATGCAAGTAGATGGGTTATCCTTGAACCCTGGATGCCAAGCTAGCAACACCATGCCTGCGTCCATAACACTTCATCCCGCCTTGATAAGCAGCTTGCTCTCAGCAAGAGGCAGCAACTTACCAGTGTGGCAACAAGAGGCGTGGTGCGACAGAACCAAAGGCATCGATCTCGACGTCATCTCAGGATAAGCTCAAGATCTTGTTAACGATTTGTTAGCTATTTCCCAGCAGATTAGTTGACTTGTTACCTCATTTTGTTAGGCCTCTAGATTTGGACAATTGTTATCATTTGGTTTTAAGCAAGACAATAGGAAGTTGTTGCATCTTCCACTTGGCCACTCACACCTTTCATCTCTCACCATGTTACACAGCACAGCGCCGCCGCAACGCTGTTATTGAGTTGTGATTTTGGTCTTTGGAGTCAAAACATGACAAGTCAAGTAAGCATATCTATGGCAACCAAAGAATGAACTCATCTTATATTCTCCAACAGGCACTGGGTTTCAGATATTAGAGGAGGCCTCTCAGTGGAGGTCCTGATGGAGTACCTGTTACTTTGGGATCAGTTAGATGGTGTCCATCTAAATCAGGATACCCCGGATCAACACCGCTGGAAGCTGACCCAATCTGGAATCTACACCAGCAAGTCTGCATATGAAGCCCTTTTCGTTGGCTCAATAAAGTTTATCCCATGGAAAAGAATCTGGAAAAGTTGGGCTCCCTTATGCTGCAAGTTCTTTGTTTGGCTGGCTGTTAAACAGCGGTTATGGACTGCTGACTGGCTGGCCAGGAGGGGCCTGCAGCACCCCCCGGCATGTCTGTTCTGTGACCAAGCGCAGGAAACAGCCCCCCACCTGCTGTTATCTTGTGTTTTTACTAGACAAATTTGGACTTTGGTCTTCTCACATCTCAATCTGGTAGTTGATGTGCCGGTTAACTCCTCTAGCATCTCAGCTTGGTGGGGCAAAGTCATTAGAGCTGCTCCAAATCAGTGGCGAAAGGGTTTAAATTCGCTCATCATTTTGGTGGCTTGGGTGATTTGGAAACATAGAAATTCTTGCGTGTTTGAAGGTGTTCTCCCTAACTCCCAGGTGCTCCTGCAGGCCATAACAAATGAAAGCACCCTGTGGTGCTTGGCTGGAGTTTCTAAGCTCAAAGAGCTGCTTGCTAGGTCGCTTGTAGCACCATCTTAGGTTTGGTGCTCTATGGTCAGGTCTTTCCTTGTTTTGGGTGTGTAGTGTTTTGTAAGTGTGGAGGTGTGTTTGGTACTTAGTCTGGGGGCTCTCCCCTCTCTATGTACTTTCTTTTCTATCTTAATGAAATGACACGCAGCTCTCCTGCGTAGTTCGAGAAAAAAAAAGAACTCATCTTATATTGAGTTATTAATAGATACATTTTACAATGTGTTTAAATAAAACACAAAAGATCGAACATATGATAAAATCACAGCCATGCTTACTTATTTAAACAAAACACGCCACCAACATCACGTACAATTCAGCACATAAAGTGACCTCAGTGCCCTCAGTGGCCGTTGTTGAGCTTCCTGCAGTTCTTCCTGATCTCACCTTGTGACCCTGTCAGTGGTGAGATGCTGCCCATATTCACCATTGACTGTGCAAAGTGCTGGAAGAAGAGATTGACATCAGCAGCATATGCCTTCACGAGGGCCGCTGTCTCAGCACTCTTAGTTAACAGAACCTCATCAGAGCTTAGAAGGCCCTTTCCGGCCAGGAGGTTCTTGTAGTAAAAATTGTCAAACTTGGCTGGGGTAACAAAGTCCAAGGGGAAAAGGTTATTGTCACCACCAGAGCGGGGACACCCCTGCCTCAGCTGCGCGGCGTAGGATACATCCAGAGTGCTGTCAGCCATGCCATTGCCTGTCTGGTTGTACAGCCTTTGCCGGAAACTAGTGCACCGAGACATACCTATGGTGTGACCACCTGTATATGCACATGATATTGTATCCATGTTGTGTAATATGAGTGTGCATTAAGTTGGTCAATAACGAAGGACATATGATACTAAGAAATACACGAAAAGTCACCTGAGAGGGCAACAACATCAACAACATTGAGGCCCTGGCGCTTGAACTTGGTGATGATAGTGGGGAGTGTGTTGTTGGGGGCTGGGATATCATTGTTGGAGCCCTGGATGCTTGCGCCGAGCGAGTCCCTCCGGCCAAGTGGCACGTCCCAGTATGGGCCACCAACCTACAGGTTAGAGTTCAGAAAAATCTAACTTTGCCAAAGCTATCGCTATATATACAAATATCATGTCTCTTCCTTAAGGTTGGACAGGGTTGTTGATAGTGGAACGTACCAGGGCAGTGGAATCACGAGCCGCGAGGGCAAGAATGTCGGCACAGGAGACAGTGCCTGGGCAGGCAGCCTCTAGAGCAGCCTTAATCTGGTCGACCACCTCAAACCCTCTGAGGGAGTTCCTGTTCGGGTTGGACCCTTTCTCACTAACTATGCTGCTGCTGTTGTCCAACAGCACCGAAGCATCGCAGCCCTACACATGTAACAATGTTGTAAAAGATTGGTAATTACTAGCCACATGGAATAGTTTAGAGATTAGGCACATGCTACAGAGTAGTGGTGACAGTAGATTCATCGGGCACATGCATTGAGTAAGAGATGACAAACGTTGCACAGAGAGCTTCAATCATTGTGCACTAGAGTTAAGTAAACATCTTCTCGTGTGGCTCACAAAAAAGAGACTATCTTATATAGCACTCAAAAAAGGAGAACAATAGAGTTAACTTTTCTCCCATGCTGGCATGGGCAATGGTAGGCTTTCTCATCAATCAATAGTAATTAAAGAAGTTAGCCAAAATAATATAGATTCTCCCATGCTAACTTTTCTAATACTTAGGCACGCATGTTGCACAAGCGCATTTCAAGTTATTGGTTTACACAGCCAAAGCTAGTAATGAATTCATCCATTTACCTTTGCTTTTCATGTTTGTTTGCAACACCATTATATGGATTACTCATAATCTTATTGTACCAACATATAGTTAAAAGACTTGAAGTACAAAACTTGTATCGCTAACTTGTTATAGTGTACTGCAGTATCAAGTGTCATAGCTGTGTCGGAGCATGTAACAAAGAACATAACAGAGGAAGCAGAGTTTACCTTGACAAAGCAGTCATGGAAATGCATTCTGACCAAGGATGCCGCCATCCTGGTCTCCTTGGCCACAGCCTGTGCCACAATGGACTGCACAATCTCCTTTGCCTTGGGGCACGAATGATCATAGAACTGTGGGAACAAGCCACCCCATGGGTGGCCAAGGACGACACTGGGAAGGAGGAGGGGAGAAACAAGGCAGAGCAAGACGACAGAACCCATGGAAGTTGCCATGTGAGTAACCTTTGCTGTACTAGTTATAAGAGAAGAGAGTGTTGCTACTTGCTTGTTTCTCTTCTTCTCTTGTGGATGGTTTCATAAGATGGGCATATGGTGGTATATATAGCTGCAGGAAGTGGCTGTAGTGCATGTAAGGAAAAGGAGGGTTGGTTTGGAGCAGGGGACGGTGGGATCAGATGCAGCAGGCAGCTGGGTTGTTAGGGTGATGCGTATAGAATAAGCGAGCTTAGCTAGACACTGTGGCAACTGCTATAGTAATTCCATCAAGTTACAATTCAGCTCTAAGTAACGTTCTTAGTTTCTGTTTGGTGCTTCAGTTTTAGCTCAAAGTGACAGGGATTAAAATTTTGGTCCTAGACAAGCATCTGTGGAGTGAAAACAACTCTGCCACTTATTAAACAACAAGCATTGCTGCAGTTTTCCCAAAGGACTGGAATAGTGCGAAAGAGGGAAACTGAAATGAGGAGTCTATGATTAATTGATGATTATGCTGCTCATATGTGCATATGCATTATGCAACTCGTCCTTTGAACAAAACTACCTAAACAGTACAACAAAATGCAATTTTATTGTGAATAATTGCATTATGTAACAGCATCATATCCTGGATCTGGAGTCTTCCAGGAATGGACTTAAACTACCTCAATAGGACAGGTGTAGCAGGTAGATCAGTCATTGTTCTAACTTTATCCTAGTTGTATCAAGTTCGGGCTAGGCCCACCCATAACAAGTACTAATAGTAATATATTTGTCCAACCATATTTAACCTTACACAGCACATGACAATATAGCATACACTGTATGAACTCAGGTAACCAAAGTACAAAAAGCTTAGCTAAAAGTGAGATTTTGCTTCTGAAATAATCCAACTACTTTTGTCATACTTAAGTGTCGTTACAGGTCGTTTGGTATTTTTATTGATGAAGACTACATGTGGCAGGATTATCTGGAGGGAGGGTTCTTTTATCGAACATGGATTCGTATCCCTGTCTTTGGGGACAAAAGTATATATGATGCTACAGCAGCGCGCCTTTTTTTGCACAAGCTTCATATCACTAGGTAACGTCTAAGATTTATGGGTCATCTCGTGGTTTCACACCTTAAAATTAGGGTCCTTTGGCTATATCAGTGTATTGATCACGAAAGACCGGATGATTCATCAAACGGCTGGAGCGCGTGCCTGCCTAACATGACTGGCTTCTGCTGCTGTCCAATGCAGGAAACCGACTAGCCGGTTCCGCAGCCAACACACATGCATCCGATCAGGTCAAGCGCGACGTGTGATGTACCAACGGTCCAACGCCTAGTATACGGCACGTGATGATTCGTGTTAGGTGCTTGCATGGCCTACATTCGTATCACGAGCTGGTTCCTCGAAGGAGCGTTTCAGAAAGCTTCCCCACGTACTGACACTGGTATCGTTCGGCCTATCCATAATAAACCGACTTGTTCGGCTTTTTCAACCGGAACAGTATTTTTCTTTCACAATAATTCAATTAGAATAATGTTTTCCAGCTAGTTTTAGCAAGCCAAACGGGGCCTGCACACCACATATCAGTGGCCGTTTCTCGAAGGAAACATCAGCGTTCGGTTGCTACTGTAAAATATTTCAAATAAACATAAAAAAGGTTCATGCTGAAAATAAGGAAATAATTGGAAATGTGAAATTATTTATACAATGTCATATCATAACACAGTTAAAAGAGGAGGAAACAACACTACAACAGAGAGAATTCATGGAGGAAGTTAGCTAGTGGTGTACAACGGTGATTTATCTATGTATATTTTTGCTAGACAAATATACCTCTGTATTGCATGTTTGTCCACTCTACACACCTAGGCTAGGAGGCACAAATGTTTAGCGAATTTTTACGTGATTGGATCATTAGTATTGTATTCATTAGAGTCACCACCTAGTAGGTACATGAACAGGAAAAACATTGTGAAATGGGGCAGGTACTGAGCATACTGATAGCTCACTATATATTTCCATCAAACATTATTGGTTCCTTCATTATTCCATCATGTTCTTTCATAGGTAAAAACGCAAAAACTATATAATATAGAGGATGCCACATGTCTCGAAAGAGAAATCAAACTTTGGCATCCCTACTACTCTCACCTGGGGGAGACAAAAAGCGACATGTGCAAGACAGCCAAAGTACCTGCTCTTGACTTCTGATGTGCCTCCGGATTCATTATTTTCCTACTGTTCCTCCCTTCCTAATTTTATTCCTATAACTGCAATTCACACGCAATCATGCTTCCTGTGGAGGAAAAAGCCAAAGTTTGAATAGGCCTCCACATTACTTCCAAGTTAACCAACACTAGTTTTTTCTAATTCAGCTGAAAAATAATTTATCAATGATTTCATGAGTCAGCAAGAGTTGGCACGAATAATTAAATGACACATTTATATAACTGATCAGAGAGCTGATTCATGTATTATTTTGGTGTTGCTTTCACCAACCCTGATGTGGTGTCCAGATTTTGAGCATCCTTCATGTGGATTTGCTGGTGATTTGTAAGCAAGAATCAATTCAAAAAAAAGGTTTTAGGAGGCAAAAGGTATTTTTAATTACCATGCGTGGTCGCCCAGGATAATTTAGGTTAATGTTATTACTTTTACAAGGTCAAATCTTACCGTTGTTTTGTCTGTTGATTGAATGATGTTTATTTTGTGATGCCTGGAAGATTCCTAAGTTATAACCTTATCAATTTACCATGAGTAGAATTAGCGAGTACTTAATGAACTCCCTTAGCATAGAAGGCTAGACAGATTAAGTTAACAACAATTGATTAGACATAATAATTAACAAACGTCATGATCCCAGTTATACTTAGCTGATCGTGGAAGGGAGAACTACAAGCCGACCGCTGCTTTATTGACTGTTGGAGACTGCGCTTAGCTTCCAAGAGATGACTGTTTACTAGGACTCTAGGAGTACTGTGTTTGCTGCTGAAGCTGAAGCCAAGGTCAGACTTCAGAGGTGCTTGTTTCTACGCTTCTGGAAAACTAACCTCACTTTACGTAATATAAGCTGACGTGTGATGGACAAATATACATGAAACCGTGCTTTTAAGCTAGGTAGCTAGCTAGGATGAATGAAACAGCGACATAAAACGACATGGGTTCGACCTCGCTAGCCTTATAACAAAACCAAAGGCATTTCTTTTGCAATAATATGACATGCAAGATCGAGGAGGAAGGGGCATATATATGCATGCACACTCACCCCTACGATCACATTGTTCTAAGCTACAAATGCACATCTTCAATGGAAACGTACTATTCTAAGCTACAAATGCACATCTACAGATGAACAACTCGATTAATATGGATACCTTGTTTTTAAGCAGATTTATGTGCAGTAAGGAAAAATAGAGTTCAAGCTTACATAAATAGAGTTCAAGGGAAAAATAGAGGCTCAAGCTTACATAACAGTAGAAAACCGAAGATCAATCACTCTTTCATTATACATATTGCTAACAAATATCCTTAATCAGAATTATTTATGCCAGTAATTAATTGTCCTCACGGCTTGGGTGCAACAACACAGACCAGCGGTTTTGCTTTTTTGTATCTCAGTCAATCCCTACTCCAATTTGTTAAAACTGAAAGAAATGCAAGACATACTCAACATTATTGAGCCAGGAAGACAGGTGGGCGAATCTCATCATCATAATTAATTAGTAACATCACATCTAGCTAGCTATCTACTCCATATACACAATAAATCCAAAATTTCCACAGCCCTAAATTTCGGAATGAAGTATTTTTTAGGTACACAATCATGTAAAGCTCAAAGAGTCAAAGGGGTGGTCTATATAGAAGTATGTATATATAAGCATATCAGTGTACCAGCTACATACATGCATGTGGCCTGACTATCATATATAACCAACCTGTGCGTCTGCTTCCGTCTGGCTGGTACGGTCTTTTTTACCTGCTCCACCGCCAACTGATGAGCATTGGGCATGGAATCTGGGTGACCACGCTTGACGTCTGAGACTCTGATCGAGGTGGGCGTCAATCATGTACTGTATCTACATATGACCCAGACCTAGCTTAGCTTAACTAGGGGTATACTACATATACTTAATACTTGCATGTCTCCCACATTATCTTAGGTCCATCTTATCTTGTTCAGCTCTTCCTAATCTGATCTTACCCATTTCACGTCCGCATGAGAAAGTCACTTTCTGCAAACAATGGCTGAAAGATGAGCATGACATTATGAATGGAAAGTAGCAAGTCAACATCTCGTTGGTTAATAACATAGCATGTAACCAGAAGGAGCTAAGCATGCACTTCTCGGTTGCTAGTAGGTTTTGTGTAGTACTCCTACCTTTAAACTGTGTAAAATAGCATCTTTATGTTTTCCCCTTTAATGAGCGCCAAATATAGTTGGTGGTCGTCGTCTTCTTATTCTTCTTCTTTTTCCATATGTAAATATAACAAAGATCATTGATTCATTGTCCAAAGATGAGATGACTTGTGACAACGTCTCTAAAGGCCTGTTTGGATCCTATAAAAACCAATATCTAGAAAGTGCTTCTCATCTTATTGTTAGATTACTGTATAATTCCTCTCAATTTCTGGGAACCAAACAGGACTTAAAAGTTAATGCATTTACCCTTCATTTCGTTTCGCAACAAATCTCTACTACCCAGAAATTCATGGCCCCACAGGCCATGCTTCAAATGCTAATCCAATGCATGCCATACTGATCGTGCATAGGAAAACTGGGTATTTTACATTCTCTCTCTCAAAAAAAAAAAAAAAAAACTGGGTATTTTACAAGTAGGGAGAGGAGCACATCATTTACTTTGCAGAGGGCTGGAGCTAGGCCAGGTCATGAGGATATAATGACCTAGCTGCGAGAGCCATAGCCTTTCTTTAGTACGTACTTGGTGATTCCTCAGCATTATGACGGTGGTTATGTTAAGCTTGCTGATCAGCTCGATCCATGGATGGATGAAGTCATGAAGAGACACAACCGCGTTCATACTGCTAGCTGGCTATAAGCTATTGCCTTTCTTTGACAGCGATCGACGCACGGCCGGCCACGAACCACCTAGCTACCATCAGTGATGATCGATTGACCAAAGGTGACCCATCACTAGCTATAGTCTCTGCTGTGTTCGTTACATATATAGTACATGATAACTAACTGCCTAGCCTAACCAACCAGCTTTAACCAGCTGGAGTTGGAGTTGGATGATTGTCGATTTGACCTTTTCCATTCCACGGCCAGACGCTGCGATGGATTAAGCTGGTGCATGCATGATATTTTCTAAAACATACTCTTGCTCCTATGAACAATGGTAGAGCTTGGAACTAAAGCCATTAGGGGCCAATCATTAATGAACACGGATAACCTTTAATTTATTATCAAGCCAAATGGCTGTAAACAATGGAGTTTTACAAAAGTTTAGGGGGGTTGTGGCGCCTATTGGCCTGTGTGAAGCTCCGCCACTACCTATAAATGCATATCCGTATACCCTATCTCTAGGATGACCTTTGAAAGAGTGAACGACAAATATTGAGATTGACAAGTCACCATAATCGTCTTTCTACTGATGAGCACGTTGCTTATCACTGAAATAGTACCATTGTTAAATCCTGGTGGACGGATTCTACCGTAAGAAAGCAAATTGGAATAACAAAATCTTCATTTACAATGTAATAAGCGACTCTATACCAACAAGCACATCGTTTATCACTGAAATAGTAGCATTGTTAAATCCTAGTGGATGGATTCTACCATAAGAAATCTAACTGGATTCAGAAAGTCTTCATTTACAATATATAATTACACATTGTTGTTCCTATATTGCAAAAATAATTGTATGTGATATTATTGTTTCATATAGAACCTAGACAAAATACTTTGACAGTTTCACAGCAATAAGTTTTTACATAATTTAGTAACAATATAAACTTTGAGTTTCAATATAATTAGATATGTTTCCTACTCCCTCCATTCCATGTTGCTTTGTCTTTTCTAGATACATGATTTACTATATATCTAATCATAATATATATCTAAATACATAACAGAAGTTATGTATCTAGAAAAACTAAAACTACTTACCGTTTGCAACAAAGGAAGTACTTTTCTCCCAATCCATAGAGGCACAGAGCATGCATGCATGCAGTCATGCATGATAGTTTCATCTGGTGTAGTATATGTACTGGACATCACACTGGTGCAGCAAGGTTTTTTTTCTCCCGGTTGGGAAACTCCTTTAGTCCCGGTTTCCCAATCGGGAGCACCAATCCGGAACTAAAGGTACCCTCTTTTAGTCCTGGCTTGACGCCCGGGACTAAAGGGGAGCCTTTAGTCCCGGTTGGAAACACCAACCGAGAGTAAAGGGGGCCTCCAGCCTGGCTAGGGACCGCCACGGGACATGACCTTTAGTCGCGGTTGGTGTGGTGTTACCAACCGGGACTAAATATCCCTTTTTTTTTTCCTTTTTCTAGTTTCTATTTTTGGTTTCTTTTTTCATTTAATGATTAGTTTTGATATTAAAATACATTTTCGAATACGCTGCTAATAGTAATATATATGTGTACTTCGCACGCGTAAGTTTTCGTTCGAACTTTGTACATAAATAACAAATGAATATACGCGTACATGCATATATATATGATGATCATATATATACACACGTTATTTTATGTACATATAATATGTGCATATATATATATATATTACAAAGGTTTGATATATAAATTGTTTATGTCCTTAGCAATTCACTCCTCCAGATTTGGCATCCACGTTTCGTTCGGGTCATTGTAGAACTCGCCGTTGGGGTTGATGACCTGGTCATTTAGAAATCCTGCTATAGTCTCTCGAATTGCTTTAAGTCGGTCAAGTCGTATGACTCTTTCCCTCAACTATTCAGTCTTCAATAAAAGTTAAAGAAAAAAGTATTAATATATATATATATGTATGTGTATTGCTCATGTAATTACTTATACAAATGAGAGCAATAAAGAAATTGTAAATATACGATCGAAATAATATAAAGGAAAAAGTATTTATATACGTACTTTGAGTTTCTCTTCAGGAGTTCTCTTTGAGTACGCCATGATGAACTCACAAACATAGTATCCACAGTAGTTGTTACTCTGCTCCTGCCTTAGAACCCACTTTTACGACAAAAAAATCAATTAGGGTGAATTGAAATCATCATATAGTGTTAATTGAATATAAATGTGTAATTATAGTACTTACTTTGTGTGCGATTACACCTAGTGGCGCTTTGCAATGTTTCATTTTTTGTTCCTCAATGAACCTTTTCCAAACCCTGCTCCCAATAAAATAAAAAAATAATTTAACCTTTAATAATTGTTGAGAGATCGGCGCCATTATATATATATATGTTGTTATAGAGAAACTAAATTAATTATCCTTGTATAATATCTATCATGTCTTGATACTCCGTTTGCGGTTTTCTCAACGAGCCTAAGATTTTCAATCTACTATTGGCCATATCGATGACCATCAATATTCAGTGATTGCTGCATAAACACACACACACACATGTGTGTGAGAGGTAACTAGCTAGTAAGGAAATATTGATGTCCCATATATATGATCGACATTAATTACTTATAATAACACTCACTTGAAGTTGTAGGGGAAGAGTATCTCATTCTTGTCGCGTTGGTTCACTAAGAAATTCATGAGATTTCTCTCAGGTTGAGGCTTATAATCCTTCGAGGGGTTAGGGTGTTTGTATACGACATACGGATCAATGAACCCAACATCATTATCCTTTCTCTTTCTAAGTTCTGTCATCTCATATCTACATATATGAAAATTGTGAATATATATATTGTGAATATATAATAAAGAAATTGTGAATATAGTAGAAAATAATCACACTTACAGACAATAGAAACTAATGAGACTTTTGTCGAGAGAGTCCAGGTGGCATAGTTGGTGTAATTCTGGAAGCTCTACATAGATAATGTCATTGCCATGGAAGTAATGGTGTTTTCTAATTCTGACAGAAAGATAGATTTGTCCCGTATCAGACGCCGACATGTACCACCCGTTTAGCAGGTACATTTGCGTACCCAGTTCACCTAATTTCTCTGGGTTGTATAGACTTTGGCCTGGTACAAATTTCTTGTAAGGATCCACTTCTGGAGCAGATGGTCCTTCAGCGAGCACTTCGGCAAGGTTCAAACCAGTGTCCTCATAAAACCGAAGAAATGACTCATAACCGCCTACCTCCTCCACTAAGTTTAAGTTTGAACCATATTCGTTAGGAACGACAAGGGGGATTGATTGTTGCGATTGTTGTCCGAGTTGTGCAACACCTTTCCCTACTCTCTTCTTTTTTGCGCCGCCTCATATGACTTGGTGAGAGAGTGGTCATAGTCCGATATCGGTTGTTTCACGGCGCTCTTAAGAGAATCCCGTTTTTTTGTTCCAACTTCTTTCTTAGCTGATCTGGAGGTAGGAAGAAGTATGATGGCTCTGGGTTCTCCCTCGCTCGTCTTGCCTGTTTTGCACCTTCAAAGAAATCTTTCACTTCTTTTTGTACTGCATCATTTAATTCCTGTTCACTTTTCTCATAAGATAGTTTTTGGGGAATAACTAGATGAGTATTTGCTTTCTGCTTCTTTGCCGGCGGGCAGGGCAACGGCTTCGTTTGCGGGGTGAACCTCTTAGGGGTTGGCTTCCTTGGAGGCAGGGGAGGCGTTGGAGACCGCCTTGGAGGCAGTGCAGACTTTGGAGGCGGCGGAGGCGTTGGAGACCTCGGTGGAGGAGTTGTGGACTTCCTTGGAGGCGGCGGAGGAGTTGGACATGGTGGGGATGCAGCAGTGTCTTCGAAGGCGTCATCATTACCATAAGCACTATGATGGTCGAGAGAAGCAACAACTGGACTTTGGTTGGTGGAGGCCCTGCTTTGTGAGTACAAAAAATAATGAGATATAAGTAAATGCTTATTATTAGTCATACCCATAGAAAATTATCAAAAAATTGTTTTGTTAACTTTTGTCCGCACCTAATGCGGAGGCGTCATCTTGCTTTGGCAGCTCAGTGGAAGCGCAGCTGCTTTTCAACTGACCAGGGGGCTAATATTAACATTCATTCCTGGCTCTGATGCCTGCCTCTGGACACTCATTGCTATCTGCACTTGCTTTCTGATTTCTTCCTGCATTCTTGCTTCCATTGCTTTTTCTCGCTCCTTTACTTCAAGCACCATTTCCTCCAACATTGTCACCCTCGCTGCTTGCTCCTCCTTGCTTCTCTGGCGGCTTCGGTAGGTTTCCCTGTCATTAGGGAAACCATGAACCCATGGAGTGTTGCGTCCTAAGCCTCTGGTTCGGCCAATGTGTTCAGCAGTCCCGATGGCATACGTCAGCTCATCCTTCTCTCTATTGGGCTTGAACATACCAATCTCTTTAGCTTCTATAGCAAAAGCCAATCGGCGTGCTGCTGTTTTGAGTTTTTGCCCATACACTGCCAGATCGGTCTGTGGGTCGAGTCTTCCCCATGACCGAAAAATCAATTCTTTGAGCGTGGGGGCCACTTGGCTGATTCTGGTTCGATCCCCTTGGCAATAATGTCCGCTTTTATTTTTTGCCACTTCGGAATGGCAGTATCATAGCCACCTGATCCCATGTCATGGTGGTATACCTTTTTTTGGGCATTCTCTTGGTTCCTTCTCACCCGTGCTTCACCCTCTGCTGATGTCTTGTACTCTACGAAATCATTTCAATAGGGCCTCTATTTCGAGATCGGGCCCGTAGCAGTATTGAAATTTGGTGTTTCGTTCTTCTTGATGTATGTGTTGTATAGGTGTTTCTTCCAAGTCTGGAATTGTGTGGCCATCTTATTCATAGCCCACGATCGAACTAGCTCCTTCAATTCATCATCGTTGATATCATCATAATCATCCGCTTGCAACGTGAAATGGGCAAGGATACCATTCTAGAGCAAATTCTTGTCAACATCAGAGACAAAACTAACATCAGGCTCGTTGATCTTTTTCTTTCATTCACGGATGCTGATCAGAATTTTGTCCCTTACAAGGTACCCACAGTGTTCCACGAATTTCCTTTTATGTGGACCAAGTGGTTTGCCTATCTCGATGTTGAATTCCGATATTATGTACCGGCCCTCCAGTGGTTTCTTCGGTCCTCGAACATTTTTGCTCTTCGCCGTTGTGGTCGTCGATCCAGAGGGCTACATATAAAAATAATAATAAATAAATATCTTTTGTCCACAAAAATATATACAATATTCACATATAATATATATTTAGTATATATACCTCGCCTGTATTTTCTTGCAAAACATTTTCTTGCTCATTTTCAAGAGCTAGGTATTGACTTCCGTTATCAACATCCTGCTCACCAGCATTGGCAATAATATTCATCATTTCTTCCTCCATGTTGTCTCCCGGGGCAGCCATATCTAACAAATTTAACAAAATTTAAGTCACATATATAAACAAGTCATATATATACAATAAGTCATATACAAATTTATCTAAGTCACATATATATAAACAAGTCATATATGTAAACAAGTTATATATATACAATAAGTCATAAACAAAATAAATCTAAGTCACATATATAAACAAGTCATATAAACAAGTCATATATATAAACAATTCATATACGTAAACAAGTCATATATGTACAATAAGTCATATACAAAATAAATCTAAGTCACATATATAAACAAGTCATATAAACAAGTCATATATATAAACAATTCATATATGTAAACAATCATATATGTCAACAAGTCATATATGTAAACAAGTCATATAAACAAGTCATATATATAAACAAGTCATATATGTAAACAAGTCATATAAACGACGAATTCGCCCTAGAGAGAACGACGAATTCGCCCTAGCGAGAACGACGACAGGGCGAATTCATCTATCTCGCTAGGGCGAATTCGTCGTTCTCGCTAGGGCGAATCGCCGTTCTCGCTAGGGCGAATCGTCGTTCTCGCTAGGGTATACAATAACGGGGCGGCGTTGCTCCGCATATACAACAACGGGGCGGCGTTGCTCCGCATATACAACAACGGGGCGACGTTGCTCCGCATACAACACAACGAGGCGGCGTTGCTCCGCATACAACACAACGAGGCGGCGTTGCTCCGCATACAACACAACGAAGCGGCGTTGCTCCGCATACAACACAATGACGGCGTTGCTCCGCATACAACACAACGAGGCGTTCCTCTGCATATATCACATACAAACACATATCGACGTAAGTAGGGGTTGGCGGTGACGATCGACGTACGTAGGGGTCGGCGGTGATGGGCGTCCGGAGGTGGTGCTAACGAGGGCGGTGTCGGTGGCTGGGCCGGGTGGCATCGGTGGCGGCGCGAAGGCCGGGCCGCAACCGGGTGGAGTCGCTCGTCGACGCATGCGGCGTCAGTGGCGGCGTGGCGGCGAGCGCCATGGGCGGCGTGGCGTCAGGGCCGAGCGTCGGGGCCGAGCGTCGGCGTTAGTGGTGGCGTCGGGCCGGGCCGTAGTGTGGCGTTAGGGGCCGCGTCGAAGCGGTGGGCGTCGGGTGCCGGGCGGTCGGGGTGGGTCGGGCGGCGCGTCGGCGCGCCTTGACGACGCCGTGGCGGTGGGGCGCCGGTGTGCATGTGGGCGCTCGCGAGGTGCGGCGTCGGTGACGGATCAGACGAGCGGCGGCGGGTCTGTTAGGGCTTGGCTCGGCAGTGGGGAGGAGGAAGAAGAGGGGCCAGGGCGGGCGCAGAGGCTATATAAGGGAGAGGACCTTTAGTCCCGGGCCCTGTTAATGCCCGGTACTAAAGGTCGCACCTTTAGTCCCGGCTGGTGGTGGCGCCCGGGACTAAAGGTTTTTGACGGGCAGCCAAACTGCAGTTTCGCTGCCCGCCAATTCATTAAGATTTTAATATATTTCTTTTTACACAAATGATGAAAGGATAGTTAATTGCACGGAAAATTAAATAAAAGACATAAAAATATTTAAAAAATATAGATTCTATTTTGCTTTATTGCACACAGGAAAATTATGTGACCTAAAGTTTTAATTTTTTAACAAGTTTTAAAACACAATATAGTGTTTAAATTACTATTTCGATAATGCAAAAATATAGTGTTTAATTAAATTCAAAAAAACTCTTGTATTTCGACTGGAAATTTGTTTTCACATCATTTGAACGTGACATAATCCCACCATCAAACATAAATTTGTTTTCACATCATTTCAACGTGACATAATCCCAACATCAAACATAAATTTGTTTTCACATCATTTCAACGTGACATAATTCAACATCAAACATAAATTCACAATTATTACATAATATCTCTAATACACACTATTGAACATCAATATATATATCAAGCGGGCACAGTAGTGAACTTCTTCTTGACGTATGTCCTTTGGTTATGATCGCGCCGTAACCATGGAGTGTCCTCATCGTTTAGCTGGATGCTAGGGTCTTTGTTCACTGTGAAGGGTGAAATTCGGTCATCCTTTTCATAATCTTCTGACATGTCTGACTTGTCTTCGATTCCGACGACGTTTTTTTTTCCTGAAAGAACTATGTGGCGCTTTGACTCATCATTGATTGGGTGGTTGTCGTTTTTCCCTCTCTTCGGTTTTGTAGACATGTCCTTGACATAGAACACCTGAGTCACATCCTTCGTAAGGACAAACGGTTCGCCTTTGTACCTAATATTGTTGAGGTCCACTGTTGTCATTCCATACTGATTGTCGACTGCTACACCGCCTCCAGTCGTCTTCACCCACTGGCACTTGAACAAAGGTACCTTAAAATGAGATGCATTGTCTAGTTCCCATATCTCCTCTATGCGGCCATAGTATGTTTGCTTGTTCCCACTAGGGTCGGTGGCATCTATGCGAACACCATTGTTCTGGTTGGTGCTCCTTTTATCTTGTGCTACTGTGTAAAATGTATTCCCATTTATCTCGTACCCTTTGTATGTGAGGATATGCCATGATGGCTGCCTAGCCAACAAATACAGCTCCTCATCAATACTCTCATCACCTTGACATTCTTTTCGCAACCAGTTGCTAAAAGTTTCCATGTGCTGACGCGTAATCCATGCTTCAGACTTCCCTGAGAACTCAAATCGGAGGAGGTTCTTGTGTGTCTCGATATACGGATCTACCAAGGAGGAGTTCTGTAGAACTGTGTAGTGTGCTTTATTAAAATAATCATCACCCTTACCAATATATGTTTTCTTCCATAGTGTCCCCTTTCCACTTAGTCTCCCCTCGTGTCGCGATTCAGGAACACCAATTGGGTTAATATCGGGAATGAAGTCAACACAGAACTCAATGACCTCCTCTGTTCCGTAGCCCTTGGCGATGCTTCCTTCTGGCCGAGCACGGTTGTGAACATATTTCTTCAGGATTCCCATAAACCTCTCAAAGGGGAACATGTTGTGTAGGAACACAGGACCGAGAATAGTAATCTCCTTGACCAGATGAACTAGGAGGTGTGTCATGATATCAAAGAAGGAAGGAGGGAACACCAACTCAAAGCTGACAAGACATTGAACCACATCATTCTGTAGTTTCGCTAGATCCGTTGGATCGATTGCCTTCTGAGAAATTGCATTGAGGAATGCACATAGCTTCACGGTGGCTAGACGTACATTTGGCGGTAGAATTCCTCTTAATGCAACTGGAAGCAATTGAGTCATGAGCACGTGGCAGTCATGGGACTTTAAGTGTCCAAATTTCTTCTCTGGCACATTTATTATACCCTTTATATTCGAGGAGAATCCAGACGGTACCTTAATGCTATCTAGGCATTCAAACAAGCTGCCCTTCTCTTCTTTGCTAAGAGTGTAGCTGGCAGGACTTAAGTACTAGCGTCCATCATCTATCTTCTCTGGATGTAGGTTGTCTCATTCTTTCAAACACCATAGGTCCTGCCGTGCTTCAATTGTGTCCTTAGGCTTCCCATACACGCCCATGAAGCCTAGCAGATTCACACAAAGATTCTTCGTCAGGGGCATCACGTCGATCACGCTGCGGACCTCTAGGACTTGCCAATAGGGTAGCTCCTAAAATATGGACTTCTTCCACATGGGTGCGTGACCATTGGCGTCCTTCGAAACAGGTTGGCTGCTAGGTCCCTTTCCAAATATTACTTTTACATCATTGACCATATCGAGGACATCCTCACCAGTTCGGTTGCGAGGCTTGGTCTGGTGGTCTGCCTTACCTTTAAAATGCTTGCCTTTCTTTCTTACGGGGTGATTTGCAGGAAGAAATCGTCGATGCCCAAGGTACACGACCTTGCGACACTTTTTCAAGAATATACCTTTCATGTCACCGAAACAGTGCGTGCATGCATTATATCCCTTGTTTGATTGTCCTGGAAGATTACTTAGAGCTGTCCAATCATTGATTGTTACGAACAACAATGCTCGCAGGTCAAAGTGCTCCTGCTTGTGCTCATCCCACACGCGTACACCTGGCTTGTTCCACAAAATTAGAAGTTCTTCAACTAGTGGCCTCAGGTACACATCGATGTCGTTGCCAGGTTGCTTTGGACCTTAGATGAGCACCGGTATCATAATAAACTTACGCTTCATGCATAACCAGGGAGGAAGGTTGTAGATACATAGAGTAACAGGCCAAGTGTTGTGACTACTGCTCTGCTCCCCGAAAGGATTCATACCATCCGTACTTAAAGCAAATCTTAAGTTTCTTGCGTCACTTGCAAACTCGGAGAATTCTCTATCGATTGCTCTCTACTGGGACCCATCAGTAGGGTGTCTCAACATATTGTCTACCTTACGGTCTTCTTTGTGCCATCACAACAACTTTGCATGGTCTCTGTTTCTAAAAAGACGTTTCAAGCGTGGTATTATAGGAGCATACCACAGAACCTTGGCAGGGATTTTCTTCTTGGGACGTTCGCCCTCAACATCACCAGGGTCATCTCGCTTGATTTTATACCGCGACATGTGACATACAGGGCATGCATCCAACTTCTCATACACCGTGCCACGGTAGAGGATGCAGTCATTAGGATATGCATGTATCTTCTGGATTTCTAATCCTAAAGGGCAGACTACCTATTTTGCTTCGTACGTAGTGCTGGGCAATTCGTTATCCTTCGGAAGCATCTTCTTTTGGATTTTTAGTAACTCCGCGAATCCCTTGTCAGATACACTATTCTTTGCCTTCCATTGCAGCAATTTCAATGTGGTACCTAACTTTTTCTGCCCCGCATCACATGTTGAGTATAGCAATTTCTTATGATCCTCTAGCATGCGGTCGAACTTGATCTTCTCCTTTTCACTTTCGCATTCTCTTTGTGCGTCACGATTGGCCTGACCAAGATCGTCAGCAGGCTCCTCCTCTGCCCCCACCTCTTCTTCAGCGGGCTTCTCCTTTGCCCCCACATCTTCTTCAGCTTCCCCCATTGCAGTATCATTGAAGGCACCATATTCAGCAAAAATGTCATCATCGCCCCATTGTTCTTCTTCACCTTCTTCCATTACAACTCTGGTTTCTTCGTGCTTCGTCCAACAAATGTAGTTTGGCATGAAACCCGACTTGAATAAGTGTGAATGAAGAGTCTTTGAGTTAGCATATTCCATCGTATTCTTACATACGACACATGGGCAACACATGAAACCATCGCGTTTGTTTGCCTCGGCCGCACGTAACAAAGAATGCACGCCGTCCATGAACTCTTGGGAACGACGATCATCATTGTACATCCAATGCCGACTCATCTGCATTACATTACATAAATACCGTATTAAAACCTAGAATATAATTAGTTAATTATACAACATGCATACCACCACAAAAGCTATAAATTTAAGAAATCCTCGCTACAATGTAGACAATCCCAACTACCACTAAAAACACTAAAGCTAAAATGCACTTCAGCAGCACAAGGGTTTCGCGACCAATCCCAACTAAAACAGACAGATCCCCCGTTTGTTCAACATCTTTGGGCTTCTTCGGCTGGATCACTGCCTCATTAGCCGCCATATCTGCCTGTTGTGCAAGATATTTTTGCACGAGTTCAACATACTCTTCCTCCCAGTAGAAGCCTGAACATCTAGTGCCATCCCACTGTAATTAAAACAGAAAATTAGAACTTTAATCACAACCATCATGAAAATAGGTATAAACTAACCATAGTCATTAAATACGATAAAATAACTCACATTGCGATCCGGACACTTGTAGAAAATGCGACCCTTGTTGGGACCCTCCTTCTTCACTCGGTACTCCATCACAATCGTCGTCTCATCACAACACTTGCCGCATGCAATGAGTGGAAGGCCCGATCTAAGTCGCTTTGGAAACCCATGAGATTCCGAGGATCCGGAAGCAGTTGCCATCTACTCTCTATACTTATTTTTTAATACACTATAAATTTCTCATTTTATAAACAAATAAAATTAAAAAACTATAAAATTCTCTATATCTCTAAACAATGAAGTGTGCTATGCATGCTACAAATGAACGGTGAATACTAGTTTTTAATAGCTACTTTAACCTTCCTTCATGTAAATATGCAAGCTTGAAGTTTAAAGGTTTCCAGAGCGTTTAACACTACTCTGCTTGCCGAGAAAGTTGCTAGTGTTGTGTCATTGGCATTTTTCATGGCCGTGGCCATGGTCATTGTGTTCTCGTCTTTTACTGCGGTAGGTAAGTAATTCACATGATATTTCCGCAAATTAACAGAAGAATGAGAGTGTACACATAACAATCGATTATCGTTTATATTTATATATATACTACGTTTGTGTACGGTGATTGACAGACTACTGCGACGATATCAGGACGTGTGAATAAATAACCATCCGTACTAGTTGACCTTGCTTACGTGATCATCTCGGCGAGCATTTCTCCACCAGACGGCACCGTACTTGGCCACGGAAGAGCTCTGATTCTACGAGGAAGGGAACACGGTCTTCCACGACCGTTGCCGCTCTCCCTCGTAGAATCAAAGCTCCTCCTTGACGTCCGTTACCGCTCGGCAGAGAACATGCTCGTCGAGATGAACACGGTCCGCAAGTTCAACTAGCTACTTTAACCTTCCTTCATGTAAATATGCAAGCTTGAAGTGATTTTGAGCTCAAATTGCTTACAAATGAAAAAAACCACAATAAAGAACTATATATATATAGTGAACAAAATGAGATAAGACAATGGTAAAATATGAGAGTATGAAGTTGGTAACCTTTAGAACCGAAGAATCGACGGAGGAATCGAAGAAATCGACGGAGGAATCGAAGAATGGATGGAGAAAGAGCAAGAACACTGCTTAAATTTGAACTGAAGCTCTTGGGCGGGCTCGGAAAGGAAGAAGACGGCCAGCAGGATTTATAAGGGGACCTTTAGTCACGGTTGATGGATCCAACCGGATCCAACCAGGACTAAAGGTCACTTTCCAGTCCCGGGCCAAGCCACTAGCCGGGACAAGAGCTTTACTCCCGGTTAAAGCCAATAACCGAGAGTAAAGGTTGACCTTTAGTCCCGGTTGGTGGCTCCAACCGGGACTTAAGGTCCCTTGCCACAACGGCCTGGCGCAGGAGCCGTTGGGCAGGCACCAACCGGGACTAAAGGTCTCTCTAGTCCTGGACGCAATATTTCTCGGGACTAGAGCCTGGTTTGACCCTTGATCAAAGGTCTATTCTCTACTAGTGTCAATTATCTATGAAAATTAACTTCCACTGCTGTCCGATTGCATGAGATTGTTTACACGCGCACATGAATGAAAACGTTTGAATTGTTATAAAAACCCAATCAGGCGGCGTTAAGCCGTTCTTGTTTATTTAAAACAAAACATGGCACGCGTACACGATATATATATAGCTCACTCATCATGAGCATGTACATAATAATAATAAATCGATTAATTCCTCAGTAATGGTTGCCGTTAATCCTCCTGCAGTTCTTCCTGATCTCCCCCTGCAGCCCCGTCAGCGGCGAGATGTTGCCCATCTTCACCATCGACTGCGCAAAGTGCTGGAAGAAGAGGTTGACGTCCGCGGCGTAGGCCTTGACGAGCGCGGCCGTCTCGGCGCTCTTGGTGAGCAGCACCTCGTCGGAGCTGAGGAGACCCCTTCCGGCCAGGATGTTCTTGAAGTAGAGGTTGTCGAACCTGGCCGGGGTGGCGAGGTCGAGCGGGAAGAGGTTGTCGTCGCCGCCGGAGCGCGGGCAGCCCCGCCTCAGCTGCGCCGCGTAGGAGACGTCCAGCGTGGTGTCCGCCACGCCGTTGCCCGTCTGGTTGTAGAGCCTCTGGCGGAAGCTGGTGCATCGGGACATGCCGATGGTGTGGCCGCCGGAGAGCGCGACGACGTCGGCGACGCCAAGGCCCTGGCGCCTGAACTTGGTGACGATGGTGGGGAGCGTGTTGTTGGGCGCCGGGATGTCGTTGTTGGAGCCCTGCACGCTGGCGCCCAGCGCGTCCCTCCGCCCCAGCGGCACGTCCCAGGATGGACCGCCGACGAGGGCCATGGAGTCGCGCGCGGCGAGGGCGAGGATGTCGGCGCAGGAGACGACGCCCGGGCAAGCGGCCTCCAGCGCGGCCTTGATGTCGTCGACCACCTCGAAGCCCCGCAGCGAGTTCTTGTTGGGGTTGGAGCCTTTCTCGCTCACGATGCTGCTGCTGTTGTCCAGCAGCACAGAAGCGTCGCAGCCCTATCAGACAAACGGAAAAAGTGTTGCAAAAGGTTAATTTGACAATAATGGTGGTAGACGACTCATTAGGCACCTGCATTGGTAGTTTTCTCTCTTTTTTTGAGAAAAAGGGCAAAAAGAGAGAGAGGAATGGATCAATCATACGATATGATACGGGATATGATATTGCATTGTGATATTGTCGCCAAGACATAAACTAGTGCTGGCATGCATGCGCAATGTGTAGGTAGGTCATCATATCTTTGTTGGTAAAAAGGTGGCAAAAGATTACGGATTCCCTCACAAACAGCAAAAGTTGCAGTTGTGCACTTTGCATATTGAGTTATGTACTTACTAGCATGCATCAGAGCTGTTGCCAAAAGCATGTATGTAACGAAAGCTACAGAAGAGGGCTAGGAAGCAGGCCGGGTTTATTTACCTTGACGAAGCAGTCATGGAAATGCAGCCTGACCAATGACGCCGCCATCCTGGTCTCCCTGGCGACGGCCTGCGCCACGACGGACCTCACGATCTCCTTCGCCTTGGGGCACGAGTGGTCGTAGAACTGCGGGAACAGGCCGCCCCAAGGGTGGCCACGGACGGCGCCGGCGAGGAGGACGGCGCAGAGCAGCAGCATGTGGCAACGGTGACTCATCATGGAAGCCGCCATGGAGGGAAGCGAGCACACAGACCTCTCTCCTCTCCGGTTCTCGCTGCACTGCCACACGAACGTTTGCAATGCAAGTTGGAGTCTTGGAGAAGGGGATCGAGAGCTTGCCTTCTGCTTCTCTTGATCTCTATCTTGTGATGGGCAGGGATGTGGGTGGAAGAGGCAGGCTTAGGGTATATATAGCAAACCACTGCAGGCAAGGGGTGCGGTGCATGGGAGACGGTGGGATCGGGTGCAGCAGGACATCAGCAGGGTTGTTACTTGTTAGGGCGACGCGTGCAGAGCAAGTGAACTTGCTAAGTCAACACGGCGTGTGTTCAACTGCTACGGTGGTTTCATCTGCCGGTCTCCCTGCGTGCTTTCAAGTGCGGCAGCTCTGCTAACGGTCCTTCATTGCTTACTGTCTGGTGCTTCGGTTATGATTTACTCCCTTCGACCAAAAAAAGAGTGTCGCTATAGGTTCGAGTCGGTCAAATTTTTTATTTAACTAGGTTTATAGAAAATATTAACGATATTTATACCTCTAAATATGTTTATTAAAAAGGGAAAATTATGTTTTTGCTCCTATCCAGTGGTCTAATTGTGATTTTGCTGTTGTTTTTTTAACTTTGTGATTTTACCCTCACTATTTTGAAATGAATCATCTGTTTGCCTCTGGTTTGGTTTGGATGTCCGGGCATGGAATAAATGGATTAAAAAATATACAAAATCTATAAAGCATAGGGAAAAAGACCAAAATGCTCTGGGGCATGATTAATAAATGCTATTGAAATTTGAAATTATTATTTTTGTGATCATTTTAACGACCTCAAATGACAAAATTCAAAACAATGAATTTATAGATCTCATCGAGAGCTACAATTTTCGTATACAAAGTATCTTTATCCGTCACCATATACACAAGAGAGATGATTTTTCTAAGACGACCTGCTCTAGTACATGATTAATTTGCTGCTCAAATGGAAAATCTTAAAACTAAAAGTTGTAGATATCATCGAGGGCTACAATTTTTAATATAAAAATTATCTTCATCTGAGGTCATATGAAAAAGATACGATTTTTTTTTTTAAAAAATGAGCCTTGCCACTGACATGTGGGTCCCATCTGTCGGGTCCGTGTAAGCGCTGTGTCAGCATGTCACGACAGCTAACGGGTCGGGTAAGCACCCATTTGAACCTGGATGAGACCTGAATTAACTTCCGGGACCCAAAATTACCATTTTAAAACTTTGGGGACCTATAACACCTGCGGAAAACTTTAGAGACCTGTAGTTCATTTCACTCCGCTGTTTGCTAGGCAGGGGCTTGTTTAGATGCAAAAATTTTTGCAAAATGAGTACTGTAGCGTTTTCGTTGTTATTTGGCAAATAATGTCCAATCATAATCTAATTAGGTTTAAAAGATTCGTCTCGTGGATTTTGTCTAAACTGTGTAATTAGTTTGATTTTTTTATTTATATTTAATGCTTCATGCATGCGTTCAAAGATTCGATGTGACGGGGAATGTGAAAAATTTTGCAAAATTTTTTGCAAACTAAACTGGACCCAGGTATACACAACTTGGCTGTAGATTACTGATAGTCTTCAACTCGTCCTAGTACCAATATATGCTCCAAAAGGCTACTTCATGGGTTTTAGTTGTAACGGCATCACAACAATTAATGCAAGCAGTCATAATTTTTTTCCTTCTCCCAAGCACAATGGTTGACGATCTAGTCTTAGGATCGATAGTTATTAGAGTGCTCTAAACTTATCTTCATTTTCTTAGGCCGTGTACTTTTATGCAGAGGCTGAAAGTGAGTTTACAGTTATTATTTCAACGCGGTGTAATGATCGTAAATAAATACAAGTTTTTTATTAAAAAATATATTCATCGAAACATGCATGTTTAATTAACCTCGCTTAGTACTATCTAAACGACGGTCCCACATTTTCTTCCAACCAATGATTGTTTTGTTAGAATATGAACAAACAGGACACGACAAAAAAAAGCAGTAGACTGGTTGCGTGGCTCCAAATTTGGTCATAGATTTATAACACTTACTTATTCCTACTCCTAGAGTTAGCAGCGTGAGTTTGGTCGTCTACTTGTTTGTTAAGAGAGACGCGAAAGGGTTTGTTACCCAGAAAAAATAGAGTACATGTATACATGCGCGTTCAGTGGTACTGCGTGTTTCCATACACTGGAGGCTAGAGAGCCCCACTAGTAGAGAACAGACCTTTCATCCGAGGCTAAAATGGGCTCCAGTCCTGGTATTTTTTGCGCCCAGGACTAGAGAGACTTTTAGTCCCGGTTGGTGTCTTCAACCGGGACTAAAGGTCCCTGCCCAACGGCTACTGCGCTCGGCACAGTGGCAGGGGACCTTTAGTCCCGATTGGAGACACCAACCGGGATTAAAGGTGGACCTTTACTCCCGATTGGAGCCACCAACCGGGACTAAAAGTACTCCAACCTTTAGTCCCGGTTGGGGACACCAACCGGGACTAAAGGTCCCCCGATGTGTTAGTTCAAAAGGGAAGCATCCCATCCATTGTTAGATGTGTTGTGTAGGTGGGGTGGTAAGCTACGCGCGAGGCAATGTATGAGGTCTTGGGTTCGAATCACACAGGATGCAGCGGTGGGAGGCATTATTTTTTTTAAAGCTGGAAGGACCTTTAGTCCCGGTTGGTGTTATGCACCGGGACTAAAGGTCGGTTCCCGACCCGGATGCTTACTCCCGGATGGTAAATCGGGATTAGAGAGGGTTCTTCACCGGGAGTAAAGCCCGTCCCTCCACTACCCCCAATGTCTTCTTTGCGTGTTACAGACGCGCACACGTATACATACGTATGGTGTAAGTGTGTAGTATACGAGTTGTGTACGTCCAAGTTGTATCCTATCAGAAAGAGAGAGACGACCATATGCAAGGCTTTCTTGCTCTTAAATGGTCGTTGGTATACGGTGTTGATTGTACATGTATCCGTATCCCTGTGTTTTTTTAGATAAAAGTACAAACGGAGAGTATCAAACCTGTATGTGTCGCCATTATTCCATATACTCCCGGCCGGCCTCTTATCAATATAAATTATAAATATATAATGCAGGGGAGTTGTTTCACGTGTCCGTTTAGGTTTATTTTGGCGTTTGTCCTATTTCCCATGTCCGTTCTGCTTTTTTTTTCTTCTGTTTTTCTTTCTCATTCTTTTTTCTATCTTTTTCTAGAGGAGTATCTTCAGTCCATTTCCTCCGTGTCCAATATGTGATTTTTTTTTCTGTTGTTTTTCTTTTCTTAATTATACCCTTTTTCATATAAACATAAAAACAATAAATAAATAAAATATATATTACGAGCCTTTGAATCTTTAACTTTTTTTAATCTCTAATAAATAAATATTCTCATCATTAGATTCTTGATGTAGTTTTGACTACAAATAAAAATTATTTTTATGACAACCTGGATCAACCAATGGTCTGACTAATGAAGCCGTGAGCTCTTGAGCACATTTTATTGTTCGATCTAATCTATATCTATAGACTTACTTGACATTAGAGGGCAAATGTATTCTTCCAACTGTCTTTTCTTACTTCTCACAATAGCCTTGCGCTTCGCTCTACCCCGTTCGTGATTTAGACGCATGTGCCCATATGAGTTAGAATAATACTTGTCCAGCAACGATGCTGAATCTCCACTCCAACCCGCATGTGAGGTGTACTCACAACCCCATGCTCATACGAATTAGAACAACACATCCAATAATGATATAGTGTTCGACTACAAGATGTGTACGTCCAACAATGCTACAATGTCTAAGTCCAACACGTATTGGGATAGATTACACGATTCTTAAACAAATCTCCGAACCGTAAAGTTGTTTAGGTGACTACACCATATAAGTTGTAGGTTCTGTTGCAACGCACGTACACGATTTGCTATAAATATTCTATTATGACTCTGTGAACCTTGACCTTTCTCTAATAAACAAATATTAGGTATAGATATTTTCATATGTTCTTCAAGGAAATCACAAAACTTGATATTTAACTCTAACGACACATGGATAGTGTGGAAACTAAAGTTATGTTATATTCACAAGTAAATATTTATGTCTTTACAACGAGAGAAAAAATCTATCAAAATTCTATTTTAATATAATTTGGATTTAATAAAGCATTGTCATATACTCATATTATTACTAATATTAATTTATATTATGGTTGTCATAGACTTTATAAAATAAGTTACAAATAAAAATCTAACACATATACATATTTTTATAGACTTTTTCTTCGATTACAACGCACATGTATATTTGCTAGTCAATATAAATTATAAATATATAATGCAGTGGAGACTGGGGAGTCCAGTGAACATATATATGCGTTGCACGCGCATGCTTATATATGGTGATCAGGTAAAACGCGATGTGATGTATCAATTCTGAGCAAGCGGCCGGTGTGTGATGATTCGCGTTAGGTACTCGCAGCGCGCGTGGCCTACATTCGTGTCACGCGCGCGCGAGCAGCTTTCCTGGAAGGACTAGCTTGGAACTTGGATGTTGTCTGAAAGCAAGCTTCCAAAATGGTGTTGATCGAGAAACTTTGTTCGTCTGGGCGCAACACGTACGTATCAGTTGGCCGTTGCTTCAAGGAACAACAGCGTGCTTGATCCTGTCAAAAGACTTCACATATGTATATACGCTGACATCGATCTATAGTCTTCCCTGAATCCATTGAAAATAAAAGTGTATATAGATAGGTTCTTTTGCATAAGGTAGAGGAGCAAATTCTATATATCCGTAGCAACAACCCGGTGGCCGGAGCATATGCATGTTCGGTAACATAATCCAACCGCACGCCTAGAAGATTTGCACACATATCCGCATGCGGCTTCGGTTGCCTCCCACGTCCGCTACTTTTCTGCCTTTCACCATGCGCAATTGAATCGTGCTGACCGGACAAATAACAACTATCTATGGCATATATGGAAGGAGTCACGATGACAAGAGTATCTGTTCTTTTTGACTCCCTCCTATATATAGGCTCCTGGTTCGATCATAATTGTCTCCTATTCTTTTTTTTCTTTTAAGAAACAGGAGGGGATGTCGTACTGAAACTGGACTTTTTTTGAAAAGAGGGCGTGCCAAAAAGAAATCGCTAGCGACATGGAAGCCAAAGCAGTATAAAAAGAAAAAAAATACAAGCTGTTATTCTCTCTCGTCCGTCCGAGCATAGTGTCAGAGACAGTAAAGTTGTTGAAGTCCGTGCGAGCATACTGCTGCAACAGTCGCTAGCGACTTTGCATTTTGCCTTCTCTCTCATCCACGTGGTATAAAATAGATTAAGTGCCGGCCATTTATCCCACCGTTGAGAAACTCGGGAAACAAAAAAGGTGAGAAAGAAAAGGAAATCTAGGATTAAAAATTAGCATGTAGCCATTGCACAAACAAATGGAAATAACCTTTTTTTTGCCCTATGAAACACCAGAGCCACTTGTCTCCCTGTTCCTCCCTGTCGGTGTTTCTGACCGGGGGTCCTCAACCAACCAGTGAATTTAAACTACGTGTCCCTAATTCCGGATGGTGATGCAAAGAGATACAAGGTTTATACTGGTTCAGGCAATTGTTACCCTACGTCCAGTCTGAGAGATCGATCTTGTATTCCTTGCACCGAAGTGCTTATAGTAGTAGGTTACAAGCTGGGTGAGAGAGGGAGCTAGTCCCAGGTCTCGGCGTGGAACGGTGCGAACTGCTTGAGACGTTGCTCTCAGACAGCTTGGAAAAGTGGGTGTTACAGAGTGTTTCTTGGGTGTGTGTGAGAGCGTGGTTCTTTCGTATATTTTTTCCGCCCCTAGAGCTATCCCCGGCTACTTCCTTTTATAGCCGCAAGGAGGGAGCCAGGAGTACATGAGTGAGCTGACTGGCGCGTCGTGCTGGCCAGGCTCGAGGTTGTTGAGGTTGTGGGGGTTCTTGTTGATGTCTAGTCAGTATGACCTCCACTATAGGAGACATGCCGTGCCTTGTGGATTCTTGACTTGGTGGAGTGCCGAGGCTTGGCGGGTGTTGTACATGATCGTGTCTGAGGCCTGTTTTGCCGAGGCCTCGGAGATGACCCGTGTATGATGCGGGGGTCTCGGTGGTCAGCGTCGTACCCGGTTCAGGTGGAAAAGTGCGGAGCGTGTGTCCGCAGGGCACGGTAATCCCTGCACCTTCAGTAGGGGATGGTAAAAAGGAGATTTGACCGTTGTCCCATCGCCCCTGTTGCGGTACCCTGCCAGTCGTGGCTGACGTAGTAGGTGTGACCAGTGCACTTAAACGGATGGGACGGCTCGCCAGAGGGATGGTTGAGGCGGAGGCGACGAGGATACGGGACGAGCCCAGCCTCGGCCGAGGAGGAGAAGGAATAGTACGTCCGAGGCCCTGCCGGGGGGTCTCGGACGAGGCGGAGGTCGAGCAGTTGGGCTTTCATGCTGATTCCGAGACTACAGGGACCCGGACTTGACCCTCCACGCCGCTTTGTCCTTGGCACAGGAGTTAGGTGGCATAGGGCAGTATGGGTGTCAGCAGGGGGCACAGTGATGGGCACAGTGGCAGGTAACCCCTGCTGCGCCCGGTCCCCTGTCCCGTCGGTCACTCTGCTTGTGCTGCGCCACCGTGCGGCTGACGTTGCGGGAGTAGTTGGGCGCATTAACTGGACGTGACGTTTTGTCAGAGGAGTCGGTCGGGATGGAGGTGACGAGGTTGTTGCTGAGCCCAGCCTCGGGCGAATCGGAGAATTGGTATCCGTCCGAGGCTTTGCGGGGCGGGGCCTCGGCGAGAGGGCCTCGGCGGGGCGAAGAGCTTTGGCCTTTCGTCTGAGGCCTCGGCGCAAGCCTCGAGCAAATCGGAGAATCTACCGAGACCTCGTGGTTGTTTTTTTTTGCTTTGATTTTTGCAAGGCTTAAGCAATGATTTTGGTTCTTGCTTAGGGTACCCCTTCTTGTGGTATCCGACAGTAGCCCTCGAGCCTCGGGAGGAGTGCGAGCACTTTCCTGAGGTTTTGACGAGACTTGGCTCATAGCAGCTCCCGTCGGGATTGTGTTTTGTACTCGGTGGTTCCGGTGGGTGCGCGCGAGCGCACCCGCCGGGTGTAGCCCCCGAGGCCCTGGAGGAGTGGGTTTACTCCTCCAGGGCCTTTTTTCTCCATTGAGCAAGGAGTTTTATCGTGTTTGCCGGGCCCACGAATGCGAGTTCGGGTCACTGGGACTTGGCCTAGTTGCAGGAGGAACCCCCGAGCCTCCGCACAGAGCGAGAGGGCGATCAGTGGTTTCCTTGTCTTTTTTTGACGGCCCTCACGCATCTTTTTCGCTTAGAAGGAGGGGTTTGTTTGCCGAGCCCCCTCGAGTGCGAGCCTAGGTCACTGGGTCTCGGCAAGGTTTGCAGGGAGAGCCCCCGAGCCTCCGCACAGAGCGAGAGGGCGGTCAGGAGTTCTCCTGGCTTTTTATGCAACCCTCGTGCATCCTTTTCGCTCGGAAGGAGGGGTGGAATATGCCAGGCTACCCTCGGTGGGCGCGAGCGGTGACACTTCCAGTGAGCTGCTATCGGGTAAGTCCGAGTGGAGGTCCAGGCCCCATTCGATAGGGGTCGGCTAGTGGTCCAGAGATGCACTCCAAAAAGTACCAGAGGGCTTCTCTAGTGGGTCCCAGGGCTGTTCGATTGGCCTCGGGGGCTCGGCGCCTCCCTACGGTGGGATCCTATTCGGAGAACTCCCTGCTGGTCTCGGACATGACTTAGGGCATCCCGAGCCATCGCTTGCTCGGGCCTTAGCCATGTACGGGCTTGCCCATAGCTGTCCCTGACTCTGTTGTCCTGGGGCGGCTGTCGAACCCTCGGGGGTCCAACCTTCAAACCCCTGGACCGTAACGGGCTCGGCGCCCTTTTTGTCGCGTTTTTCCAAATCTCTGAGTGCGAGCTTGGGTGGCTTGCTTTCGTTTTGGGTGCAGGAAGAGCCCCCGAGCCTCCGCATGGAGCGAGAGGGCGATCAGGAGTTCCCCTAGCTCTTTAGGCGACCCTCGCGCATCCTTTTCGTTTGGAAGGAGGGGGTTGTTTGCCGAGCTCCCTCGAGTGCGAGCCTGGGTCGCTGGGTCTCGGCAAGGTTGCAGGGAGAGCCCCCGAGCCTCCGCACGGAGCGAGAGGGCGGTCAGGGGTTCCCCTAGCTCTTCATGCGACCCTCGCGCATCCTTTTCGTTCGGAAGGAGGGGTTGTTTGCCGAGCCCATCGAGTGCGAGCCTAGGTCGCTGGGTCTCGGCAAGGTTTGTAGGGAGAGCCCCC
Source organism: Miscanthus lutarioriparius (assembly GCA_904845875.1). Lineage (NCBI taxonomy): Eukaryota > Viridiplantae > Streptophyta > Magnoliopsida > Poales > Poaceae > Miscanthus > Miscanthus lutarioriparius. The sequence continues at coordinate 84,638,915 of CAJGYO010000006.1, forward strand.
AAGCCTCCGCACGGAGCGAGAGGGCGGTCAGGAGTTCCCCTAGCTCTTCATGCGACCCTCGCGCATCCTTTTTCGTTCGGAAGGAGGGGTTGTTTGCCGAGCCCATCGAGTGCGAGCCTAGGTCGCTGGGTCTCGGCAAGGTTTGCAGGGAGAGCCCTCGAGCCTCCGCACGGAGCGAGAGGGCGGTCAGGAGTTCCCCTGGCTTTTTATGCGACCCTCGTGCATCCTTTTCGCTTGAAATGAGGGGTTTGTTTGCCGAGCCCCTTCGAGTGCAAGCCTAGGTCGTAGGGTCTCAGCAAGGTTTGCAGGGAGAGCCCCCGAGCCTCCGCACGAAGCAAGAGGGCGGTCAGGAGTTCCCCTAGCTTTTTATGTGACCCTCGCGCATCCTTTTCGCTCGGAAGGAGGGGTGGAATATGCCAGGCTACACTCGGTGGGCGCGAGCGGTGACACTTCCGGTGAGCTGCTATCGGGTAAGTCTGAGTGGAGGCTCGTGCCCCATTCGATTGGGGTCGGCTAGTGGTCCAGAGACGCACTCCAAAAAGTACCCCATTCGGAGAACTCCCTGCTGGTCTCGGACACGACTTAGGGCATCCCGAGCGATCGCTTGCTCGGGCCTCGGCCATGTATGGGCTCGCCCATAGCTGTCCCTAACTATGTTGTCCTGGGGCGGCTGTCGAAATCCTCGGGGGTCCACCCTTCGAACCCCTGGACCATAACGGGCTCGGCGCCTAGTTCCTTAGTATGGAAGGAATCGGCTGGGGGAATATTCCCCTCCCATCGGCTGACAACGGCATGCGCGCCTTTTGAGGCGGTTTCTCGGGGCCTGCCGTTGCTACGGTTGGAAGCGATGTGATGTCAGCGGGCAGGACATAACTGTCCGTGCGATTAATGAGGAAAATGTGGGCACGTGGGCGGTGAAATCGGATCTGGATTAACTGTGCCTGGACTCGAGGGAAACTTCCCCGATTTCGTCGCCTGACCGTTTTGTCCTTTCCCTGCATAAACACAAAACGAGCCTCGCCCCTCCCCTTCTTACCCATCCCGTACTTGCCCTTTCTACCTTCAAGCCGTTGCCAAGAACAGAGAGAGCCGGGGAGAAGAAGGGAGAAGAGCGAGAGAGCGAGAGAGAGAGAGAGAGACTTACCGCTGTAGCCCTCATTCTCCATCATGCAATGGCCGGCGGCCCTCCTGTCATCCTCCCGATGGATCATTGGGAGCCGTCCGATGTGTCCGTGGAGGTGCTGCAGTCGCTCGTCGATGACGGCCTTCTCCGTCCGATCACTGACCCCGATAGGCTGGAGTGGATTGCTCCGTTGGGCGAGCCGGAGCTGAGGCCACGCGAAGGGTACGTCATGAGCTTCGTATCTTTCCACGAGCGTGGCCTCGGCGTGCCGGTGGACCGATTCATGCGGGCGCTCCCGCATTACTATGGGGTGGAGCTACACAACTCCAACCCCAACTCTATCGCACATGCGGCTATTTTCGTCGCCGTCTGCGAGGGGTATCTGGGGATTGCCCCCCATTGGGAGCTGTGGCTCCATCTCTTCCGAGCAGGGCATACCACCAAATCGGCGGGTACGGCGGGTACGAGGAAGATGGTGAGGGCCGGCGGCTGCACTCTCTAGGTGCGCCAAGACCGGCAGCGCCTTTACATCCTAGCCCAGCTCGTGTCAACCAATCACCGCTGGTACACCAGCTGGTTCTACCTCCGCAACGACGACGGCGAACTTCCCCCCTACACCGGGCGGATCGTGGAGGACTGTCCGGAGAAGTGGAGGTATGGCGTCCCGAGGGAGGAGCAGCCCAAGCTGGAGCCGCTCCTGGAGGGGCTGGAGAGGCTACGGAGCCGCTGCCTTATGGCGGCTGTGGTCGTGGCGGCCTTCCACCGCCGGAGGGTGCTACCGCTGATGGCTTGGCGGCGGCGCCTGTTTGATATGAGACCGGATGAGTCGATCGAGGGCATTCGGATGTCTGACGCCGCCCTCTCCGATGAGGTGGTTCTACGTCGGGTGAGGGAGACGGTGGATGGGAAGCTGAAGAGCGGTGGTCTAACCCACATCATCATGCGCCCGTCGTAGGGGTATCTCTCCTTGGTAAGTCACGCGCCGCTGCAGCCCCCGAGGCCTCCTCGTTCCTCACCATTTTCCCATTTTCTTACTTGTGTTCGCCGTTCCTGTAGGGGATGAGGGATGTGCGAGCCTCCCCGCCACCCGTTCCTGAGGACGCAATCACGGTGGGCGGCGAACCGAGCACATGCCGAGGCACAGAAGAAGAAGGACGCCAAGGAGGCAAGGCACAACAAGAAGATACTCGAGCGCGAAGCGCTGGAGAAACGCCGCCGGCGTCAAAAGTATGACAGTCTCCCGGTGGAGTCGTCTCCATCGCCATCGCTATCGGAGGATTCTTTGGACGAAGATGACGGGATCGAGATGGTGCGAGGTCCCCTAGACCATCTCCCTGATGTCAAGGAGACAGTGCTTGGGGCATCGGCGAGCAGCCCGGTGTTTCCAGGGGGAGGAGGAATTGGCGCCCCGGGGTCGGTGATCGCTCACCCCACGTCCGAGGCTGATACGCTGAGCTACGGGCACTGGGGAAGCGTGCCATCAGCCCGGTGGGCTCGACGGTAGTGGTGGAGCAGGAGGCAGTGGGGGTGACGCAACTGCCCCCGCAGAGGGTCGAGGGGACGCCGGAGTCCGATGAGGGTCGGCTGGCACTAGTTGATACCGAGGCCGTGCCTCCGCCACCACCGCCACCGTTGCAGAGGAGAGTCGTGGTGCCGAAGTGGCTGCAACCCCGCTCGAGGTGAGTGTTTTTTCAGCGACGTTCGCATCGTCTCCTGCTCGCTTCATGGTCATATGCTGACCAAGTGGGTGTTTTTCCTTCAGTCGGAAGCGTCGGGTGGAGGTGCCAGCCTTGGCGCCATGCAAGGCACTCAAAGTGAGCGCCAGTCCTACTGCTCAACAGGCAGAAGAGGCGCAAGCCGCTGTAAGGAAAATGGACCCTTGGCCCATTTACTTTGGATTTTGGTGTTTGATGACCAACACAACCAAATTGGACTAATGAATTTGCAAGTGTTTGTTTTGTAGTCCAATAGGGTGCAAGACGTGACTTGGACGAAGGCAACGTGATGATCTGATGATCAACACCTCAAGCAAGACCTTAGAAGCACAAGAAAAGACCCAAGATGTCAAGCAAAGTCCAAGCATGAAGATAGGAACCAAGCCGTGCACAAGATCGCGAAGAAACGAGCTCGCAGAGGCGACCGGACGCTGGACCGGACGCTGGAAGCGTGACCAGACGCTGGAAGCGTGACCAGACGCTGGACCGGTGGCTCGGCAGACAAGCGACCGGACGCAAGGACCGGATGCTGGCGGCAACCGACCGGACGCAGGAACGCAGCGTCCGATCGAGTACAGAGAGGTTCTAGGCGCGCGAAACTGCGACCGGACGCTGGTAGCGTCCGATCGGTAGTTCGCGGCTACAACGGTCGGGACGACCAGACGCGTCCGGTCAGGACGATCTCAGTGTCCGGTCAGTAGCAGATTTGCGGGAGTTCAACCCCAATGGCTACTTTCTCAGTGGGGCTTATAAATACAATCCCCAACCGGCCATTTGATAAGAGTGGAGCTGAGGAAACATACCAAGGGTGTTGATACACCAGTTTAGTGATCTCCACTTGCTAAGTGCTTAGTGTTTCATCAGGTGATTAGCGTAGGTGCTTTGCGAAGTGCTTAGGTTGATTAGACCACCACTTATGCACTTGCTCTAGGTGTATGCCTAGTGTTTAGTGAGGTTTGCATACCTCTTGCCACCCCCGTGCTTGCGAGCACAAGAGTTGTACATCGGAGGGGCTTGAAGTCTTGCGAGATCGCACCAACCGCGTTTGTGGTGCGGCCACCACCGTGTACTGAAGGGAACAAGGCCCGCGGTGTTTCGGCCGAAAGCTTGATAGTGAAGACGGCGGGGAGCATCCGAGAGAGGCTTGCCGGAAGGCACATCGGAGAAACACTTGCGTGTGGGGAAGGCCCGAGGCTATCCACGGAGTTACCCGACCGGGAGCTTGGCCCTTGTGAGGGATTCCTTGCGAGGGGCTCCAACGAGGACTAGGGGGAAGCTTGCGCGCTTCTTGATACCTCGGTAAAAATACTGGAGTCGTCGATGAGAGTTTGCATATCTCTACCTTGCTCTTTAAGCTTCCGCATTTACATTGATCATATTATTATCCTTTGCGGTAGAGATAGCAACTCACTAGCAAAACCGTAGTTGAATATCTAGATAGATTATCTTTTGCATAGGTTTTGCTAGAGTTAGAAAAAGAGGCCATAGTTTAGAGTTAGATTTTTAAGTTGCCTAATTCACCCCCCCTCTTAGGCGTCCACGTGTCCTTCAAGTAGTATCCGAGCCGGTTGGCTCAATTTGGACCTTTGGCTTAACCGCCGTTGAGCCGACGCTATTTAGAGTGGTTGGGATGGATACCGCTAGGCCTCCGAAATTTGATGGCACTAACTTCCCATATTATAAAGCAAGAATGGCTTGTCATCTTGAGGCGGTTGATTTAGGTGTATGGAGAGTCACTCGTGACGGGATGAAACCCATTATGAATCCAAAAAAACCCACGAAGAGTGATGAAAAAGAATTGCATTTCAATGCTAGAGCTAAAAATTGCTTGTTTGAATCTTTAAGTATGGATGTTTTTAACCAAGTGTTCACTTTAAATACCGCACATGAAATTTGGTTAAAACTCCAAGAGCTCCATGACGGCACAAGTAATGTCCGTGAGCAAAAACATTGTCTAGCTAAACAAAATTATGATTCCTTTACTATGAATGACAATGAGCTTGTTCGTGATATGTATTCTCGTTTGAATCTAATTATCAATGAGCTCCATTCAATAGGACTATTAAAGCTAGATGATGCGGACATCGTGAGGAAGATCATCTCCGTGCTACCACAAAAGAAATATGCAAGCATCATCACCATCCTTCACAACATGGAGGACTTGAGCAACATGACCCCGGGCATAGTCATTGGCAAGCTAGTGGCATTTGAAATGTCCCGTAAGATGGGTTAAGAAGAAGCTTCTTCATCAAGCAAAGGTAAAGCTCTCGCATGTAGTGAGAAGAAGATGAAGGGAAAGCAAGTTGAGACAAGCTCAATCTCAAGCTCCTCAAGTGAAGATGAAGAAGAAGATGAGGATGATGATGATGATGATGAAGAGGTTTCAAGTAATGATGATCAATCTTCCTCCTCCGCCTCCGACCTTGATGAAGAATCAATCAAATTAATCAACAAGGTGGAGAAGATGATCCAAAGGCTCAATGTCAATGGTGTGCCCATCCAAATTCAAGATCTCATTTTCACCAATCAAAGAAATGAGCAAAGAAAGAGAGGATGCTATGGATGCGGCGAGATGGGGCACTTTGTGGAAGTTTGTTCAAACAAGCCCACACCCAAGACAAAGAAGAAGGCGTGCAAAAACAAAGCCCTCACAACAATAAGGTCATGGGATGATTCTTCAAGTGAAGAAGAAAACCATCACAAGAAGCGAGGTCATAAGCACTCATCATCAAGCTCTTCTCGTGTGTGCCTTATGGCACGAGGTAACAAAAGCTCATCCTCTAGTGAGAGTGATAGTGATGATGATTTGCCTTCTTACAATACAATTGTGCAACAAAATCTTAAATATGCTAAAGTTTGCACTAGTCAACAAAAGAAGCTCAAAACTTTAAAAGAAGAGCTAGGTAGTTCACAAGAAGCATACAAGAATTTGCTTGAACAATATGAAAACTTTGCAAATCTCAATGTTGAACTATCTACTAAAATTGAGCAACTTGAGGCTAGTGCAACAACAAGTGCATGCACAATTAATGATAAGCAACTTGAAAAGAAAAATGAAAAATTAAAAGAAAAGTTAGCTAGCTCACAAAATGATTATCAAAGTTTGCTTGCTAAAATGGAAATCATGTGCAAACATTGTGATGAGCTATCAAATCAAGTTGCTAATCTTGAGGCCGTAAAAAATACCCCCACCAAGGCATCTAAAAGAAATGACATAATTAAAAAGAATGCATCTACCTCTTGCAATGATTTATGTTTAGACTCACCTTTGTGCAACCAAGCTTGTGTTAAGAAAGTGATTGTAGATACATGCACACAAGAGGTTGCAAAAGAGAATGAGCAACTCAAGCAAGAAGTAGCTCGCCTCACCAAGGACTTGACTCAAATGAAAGGCAAGGCGAAGCAAACCCAACTTCATCAAGATAACACCGTCAAGGGAGTGAAGAAGCTTGATGAAGGACAAACCATGGTTTGCTACGTGTGCCATAAAGAAGGCCACAAGTCCTATGAGTGCAAGGTGAAGAATGGGGGAGGAGCAAAGAAGAAGGAGAAAAAGCAAACAAGCAAGCTCTCCAACACCTACACCAACAAGGTGGACAAGAAGGCCTCCACACCTTATCTCTTGAAGAAGAAGAAAAATGACAAGGTGGTGGCCATCAAGGTGAACAAGCAAGCAAACAATGGGGTCAAACGCTTTTGGGTGCCAAAGGAAATCATTTCCAACATGAAGAGCACCAAGAAGGTTTGGATCCCGAAAGGGAAGTAAGAAGTCCGTCGGTCCTCGGGGAATTTGGAGACTTGGCAAAGTATGGGTGCATTTCATGGGGTGCATCATGATGGACAAAATCATTGCCAAGTGGGTTAGTGAATACTATGGACCCAAATTCCCCTTCCCATGTTAGGTAACTAGATTCAATTTACTTCAATTGATATTAGATTTAAAATTTTCCTACAATTGGTACCTTTTAGCATCTAGTTACTCTTCATGCCTATGTTTGCATTTGAATTCTTATATCTTTTGTCATGCATACACTAGGTATATCATATGGTAGGCTTGTTCGGTTTCATTCTTAACCCTTGGAGCAAACCTACATGGTTTAAAATTGCTTAGGAGCACGGCACATAGCTTGTCTTACTATTGTTTATCTAATATGTGCCAAAGTCCAAATTGTAGATAATTTTCTCCCAAATATCATCTTTCAAGTGTTATTTTGACTCCAAAATCAATTGTGCATGAGTACTACAAGTATTCCATGTCTCCATGCACAAATTTAGGGGGATGATCATCTACAAGATGGACGCTTTGAGACTAACACCTTTTTCAAGTTTATCATGTGTGTAGTAGTCTCATTGCAAGGAAAATGGAGTTCCCGAAGAGAAGCATCGTTCTTCAATTAGCATCATCATGTTGATTTCATTTCATATTTATATGCTTTCTCCATGCATTATATAGATTAAACTCTCTTGTGCAACAAATTGCTAATTATGCATATGATTTGCTTTCTACCATATGTATGCATACTTTTAGGGGGAGCTTAGTCTATATAATGCGAGAGTCAAATTTTGTGATCCATTTCACTCTATACATAAAGGATCATGAAATTTGACCCTTCCTTGTGCTGCTAATGTCTTCCTTTTTAGTGTTTGATGCCAAAGGGGGAGAATTTGAAGGACCAAAGGCAAGCATCAAGTTGATGTCTACAAGTGGTAATGGTCCGAGAAAGGGAGGAAAGTGAATTATGGATTAGTCTATGTAATGGGAGAATTTTTTTTAGAAAGATAGGCTTTAATCCATAATATCACATGAGGACATTTGCAAGGGCAAGACATGCTTTTTGAGTAAAGTTTTAATTGGTATCTATCAATTAGTATCATATAACCTTGCTCTTTGCATTGCATCCTAGCAAGTAGATAATTTTTAAATTTAAAGTTTTTATCATTTGCTTGCTTTGGTCGTGTTGTCATCAATCACCAAAAAGGGGGAGATTGTAAGGAAAATGGACCCTTGGCCCATTTACTTTGGATTTTGGTGTTTGATGACCAACACAACCAAATTGGACTAATGAATTTGCAAGTGTTTGTTTTGTAGTCCAATAGGGTGCAAGACGTGACTTGGACGAAGGCGACGTGATGATCTGATGATCAACACCTCAAGCAAGACCTTAGAAGCACAAGAAAAGACCCAAGATGTCAAGCAAAGTCCAAGCATGAAGATAGGAACCAAGCCGTGCGCAAGATCGCGAAGAAACGAGCTCGCAGAGGCGACCGGACGCTGGACCGGACGCTAGAAGCGCGACCGGACGCTGGACCGGTGGCTCGGCAGACAGGCGACCGGACGCAAGGACCGGACGCTGGCAGCAACCGACCGGACGCAGGAATGCAGCGTCCGATCGAGTACAGAGAGGTTCCAGGCGCGCGAAACTGCGACCGGACGCGTCCGGTGGCAGGCGACCGGACGCTGGCAGCGTCCTATCGGTAGTTCGCGGCTACAACGGTCGGGACGACCGGACGTGTCCGGTCAGGACGATCTCAGCGTCCGGTCAGTAGAAGATTTGCGGGAGTTTGACCCCAACGGCTACTTTCTCAGTGGGGCTTATAAATACAACCCCCAACCGGCCATTTGATAAGAGTGGAGCTGAGGAAACATACCAAGGGTGTTGATACACTAGTTTAGTGATCTCCACTTGCTAAGTGCATAGTGTTTCATCAGGTGATTAGCGTAGGTGCTTTGCGAAGTGCTTAGGTTGATTAGACCACCGCTTATGCACTTGCTCTAGGTGTATGCCTAGTGTTTAGTGAGGTTTGCATACCTCTTGCCACCCCGTGCTTGCGAGCACAAGAGTTGTACATCGGAGGGGCTTGAAGTCTTGCGAGATCGCACCAACCGCGTTTGTGGTGCGGCCGCCACCGTGTACCGAAGGGAACAAGGCCCACGGCGTTTCGGCCGAAAGCTTGATAGTGAAGATGGCGGGGAGCATCCGGGAGAGGCTTGCCGGAAGGCACATCGGAGACCCACTTGCGTGTGGGGAAGGCCCGAGGCTATCCACGGAGTTACCCGACCGGGAGCTTGGCCCTTGTGAGGGATTCCTTGCGAGGGCCTCCAACGAGGACTAGGGGGAAGCTTGCGCGCTTCTCGATACCTCAGTAAAAATACCGGAGTCGTCGACGAGAGTTTGCATATCTCTACCTTGCTCTTTAAGCTTCCGCATTTACATTGATCATATTATTATCCTTTGCGGTAGAGATAGCAACTCACTAGCAAAACCGTAGTTGAATATCTAGATAGATTATCTTTTGCATAGGTTTTGCTAGAGTTAGAAAAAGAGGCCATAGTTTAGAGTTAGATTTTTAAGTTGCCTAATTCACCCCCCTCTTAGGCGTCCACGTGTCCTTCAGCCGCCATGCAGCATGGTGCGGCGTCGGCCGGGGCCGACCTGGGGGGGCCGGTCGCTCAGGAAGAGGCTCCCGTGGCGGCCACGGAGCAGACGAAGGAGGAAGGGCCTATGCTGCGCGTTGTCGAGGCCCACGAGTCCGATGGGGCTGGGGCGCCCCCAGTCGCCGAGGCCGGGAGCAAAGCCGAGGCCCCTAGGACTTCCGAGGCCGAGATGGTTGAGGCGAGCGTGGTGGGCCCGGTGGCCCGGGATTCAGAGATGGAGGTGGGGCAACCTTTGGTGCCGCCCCTGGCCCAAGGCCTGCCGCCGTCACAGGAGAGCGCCCGGGAGGTGGAGGTTCAGGCGACCTCTCCTGACGATACTTCTCGGGGGAAGGGGGCGGCAGATGTCGAGGCGGCGAGCATCGCCGAGCAGCCAGTTCTGGCTTCTGGCGAGGGAAACTCGGCCCTCACGCGGGTACGCCTCGAGCCTCGCTGGTGGAATCACCCGCGTGTATCGTGGCTGAGCCGGGACGACCCGGAGGGGGAGCCTCTATTCGCCCTCGAGGATGCGGTCGAGGGGGGGCGCTGGAGCTCCTTCAAGCAATATTGCCGACTGGCGGTGCAGTCGCTGCGAACGGCGCTGTCCGTCATGGATGACGATCTGCCCAGCGTCGCCTAGGTATGTGTCTTCTTTTCTCGTGCGGTGTCGTCTTGTTCTGAGTCTTTTCGCAATGCATGACCCCTGTTCTACCTATCCAGGAGCTCGAGGCCCGGTCTCTCGGGAAGTCGTTGTTCCTCCGTCAGGAGAGGGACATCTGGGACCAGCTTGGGCAGCAGAAGGACCTGCTCGTCAATGCCAACAGGCTTCTGTCGGCGCGGAGCGTGGAGGTGGAGGACCTCCACCTTCGCTGTGCAGATATGAAGGCCGAGGCGGCCATGGCTCGGGAGCAGGTCGCCCCTTTGGTGGCGCGAGTCAAGGAGCTAGGGGAGGAGCTGACCCGGGCGGCCAGCGAGCGGGATGTCCTCTTATCTCGGGCTGACAAGGCCCTCAAGGTGGTCGAGGCCTCTCGGGTTGATGCCTTGGCTTGGAAGGGGAAGTACGAGGGTGAGTTCTGTTCCTTTCATTTTGCTTGTTTTTTCATGCGTTCGGCCCCTAACTCCCCAGTGTGGTACAGAGCTGGAGAAGGAGGATTCCCGGGCAGCTAAGGCCTCTCAGGTCGAGGTCCAGCATTAGAAGGGGAAGGCCAAGGCCTCTCAGGTCGAAGTCCAGCACTGGGAAGAGAAAACCAAGGGTGAGTCCCGTAGGGCTTTGCCCGTTTCTGGCCAATTTTTCTTTCTCGCTTAACCGTGTCCTGCGTATTCTGGCGTAGTGTTGGAGAAAGAGGCTTCTCGGGTGGCTGAGGCTTCAGCCACAGTGCAAGCGGCGCTCGAGGCTAAGACCGGGGAGCATGACGTGCTGCAGAGCGCATAGCTCGTACCGTCTGCGAGGACCTGGAGGTTGAGGGGGTTCAGTCGGGTAGCTCTCTCAGGAGCCGCCTGACCGCGTTGAGTGGCCAAGTGCGGGAGCGACTTTGGGTGGCGTTGCATACGGGCGTCAAGCGTGCCCTGGCCGTTGTCTCCTCGCACTACACCGTCAACCTCGAGGCCATCAGCGATGGTTACATCTTGCCTAATGATGACGAGGAGGCTGATGAGGAGGTCACGAAGCTGATGGAGGCGGCTGAGGCCCCCGGTGCGGCGCTGGCTAGCCTGTTTGAAGAAGAGGTGGTTCCTTCCGTGTCGGCCGTCGATGTACGAGGCCCTGAGCTTTGACCTAGGCCAAAGGGGGCCATGTAAACGAATTGAGTTATTGTCGTGTCGTGACGTTTGTGTCCGTCGAGGCCTTTGAAGTACTCGTGCGTATGTTTTTTTAATCGGTTTATATTGTTTTTCCAAGCCTCTACCCTCTACCCTCTGCCCTATTTCTAGACAAGTCCTCTGCAAATGACTTCCTCAAAACCTGAGCTACCCCTCTAGCGAAAGGTCATTCGGCTTTTGGCGACAACTCTTGAGGTCCCAGGAGTTCCCGGGGCGCACGTATGTGCCCTGGAAATTCCCGACGAAGATCTTTACCAAGTCGCGCCAGTTGTGGATCTAGAAGGGAGGGAGGTGTTCGAGCTAGGCTCACGCTGAGTCTAACAATAATAAAGGGAGGTTGCGGATGATGAGCAAGTCATCGTTCGCGCCGCCTAACTAACAAGACAGGCGGTAATCGGCCAGCCACAACTCGGGGTTGGTCTCACCGTTGTACTTTGCGAGGTTGGCCGGTTGCCAAAACCGGGCGGGGAACGGGGCGCCACGGATGGCCTTGCTGAAGACTCTTGGGCCAGGTGGCCCAGGAGAAGGACTATGGTCCTCGCCACTATCGTAGCGGCCACCTTGGTGCGGATGGTAGCCTCGGGCGGGCCCATCGTCGTCGTGGCGTCGTCGCCTGTTGACCACATCGTGGTCATCTTGTGCCTCGCGTCGGTCGCTGAGGCGGTCGTGCATTGAGGGGGTCCTGAAGCGGTCGTGCACTGAGGGGCGTTTTTAGGTGTCCTACCACCGTCGAGATGTGGAGCTTTCGGCCTGCTGTACCGCGGTGGTCTCGAGAAGGTCTCGGAGCTCGCCGTGAACCCGTCACCCCTCCGTGGTAGAGGGCTCGGGCATCGCTCGGACTAGCATTGCCGCTGCCGCAATGTTCTGGCTAGCGCGATTGAAGATTGGGGGTTGCTCACTCCCTTTGTCGTCGTTGATGCGGCGGTGCACGTCATGGGCCCTCCGCCAGGCCCTTCCGCCATCACCACGACCTCGCTGCTCCTACTCGAGAGTGTCTCGGGCTGCTGCTGCAGAGGAGTCAGTCTTGGTCAACCTTTGCCTGGAGCTCATAGAGCTGCTCTAGGTCCAGGCGTCGGAGTTCCTCGGGGGCGGCGTTCACGTTCCGTGCCGCTCGAAGCTCGACGAGCGGGGGTGTGGCGTCGCTTGCCCTTTGGCGGAGCGGGGAGCGGTTGCCTGCCCCTTCATGCTCATTACTTGCCCCTGGCATTCTGAGCCCGATGTGGAAGCACTCTCGAGTGGGATCGTAAGTGCCTTTGTCATCGGAGTCGGAGTAGCCAAAGCAGTAGTCGCTTGCGGCCAAAAAGCGGCGCATAGCCTCAGGGTCACGAAGCCCGAAGAAGTCTGCTCCGACCCACGCCTCATCCTCCTTCGAGGAGTCGGTGTGGGTGTGAGCCAAGGTTGTGGCCAAAAAGTCAAGGGCGAAACATTGGTGGCGCCATGGGGGCTCCGTGTGAGCGGAAGCGTAGGCGGTGGCGGCATTTCTCAACCTAAAAGGGTATGGAGACGGGGCCACCGCCGGGCCCTGCTCCGCTAGAGTTGGCTCCTCAGGTGGAGGCGGTGCGGAACTTGATGACGGGGCGTCGCTGCACGTCACCGATGTCTTTCCCCTGCCCAAGCCTAGGCCAGACAGGTCCCCAACCAGGGACCTCGTACCAACACCGAGAACGGGATACCGGCGGAGCGCGGCGCGCCGCCCTGAGGTCGTGCGGTGTCGGGGTGGTCCTGCTCGCACCGTGCCTGGCGAGCACGACGAGAGCGGCGGCCCGGGCGCCACCTGCGCCCGGGCTACTGGTGCGCGACGCCGTCGCCGGCCAAAGGGGCTCTGGGTGGGAGGAGTACTAGGTCGTACTCACGTCCTAGAGATATGAACTCTAGGCTCCCGAACCACATCACCGTGTCGAGACGTAGTGGGCGTATAGGGTCAGCCATCCGAACTTGTTGGGACGATCAAGCTAACACGTAGAGGCCCCTACCAGGCGCGCCAACTATCGGTGTTTTAGACCAAGGGGGGGGTCCTCAACCAACCAGTGAATTTGAACTGCGTGCCCCTAATCCGGATGGTGATGCAAAGAGACACAAGGTTTATACTGGTTCAGGCAATTGGTGCCCTACGTCCAGTCTGAGAGATCGATCTTGTATTCCTTGCACCAAAGTGCTTGTAGTAGGGGGTTACATGATGGGTGAGAGAGGGAGCTAGTCCCAGGTCTCGGCGTGGAACGGTGCGAGCTGCTTGAGACGTTGCTCTCAGGTAGCTTAGGAGAGCGGGTGTTACAGAGTGTTTCTTGGGCGTGTGTGAGAGCGTGGTTCTTTCGTATGTTTTTTTCACCCCTAGAGCTATCCCTGGCTGCTTCCTTTTATAGCCGCAAGGAGGGAGCTAGGAGTACATGAGTGAGCTGACTGGCGCGTCGTGCTGGCCAGGCTCGAGGTTGTTGAGGTCGTGGGGGTCCTTGTTGATGTCTAGTCAGTATGGCCTCCACTGTAGGAGACATGCCGTGCCTTGTGGATTCTTAACTTGGTGGAGTGCCGAGGCTTGGCGGGTGCTGTAGCTGATCGTGCCAAGGCCTGTTTTGCCGAGGCCTCAGAGGTGACCCGTGTATGATGCGGGGGTCTCGGTGGTCAGCGTCGTACCCGGTTCAGGTGGTAAAGTGCGGAGCGTGTGTCCGCAGGGCACGGTAATCCCTGCACCGTCAGTAGGGGATGGTAAAAAGGAGATTTGACCGTTGTCCCATCACCCCTGTTGCGGTACCCTACCAGTCATGGCTGACGTAGTAGGTGTGACCAGGCGCACTTAAATGGATGGGATGGCTCGCCAGAGGGACGGTTGAAGGCGGAGGCGACGAGGATACGGGACGAGCCCGGCCTCGGCCGAGGCGGAGAAGGAATAGTACGTCTGAGGCCCTGCCGGGGGTCTCGGACGAGGCGGAGGTCAAGAAGTTGGGCTTTCATGCTGATTCCGAGACTACAGGGACCCGGACTTGACCCTCCACGCCGCTTTGTCCTTAGCACAGGAGTTAGGTGGCACAGGCGATCTGGGTGTCGGCGGGGCACAATGATGGGCACGATGGCGGTAACCCTGCTGCGCGCCCCCGTCCCCTCCCCTCCCCATCGATCACTCTGCTGCTCTTTGCGCCACCGTCTGGTGGCGTTGTAGGGAGTAGTTGGGTGCATTAACTGGACGTGACGTTTTGTCAGAGGAGTCGGTCGGGACAGAGGTGACGAGGTTGTTGCCGAGCCCAACCTCGGGTGAATCGGAGAATTGGTATCCCGTCCGAGGCTTTGCGGGGCGGGGCCTCGGCGAGAGGGCCTCGGTGGGGCGGAGAGCTTTGGCCTTTCGTCTGAGGCCTCGGCGCAAGCCTCGGGTGAATCGGAGAATCTGCCGAGACCACGTGCTTGTTTTTTTTTTGCTTTGATTTTTGCAAGGCTTAAGCAAAGTTTTTGGTTCTTGTTTAGGGTACCCCTCCTTGTGGTATCCGACACTCCCCTTCTCAGTTACTCTTATATAGTATATATTTTAAATCCGTCTAGTCACAAATATATAATGAAAAAATGACCTTAGTGTGTATTGACACGATCTTCAAAACACAACATTGAATTGACTAGTAATTTTAATTGGAGAATATTTATAAAGAGTACACTTTTATAAAAACCTTCGACGTACACAAACACTATAAAAACATTTGTAGAGACGTCTTATTTTTTTATAGGGGCGGCTTGTAACAGAACCGACCAATTATACGAAATTAAGTAAGAAAATCATCCGCCAACGCAGACGATTTAACAAACTTAAGCCCGTATAACCCGGTAGTCCGTGAAATCGTGAAGGATTTCAAACCAACTCACATACCAGCCAAGATCGTAATAAGTTTAGCGGTCACCATCACATATTACATAAAAGTTCGCATCTCAGATACATCAGAGTTTAAACATAGTTATTACAAAACGAGTTCAAATAGAAGTAGCGGAAGCCATTTGTTCAAAACCACACACACTCACACGGAGTTCAAATGCAGTGACAGCTAATGATCATCTCCAACAAAAGCATCAGACGAGACGTAAGGAATGACCATGTCCATGGTCCTAAGCATCACCCATCGCAGGATAAAGGCAGTTGATACAGTAGCCATAATACATCTGCCCATCTGCAACAAGTGGGAATAAAACCCTGAGTACGAGAAGGTACTCAGCTAGACTTACCCGACATAACCGAAAATAAAGTGACACCAAGGATTATGAAGGCTTTATAGTAGGTTAGCTGACTCATTTGTAAAAGAAGCATTTTTAGCATTTCAAGAACCTTTCTAAAAGCATTATTGTCAAGTTAATTATTTATAACCTGTCGACTAGATTTGCACCTACACTAGAGCAAACATGTGATTAAGCCAATAATGATAACCCACGATCATTAGCAACTTCCATATTGTCATATTCATTATAACTGTCCAAGTGTTCCATTAACATTACTACGATGAAGTAACTCAAGTCAAATGCTCACTATCCAGGAGCGATGGCGATTCGAATCGATTCCTAACCAGCTGGTGATTTATTCCTTACACAAACCTCACTCACCCGCTAAAGTGAGGTATCGGTCACCGAGTCAACTATCCAGGAATCTCGAGTTTGCCAGGAACCACATGTACCCAGGGGCCGACCGACTGCACTTTGGTCTTATCATCTCGCCCCCGTGTCCTACCACACCTGCTCCGGCACAGTGCGCTGTGGGCAATCTACTCGGCCCGAATAATCTCCCAGCTTCACGGTCGAAAGGTACTTTATTCGGCCAGCTAAATGTAAGGCATGCATTCAACATGACTCGAGGCCCAACAACGGTCGGTCCTTAATCGACACAGACGGAAAGCACTACAGTCCAAAACTCTGTAAGTCTCCGTCCGGTCTCAACTTCATTTAACACTTAGTTATACCATGACTTCATAGTCATCCAAGCAGATCCAGGTAACTACCTATAGCTCGCAGGTGATAGGAAATCACCCGACTTCTACCGGTCTAAGCCAGCTAAGCATTGACTCGACTGCAGATACCAGGGTAACAAGGATATAGTATAACAAAGGTAAATAAGGTATAATGCAGCAACGGTTGTAAACAACTCCTGAACGTAATGCATCAATTAAAGTAAAGCATTTAATTAATAATCGCAAACCGGGGAGAAAAATGCTCCGGGGCTTGCCTCTCTCGAAGGAGCTCGGGCGGTGATCGGGGCACTCCGGAAGTTCCTCAACGTCCTCCTCGTCGGCTTCGGTCACTTCCTACGGCTGCACCTCGAGCTGCTCCACTGGCTCCTCGGGTATGACGACTGGGCTCTCGGTTTGCGATCCTGTATGATGCATGT
Organism: Miscanthus lutarioriparius; assembly: GCA_904845875.1. Taxonomy (NCBI): domain Eukaryota; kingdom Viridiplantae; phylum Streptophyta; class Magnoliopsida; order Poales; family Poaceae; genus Miscanthus; species Miscanthus lutarioriparius. The sequence continues at coordinate 84,655,327 of CAJGYO010000006.1, forward strand.
GCGTAAGTGCTTATGCAAGAAGTGCATCGGATGAAATGAACACAATGGATATGCTTCAATACAAGGTAGTCAACATCATCCAAGAACATATACTACAAGCACATGTCATCTACTGCATTCTCTTCTACTACTAATATGCTAAGTCAATACATCTCATTAAATGCTTCAAAGATACAACAAAGCTTCACTAATTTCTTAATCACACATAAGGCAACACTTGATTAAACCCTAATTAATAATAGGTTTGAATAGCAACATCTATTTTATTGCTTAGAAAAATCTTAAAAAATTACCATAACACAGTACTGCCCTAAGTAGTCTACCAGCATATTTTTATGGTATTTGAATGAGTGGATTAGCCTACACAAAAATAACAAGCTATGGCAGGATTATGAACATGAAAATACTTTGTACTGTGAAAAGTGTCAAACAATAGATGAAATATTTTTCCTATGTTCTACACAACAAATAATCACTGTACAAAAATTATCACATGCATGTTTTATACAAATTTTTCTCTCTAGCAAAAATAACAAAAATCAGCCATTAAAGACACTTGAACTATACCTCATAATTTTTCTACTGAACATGCATGACACATATTTTTTCCTAGGAAGTACATTACACAAGAAGAGTAACAAACTTGGAATCATATTTTTATGATACATATAGGATTTACTAACCATTTTACAAGATATCAGCAATATCAAGAATTAATTAAAGCTCTACAGAAAAGCATCTAAAAATAATATGCAATATTTTTATCATGTAGATCTGGTGACAAGGATCCTAGCAAAATTTGTTTCAACAAATTTGGAGCAAATTTAAGTATACAAACATTTTCCAAAGCATTTCTCTTTCCAAATAATAAAAGAAAACTGAAAACGTAATTTTCCTATTACTACTGGGTCGGCCCATGGAAAACAAGTGGCCCACGGCCACATTCGGCCTGCGCAGACCGAGCGAAGGGGAGGGCGGTGGCCTGGCTCGGGGCTTCGGCCCAAGCCATCCTGGCCTAGCTCGCCCGAGGCGAAGGAGCCACGCCACTGCGGCTGGGCCCTGCGGCCCCACGGGTCAGCGACCCGAGAGCAAGGGGAGGAGCTCCGCCGACCGGTGCTCACCGGCGGCGAGCCCTTCCGGTGGCGCTGGTGGTGCCAGCGTGCACACCACGCCGAGCCGCACAGGCTGGGAGGGTGACGTTGGCCTGGCGGCAAGACGGACCACGCGACCACGGCAGCACGCTCGCCGGAGAGGAAGGAGGCGCCAAGCTCGGCCCTTACCTCGACGACGACGGCCGCGAGCGAGCACAGGCGAGGTAGGGAGGCTAGGCGGAGCTTCTGGTGACGGGAATCGAAGAATGGAGGCGTGAGAGGAGGGGTAGGTCGCCGGCGAGGCAGCGGCGGCGTTCGGTGGCGCGAGTAGCGCGCTTCTTTCTTCTTCTCTTGCGTCTGAGAGCGGGAGTGCGAAATGGGGGGGGCAGCGGGGGCAGCAGATGAAGGCGGGCGCGTGGAAACGGAGGCAGGCCGTGGCTGCCGCGTGTCGGGCGTCGCCGGCGCATGGTCGCCACGCGGCGGTCGCGCTCTGGCGCTGGTCGGAGACGCTGCGCTGTGAACGGCGCTGTGGCAGTGGAGGAGGTAGGCCGTCTTGGCGTGGTGGTGGGCTGGGCCGGACGCGGGGCGGGCGAGTGGCAGGCGCGGTGGCAGGCCGAGCCGGCTTCGGCCGTGGGCCGAGAAGCGAGGCGGCGGCCCGTGAAAGGATAGAAACACTTTTCAATTTTTTTTATTTTCAAGGAAATTTCAATTAGCAGTTTTCAAATACCCTTTTGAGCAAGAAAATGACTTCTTTTGAAAATGGTCCAAAAATAAAAGTTGCTTAGAATCTAATCCTCTACAACTTTGCTTTTATGACCAAAGTCCAATTCTTGCTAGATTTTGAATTATAAAATTAAAGTCAATTTTAACTCAAAACCCTAATTTTGGAGAATTATTTTTAAAGCAAAATTTGGCAATAATTTAGATACAAACTTTGCTCCAAAAATTGTGCTAAATAATTATAGATGATTTACAATCATAGCCAAACATGTTTTACTAACCTAGCAAGCATAATTTGGGCAAAAACAACTCTAAATGAGTATATGCAACATTCATGTTTCACGAGCATGTTTCGTACGTTTCGAAGCCTGGTTTCAGTTATTATTTACATGATTAGGTATGCATGATTATGATGCTTGATGATGCACAATATTCATGATTGCAGTGCCTAAATGTTAGCATAACACCGGGGTGTTACACGGCTCAATCTAAACCGCCTCTAAAAATAGTTTCTGAAACGAGCCGTCTTTAGAAATCATTTGTTGGGATGGCTAGTATTTTCAGTTGCCTCTACAAATACACTATTTTTAGAGACGGCTCTAAATCCAGCCGTCTCTACAGATAGATTTCTAGAGGCACTTGGATTTTAGAATCGCCTCTAAAAATGGACAACGCACAGTAAAATTCATAAGTTTTTAAATGAAGTCAAATGATGATGAACTTTACACCAAAGCTATATGTCGTGAAGAGATCTATGACTTTGAGTTGACAACATTTTCATTTGAAATCATTTGGATCTATAAAGTTCTATTTGAAGTTCTCATATTTTGAAATTTAAAATTTTGAAATTTTCCAAATGATCTCTAATGGAGAAATGACCAAAAATAAAGTTATAGATCTCAAAAAGTTATACAACTTTGTAAACTTTGTAGTTGACAACTTTTTTATTTGAAATCATCTATCTAAGGAAAATTACGTTTTAAATTCTCAAATATTTAAATTCAATTTTTTTTAAACGGACTAAGATGGAGAAACGACCAAAACGAAAGTTGTAGATACTAAAACAACTTTGTAGTTGACAATGTTTTCATTTAAAATCATCTATTCAAGAAAAAATATGTTTGAATTTCTCACATTTATTTGAAATTCAATTTTTTTTACAAATGACATCGTATGCCAAACCAAAGTTGTAGATCTCGAAAAGTTATATAACTTTGTAGTTGACAAAAAATTCTTTTAAATTTATTTAGGGTCCAAAACACTTTATGTGGTCCAAAACATTGTAGATTCATGATAGATAGTTGTCCCGTTTCACCATTTTATTTGGTCAAACCTTACACTTTGGCCTTGTTAATAAAGCTACAGAGAGAAATTAAAGAGGTCCCTTGGCACCAAAGGCAGCAGGTGTTACTCTAACAATGCCATGTGGGATGGCTTTGTCGATCCACCATATGTCATGCTAGTTGGATATGCATGTGTGGTCCCTTGGCATGCTAGTTTGTATGTACATGGTGCATCCGTGCATGGATCGTCGAAGAATGCTTTGTTGACTATTTGAGACTACCCTTGCTTCCAAGCGATAGCTTAATTTCAGTTTATCCATATGCTTTTAGCTATGGTCCAGAGGTGCGCGTTTATTGGCTTCTAGAAAATTAACAGCACTTTACTACCCAGTCTTAAGCGTGCAATTAACATCAGAACACACTACAAGCATGCCATGCGACGTCATCATAATTGTACTTCTACAAGAAAGGTATAGGGGTAGGGTTTGTGTACCTATATTCATAGGGTGAGTGTGCGTGTATGTTGTAGGCGTCTACGTTGTACTGTGATTTAAAAAAATATTATGTCTAGATGTATAACAAAAACTACTACCCTCCGTCCCACAAAGAATGTAAATCTCGCATCTCGATGAGTCAAAGATTCTTAAAAAATATTGATGTTTATGATGCGTAATAAATATTATTAGATTAATCATGTGATATATTTTTATAATAAATTTAACTAGAGATATAAATATAGATAATATTTTTTATAAATTTAGTCAAACTTAAGATTCTCTGGCTCCTCGTAAAACGAGATTTACATTCTTTTTGGGTGTAGGTAGTATAAATTAAAAAACAGTTAGAACAACATACAATTGGAACAGATGGAGTATAAAACAAGGCAAAGCGAACTCAAAATGCATTGAGCCACTAAAGCACACATATATATAATTAAAATTAAAACCCCCATCATCAACACTATATTATTAATCCAAATCACAACCTAGCTATATATCTATATCTACTACAATACGATCATAAAACTCCAATGAACCTAAATTCCCAAGAACCAAGAAATAGAGTATACGAAAAATGCAAACTCAAAGCACGCAACTACATGGGCCATGTCTGCCTATCGTAACTAAACTCTTGCGTTTGCTTCCATCTGGCAGTGTGCGTACGGCCTTTCCACCTGCTCCCTGAAGTCAACTAATCAGCATTGGCCACGGAATCTGGACAACCACTCGATTTTTGAGATGGCGTCAATCATATGAACCTATCTACTTTCGAGTAGGTGGTTAGAGTTTTGCTTGATTTGGCTAGCACTTCCATGATCTTACTCCATGTTTCAATGCGAAATTAATGATCTTACTTTCACGATCTTACTCACTGGATTTTCGTTTTTTCTCATGATTCTAGTTCTAGTTTCGAGAATTTGGCAAGTTAGCCAAACGGTGGTTCCGCAAAATGATTCTGATTCAGCAGAGAAATGTATTTTATAAGAGTCTAGATCTCTATCAAACACCCTTAATAAAAGAGTTGTTGCCTATCTCTATTGTATGCCTAAGGCCTCCACGTGATTAATATTGAACAGGCTCATTAAGGAATAATCCGAAAGCGTAGGCCAGAGTACAATGACTATTTTCCCTTAACGGTAAGAAAATGAAACCTTTGGCTGTTCTATCTTTAGAGGCTAGCTAGCTTGACGCCTTGACCTACAGATGGTAACAGACTAACAGGGATCTCTACCACACTCTGTTGATCCGTGACTCGGGATCATGCTTACGCCGCATGATCATGCTGATGCAAAGCTCATCAGCCGGCGCGATCCATGCATATAGACACTGACTGATTAGTCGCGCTTCCTTTGACAGCGACTGATGACGGCCATATATATGATCCAATCCCCAGTCCGCCCATAAAAGAAAACATCAACCTCAAGCGATTGACCAGAGAGGACTAGTAGCCCCGTTAGAATGTCTCCGACAACCGCGACCCAAAATACAAGACTCATTCGTCTTTTGGGTAGCACTATAGACAAAGGGTTCAATACATATTTTTTGTCTTCTCTAACAATAAGACCTAAAAGACGACTCTTTCTGCAAATGGATCTCTAGGAGAGAGGATACTCAGATTTATGATATATCTCTCCTGATATCTAAAATAGATCTTCCATATAAATACTCTGTTGGAGGCTATTGTGTTAGAGATCTCTTTTGAATTTGGGTTGCGCCGTGGATCTCCGAGACAGCCTTAGTTACACGCATGCTAACAAACTCACTCGCCAGCCAACTAACGTCACTGGCCTTTTAAGTCAGGTTCATCCCATTCCAAGAACAGCGAGCTGGTGCACGCATGCGTCCTCCTAATCAGGTCGATGCACTGGGATCGTACATGCATGATGCGATAGCTGCAACAAACAAGAGCCTAGCTAGCCATAGGCGTGTGGGCATATATCATGTGCTGCGGCCTATCCATGTACTGTACTAGTTGATGAGAGCGTGACGCCAAGTGAGACTCTGTTCAGCGTTTTTGAGACCTTTTTCTTCCATGAGTCAAGGCTACGAAAGGGCTATGCCGACGGCGCCGGCCAAAGGCCACGGGCTAGTTGATTGCGACTTGCGAGAGTCGTTGCAAGCAAAAGCATGCAGCAGCTGCAACCGAAAAATTCGGCGCGGCCTTTAATGCCGGGCGTGGATGACCGACTCCACTCTATACTAGACTGGGATGCGGTAACTAAAATTCAGGAGTCGTTACTAATAAAAAAATAAATTATAGAATCCATCAATACTTCACGAGATAAATTAATTAAGTCTAATTAATTTATCATTAGCACATAGATTACTGTAGCATCGCATTATCAAATCATGAACTAATTAGGCTTAAAAGATTCGTCTCGCAAATTAGTCACAAAACTATACAGTTAGTTTTATAATTAGTCTATATTTAATACTCCATACATGTATCCAAACATGCGATGAGACAACGACTAAAGTTTAGGAGGAGGAACCAAACACCCCTTCTAATTAATTCATCATTAGCACATGTTTAATACTCAGCTATGAACTATGACCTTATTTAAATCCAAGACGTAAAGTTTAGAATATCACATTAGGTATCATACGAGGATGTCACATGAGGTATTCGGATACTAATAAAAAAATAAATTACATAATGTTCAATGAAACAAGCTAACTCAGCTATGAACTATGACCTTATTTAAATCCATGACGTAAAGTTTGAGGTATCACATCAGATATCATATGAGGATGTCATATAGGGTGTTTGGATACTAATAAAAAAATAAATTACAGAATCCATCAGTAATCCGCAAGACGAATTTAATAAGTCTAATTAATCTGTTATTAGCACATATGTTACTATAGCACCACGTTGTCAAATCATGAATTAATTAGATTTAAAAGATTCGTCTCGTAAATTAATTACAAACTATATAATTAATTATTTTTTTAGTCTATATTTATATGTCAAACATTTAATAGGATAGAGAGTAAACTTTACGATAAGGAACTAAACAAGACCAGGATCCCCATCCAAATCGAAGCTGCAGCACAGCTGGTAGCCGTGCAATTTCAGACTTCAGACCATTAGGAAGCGTACGGTATTTGAGCATATGCACAGTCGAAACTTGAACGTAACTATAGCCTATAGGGGGCTTCATCTAGTTGTTGTTAGGGTGACACCGTTTGGATCCTAGCTGGCCAATGGATTCCTGACACCGTTCACGTTCACGTTCCCTTAAACCGGCTTAATCCGCTTTTTTTTTTTTATCCGAAACAGTATTTTTCTCTCACAAATTCTTCCAGCGTTCATTCGAACCATCCAAATTCCTCCAAACGAACAGACCTATGTGCATAACCCAGAAGCTTTTCTGCCGGATAACCGGCCAATTGCCAAGTCCAAGACATTGCAAAACCGTTGACCTGCACACCAGATTACGTCGGTACCACTAGTGCTACCAGATAGCTGCTTGGTGCTTGCTGGGATTGTCACGGCTGCCTGGCATGTACGACGATTTCAAATCACTTGCAACTCTGCTGCAGCTGCAAGCACAGTACTGCAATGACAGGTAGGTACTATCAGTCTCACGCTTCAACTATTAAAAGAATGGAATTCTGTTCGATCGTAGCCAAGAAATTCCGTCCGGGAGAAGGTCTACTAACTGCTCTAACCACTAACAGCTGGTGGTAGTGGTAGGAGGTCAATGCATGCTGGTACAAAAATATACACACGATTTAGAACATATCCTAGTTGACTGCAGAAAACCTGACTTCGTGGCAGTTGGATTCCCAAGCGTCGTCTATGCACCGAAGCACGTAAGTCTATGCACCCAACCACAACGTAAGCTGGCTTCTCAGAATTCTGAACCATCAAACCACCAAGCATCTGCTTTACCGAACAAAACAAACAGGATCATAATAGGCTGTGCATATTATTTTTGCAAAGGAGAATAGGCTGTGTATATGTGGTTACTTGTACATCTATAACTCATTAGGCACCACATTAAGTCAAAGAAAAATCGATGTGCAAGTAGCCAAACAACCAAGAGCCCAAGCGTATTACAAGTTCAACTTTACTGGAATCCAATGCTGTAACAAACAAAAGGTTTCCAATTATGCCGAATCTAATGAAATGTTTCACACAAAAAAATGAACCACCAAAAGATCGATCCCAAGAGTTACCTAAATGCACAACTCAATTTAGTTGTACCCACGTTACTTCATACTTCCTGCACAACTCTGTCCGTCCTATTACTGAATTATACAAGGATGTATTTGGAGTGGGTGGAGCTACTACTACCACTTTATGTTGTACATTACCAGGATTTAATTAGAGAAGTATGTTGAACAGATGCCAATAGTTTATGTTTCCAGCATGTACTTAGCACACAAGCTAAGCTGAAGATCTCTCTAAACAAAACAGCAGGGAGCTTCCTATGGGAAGGCAGACATAACCCTTACAAAAGAAACTTAATGATCTCATGTGGAAGTGGAACTAGTAATAGAGAAGTCAAGGGTTTAGGCAGGTCACACATGGCAATAATAGGACATGAGACAGTGGTAACAGATAAGTAACAAAAAATACACAAAAGCAACCTCTAAATCAGGTACACCTGATGCAAACAGATGATGCTTTCCACAAGTGGAGTGGATGGAGTGATGCAGTGGAATCACATGAGCATCTATAAATAGGAAACAGAAATCACGAAACTAAAGCACAACAGAATTCAAGAACTCATGGCTTCAATCAATATAGTTCTTGGTGCAATTTTCATTGCTTCCTTCTACTTATCTGGCTCCCTTGCCTTCCCTCCTGGTCACCATGAGGGAGCCCATCCAATTGGAAATGGCCCAATCTCAGGTCTTTCTACAGATTACTACAAGTTCACATGCCCACAAGCTGATGAGATTGTGGTGCCCATACTAAAGAAGGCTATCGCAAAGGAACCACGGATAGCTGCTTCCCTTCTCAGGCTCCTGTTTCATGACTGCTTTGTTCAGGTTAGCACAGTTCAAGTTCATTTCATTTCTCAGGTCTTTCTACAGAATAAACAAAAGTCACCAGTCAGTCAGTCACCACGCATGGTTCGCCCATGTGTTAGAAGTTGAACATTGTTGAGTGCTAGAACCACGATTTCATGTTCTCTAGTCAATAATCCCAATCGTGATTGTCTCGTGGTTCTGTGATGAAATTGCAGGGATGTGATGCATCAGTTCTTTTGGATGACACTGAGGAAGTTGTAAGTGAGAAAAACGCTATTCCCAATAAGAATTCTATTAGGGGATTTGAGGTTATAGACGAGATCAAAGCTGCACTTGAGGAAGCATGTCCGAATACAGTGTCTTGTGCTGACACTATCGCCCTAGCAGCCAGAGGTTCAACAGTACTGGTAAATTTCTCTACATTCAAGTGACAAAAACCTGCACTAGTTACAGGACGAGAAAATATCCAGGATTTCTCACAAAAAAATAATTCTTTTATTTTCTTTAATAAAAAGACTAAAAGCTGGTAGCCTCAAACAAAAAATAATTAAGATTTTCCCTAAAAAATTAATTTAGGTCCACTTGATATATTTAATCAATATAATGTTATCACCTGACAGAGTGGTGGACCATATTGGGAACTTCCATTAGGAAGGAGGGACTCAAAGACAGCAAACATGAAGCTAGCAAACAAGAACCTTCCTCCACCAAATGCAACACTACACCGTCTTATCAAGTTCTTCCAAAGGCAAGGACTGGACAAGGTGGACCTTGTTGCACTATCAGGTATAGTACTGGCACATCTTAATGCTCTTTTTTTTTCACAAACACGTAGGAAAACCGAGTGTCATTGTATTAAGAAGATAGAAAAACATTATACAAAGTGCCACACAACAAAGAGGCACATGCACACACACACACCAACAATCAACGCCTCTACTGATATATTCAATGCTCAAAAATAAACCATTGATATAAAATAGTTAATGGAATTGGTTCAGTTGTACATAATGTCTACGATTTTCCTTGTTATAAGCTTAGGGCTGAAAGTATAGCAAGAAAAACATTGTATAGGACATAGTAGAAATGCATCACTATCATCAGCAAGAATATCTGTTAGACAACAATGGAAAATAAATAGTAAATGTTGCTATTGGGTCTGCATATTCTCTTATCTTCCTAAAGAGTTTATTTTACACTGACAGGAAGCCACACCATTGGAAAGGCCAGATGTGTGAGTTTCAAACAACGGCTCTACAATCAGCACAGAGATAACAGACCAGAAAACACGCTAGAAAAAAGTTTCTATCACACATTGGCATTGGCGTGCCCACGCACTGGTGGTGATGACAACATAAGGTCACTAGATTTTGTCAGCCCTTCACAATTTGACAATAGCTATTATAAGCTGATATTGGAGGGAAAAGGGCTCCTTAATTCAGATGAAGTTTTGTGGACAGGAAAAGACCCCGAAATAGCAGGTCTAGTTAAAAGTTATGCAGAAAACAAGCCACTATTCTTTGAACATTATGTGAATTCAATAATCAAAATGGGGAACATAAATCCCCTCATGGGTTACAATGGAGAAATCCGCAAGAACTGCCATAGGGTTAATCAGGAGATCTAGTCGTCAAAAGGCTTCAGTTCGAATCAGGTTCCTCTGCTTATGACGAAAATTTTGATTTAAAGAATGTCAGTTTAAATGTCAACATGCTAATGTGTGATGGCATAAGATGTAACTGTGATTTCAGTTTCTCGCCACCCCCAATTTGCCAACTGTAAACTTTCAATGAAATGTACCTCATCTTCTTTTGCTCTAAAATAGTCTGTTTATTAAGTCATTGCATAATCATGTCCTTACCTTCTACTCCAGTAAATTTTAAGTGACATGTTGGGGCTGGACTCAACAACAAAGGAATAATGGCCCTGTTCGTTTCCGCTTATAGTGAAAAAAAACGAGAATCCCACCAAACGCCTCGATTATTTATGATTCTTTACTCGGAACTTTGAACTAGCACAATTGAGAATCGAGAATCGAACGGAAACAAATAGGGTCAATATGAGTTGAGCGCATTGATGATGCAATCCCTATTTTACTCTACTCATTTTTCTTGTAGCATTACAAAGGATGCAGATACTTCATACTACCACTGGATGCACACATGCAAGAAGGGTATTATTAAGAAAACAGGTCAAGGTTGCTACAAAGGACACTCTTTCATGGACCTTTATCTAAGAGTTAAAACATCATTTAAACAACTGGAGGGAGTAGTTCATGATTATGGATATCTAGTTTTTTATACTTTTAATTTTTCTGAGGTTGATGACACGCTACGGGTTCAATTAGAATTTTTGAGTAGCTGTACCCTACTCTACTGCAAGATAATAAGACATTAAGCATGATACCAAGGACGGTGTATGTGCTTTTCATTTTTAAACATGTAAAGAACTTGTGCACAAAAGCAACACTAATAGTGCCATAGTACGTATGGCACAGAGAGCACTTGCACTTGCACATATGGCAGAGAGAGCAGAGGTAGTTGGACGAACTGGCCTAATTTAGAAGAGGGGGCATAATTAGCAACGCTCCATAAGCTCACTTGCTTGTAGCAGAGGGAAAAAATCTTGGATAGGCTGATGCTAGGTTGTATCCATATATTATGTCTGATAAAAAAGAGCCTAGATTAATTGAGAATAGAATGCAAACCTACAAGAAATGGTCCTCAGAATATACCTATTAGTTCACATTGGCCCATATGCCCTATCATTTGTCCTTTGTGCTACTTGTGTGGTACCAGCCGCGTGCTCCCAAGATGCATGGCTTGCATGGTTTTCACTAGGATTATCTGCGGGCAAGTAGCTTCTTGGTCTACCAAACTGATGAATGATTAAGACAAATAAGTGAGTAAATAGTACCATGTATCGACTAGCATGATCATAAAAAATTTGATGAGCCAACAAAACAGTAAAGACAAAGTGAACACTCACAGCATCCAAAAAGGCAGACAAGACGGCAAAACCAGGCAGCGCATCTAAACCGTACTGAAGTGGAGGGGGAAAATATCAAATGCTTTCAAGCCAACTCTGAATAGTATTGATCTGTTGTTCAAATAATAAATTAAAAAATACCAAATGCTCCACGCGAGTTTTGTAGATGAACCCTCCACAACAAAGTAGGCTTGACAAGACAATGAACCTACACATAGACAGAACAGCAGTCAGAATAGTAAACACTAATACGGCAACAAAATTGCAGCAAGAGCCACAAAAAAGAATGGTAGTAATAGTTGTGCTACCAGGGATAGTACTGGAAGTACTACCAGGGAAAAGTGAACTTCAGTAAGCAGTAACAACAACTCATGAAAGAAACTACAATTACCATGAAAAATATTCATATGTGCAAAAAACAATTGCCAATAATAGATTTTTCCATGAAATACTAACTTTAGAAGAAAAAAAAGATGTTAAAATCCGTAATAGATTTTTCCATCACTGAGAAGGTAACTTTTTAAGTTAAAGAAACACATACACGCAAGAAACAATTCCAAATATTGCCCAGCCTTTCATGGGATCACTCTCTTTTTCTTGTCTGTAACCTACAGGGAGAGAGATATACAAACAAATTCATATAACTAGGCTACATCTAGATACTGGTATACAAAATGAGGAAAAGAATGCACAATGACATATGCATACTCATGTATTCAAGAATGAAAATAGTGAAAATTGCAAGACTATTCACAACCATGATGCACTTTGCTTATATCACAAGATTTGCAGAAGCTATTTGTCTTCTATGATAAATAATAATTGCCATCTCTGAATTTTATTCTTTGATGACTGGTGGGCAGTGCTAGTGAGGCAAAAAAAATAGCCTGTTGCAAAAGGTCTCAGCTCTCTTATCATTCTGGGGGCTTGGACTCTTTGGAAGCATCGGAATGCTGCGTGTTTGATGGCACTGCCACAAGTATGGTGGGTGACTTGCTGCTTGCCAAAGAAGCAAGCTTTGGGGCATGGCTGGTGTGCAGGGTCTCTCCCACTTGAGTGTTCCAGCACTTAGTGATTAGGTCTTGTTGCGGTCGAGTTTATTTTTGTCACAGGCACAAATGTACTTTGAGAACTACAGGGTGTGGGTGTGAAACAGGGTTTCTACCATTTCCTCTTCTTTAATACAAAGATACGCAATTCACCTGTGTGTTCGAAAAAACACAATTATCATCTCTATCAGAGTATGTCATGCTGTGATATAATCTCACTCTTAGTCACAGAGTTCCAGGATAAATGGTGTCAGGAACGGGGTACGGTACTTTCGCGAGGCTTTTACAAGGCAGGGACAAAAATATCCCTGCGTGGTTGTGGAATGCTACCTTTGATCCCCATTTCCTGTGACTATCACTATAAGTAAATGTAAATCAATAAAGATAAGGGAACATTTGATGACAAACGGTTTTAACAATTTGCTGTGTAGCATCTCAAACTCTTGAGTCTAACACCAAAATACTTTTTCACTCCATGCAAATAAATGAATTGAATGGTACTATGAAGTCCAAATAATCATACACCTTTAGAATTTCTATAGTTGCAGTGTCTAACCTAATTTAAGTGCGAAATTATCTCAACTAAACATTGTATAAGACCAATCTTCTGTGTTTTCCTGAATAAAGATCTAACGAAGCTAATGCAGAATCTCCAATGAACAAAAGTCTATAGGCACAGTTGATGATTCTATGGCTAGGACTAACCACATTTTTTCGTTAGTGTAAATTCAATTGGATCATAGCCCTCCACTGGGATAAAAATATTGACCTCATAAGGACTGGCTCGGGCAATTTCACCTACAAAACATAGAAAACAGAGTTCATTTTATTGAAGTTGCATAAAGCATCACAATGGGTACACAAGGAAGAAACTAACATCTCCAGTCCACATTCAAAACTGTAGGAGACAGGGTACTAGGCATGCCACCATTGAATCCTGATCCTGCAAGTGTAACACCAAGCCCTTTCACTGGATTAACCTGTGACAGATAGAGTTTTACATGTATACTGTGCAACTGGCCTTGTAATTAGCACTAATATGGCAACAGTCTTGAATTTATTTTGACAGCAGTGCACTCATTTGCAAAAGTTATGCATTAATTAAAAATAATATCCATATGTAAGTGAATATTTGGTCACCAATATATCACTGAACAAAAGAGTGAATGAACAAAAGTTAGCATTGTTTTTAATTGATAATTTGTTTAAGAAAGAAACTAGTTAGATGCTTTAATTGAAATGCCTAGAACAATAATGCAAAAAAAAAAACATAGGTCACATGCATATGCATAACAGCATTAAACCTGATGGAAAAGGTCCTTTAAGTATAATGGACGAAATCATAAAGATATTTATCTCATATTTGGGACAATTGTAATCTTGCACTTAGTTTGGAGTTCAATTGTAGATTTTCCTTCCTTTTCTAAATTTCCATGAGTCCTGTTATATGAATCTGGGGTACACTGTTTGTCCCTCTTTGTTACACTGGGGCAGGCGTATTTTCCAGTTAAAATTCATCCCACACACCTCCAAAATGGAACTCACTCCAACCAAAATCGAGCAAAGGTGGTATGTTGCATGCCTATTTATGGTTAGAGGCAGTCAACGGCATGCGGGCAGAGGCATTCGGCTGTGTGCACAGGCAGGCAGCTCCGGGGAGCGCTGCGGGTGGGCAGAGGTGGGTGGCCGCACAGGTAGGCAACCGCGGAAGTGGTGTGCATGGGCGGCTGGAAACGAGCAGGGTAATGCTGGAACAGTGATGGCACAGAAATGTTTTTGGATGTTGACTTAATACAGTTAAGTGGACTAAATGGAGGTAGATTAAAGCAAAATTTCAATTTAAAAAATTAGGGGCAATGACCCGAGGTCTGAAAAATGAGGCCAAATAGGTAGTTGGAGTTCAAAATAGGGGCAACCATACAATTGCCCCGTCATATTTTGACAGCCCCAAATCTGTTTTACATTTTACCTTGAAGGTCGGTTTTCCAACGAGGCCTGAGAGTGAGGACTTGGCGCTAAGATACAGAGACACATGAATCTGCTCGGTCTGGAAGCTGCATGGGAAACAGAATATTGAAGAAATTAATATAGAAATAGTACAGGTTTCTATTTTCTAATATGGAATATAATCAGATATATAATTATTAAAAGTGTAAGGACTACAATCTGGAGTAAAAATTCTAGGAGTAATGTTAAAGTTTTGCAGGTATTGGAATAGGATCCCAAGAAAAACTCGTAGTCACATAAGTGATCCATAATTGCAACATGTCCAAATTGTTTCAAAATAATGCGGATACTGCATAAGAATCAGCTTTGCTTGCTAACTAATTCACATAGATGTCCTAGCACCTACTCACATAAACTAGCAGCATCCTGTTCATATAGAAATATAAAGCTCAAAAGGTGACAGGGACATCTAGCCTATAAACTCCCTCTGTTCATAAAAAACTGTTCTTTAGGACAAGATTTAATCAAACCTTAAAAACTACAAATATCAATAACTTTTAAATTATAAATTTGAAAACATGTAAGTATAGCCGTAGAATTATATTGAAAAATGAAAATACTTGTAAAATCTCATAAAGTTGAAGGATTTTAAAGAATATATTATAGAAAAAAAAATAATAGTCAGAAGTGCATGGGGCTTATGTTTGAAGTTCGTGTAGATGAAGTGAGAAATAGCATTACTTTAGCAATTAATTGAAGAAAGACAAGTCTTGTTATCCAGAGGTTGCCTATCATCCTTATTGTCTATGCCCCTTATGAGTTATGAGACTGCATTCTAATAACACCTATCCTACTGTATTCCAATTGTAGCTTACCTAAAGTCACTAATTAGGATCCTGTTGACCTATCATGTAGTTCTTCCACATTCTGAATGATCAACTAGAAGTTATAAAAGCATCTTGGCGGATAAGCTGTGATAACCACAGAATTGGTATAACACTTTATAGATTTACATCTTATGGAAACCCTTATAAAACAAAGTGAGACCTTCTACAAAGCTGAAAGTTACATTTTGAAGATTACTTGCATGAACACAATTAATATTTCCATTTCACATTTGCACAGACTTATAAAGATAACCTCAAGCTTCAGGCCAAACAAACATCGTCGTCTCATTAAATTTGAACATTACTTTGACAGAAAATAGTACCTAAATCCATGATGAGGTTGTTCAAATCCGAGCTGAGTGAATCCATTATAGACCTAAGAAGACCAAAGAGACCTGTAATACTAGCTTAAGCAATAATTAACAAACAAACCAAGAGGAACTTACAATTTCTGATGACCGGGGATGGAAGCCCACCGTGAAACCCTTAAATACTCTGGGACCACTTTCAACACAAGGAATAGCTAGTTCAACAATCACCCTGATGGAAAAAAAAACATGTATGATGACAGGGAATAAAACAATGCCACAGTTATGTATTTAAAAAATAGAACAGCAATAAACAGGACCGTCCTTTTTGGTCCCTGCGAGAGAATTTGGAGATCATGGGCTTCGGGCAAATGTCAATTTTTTATGTGGCTGGTGGCTCACAACAAATGTTGGACAGCTGATAGATTTGAAAAGAAAGGATTACCACACCTAACCCGCTGCCCCCTTCTGTGACCAGGAGCCTGAAACGATGAACCATTTGCTAGTGGGTTGTGTGTTTGCCCAAGATTTCTGGTTCTTGTTGCTCCGAGGGGTTGGGTTGCAGATCCTTTCTCCGCAGCCTACAGCCCCATCCTTTGATGATTGGTGGTCTGATGCAAATTCCAGGGTTGAAGGGAAGGTCAGGCAGGGCCTCAATTCATTGATCATCTTAGGTGCTTGGTCTATTTGGAACCTCCGCAACCTGTGTGTTTTTGATGGAGTCTCACCAAGTCTTTCCTTGATCATGGTCCTGGTTGGAGATGAGCTGAAATTTTGGGGTTTGGCTGGGGCACGTGGTATTTCCTACCTCATTGCCCTAGAACCTGAGGAAGGCTAGGTCAGGGTTGTCGGGGCTGGTCTTTGTCAGCTTTTTGCAGTTGAGGTTTTTTCTACTTCTTGGATCCCTATTGGGGATTGGTCTTGGCTCGTGTTGAGTGTTGTTTGTAAGGGTTCTGTACCCATTTTTTTCTTCTTCTTAATACAATGATACACAGCTCTCCTGCGTGTTTGAGAAAAAAAAAAGCAGATCCATAGACCCCAATCACATATTTTCTACATATCAAGAAAAGGATACACACACAAAAAAAAATCATCCGAGAAATACCTTGAGTTCATATTAGATTGACTAAGTAAGCTTTTCAAAATTGGGTTGACCTCGCCTGCACCCTGCCTAATATTTATCTTTCCTACTAAGATGAAACGTGGTGTCCATTCTGTGTTCTAGGCTCCCCTCTCACCACTTGAAACAACAACAAAAACAAAGCCTCTCACCACTTGAAAATTAGGAGTAAAAGTTTAGAAAACAAGGAAACTGATTCATCTAAGTAATTGTAAATCAAATTATATATCTCCCTCAACTCTAGGAATCAATACGCTTCCTCAAACAACTTCTAGGAAACTCTTTAACAAAATATATCTCGTCAAGCCAATTCTTGATAACATTCATCTCATAAATCCAAACTAATTTCATGTTACCGCTTTTTCACCTCCCCTCTCCTTTCCATTAAAACTTTTATTTTTGCCCAAACCCCACATAGTTGACTAAAATAGAGTTCTAAGAGCCTCAAAAGAGTAGATGGCATTGCACAGGACAATCAGAGCTCACGGTAATGGCTGGATGTGTTAAGCCAACTGATTTTTGTATTGCATAGCAATGGATGGGCATTCAGCTAGTATGTGTTAGGGAAGTATTCTGTATTTCCATGTAGACAGCTCCCCTATTGCGTATTGCCTGTGTACCTGCTTCCCAGGGGATAAAATCACTCGTTACCAGCCCAGCCTAGCTTAGAACTTTGTAAAATGTTTACAGACTGTTGGAATTGAAACCTAGACTAAACTGAGCAGCTTAACCGGTAGCCAATTAGATTACAGATCTACTTTTTCTCTTATTCGTTGGTTCATTTATTAATAATATCAAAATGCTGTATCATGTGCATTTCCATGACAGCGCTTATAAATGGAAAAAAAAGGTGTTCTGATGTCTAATAGGCTGGTGTCCTTCCATCAATCTAGCAAAATTGTATCCTCATATATTCTTCATTTTGGAAACATTTGTAAAAGTTCCTTTGCAATTACCTCGGAATTTCCAATTTCTTTGAGGAAGCTAACAAAGGTGCATGTGCAGCCAATTATTGACTGCGTTGGTTTATGTACACTTCTCTTTTTCTTAATAAAATTCTACAGTGGGGGGGCCCCTGCTGTACCTTATGCTCAAAAAAAAGTTGTCCTCACTGTGATCAAGCTGAAGAATCTATCAACAATTTGCTCCTGTCTTGTGTTTTTGCAAGAAAGTTCTGGTTCAAACTTCTACAAAGAGTCGGACTGCAGTTCCTTGCCCCGCAGATCGGGGAGGGGTTCTTTGATGATTGGTGGGCATTGGGAAATAATCGATTTGAAGGCTGGGTATCATTACAGAAAGGCCTCAATTCCTTTGTCATTCTTGGCATGTGGACTTGTGGATTCATCGTAACAAGTGTGTTTGGTGGTGTTTCCCCAAGCCTTACTGCTTGCTGGTGAGGAGACGTGTTGATATTTGGGGAAATTTCTGGAACTCTCTTGTCTTTGCTTAGTGTTACATATACACATGGTACATAGGCTCATGGGCCTTTACACACTTATGCACAGATAAAGCCCAACACTCCCCCTCAAGATGGGTGATAGATATCTATCATTCCCATCTTGCTACATGCTAAATTACATTCTTTTACTCCTAAATCTTTTGTTAAACAATCAGCTATTTGACCACCTGAGTTTACATGAATTAACTCTAATATCCCATCATCTAATTTCTCCTTGATGAAGAAGCGATCTATCTCCACATGCTTGGTTCTATCATGCTGAACTGGATTATTTGCGATACTGATTGCAGACTTGTTATCGCACCACATTCTCATGGGTCCTTTTCTTAGGACATTCAACTCTGACAAAAGATTTCTTACCCATAACATTTCACTCAATCCATGAGACATAGCTCTATATTCTGCTTCGGTAGTTGAACGTGATACTACTGATTGCTTCTTACTCCTCCATGACACTAGGTTTCCCCCAACAAATATGCAATAGCCTGAAGTTGATCTCCTATCATCAAGGCAACTTGCCCAATCAGCATCGCAATAGCCTTCCACATTTAGGTGACCGTGACTCTTAAACAAGAGCCCCTTTCCCGGACTATTCTTCAAATATCTTAGGATTCGGTAAACAGCATCCAAATGACCACTTCTTGGGTCATGCATATACCGGCTCACAACACTCACTGCGTAGGATATGTCAGGCCTCGTATGGCACAAATAGATAAGGCGCCCAACAAGCCTTTGGCACCTTTCTTTATGTATTGGATTACCTGATTCAGCACATAACTTGTGATTTAAATCAATCGGTGTTGATACTGGTCGACATCTAAGCATGCCTGTCTCACTTAGCAAGTCTAGAACATACTTTCTTTGTGAAAGAACAAGACCTTTTGGATTCCGTGCAATCTCAATGCCAAGAAAGTACCTGAGTTGCCCGAGGTCCTTGACCTCAAATTCCTTACTTAGATTCTCCTTGAGTAGTATGATCTCTTTTTCATCATCACCAGTAATGATAATATCATCCACATACACAGCCAACACCGAAATCTTGCGCCCTAAATGTCTATAGAAGACGGTATGATCTCCGTTGCATTGCTTGTATCCCATGCCACACAATGCACGCTTAAATCTGTCAAACCATGCTCGTGGAGATTGTTTGAGACCATACAAGGACTTTTTCAATTTGCACACCTTCCCAATTGCCCCAGGATTAGAGAAACCATGTGGAATCTCCATATACACTTCCTCTTGAAGATCACCACGCAAGAAAGCATTCTTGACATCCAATTGATGCAAAGGCCATCAAAAATTCGCCACACAAGAAACCAAAGTTCTCACTGTACTCATCTTTGCCACAGGTGCAAATGTTTCATCATAGTCAATGCCATATGTCTGACTATACCCCCTTGCAACAAGTCGAGCTTTGTATCTTTCGATCTTACCTTCAGGTGTTTGCTTCATAGTGAAGACCCACTTGCAACTAACAGCTTTCTTTCCTGGAGGTAGTTTCACAAGGTCCCAAGTTTTATTCTTTTCGAGGGCTCTCAACTCCACCAACATGGCCTCACGCCACTTGGGATCATGTTTTGCTTCTTTCCAATCTTTAGGAATATGTGCAGATTGTAATGAAGCAATAAATCTCTATATGCGGGAGATAATGATTCGTATGAGATATAATTACTTATGTCATGCTCAAAGCCATACTTAACTGGAGATTTTCCAGCTGTACTCCTTGCCTCCTTTCTTAGAGCAATAGGCAAATCAATGGAAGAGTCAACTTCTCCCCCTGTCTCTGTGGACTGCTCAACCTCACTATCACCAATGTCAATACCACTAGTTGAAGATTGTTGTTGCTCCAATAGTTGTGAATGATCAACATGTTGCTCCACCAGTTGTGGTTGCTCAACTTGTTGCTCCACTGGTAGCACTCCAACATTTTTATTTCTTCTAGTATAAACCTGCACAATATTTCTATTTCCTTGCTTTGTGTTCATGTTATTAACATTTCTATTTTCCTGTCTTTCATTCACATTAGAATTACCGACACACAATGGAATCACTCCTGTGATAACTTCTGTTGCCCTTGATTGATGACCTTCATTATCTTGTACTACATCTATGCCATCCATCCCTTCTTGTTCATACATGCTCATGCTTGGTTCACCAAGCTCAAACAAGGAGCTCAAATCAGTCTTCTCCCCATAGTAAGGTTCAGATTCCCGAAATGTCATATCCATACTAACAAAGAGACGTCGTTCAGTAGGACACCAACACTTAGCCTTTTTGACTTGAGGAATAGCCCACAAATATGCACTTAACCGCTCGGGGGGTCCAACTTTCCCACAGAAGGTCTGTGATCCCTAACAAAGCAAGTGCACCCAAATACCTTAGGTGGAACAATAAACTCATTCACTCCTCGTAACATCTCATAAGGAGTTTTCCAACCAAGCAATCTAGAGGGCGTACGATTAATCAAGTATACCGCCGTCATCACTGCCTCACTCCGTACAAACTTTGGCACATTCATAGCATACATAAGTGAGCGTGCAACCTCCAAGATATGACGATTTTTCCTCTCAGCAACTCCATTTTGTGGAGGTGTATCAGGACATGTAGTTTGGTGTAAGATCCCTTGAGCTGATAGAAAACTACAGAATTCAGTGTTCACATACTCCATTCCGTTATCTGTCCTCGACACTTTAACTCGAGCATCATATTGATTTCCAATAAGTGAGCAAAAATCCTGAAAGCATTTAAGTACTTCAGTCTTGTGTTTCATGAGATAGATCCAAGTCACACGTGAATAGCAGTCAATAAAGGTGACAAAATACTTCATTCCACTAACTGGGGTGACTGGGCTCGTCCACACATCAGAATGAACTAGCATAAATGGAGTTATACTCCTAAGTCCTCTACTTACATACGTTGCTCTTTTATGCTTCCCATACTCACATGCATCACATACTAGTTTCCTCTTATCTGTCTTAGTCATTATTTCTGGAAATGCTTTGGCCATAGTATCAAATAACAAATGCCCTAGTCGACAATGCTGAAGCATCACCTTAGCTTCATCTTCATTCATGCTTGCTGCTAAAGCAGCACCCAAAAACTTGCCATTTTCCTTCCCGTCTACGTACCATAATCCACCATGCCTAATGCCAATTCCAATTTCCTTTCCCGTCCTCCTGTCTTGAATGAGACAGTGCTCTTGATCAAAAGAGACTCGACAATCCATTTGATCAACTAATGCACTTAATGATACTAGATTAACAGGAAAAGAAGGGACATGCAAAACTGATGAAAGAGTAATTGATGGGGTACACTTGACAGTACCACTGCCTTTGATAGGTTGACATGTCCCATCAGCAGTTTGAATGGTCTCCTTATATGTAGATGGATATGGTGTGTAAGATATAAACTCATCAGGAGCACCAGTAACATGTTTGGAAGCACCAGAGTCCAATATCCATCCATGTTGAGCTCTCTTCATGCATGAGAGAGCTTCAGCATGAATATCTTCCAACTTGGTACTCGTAGGCATCAACGCCACCTTCTGTATCATCTCCATTTTCTCCATAGTTTCCTTACTTGAGGATGATATCTCAGTGATTTTCACAATGAGTAACTTTACCATTTTTTCTAGTTTAGATAATCTCCCAAGAACTTCCATGATTTCTTGATTTCCCCCCATGATATAATGTTGCCAAGGCCTTCTTCTTCTAGCTTCCACAACTGAAGAACAGAGCAGTATAGCAGCAGCTCCAATGCCTTCTGCACCTGCAGTTTTTCTACTCACGAGACCAAAGAACAGAGCACTGCAATCACCCTCCAATAGCAGCGGCTCCTCTGCCTTCTGCAGTCCAGCTCCTCACAAATCCACTCCTAGGATGTACACAGCACACACCCCAGGCAACAATTTCTTCTGCAACACAACAGCACAGGAAGAGCACAAGCACACACACCTCAATCTCCTCAGAACTTGCCTCTCCTTCCAGATCCTGTCCAGCTGCTTCACGTGATGCTACTTCTTCTAGCTCTTGCTTGCTTTCTCCTCCTGCTGATGCAGCTCCCAATCCACACACAGCAGCTCCCTTTCGTACTCCTCTTCCCGTTCCACACCTCAGGCCAGCAACTGTCGCCGGACACCCAGATCGCAGCAACACTGCCACAGCCACGCAGACCTCCTCCTCTCAGCACCTCCTCTCGGCGCGGCCTCCTCACGCGCTGTGACCGTCGCCGCAGTCCGCGCCTCCTCTCGCGCCTGATGTGCGCCGCCACCTGCTCCACCTGAGCACCTCGATGCTCTGCCCCTTCGACACCTCTCCGCCGGCCACCGTCACGCGGACAGGGTAGAGCAGGTGGTTGCCTCCATCGCCACCACCATCGGCTCCGATACCATGTTGATCAACAACAACAACAACAACAAAGCCTTTAAGTCCCAAACAAGTTGGGGTAGGCTAGAGTTGAAACCCATCAGAAGCAATCAAGGTTCAGGCACGTGAATAGCTGTCTTCCAAGCACTCATATCTAAGGCTAAGTCTTTGGGTATATTCCATCATTTCAAGTCTTCTTTTATTGCCTCTACCCAAGTCAACTTCGGTCTTCCTCTGCCTCTCTTCACGTTACTATCCTGGCTTAGGATTCCACTACGCACCGGTGCCTCTGGGGGTCTCCGTTGCACATGTCCAAACCATCTCAACCGGTGTTGGACAAGCTTTTCTTCAATTGGCGCTACCCCTAATCTATCACGTATATCATCGTTCCGAACTCGATCCCTTCTTGTATGACCGCAAATCCAACGCAACATACGCATTTCCGCGACACTTAGCTGTTGAACATGTCGTCTTTTCGTAGGCCAACATTCTGCACCATACAACATAGCAGGTCTAATCGCCGTCCTATAAAACTTGCCTTTGAGCTTCTGTGGTACCCTTTTGTCACATAGGACACCAGACGCTTGCTGCCACTTCATCCACCCTGCTTTGATTCTATGGCTAACATCTTCATCAATGTCCCCGTCCTTCTGTAGCATTGATCCTAAATATCGAAAGGTATCCTTCATAGGCACTACTTGACCTTCCAAACTAACATCTTCCTCCTCCCGAGTAGTAGTGACGAAGTCACATCTCATATACTCAGTTTTAGTTCTGCATGAGTCTAAAACCTTTGGACTCAAAGTCTCCCGCCATAACTCCAGCTTCGATTCACTCCCCGTCCCGGCTTTCATCAACTAGCACTACATCGTCCATGAAAAGCATACACCAAGAGATGTCCCCTTGTATGTCCCTTGTGACCTCATCCATCACTAAAGCAAACAAATAAGGGCTCAAAGCTGACCCTTGATGTAGTCCTATCCTAATCGGGAAGTCATCCGCGTCTCCATCACTTGTTCGAACTCTAGTCAACATTGTTGTACATGTCCTTAATGATCCCGACGTACTTCGTTGGGACTTTATGTTTGTCCAAAGCCCACCATATAACATTCCTTGGTATTTTATCATAAGCCTTCTCCAAGTCAATAAAAACCATGTGTAGGTCCTTCTTCTTCTCCCTATACCGCTCCATAACTTGTCTTATTAAGAAAATGGCTTCCATAGTTGACCTTCCGGGCATGAAACTAAATTGGTTCACAAAGATCCGCGTTATTGCTCTCAAGCGATGCTCGATAACTCTCTCCCATAGCTTCATAGTATGACTCATCAACTTAATTCTCCGATAATTAGTACAACTTTGAATATCCCCTTTATTCTTGTAGATCGGTACCAATATACTTCTCCTCCACTCATCAGGCATCTTGTTCGATCGAAAAATATGGTTGAACAGCTTGGTTAGCCATAGTATAGTTATGTCCCCGAGGCATCTCCACACCTCGATTGAGATACCATCTGGTCCCATCGCCTTACCTCCTTTCATCCTTTTCAACGCCTCTCTGACCTCAGATTCTTGGATTCTCCGCACAAAGCGCCTATTGGTGTCATCAAAAGAGTCATCCAACTAAAAGGTTGTGTCCATATTCTCACCATTGAACAATTTATCAAAATACTCTTGCCATCGATGTCGGATCTCATCCTCCTTCACCAAGAGATGCTCCCTTTCATCCTTAATGCACTTAACTTGGTTGAAGTCCCGTGTCTCTCTCACGAACCCTAGCCATCCTATAAATGTCCTTCTCTCCTTCCTTCGTACTCAAATGTTGGTAAAGATCCTCGTACGCTCTACCCTTTGCCACACTTACAGCTCGCTTTGCAGTCTTTTTTGCCACCTTGTACTTCTCTATGTTGTCCACACTCCTATCATGGTACAAGCGTCTATAGCATTCTTTCTTCTCCTTAATAGCCCTTTGGACTTCCTCGCTCCACCACCAAGTATCTTTAGCCTCGCCTCCACTTCCTTTGGTTACTCCACACACCTCTGAGGCCACCTTCCGAATGTTGGTTGCCATCTTCTTCCACATGTTGTTTATGTCGCCTTCTTCCTTCCAAGAGCCCTCTTTGATAACCCTTTCCCTCGAATACCTCCGGCGCCTCCCTTTCGGGCTTCCACCACTTTGTTCTTTGAATCTTAGCTTGTTTATCCCCTACGGCACGCACCGAAAAACAAAAATCGCCACCAAAAGCTTATGTTGAGAAACAACACACTCCCTAGTATCACCTTGCAATCCAAGCATGCCCGCTTGTCCTTTCTTCTTGCGAGGACAAAGTCAATCTAGCTACAAAGGTTGTTGTCCGCTCTCATCAAGGTCACTAGATGAGATTCTCTCTTTCTAAAGAAAGTGTTGGCTATCATCAGTCAAAAGCTACCGCCAAGTCCGTAACTTCCTCCCCTCCCCGATTCCTACTACCATACCCAAGACCTCCATGAATCGCCTTCTCGAAACTCAAGGCTTGTAGTACCTACATGCCCATTAAGATCTCCTCCTATAAAAAGCTTCTCACTACTAGGTATAGCTCTAACTGTGCCATCTAAGTCTTCCCAGGCTGCCTCTTAGCACTCTCGTCGAGGCCTACTTGGGGGCATATGCACTAATTACGTTCAAGACCATATCACCAACGACAAGCTTGACTAAGATAATCCTATCCCTTGCCTTCTCACTCCCACCACACCATTCTTGAGGCTCTTATCAATCAAAAACCTACTCCATTTCTATTCATGACCCATCCCTATGTACCAAAGCTTGAAACCTCAGATTGTCCACCTCCTTTCGCCTTGACCCTTCCATTTAGTCTCTTGAACGCATAATATATTTACACGCCTCCTAGTCAGCAGTATCAACTAATTCTCTTAACTTACCTGTAAGTGACCCTACATTCCAACTACCTAAACGGATCCTAGTTGGTTCGACTAGCTTCCTTACCCTTCGCACCCGTCGACTCAGATGCGAAGACCCTTGCTCATTTTTCACTACACCCGGGCGCCGATGTAGCGCGCCACTAAGGAAGCGACGACCCGATCCTTGCTCACTTGACACCATGCCCAGATCACGACACGGCGCGTCACGGGGGTGACGACCCGGCCCTTGCCCATTTAACACCATACCCGGGTTCCGATATGGCGCGTCGCTAAGAGGGTTATGCCCCAACGATTTTCTTTCGGGTTTCATCTCCATTAAAGTGGCTAAGTTTTTACATTGGCTCGCCACGCCTAACACAACCCTCCTCCTTTACCAGGGCTTGGGACATGCTATGCTGAGACACCAAAGGCGCCCCACCATAGGCGGAGTTCCGATACCATGTTGATATTTGGGGAAATTTCTGGAACTCTCTTGTCTTTGCTTAGTGTTACATATATACATGGTACATAGGCTCATGGGCCTTTACACACTTATGCACAGATAAAGCCCAACAAGATGCATATTTGGGATTTGGCCAGGACTAGGGGTATCTCCTACCTCATCGCCCTTGTGCCGGTGTAGTGTGATTTGTTTGGTCTCCTACGTGTTTGATAAAAAAAGAAGACACTAAGATGTATTTAAAGTCATCACATAATTTATTTTTTTGAATCAGGTTTCATATTCATAGTTATCTGAGAAACATCTACATCTTTGTAGTTATGGTTTATCTGATGTGGACATCTCTAGCATTCACACCAATCATTAGACAGAAAACATTTCACTTAAAATATAAATAAATCGAATATTTCATGATTACCTGCACATCCGTTCATGGTAAGATATGCTGCAAATGCATCCTTGTTCATCTGCACGGTTTTCATCTGCACGGTTTTCATGGTAAGACAGCTTAGGGGGCGGCGGCAATGAAGTTAAATCACGCCAAACCAGCCAACATTTTTCTTCAAAGCGTTAAAGAGTCCCAGAGAAAACAGGAAACCAAATCTACTGATAAATATATGCAGCACCAAGCACCTGGGCCTACTGATTATGAATTAGGGCACGTTTGGTTGCTGACGGTAGTTGCCGTGCCAAAGCTTGGGCCGGCCAAATTTTGGCGCACAAACCGGTTGCCCAGGATCGGCCGCAAAAATGAACTAAGCCGCCTATGTCTGAACTGGGGCCAACCAAAGTTTGGCTATCATCCAAACGGTAGGTTTGCATACAGTCAACGACCAATGTTTGGCCTGGCAGCTTGAGGCCGGCATCCAAACATGCCCTTAATTGCTTGGTGGCGCCAAGTTTTGCGGCAACTAGATAAACAACACCAAAAGGGTTTAAATTCTTTAGTGGTGTTGGTCATTTGGTGGATTTGGAAGCATAGGAAATTAGGAATATATGTGTCTTTGGAGAGTCATTTGGTGGATTTGGATGCATAGGAAAGATTAGATATGAGGAAAAAATGTGTATGGCAGGGGTCAAAGGCCTCAGGCACATTTGGGCATAGCCTGGTTGCGTAGGTGGTCTGTTGGTCGTCTAGTACTCTTGTAAACCCGAGGGCTTGTATGAGTCTCTTTGATTCTTTTTATCTTCTTGATGTAATGATATGCAGCTCTCCTGCATGTCTGAGAAAAAAAGATAACCATAGCTGGAAAGTGAAAACAAATCTGTGTGCAAGTAAGAAGGCTACTTCATATTAAACCTATGCAGCAGGAAGTAGTATTTCCACCCCCTAAGCTGTCTTTGAGAAAATGCATAGTGACCTTTCTTTATTTGGTCAGTAACATGCAAAAAAGTATTCAAATTGGACACATGGAATAAGAAAACTCAATAGGTAACAACCTTTGCATACTTTATTTGAGCAATGTCCACATATGATGTTTACCTGAAATATGTTCAACAATATTAATCCATCACTTTAAAATAGTCTTGGTATAAAATAAGAATAACGACATTAGTAACAGTAACAAAGAAAACCAGAAATTAGACACAAACCTGCGCTGTGCGACCCAGCTTTTCGAATGTAGTTTCACAGTGCACTAAATCTCCATTATGCATTTTCTGAAATTGCATGTGAGAAATTAGAGAATGTATGGTTGAGCTACGAAGGTAGAGAACTCCTAACAAGAATGGACAGCACTCTAGTTTCAACGCAACCTAAACAACATGCTACTATATGATAAAAAATCATAAGTCAACAGTTTTCAACAGAAAAGGCATGCACTCTTTTTATCATATACAATCAATTTGAAGTACAAAAGTGTTACCTGAATGTAGTCAATAGGATCTGAACCAGTTAGAAAAGAGCGAGAACTAACAAAGCGTCCAAATTCAAGGTAACCACCCTGAACAGAATGAACAAATGCATTGTATTATCCAGATGGTGACATGTCACAAATTTCAACATCTATCGAGGACCATGTAGGTTAAAATGATCAAACATAAAATTGGCCAAAGCCCAACGTATGTGCTGCCAAAAAGGAAAATCAGAATTTTTAAATACATTTAGTATATAGAACAATTAGGCTAAAAAGAAAGGTTAGACAATCAGATGATTTATTGAGTTATTGCTAAATATGTTGGAACAAATGATGATTGATGTTGGAACTAAAAGGCTGCTACACTGTGCTTACTAGTCTTCAGTAACATAAGGCCTGGTTTTCCCTTTACTATACATTCCAGGAATATTTGGTTTCTTATCTTGCCATATGTCCGTATTAACTGATGAAATGGTAATATTTGGTAACTTGTTCAGCATAAAAGGGTGGTGCATTATGAACAATCACTACAATCCAATTCCAATGGTTGTGTTGGCAGTCGGCACCACTACAACCCTAAGTATGTAGTCTTCAGACGGCAACAGATTTTTATACAGCCTAAACCCTTGGAATAAACACTGGCACCTTAGGATATGACTGCAATTGTAAAAATATACAAATATACAAACATGGTACTAGTACCACACCTTTTAAGAACATAATGACTTAATGAGTTAAAACTTCATGACCTTAAAATAAAATGGAGATAACATCATAAATTGCCAATTAGGACTAGAAAAAATGGCATGTCAATATATCATACTTCCTTACCTCTTGAGATCTTTTCTGCACATCTTTGCAGAATTCGACAACCAAATCAGAGGGCAGTGAGCCCTGATAATTACAATGAAAAAGAGTCGTTAGGCTATATTCAAATGCACTATGAGAAAACAATATACTGTCTAGAAGATAATAATTTAACATTTAAAATGGATTTCAGATATTCACCTGTTCCTTATATTCGAAAACCTTACCAACCAGATGCGTCTGAAAGCTGCTTAGGAGAGCAACATGAAAGAATTTTGTCTAGTTTAAAAGTACATGGCATAGTGAAGACCATGATTGTATGGATACAAAATCAACAAGGCGGCTTTCATTATCAAATGTATAACAATTAGAACTTGGAACAACGATGATAGCAGTAGCTGGTACATGCATGTAGGTGACTGCCAACAAAACTGCAGAAAATAACAAAAATTATTAATGAACTACATGGCTCAGTAGTTCTCATAGCACAGGGAATAGCATGCTGATTCAAACACAGAAATTATATGAAAAGGGTATCAATTTAATTACAGAACCCAGGGTCATAATCTAGAAATTAAAAGGGAGAATCATGGCAGACAGAAGTTAACAAAAAAACATTCTCTAAATTATAAAACACAAGAAGTGATATACTTACACACGAAGCATAGATGATACTGAAAACAGTAGGAGCCATGCCAATTACATAAGTGTGTCCATTGCTGAACTGCCAGGACATGCTTTTTGATTGTATAAAAGCTGCTCAGAATACCAAATGCATCCATATTTGAAAAATACCTTGATTGCTATGGCTTTTTAAACCAAATAATTAAGGAAACAAGTTTTGAATCCTAGGCCTTGTTTAGATGCCAAAAATTTTGGCAAAATGGCACTGTAGCAGTTTTCGTTGTTATTTGGCAATTAGTGTCCAATCATAGTCTAATTAGGCTTAAAAGATTCGTCTCGTGGATTTCGTCTAAACTGTGTAATTAGTTTTATTTTTTATTTATATTTAATGCTTCATGCATGCGTCCAAAGATTCAATGTGACGGAAAATCTTGAAAAATTTTGCAAAATTTTTTGCAACTAAACTGGACCCTAATCAAAATTATGGCAATCTAGCTCATTATGTACACCCAGGTATGTCTTCTTAACAACTACTAAAATCTTATGCAATTATTACAGATGGTGATCCTATTGTCAAACAGCAGATGGAAATAGAAGCTCATGCGGTGCATTTAGAAGCACAAGGAATGGGAAAAGTACCTATGACGAACAGATGAATGGTATCCGTAGCGCAGGAAGCCATGTTACTCCACTACAGCAGCGCCACTATATTCAGGTTTGAAAGTGGTTCCCTGTTAGATATGTGCACTGAAAGCATTGTATGACAACATGAATAACTAAACTTTTCACATTTCAGGGAATCACCGTGTGACAAATAGATTACAGGACTCTAAAAGCACACTTACTGTAACAATAGGAAATCATTTGATGGGTGTTGTGTAATGTGTACTTGTGTTAGAATATATAGATCATTGAAGCCAAAAACGACCGTGTAGGGCGGTCATGGGTGGGCATTCGGTCTCGGTCAGTTCTGTTTCGGTCTCAGTCTTGAGTCTTAGGACAGAACTGACCAGTCAAAAGAACACAGCAAAACAATAGGAGAAATCGAGCGTGCACAGGTGGGGCTTCGCACGGGGGCGGCGCTGCTCGTTAGCACCTGGGGGCTGGGGTGTTGAGTCCATGCACGGATGTGTCAATATGGGCGCTGCCGTCCATGCCGCCGGCGACGTTGCTCGACGGCAAGCGCGCTGCCTAGAGGCTCGTTCGTCTGGAGCTGCAAAATCGAAAGAGAAGGGGATTGAGAGGGAAGGGGAGCAGCTGCAGGATTGGAAGGGAAGGGGAGGGCGACGGGAATAGCGCAAGACCGGCGGACGCGAACCGCAGGGCGTCGGCGTCGCTGTCGGCCCCGTTGACCGTCGTGTTGGACATCGCGGCGATGGGGTTGGCGTCGGGGGGCGAGGGAGACTACAGGCTAGCACTCACCATGAGAGCTAAGCTAGCTTCTAGCTTCGGCAAAACGGAATTGAAGGATTTCGCATTATAAATGTCTACTGTTTGCGAGGTATTGGCCCAGACGAACGGCCGGAGTGGAGGAGCCGAGAAGCACACGGATTCGACGGTAGAAGAAGGGCGCGGATGACTCACCGCGGCGGCAACGAACGGTACAGTCACCGAGCGGGATGCCGGCCTTCGGCGAGAGAGCGACGGCTTCAGATTTCAGAATGGAGGCGGCGAGCACGGCCGGGGATGGAGCTTCTTCCCATAACAGTGGGCCCAGGCACGGGGCATTGCGGCCTTAAGGCCGTGTTTGTTTGGCTGATTCGTCAGCTCATAACTACTGTAATATTGTTGGTTTCGGTGGATTGGCTTAAAACGTGGCCGAACTGTTGGCTAGTATAGGTATAAGAGATAAATATTATTTATTGGTTGATAAATCATAACTTATAAGTCAGATACGAGCTGTCGAACAGACTTATATCTACTCAGTTTAAAAAAAAGGACAGCTGGCTGGCCTAACTCTCGTCAGTCGTCACCGTGGCCATTCTCAGATTTTTTTTTATTTTTAACACTTTTTTAAACTAATTTTAAATCTAATATTGTTTTATTTATTTATTTTTAAAACTAACATTTTTATCCGTGCCTATTTCTCTGACGCGGCGAAATGTCTGTGCCGCGCCATACATGGTGGCGCAGTGAGGGGGTGACGGCGTACCGACCGGCGTACCGACCGGTGATGTGGCGGTGTTCTCGTCGCGCCATAGCTCACGCTGCGTGGCAATCGACGCCGCCAAGACCTGGCCACAGCGCGGGACAGACTCGAACGTAGATGTAAGTCGGTCACCTCAATTACAATTGAACGGAGCTCATATTTCGGTCAGAACAATTATAAGTGCTGCCGCGACGCATTAAAACAAATATGAAGTAAATAAATGGAGTCCATGCGTAAGTTGATAAATTACCACATAACATTTTTATTGGTTCGACATAACCAACTAAGTCTCAAGTTTCGGATGACAATATTCGTTCGACATAACCAACTAAGTTCTAGGAGTGTAAGGATCCCCCGGACGCCTCTGTCTCTTCAGATTTGTAGACAACACATTGGGAGTATAGCCAATGTCGGTGTGGTCGCGTTGTCGGTGCGTACGGCTCGTATCCTGTAAGTATATGATATACACGATTACTTATAATCTTTATGATCGTTACTTCATAGAGCCTACGTATTTAAAGAAACTACCTTTGTTACTGCCTGTGAGGCTCCTTGGGTATCAAGCGGGGCACCACCTAGCTGAGACATGCCGATCTCGTCCTGCTGCCAAGGGTCCCACTGGTGGTGCTGTATGCGAAAGCCGGGGGTCGTCGTCATCATCGTTGTCGTCGTCCTTATTTGTAAGGTCCTTCCTAACGCTATAATGTGATCGTGTACGCACAGCGAAAGCGGCACCTATCACCGACTGAGAAGAGCCGGCTGGTGTCCTCAAAGATCTAGAAGACGTGGCACCCGACCACGCCGGGTAATCGAGTTCCACCCAAGGAGTGTTCATGCAACTCAACTTCTAAGCAAGCTTCATGTAGCTCCGCTTCACCTTCTGCATGAATAGATGTTAAAGTTAATACACTTCCCAAACGCATATGCACTAAAGAAATATTTTCAGAACGGACAAGTTTATGTTTACCTCCATAAAAGCCTCGAGAACGCCTGGCCCCTACCCTCTAGACTCGGGAAGCCGAAACGCTACTTCGTTGGACAGATGTAGGGTCAAGATGGCGACTAGAGGAGGGTGAATAGTCGTTTCTAAAACTTAATTGCGTCGGCTAACCAAAATAAGTGCAGAATTAAAACTATTGGTCTAGCTAAGACTACACCCCTCTATCTATGTTCTCTAGCACCTTGCAAAGATCCTAATTAAGCAACAAATGTGCCAGGCTAACTAGAGCTCACCTAACCAATTCTAGAGCAAGGTCACACAAATATATGCCATTAGTATTTCAAGCAATGAGGGAGCTCCTACACATGCTAGTAAGTAAAAGCACAAAGCCAACTAATCTCACTAGCAATGCTCAATAACAAGGCAACCAATGTTAAATTAGAGAGCGCAAATACTTAGCTACACAAACTAAGCAAAGTGACTAAGAAGGTTACACAAACCAAATAAGCCACGTAAGAGAGCTACTTCTATGCTACACAAGCAAGAATGTAACTAGTGAGCTACACAAGCTAACTAATTACAAGAGCAATTACACAAGCACAATGTATATAAAAGTAATCACAAGCTTGTGTAAGGGGATTGTAAACCAACGGGAAGAACAAGGTTGACACGGTGATTTTTTCTCGAGGTTCATGTGCTTACCAACACGCTACGTCCCCGTTGTGTCAATCGCTCACTTGGTGGTTCGGCGGCTAATTGACATCACCTACCAAGCACACACGTCGGGCACCGTAAGAAGCTACCCCGAAAGTGAGGATAGCTCAATGACACGCTCAACTAGAGTTGTTCTTCGCAGCTTCTGCGGGGCGAGCACAATGCCCCTCACAAAGCTCTTCTCCGGAGCACCGCACAAGCTTCTTGCGGGCTTTTGACGGAGACCACCACCAAGCCATCTAGTAGGTGGCAACCTCCAAGAGTAACAAGCACCACTAGCTTGCAACTCGATCACCTAGTGCCACTCGATATAATCTCATAATGCAACGCACTAGAATCATACTCACTCACAATCAATTCGCACTCTTGCAAGCACAAGTGAGTTAGAGGGCATCCAAGCACTACTACACAAGCCACATAGACGTGAGGGTGCTCAGCTATCAGCCCAAGGCCGGCCACACACTCCTTTTATAGCCCCAAGGGCTAAAATAACCATTATCCCTCACTGGGCAAAACGCACACTGACCGGACGCGCAGGTCATAACGACCGGACACGTAGGTCACAGAGTCCGGTCTCTAGGATGACGCCACGCGTCCCCTCCTTTCGAAGCCGACTGTTGGGCTTCAACGGCTAGCCCCCACGTGCGCATCCTCTTGACCGGGCGTGCCTAAGTCCAACGACTGGACACGCTAAGGTCGAGTTCGGTTACCAACACATTTCTACACAACTGACCGGACTCACTTTTCTCCTACGACCGGACTTGACTCTCCCAATGTCCAGTCACTTATAGAGAGGTTCCAGAGACGTTTTTCAGCGACCAGACGCATCCTGTCATCAATGACCGGACACTCTGTGCGTCCGGTCGCTTCTAGACTCGCTAAAAACACTGACCGGACGCTGTGACCGGACTCGTAGGTGCTGACCGAACGCGCAGGTCCCAGAGTCCGGTCATAGACCTTTTAGCGCTAAAACGGCTATAACTCTTAGCTCCGAATTCCAATTTCGATGATCTTGGATATTTTGGTAAGCTTACTCAGAGGGCTACATATCTCACATGCATACTTGATCCAAATTACAATAGATCAAAGCAGTATTCCAATCCAAGGACCATCCTATAGTTGGGAGTACACCGAAAAACCTTTCTCTCTTCTCTAAGTTGATTCACAACAACTCTAACTTCTCCTTTGCAAATGTGCCAACATCACCAAGTGTGCACCACCATGTGTATGTGTGTTAGCTTTTCACAAACATTTTCTAAAGGATTAGTCACTCAACTTACCATGCCACTCGATCCTAGCGATGATGCAAAGTTAGATCACTCGAGTGGCACTAGATGACCGATATGCAAACAAGTTTACCCCTCTTAATAGTATGGCCATCTATCATAAACCCGATCATAAACTTCTCTACACACCTATGACCGGTGAAATGAAATACCCTAGGTTATACCTTTGCCTTGCGCATTCCATTTCATCTCCTCCAATGTCGATGCAACACATGCACCAACATAATCAACAATGATATGATCCACTTCATATCATCACGTGATCATATTGGTTCATCAATCTTGACTTCACTTGTTTTTCACCGTTGCCTTCGTCCATCGGTGCCAAGTCTTGCTCAAGCTTCACCGCCACACGGTCATCGCTCCAAAGCCTCTGACTTGTCATTCATGCTTGCAACCGGTCCATCAAGCCAAGTCTTGTCTTGATATTCTCCACCTTGATCATATGACTCAATGTCATGTCTCATGTGCAATAATCTTGTTTATCATCACATGTGTGAGCTTTGCAACATCTTTAAACCATTTTCACCTATATAGCATATGTTGCTCATACACATATACTTGTGGACTAATCACCTGTGTATCTCACATAAACACAATTAGTCCACCTAGGGTGGTCACTTAATTATCAAAACCACACAATGATCTTTCAATCTCCCATTTTGGTAATTGATGACAACTCTACAAAGATATGGAAATTAAGCTCTTTTGGATTCATGTTGCTTGCCCAAGCAATTTTACCATGTGTAAATGATTTTGGATAAGTACCACAAACCCAAAATGGTAGTATTATCTCTCCCTACATATGTGCTAGAGTGTTTGTTTTGAAGCTCGCGCATATGCATAGATTGAAATTATGGGAGAGTAATTACTACTAAATGATGCTAAGATGTATAGAGTAAACATTTGAAGCGTGATACCAATCGGAGTTGCACCTTTAAGTTCATCCTTAGCACTATGGTTAGCTAGATATCACTTGGAAATAAAATCACTAGATACCTTATGAGATCAACATTAAAACCAAGGTACTAGCATTACTTGAAAAGCATACCAAGTGTCTAGCTATCATCCTATGCATGCTAATTTTTATTTCATCAATCAAATTCTACAACTAGCATACCTCACACAAGCATGCGTATTGAATTTAAGAACTTATGCAATACAAGCAAGCACATGAATATGCACATATCAAATGCAATCAATCAAAGTTCATGAGCTTGCTCCCCTTATTTGTGTTCTTCTCTTATCCAAGAATTTTGATCCATCTCTTTTCTTCAACGTTGCTCCCTATTTGTCCATGTCCATGTCCAACCTCTACTTCTTTGTTTCAATCTCTTTCAAAGCTTTCATATCTTGTCTCTCCCCCTTGTACAATCTCAATTTTAAAGCTTTCATATCTTTGTACAATCTCTCCCCTTTGTCATCAATTTTCATAAAATGTGTGCTTCTCATTGATGCAAAGGTATGCATTTGGGGTAGATGGTTGAGACTTGAATCTTGCATTTTTTATAGACATCACTTGATTGTTGAAATGACACCACTTGTAGATACCACTTGTAACTTGTATCACTTGTATCTTGTGTAGGGCTTTTTGAGATACCACACATAGGATCTTTGATCTTGATATTAATTTATGTGACACCTCCCCCTACGTGATAGCATGGGTCATCCATTTGATACACTTGATCTCTTGTAGGTGAGGGATGCATTCTTCATTTGATGATCACTTATGGAACCATCGTCTTGCATGATTGATACCATGTGTAGATGTGATACCACTTGAAAGAATCTTCTAGTATGGAACCACTTGTTGGATTTATCAATAAAAACCATTTCTTGAACATTTGCTATCTTTATGAGTACCACTTATAGGATATCACTTGTGAGTTGATCTAGACATCATTGTAGATTCTTGATAAAATACTTGAGTCTAGATACCACTTGTAACAAACAAACTAGAGATATCCATTTGCATTGTTGTCTTGTGCTTATACTCTTATCACTATCATGAGCTTATATGGTTGACTTGAACTAAATTGATTTGCTTAAGCTTCCAAGTCCGATTTGAACCAATGACAAGCTTCTTCACATCTCTTACAAGGGTTATCTTACCAATGTTGTACTTGTCACTTGTTAGCAATCCAAATTAACTCAAGTAATTGGGTTTACTAGCTCATGAACAAATTCATATACTAACCACTAGATCAATTTATCATTTAAGCAATAGTGGTAGGCTATGAATTTAAACATTTCATTTGTTATGCATGATCCTATGAAGCATGTACTATATGTACTAACCGCATACTAGTAAGGGATGAAATGATCATGCACATTACAATGATACCTTTGCTATGTTGAAGTAGGGGATAGTCACATAGATTCCAATTCATTACTCTAATAGCAATGTGAAGTTCAATTATAAGCTTGGTGAAGACCAATAGATACCATTTTAAATTCCATTCTTCACCCACATAAAATGAATACCATTTATGATCAAGTGCACTTTCTTGTTATGGTTGGCTTGCTTCATCTTTTGATCAATGCTTGCATGAGAGCATCAACGTGAGAATACCACTTGAAATATCATGATTAGCTCTCTTTTGGGTGTTGCTTGCTTTTCTTGATCAATTCTTTTGATACTTCAACTGAGCATCTCAAATGTTTCTTAGATCACCACTTACATGCTAGCCTTCCAGTACCACACTTGGTTTACCTACTCATAGGCGGCAAGCCTCTACACTAGAAAGAAGTGACCTCTCTCCAAGAACTATTCTTGATACTCACTTGAAATGACTTGATTGATTGATCCAAGTGATGGACTTAACTTGATGAGTAACCTTGATTCCTTTAAGTCATTTTCTTTCTTCTTATTTAAGTCATTTTCTTTCTACCAAATGATTTCCAATAGTCACTAGAACTTAAACTTCATCTTCATCTTAAGTTTGATCTTGATCTTCTAATTTGAAAACCAAATGTGTGCAAAGTACACTCCACAATCAAATGGCCTTGTACTCTTTTATTGTCATGCTTAAAGATTATTTTAATACCAAACTTAGGTGCCTCAATTACTTATAAATATATTTCCAACTTGAGGACCTTTCAATCAAAGTGACTCTAGATCAATCTAATATTTGTCACTTTTCTAGCAGATTTTGTACTCTTCAAAGAAAAATGTATATGTCCCAAAGTACAAATCCAAATGCCATGAAATTTGGTGGAGATGTGCTTAACTAAGTTATCTAGTAGTTATAAAAATTTGAGCTTCATTTGACTTCTAGATTGCTACCAGATTTCAATTCTTCTATCACTGCTATATGCTAAAAACTGTTGCACTATAGCTGACAAGATTCACTCTAAAACTGAAGCATCTCTTATCCAATTCTCATAAAATTTATACAACATCTTATACCATAAGTCTAGAGCATGTACACCAATTTAATATCAATCCAATAAGTTTTGATCACTCAAACATGGCTAAGATCACAGCTCACTCAGATTTTTAATATAGGATAGATTTCAATCACTTGAGCTATACTTCCTCAAATATGAATCAAACTTGAAACTAACTCATTTGAATACTTTCACAAGACATAAATCCATTCAATCCACTTACTAAATGTCATCTTATGAACTTATCTAACACAAATCAATCCAAACTTGACTACTAATCAATTATCCATTCAATCATATCATAGCAAGCAACATTGCATATTTATCCAATTCAATCAACTCATATGCACCCAAATGAAATGATCAACAAAAGATATACCTTGGCTAACTCATGATCGTCCAACTAGCAAGCTTCAACTCAATTATTTACAAGTTATCAAATATATCCAATGAATCACCAAGAACTTGAATTATAGTATTTGTATGTTGATAGCACATGGACTTAACTCAATTTCACTTGGCATTGGGTTTGGATGTGCACTAAGCCTCATAACTTGATTCAACATATGATGAACAATGTGAGATCAATTGAATCAAGTCTCCAATGCCGATGGTACCTATAAACAATCATCAACTTTTTGATGGTGCCCAAACAATTTTGGGTCCTCTTAAGTTAGGTGCAACATACTTAGGCATAGCCTTAGTATGAATAGCGGATGTTTTGCAATAGCAACCATGGAGATACCATTACCACCCTTCCTAAGCATAGAATCATCATTAATTGAAATAGGCTTAGGGGTGTTACATAGGGGACATGAATGTGACATGTGTCCCCTTTCCCGACATGAGTAGCACTTTCTCTTTGATTGAACCTTCTCTTCCTTGCTCATGTGGTGCTTCTCATTGCCTTGCCTTTCATGGATTGCTTGAGCCTTCTTCTCAATCTTGTTAGGACACTTAGAGGCAAAGTGTCCCGTACTTCCACACTTGAAGCACTTGATGTGAGCATAATCTTTCTTCTCATCTTCATTCTTGCTCATCATCTTGGCATCTTGAGTTTGCATTGGATGCCTTGCCATTCCACCCTTCTTGTTTTCTTCTTCTTTATCATCAAATCACCACCATCTTCATAGTTGATCTTGATTTGCTCTTGGGGTGTCTTCTCTTGCTCAACTTGTGGCTTTGGTTGAGGCTCTTCTAGTTGCGTCACCAATTGCTTGGTTGGGCATATTGAGGTAAGGTGACCCCAAGTGCGGCACTTGAAGCACTTCATATGCTTGAGCCTCTCTTCTTCTTTCATTTTCTTGAGCTTCTCAATGTTAGGGCAATCGTTTGCAAGGTGTCCCACTTCATGACACCGGTAGCACATGGTATAAGAGAGCTTTCTTTGTTGTAGCTTCTTCATCTTTCTTTCTTTCTTTCTTTATTTTGCCCTTTGTCATCTTCTTCTTGAAGCCAAGGCCACACTTGTCATCATAGTTTCTTTGAGTCTTCAACATGTGCTCAAAGGTGACTTTTGAGTTGTAGCACCTCTCTAGCTTGTTGCTCAATTTTTTCACTTGATCATTGAGCTCATTGTTCTCCTTCAAAAGGTTAGTTTCACAAGACATAGAAGTAGAACAAGCATCTATATGTGAAGAGCATGGCATATCTAAAAAATTATCACAAGAAGTGGATACATGCTTCTTACCTACATCACAAGGGTTAGCAATAATTTGTAATTTATCATTTGATCCATGTGATGAGCTCTCATTATTTTTAAGTTTCTTTGTAAATATTTTAATGAGAGAAGCATGTTGTTTTAATAATTTATCATGAGATGCAAGAAGTGTCTCATGATTCAAGTTTAGCTCATCATGTGAAGATTTAAAAGCATCAAGTAATTTCTTATGTTCTTCACAAGAGTTCTTTAAAAATGAATTTTTATTTTCTAATTTCAATATTTTAGCTTTCTCATTTTCTAAAGACATGGTTACGCTAGCAAGTCTACTAACAAGCTCATCATATGAATTAACATGATTAACCACATTAGCATTTAATACCTTGGTATCACCTTGTGACATAAAACAATGTGGTGTAGTTGGAGAGCTTATAGTAGCATCATCATCATCATCACTTGAGCATGAGGTGGAGCAATCTTCCACAATCACCAAATTGTGGTTATGCTCAACAAACTCATGTGCCTCCACCTTGTGATCATCCTCCTTCTTGAATTTCCCATCATCACTTGTGGAGGAGTCACCGTAGAAGGCTTGCAGTGCCATCCACATATCATGAGCACTTTCTAAGTGTCATAGAACCAACCAATTTATAAGAGCACAAGTACAAAAACAATCGCCGAAACGATCAAATTCTCGAACTTGAGCCCATATAAACCCGGTAGTCAACTGAAATCTCGAAGGATTTCAAACCAACTTGCATATAACCAAGATCGCAGTAATTCAACATAACATATCATACGTTACAACATTTCGCAGATGTTCGCAAATAGATTACATCATCACAGAGTCATCGTTATTACAAAACAAGTCTTGTAAAACATGCGGAAGCAAATAGTTTAACTTACACACCCGAGTTCAAATACACATACTGGTTCGCTGATCACAGCCCGCAAAAGCATTCAGATAAGAGAACAGAGATCATGCCCATGATCTAGTCTTCATCACCCGCCGGGTGGAGACAATACTTACAGAATCCCTGAAATAAAAGGTCATCTGCAACAAGAGGGAATAAACCCTGAGTACGGGAATGTACTCAGCTAGACTTACCCGTTCCTGAACTTAAATATGATTCCAGTGCGATATCTGGACAAGGAAGGATATATAATGCAGCAATTGGTTCCAACCAATTCCTATACTTAATGCAACATCAACAATAAAAGATACTCAATATATTTGTAAAGATATGGGAGACTTATAATGCTCTGGGGCTTGCCTTTCAGGAATGCGGAAGGCTGATGGTCAGGGCACTCGGGCAACTCCTCCGCGGCGACTGCTTCATCGGCTTCCTGCACCTCGGGTTCCTCCTCCTGATTGGCTCCCTCGAACTCCAGCAATGTCACTCCCTCTGGCACACCTATTGCATGAATGCACAAGATAAATATCATGGATGCACATGAACGAATGTCAGGTATGCTCGGGGAATGCGCATGTTCGCTGTAGTTTGCATATTCCAACTTAAGCCCTATTCAAATCATTTTACTTACTAAGTTTATACAACCTAATGTATAATTGCCCATCTTTAGTTAATGACCTAGCACCTGCACCTAAGCATATTCTCAAGTTAGGCTAACCCCTAACAATCAACAGAAACATTGCATCAAGCATACACTCAAGCATTTGTATTTCAGCAAAATAAAGACTATGTAGCGGTGCAGTAAACTAGACATAACTGGAGATGTATAAATCCAAATGACATGGAACAAGACAATCTGAAAAGCTTATGAAATTGTCTACAATTCATTTTTAGACCTCAAAGCATGATTCAAACCTTTACCAGGTCGAATTCATAAATCAACAGAACTCTACCTTCACAAGACAGAGAGTAAGCAAAACAGGAACCTAACTTTAAACAGATGTAGTTTCTAAACTACTGGGCCAAATGCCATCAAATTTTGACATGAGCTAGATACATAAATTATCTACAACTTTTGTATTCATCACATTCCCAGCAAATCAAAATATCATGGGGAACTTTCCAAAGTCCCCAGATCTGTCCAGAAGGACATAATGCAAACAAATAATTATTAACTTATGATATAAACACATAATTGGATAAAACCAACTTTAATACCTCATCACACATATCACAAGAACACCAGAAAGTAGGGTGTTCATCCCCAAAACATTTCTTTTAATACCTTTCTTAATTTATTTAATTAATTAGAGGAAATAGTAAACATATATGAAAACTACACTATTAAATCTACAAAAATTACAGTATACACTACATGCCCTAAGTAGACTACCATAAAAATTTCACACCATTTGAGTAAGTATAACAACCTACACAAAAATGGTAAGGTAGAATGGCTTAAAATGGCATAATTAGGAAACCTTAGTGAAAAGTGTCAAGCAACAAATTTCATATTTTTCCTAGCATCCTTAAGGTACTAGGACATTCTCCAATAAATTTCATGGTCATTGGATTCATAGATAAATTACAAAAATTCACACAAGTATCCACCAATGATAAAAGGAAAAATCTATAACTCAAAAACTACACA
The DNA here is from genome assembly GCA_904845875.1 of Miscanthus lutarioriparius. Lineage (NCBI taxonomy): Eukaryota > Viridiplantae > Streptophyta > Magnoliopsida > Poales > Poaceae > Miscanthus > Miscanthus lutarioriparius. The sequence goes on from CAJGYO010000006.1 coordinate 84,697,376, forward strand.
TGCAATGACTCTTAAATTTTTACCAGAGCTTCTACTATACAAGACTAGCTTACCCACAAAATTTAATAATTTTTGGATCACAGAAACTCAAGATATGATTTAAACAAGTTTGTATGCATTCAAAAACACTTTTCAAGTTCCTATTTAATTCATCCACATTTTCCACTACAAGTGTTCATGTCATATTTTTACTAAATACTAGACTTCACTATGATCCTAAAAAAATTGGAAGTACTCAATTTGGATCTACCAATTTGGAGATATAAATTTCACAAAACAGCACTAAAACTGGAATTATTTGAACTAGCTTCTACTCAACGGTCACTGACGTGTGGGACCCGATTGTCAGCCGGACCCACCGGTCAGCGAGACGAAACAGGGGAGGCGGCGTTCGACGGTGCGGCGGTGGTCTAGCTCGCCGACGGCGAGGACTCCGGCGACACCACGGCTACCTACATGATCTACGCGAGGAGAGGAACCGATTGGTGCTACCAGCTAGAGCTACGACCTAGCGGAGGGGGCTCGTCGCCGGTGAAGGTGGCATGGCAGAGCTCCGGCGCGAGGCGCCGATGACGGTGGGCCCTTGCCACCTCACCCGAGCTCGGTATGGGCTCCATGACATCACTACGGAGCTGTCCAAGCAGAGATAGGAGGACGAGGAGGTCTCGGTGGTGGGTGGCCGCGGTGAGCTCCGCTCCGGCGAGGCGCGGCCACGGAGATGGCGGCGGAAAAACAACCAATGGCCCTCACCTAAGGCACGGATGGCTCGGCTAGGTGGTCGATGAGGTATAGGAGGACACGGCGGAGCTTTGGTTGGGACAGTGGTGGCTGTGGTGCAGTGGTGAGCAAGCTCTGCGATGGCGCAGTTGGAGCGGCAATGGCGGAGGGGCTTGAGCTCGCTTGCTGCGTGTGGTGGAGGCGAAGAAATGAGAAATGGGCTGACGAGCTGGTCGGGCAGGCGCGCGGAGTGTTCACGTCATGGCCAGCAACGCCAGGACGGCCACGGCGCGTGGCCTGTGCGTCAGGCGACCGGCGACGAGTGTCACCCACGCGTTGGACGTTTTCTGAAATGGTGATCACTTTAGCTATCTGAACCTTTTGTTTCAGTGCTCAATGGTGCCGACTGACAGGCGAACTTTGACGGTAATTATCTCCTAATCGGCTCGGCCAAATTCTAATCTAGTTGGACTACATGATAGAGCTAAGTGAGTACTCCAAATGACTCAACATAAGCTCGGGCTAATTCACCATGGATTTCCATCTACAAGGTTCCAAAGTCGACTTCATGAAATTGGAAAGCAGTTCCAACACTTAGAAAATTTCCTGAGTTTCCAAATAGACCTCAAACTGACTTGTGGGCCATTTTTGAGCATGTTCTGCACATTTTCATGAGATGGTCATAAAATAACTTTTGTTGCTCATATAATTTTCTACAACTTTGCTTTAGGTTGCTCAGACATGCAAACATCCTAAGCTACACTTTTTAAACAGTCAAACGCAGGAGCTCTAGGGGTCCAAATTGGTCAAACCATGACTTGGAAACCTAATTAGGCAAAATGATCAACATGAACCTTGTTCCTAATGACATTCTAAGTATAACTAAGTTGCTTAAGAGAATTATTAGCCACACCACACATTGGTCACACCAAAATCAGGCATCACAGGCATTGAAACAAGGAAGAACAAGTGAAGTGTTACTTTTGTTTCAAGGCCATGTTTCATATGTTTCATGAGTGTGTTGCATAGTACTACTAACCATGTTTCACTAAAGTGAGTTACACATGTTGCACTTGAGTGTTGCACACTATTCTTTTCATAAAACAAACACACATGAAATATAACAATATGTTGCAATGTTTCACAAGCATGTTTCATGCAATATAAGCTCATGAATGGATGAATGATGCTCATGTTTATGAAATGCAAGTGCAAATGTGGAAGCCAAACACCTGGGGTGTTACAGCCCTCCCCCTTATAAAAATCTCGTCCCGAGATTTGAAAAGCGTACCATTGTTGATATAATTCCTTATAACCATCTCTCAAATAATCTTCACTTTCCCACGTTGCATCGCGTTCACTACCCTGATTACTCCACATGACTTTGTAAAACTTGACCACCCGACTCCAAGTCACTCGCTCACGAGTGTCAATCACTTGGACCGACTTTTCTTCAAAGGTCAAATCAGATTTTAACTCGATATCCCCCAATGGAATTCTCTCTTCTAGGACACGAAGACATTTCTTCAATTGGGATACATGAAAGACATTGAAGATAGCACTCATCTCTGGATGTAATTGAATCTTGTACGCCACCTTACCACTTTGTCCAATGATTTCAAATGGACCAACATATCTCGGCGCAAGCTTTTGCTTCACACCAAAGCGTTGGACACTCTTCATAGGTGAGACTTTTAGATAAACGAAGTCTCCAACTTCGAACTCAATAGGTTTTCTACGTCGATCAACATAACTTTTTTGCCTAGCTTGAGCTGCGGCCATGTGGGTTTGGATAGTACGGACTTGTTCTTCGGCTTCTTGAACAAAATCAATTCCATAATATCTCCTTTCACCGGCTTCTACCCAATTTAACAGGGTTCTACACTTTCGGCCATACAAAGCTTCAAACGGTGCCATCTTTATACTCTCTTGATAACTGTTATTGTACGAGAATTCAGCTAGGGGTAACCATTTTTCCCATGAGCCCTTAGCCGAGATGACACATGCTCTCAACATATCTTCTAAGATTTGATTCACTCGCTCAGTTTGCCCATTGGTTTGCGGATGATAAGTAGAACTTCTTACTAGCTTAGTCCCTAATAATCCGTGTAAGTGCTCCCAAAAGTGAGCAGTGAACTGTGGTCCTCTATCAGAGACAATAGTACGAGGGATCCCATGAAGTCAGACTATCTGGTTGAAGTACAACTCCGCATAGTCGGTTGGACGAAAGTCTATGTGGACAGGAATGAAGTGTGCTGACTTGGTCAGATGGTCTACAATCACCCAAATAGAGTTAAAGTTCCTCTAAGTAGGAGGGAGTCCAACAATAAAATCCATACTTATCTACTCCCATTTCCAACCTGGAATAGAGAGTGACTGAAGTAATCTAGTTTTCATGTGCACAGCCTTGACTCGACAATAAGTGTCACACCTAGTCACATAAGCGGCTATCTCTTTCTTCATTTTGGTCCACCAAAATCGAGGCTTCAAATCATGATACATTTTGCTACTACCAGGATGAATAGATAATTTAGAGGAATGGGCTTCAGATATGATTTGATTTCTAAGCTCTCTATCCTTCGGAACCACTAACCTATCCTTGAACCATAACACGTCATTCTCATCTACCCAAAAATGTTTGGTTTCTTGCTCTTTCATCTTGCGCTTGATGTGGAACACACCGGCATCTATCTTCTGTAGCTCGATAATTCGACTCTGTAGAGTACAACTGATAGTGATGTTGTGAAGGACTGTAGGATGAAGGAGCTTCGACAAATGGACATCACTCTCAATCAATGAGTGGCAATGAGACTTCCTGCTTAAGGCATCCGCTACGACATTTGCCTTGCTAGGGTGATAGTGCACTTAGAGGTTATAATCCTTGATCAACTCGAGCCATCTTCTCTGATGCATATTCAACTCAGGTTGAGTGAAGATGTACTTGAGATTTTTATGATCAGTGTAGATGTTGCACACATTGCCAAGTAAATAATGTCTCTAGGCCTTCAAAGCATGAACGACGGCAACGAGTTCCAAGTCATGCGTTGGATAATTCACTTCATGCTTCCAAAGCTGGCGAGAGGTATAAGCAATGACTCTACCTTCCTACATAAGAACACCTCCTAACCCAATACCTGATGCATCGCAAAACACATCAAAAGGTTTCTCGATATCCGGTTGTGCCAAAACCGGAGCCGAAGTTAGAAGAGTTCGCAGGGTATGGAAAGCCGCATCACACTCAGGAGTCCAGACAAACTTCATGTCTTTTTGTAGCAACCGAGTCATAGGCTTGGCTATTTTAGAGAAATCTGGGATGAAGCGACGATAATAGCCAGCCAACCCCAGAAAACTCCGAACCTCATGCACCGAGATTGGAGCCTTCCAGTTCAACACTTCTTGCACCTTGGTGGGATCAACCATAATTCCACCATCGGACAACACGTGTCTAAGAAAAGGTACCTCATGAAGCCAGAATTCACATTTGCTGAACTTTGCATACAACTGGTGTTCTCGCAATCTAGTGAGAACCACCCGCAAATGTTCAACATGATCTTCTTCATTCTCAGAATAGACTAGGATATCATCTATAAATACCACCACAAATTTGTCCAACTCAGGCATAAACACCGAATTCATCAGATACATAAAATGTGTGGGGGCATTGGTCAATCCAAAAGACATAACAAGATACTTATACAGACCGTATCTTGTAGAGAATGCAGTTTTTGGAACATCCTCGGGCCGAATTTTGATTTGATGATAACCAGATCTGAAATCAATCTTAGAAAAGACTTTTGCTTTAGACAACTAATCAAATAAGATATCTATCCATGGTAGAAGGTACTTATTCTTGATTGTGACTGCATTCAAAGGCCTATAATCTACACATGTGTAGTGATTGATCCTTCTTCTTCACAAAGATAGCTGGGCACCCCCACGGAGATGAACTAGGATGGATAAGGCCTTTCTTTAGAAGTTCATTCAACTAGGTCTTAAGTTCGGCTAGTTCATTGGGAGGCATTCTATATGGCCTTCTAGAGATAGGAGCTGTGTCAGGAAGCAACTCTATCTTGAATCCACTTCCCGATCCGGGGGCAATCTGGGCAAATCATCGGGAAAAACATCTGGAAAGTCACACATGACAGGGATATCTGCCAGAGACTTTGCTTGCACCGCATTAGCCGCACAAGAAAGATTGATGTCCCTGGGTAGTTGCCCAGAAAGCCTTCCTGATTACTAGGATCTCTGAGCATGACTACTCTAGTCGATGTATCAATAAGCACCCCATGACTGCTCATCCAATTCATTCCCAATATCACATCGATCCCTAGCCCTGGTAAAACTACCAGATCAACTTGATAGCTTCGTCCCTCTATCTCAAGTTGTACGCCCCCGACTACAAGCTTGGTGGGGATAGTACCACTGGTAGCCCTAATACAATAACCCTCACCCTCAACAGTGTATGTTTTCTGCATAAACTTGGATGCAAATGTGGGACTAATAAAAGAATGTGAAGCACCCGAATCAAATAGTACAACTACAGGGTGTTGATCAACCAGAAACTTACCAACAGTGACTGCCTCCCCTGAAGGAACATCAGCAATATTTGTGTAGTGCACTTGCCCCTAACGGCCACCTTGGTTGAAATTCTTCTTAGGGTAAGGACACTTCCTTGCCTAGTGACCTATCTTGTTGCAGTTCCAGCATGGCATGTTGCTTGGAGGAACATTGGAGCTGCCTTGACTAGTAGTGCCCTTTGGAAGAGCAACTATAAAAGCCTTGCAAAATCCAGTCTTCCCTAGATTCTTCTTCTGCGGTGGGTGGAACTTAGCAGCTGATGTCGGAGGATGTAATGGAGCCTTATGTGTGTCTGGAGCTTTGGACTGTGAGGCACCCGCCTCATAGGCTCTCTTGTGGTTCTTTGAGGCAGCATATATAGCATTGTTGTTCTCTTGGGATAGAGCATCACTAACAAACTCATTAAAATGAGCACAGTTACAATTTCCCATAGTCTTCATCAATTTGGGGCTAAGTCCCCGCTTGAAACTTGTGATCTTCTTAGCATCGGTGTCAATAAACTCAGTAGCATACCTTGCAAGGCTATTGAAAGCCTACAGGTATTCATTCAAGCTCTTGCTCCCCTGGGTCAGCTTTATAAACTCTGTATGCTTGATCGCCATGAGACCAGGAGGAATGTAATTTCCCCTAAAAGCAGACTTGAACTGATCCCAAGTGATTTGGGCCTTAGCGGGCATAGTGGACCGATGATGACTCCACCAAATGCCAGCTGGCCCATGTAGTTGGTGAGATGCGTACTCTGTCTTCAGCACCTCAGTCAAGCGGAGCAGACGAAACTTCTGCTCGAGAGTATTCAACCACTCATCAGCTTGTAGAGGCTCCTCAGCCTTCTTGAAGATCGGGGGTTTCATGTTAAGGAAATCCTTGAAATCACTGTATTGGTTTGGTTCCGATCCTTGGCGTGGACCACGACCATCCCGATTCGCAATCGTACGGAGGGCCTCGGCCATAGTGTGCTGTCCTTCCACAAGCATTTCTATCAATTCCGTTGGTGTGGGTGGTGGTGGCGGTGGAAGATCATCATCATCATCACCCGCACCGGCGGAACGAGTACGAGGCATCTGCAACAATGCGCAACCAGTAATTATTGATGATGTTAGCACCTTGGAGAGGAACAATGTAATTACGCCAAACTGAAATTACTAGAGAGAATGTAAAATTCATGTAGTAAAACAGCGGCAATAATTCATTCTCCAATCACCACATCATCAGTTAGATTACCAGCGCCATTCGCAATGTTAGATTACCAGCGCCATTCGCAATGCATTCCAACATGACAAGTTAAAAATTCACCAACTAAGATAAGCATCCCAAAGGGAGCGGATTAAGGTACATTTCATGCCAAGTTCGAATTAAAAGGTACATCCCACATCACCATTTGATGATTGACCAGAGAGATTATCCTTCAAGGTAAGCATAAATAACCGGATAAGCAATTTATAAGGGAGGGAGTAATGCAATATGAATGACATGAGTGAATTTGATACATGCACGTTCTGTACGTCCTCACAAACCTATTAAAATTTAAGCTTTAGCGGAATATACGGTGGCATACATACGTTCTCTCCATTTGCGATAACTAGTCGATCTACACGGTACGTTGTTAGCGTACCTGCAGAAACTTCATTGCAGCCCAACCCAACAAGATATAATGCTAATTACACAAGCAGTAACTAAGATACTCTCCATATATACATTCCCATATATATATACTTCGATATCCAAACTACCCGACAAATGTACCCATAATTAAGTACCTTCATATATACATGTATGCAACATGTAAATACTCCAGTAACCACAACTAGCTCTCCCCTAGACCGACGGTTGGACGGTCATGCTCTCACAACTCACACTTACCTTAGCGTAGAGGCAATTGATCCATACATTACCATTCAAACGAATGGCATCCATGCAATATCACGCCGCATGGACGACGAAATAGAAACAATCAATTCCCCCAAGTTAGTAATTATATATAAGCCACCTAGAAGTCCTTAAGTGGGCTATAAAGGATGTGATCACCAGTATACCATAAAAATTTTGATTTTTGAATACTCATATATAACTATAAGTTGGAAAACCGTTTTTACAACAAAAACTTTTGTTTTAAATAGCCATAAAACATGTTTAATGTTGAATCTAGCTCTGATGCCAGCTGTCACAGAACTGACCAATTTATAAGAGCACAAGTACAAAAACAATCGCTGAAACGATCAAATTCTCGAGCTTGAGCCCATATAAACCCGGTAGTCAAATGAAATCTCGAAGGATTTCAAACCAACTTGCATACAACCAAGATCACAGTAATTTAACATAACATATAGTACATTACAATATTTTGCAGACGTTCGCAAATAGATTACATCATCACAGAGTCATCGTTATTACAAAACAAGTCTTGTAAAACATGCGGAAGCAAATAGTTTAACTTACACACCCGAGTTCAAATACACATACTGGTTCGCTGATCACAGCCCGCAAAAGCATTCAGATAAGAGAACAGAGATCATGCCCATGATCTAGTCTTCATCACCCGTCAGGTGGAGACAATACTTATAGAATCCCTAATATAGAAGGTCATCTGCAACAAGAGGGAATAAACCCTGAGTACAAGAATGTACTCAACTAGACTTACCCATTCCTGAACTTAAATAGGATTCCAGTGCGATATCTGGACAAGGAAGGATATATAATGCAGCAATTGGTTCCAACCAATTCCTATACTTAATGCAGCATCAACAATAAAAGATACTCAATATATTTGTAAAGACATGGGAGACTTATAATGCTCCGAGGCTTGCCTTTTATGAACGCGGAAGGCTGATGGTCAGGGCACTCGGGCAACTCCTCCGCGGCGACTGCTTTGTTGGCTTCCTGCACCTCAGGTTCCTCCTCCTGATTGGCTCCCTCGAACTCCAGCAATGTCACTCCCTCCGGCACACCTATTGCATGAATGTGCAAGATAAATATCATGGATGCACATGAATGAATGTCAGGGATGCTCGGGGAATGCGCATGTTCGCTGTAGTTTGCATATTCCAACTTAAGCCCTATTCAAATCACTTTACTTTCCAAGTTTATACAACCTAATGTATAATTGCTCATCTTCAGTTAATGACCTAGCACCTGCACCTAAGCATATTCTCAAGTTAGGCTAACCCCTAACAATCAATGGAAACATTGCATCAAGCATACACTCAAGCATTTGTATTTCAGCAAAATGAAGACTATGTAGCGGTGCAGTAAACTAGCCATAACTAGAGATGTATAAATCCAAATGACATGCAACAAGACAATCTAGAAAGCTTATGAAATTATATACAATTCATTTTTAGACCTGAAAGCATGATTCAAACCTTTACCAGGTCGAATTCATAAATCAACAGAACTCTGCCCTCACATGGCAGAGAGTAAGCAAAACAGGAACCTAACTTTAAATAGATGTAGTTTCTAAACTACTGGGCCAAATGCCCTCAAATTTTGACATGAGCTAGATATATAAATTATCTACAACTTTTGTATTCATCATATTCCCAGCAAATCAAAATATCATGGGGAACTTTCCAAAGTCCCCAGATCTGTCCAGAAGGACATAATGCAAACAAATAATTATTAACTTATGATATAAACACATAATTGGATAAAACCAACTTTACTACCTCATCACACATATGACAAGAACACCAGAAAGTAGGGTGTTCATCCCCAAAACATTTCTTTTAATACATTTCTTAATTTATTTAATTAATTAGAGGAAATAGTAAACATATATGAAAACTACACTATTAAATCTTCAAAAATTACAGTAGACACTACATGCCCTAAGTAGGCTACCATAAAAATTTCACACCATTTGAGTAAGTATAACAACCTACACAAAAATGGTAAGGCAGAATGGCTTAAAATGGCATAATTAGGAAACCTTAGTGAAAAGTGTCAAGGAACAGATTTCATATTTTCCCTAGCATCCTTAAGGTACTAGGACATTCTCCAACAAATTTCATGGTCATTGGATTCATAGATAAATTATAAAATTCACACAAGTATCCACCAATGATAAAAGGAAAATCTATAACTCAAAAACTACACATGCAATTACTCTTAAATTTTTACCAGAGCTTCTACTATACAAGACTAGCTTACCCACAAAATTTAATAATTTTTGGATCACAGAAACTCAAGATATGATTTAAACAAGTTTGCATGCATTCAAAAACACTTTTCAAGTTCCTATTTAATTCATCCACATTTTCCACTACAAGTGTTCATGTCATATTTTTACTAAATACTAGACTTCACTATGATCCTAAAAAAATTGGAAGTACTCAATTTGGATCTACCAATTTGGAGATATAAATTTCACAAAACAGCACTAAAACTGGAATTATTTGAACTAGCTTCTACTCAACGGTCACTGACGTGTGGGACCCGATTGTCAGCCGGACCTACCGGTCAGCGAGACAAAACAGGGGAGGCGGCATTCGACGGTGCGGCGGTGGTCTAGCTCGTCGACGGCGAGGACTCCGGCGACACCACGGCTACCTACATGATCTACGCGAGGAGAGGAACCGATTGGTGCTACCAGCTAGAGCTACGACCTAGCGGAGGGGGCTCGTCACCGGTGAAGGTGGCACGGCAGAGCTGCGACGCGAGGCGCCGATGACGGTGAGCCCTTGCCGCCTCACCCGAGCTCGGTATGAGCTCCACGACGTCACTACGGAGCTGTCCAAGCAGAGATAGGAGGACGAGGAGGTCTCGGTGGTGGGTGGCCGCGGTGAGCTCCGCTCCGGCGAGGCGCGGCCACGGAGACGGCGGCGGAAAAACAGCCAATGGCCCTCACCTAAGGCACGGATGGCTCGGCTAGGTGGTCGACGAGGTATAGGAGGACACGGCGGAGCTTTGGTTGGGACGGTGGTGGCTGTGGTGCAGTGGTGAGCAAGCTCTGCGATGGCGCAGTTGGAGCGGCAATGGCGGAGCGGCTTGAGCTCGCTTGCTGCGTGCGGTGGAGGCGAAGAAATGAGAAATGGGCTGACGAGCTGGTCAAGCAGGCGCGCGGAGTGTTCACATCGTGGCCAGCAACACCAGGACGGCCGCGGCACGTGGCCTGTGCATCAGGCGACCGGCGACGAGTGTCACCCACGCGTCGGACGTTTTCTGAAACGGTGATCACTGTAGCTATCTGAACTTTTTGTTTCAGTGCTCAATGGTGCCGACTAATAGGCGAACTTTGACGGTAATTATCTCCTAATCGGCTCGGCCAAATTCTAATCTAGTTGGACTACATGATAGAGCTAAGTGAGTACTCCAAATGACTCAACATAAGCTCGGGCTAATTCACCATGGATTTCCATCTACAAGGTTCCAAAGTCGACTTCATGAAACTGGAAAGCAGTTCCAACACTTAGAAAATTTCCTGAGTTTCCAAATAGACCTCAAACTGACTTGTGGGCTATTTTTGAGCATGTTCTACACATTTTCATGAGATGGTCATAAAATAACTTTTGTTGCTCATATAATTTTCTACAACTTTGCTTTAGGTTGCTCAGACATGCAAACATCCTAAGCTACACTTTTTAAACAGTCAAACGCAGGAGCTCTAGGGGTCCAAATTGGTCAAACCATGACTTGGAAACCTAATTAGGCAAAATGATCAACATGAACCTTGTTCCTAATGACATTCTAAGTATAACTAAGTTGCTTAAGAGAATTATTAGCCACACCACACATTGGTCACACCAAAATCAGGCATCATAGGCATTGAAACAAGGAAGACCAAGTGAAGTGTTACTTTTGTTTCAAGGCCATGTTTCATATGTTTCATGAGTGTGTTGCATAGTACTACTAACCATGTTTCACTAAAGTGAGTTACACATGTTGCACTTGAGTGTTGCACACTATTCTTTTCATAAAACAAACACACATGAAATATAACAATATGTTGCAATGTTTCACAAGCATGTTTCATGCAATATAAGCTCATGAATGGATGAATGATGCTCATGTTTATGAAATGCAAGTGCAAATGTGGAAGCCAAACACCTCGGGGTGTTACACTAAGTCCCACACACATCTAAAAACATCATCATGTAAAGGACATGTTAGATAATAAAGAGCACGGTGATCAAGTTGTAAGCAATCCTCTTACGCTTGGGTTATGTTGTCCTTATCCAAAGCATCATTAGAAAAACCAACAACAATGATCCACCATGCCTTGGGACCCAATTCATGGAAATGATCAAGCATATGATGTTTCCACCGTGTATAGTGTGTGCCATAAAAAATGTGTGAGTCACAAACAACTTCTAACACAAAGTTCACCATCCTCTCGGGTCGGTAAAGACCACAAAAGAGAGACCTAGCTTTGGTACCACTTGTAGGGTCAAGATGGTGACTAGAGGGGGGGGAGAATAGTCATTTCTAAAACTTAATTGTGTCGGCTAATCGAAACAAGTGCGGAATTAAAACTATCGGTCTAGCTAAGACTACACCTCTCTATATATGTTCTCTAGCACCTTGCAAAGATCCTAATTAAGCAACAAAGGTGCTGGGTTAACTAGAGCTCACCTAACCAATTCTAGGAGCAAAGTCACACAAACCTATGCCGCTAGTATTTCAAGCAATTAGGGAGCTCCTACACATGCTAGTAACCAAAAGCACAAAGCCAACTAAGCTCACTAGCAATGCTCAATAACAAGGCAACCAATACCAAATTAGAGAGCGCAAATACTTAGCTACACAAACTAAGCAAAGTGACTAACAAGGTTACACAAACCAAATTAGCCATACAAGTGAGCTACTTCTATGCTACACAAGCAAGAATGTAACTAGTGAGCTACACAAGCTAACTAATTACAAGAGCAACTACACAAGCACAATGTATATAAAAGTAATCACAAGCTTGTGTAAGGGGATTGCAAACCAACAAGAAGAACAAGGTTGACATGGTGATTTTCTCCCGAGGTTCACGTGCTTGCCAACACGCTACGTCCCTGTTGTGTCAACCGCTCACTTGGTGGTTCAGCAGCTAATTGGCATCACCCGCCAAGCCCGCACGTTGGGCACCGTAAGAACCTTCCCCGAAAGTGAGAGTAGCTCAATGACATGCTCAACTAGAGTTGCTCTTCACGGCTCTCGCGGGGCGAGCACAATGCCCCTCACAATGCTCTTCTCCGGAGCACCGCACAAGCTTCTTGCGGGCTTCGACGAAGACCACCACCAAGTTGTCTAGGAGGTGGCAACCTCCAAGAGTAACAAGCACCACCGGCTTGCAACTCGATCACCTAGTGCCACTTGATGCAATTTCACAATGCAACACACTAGAATCACACTCACTCGCAATCGATTCGCACTCTTACAAGCACAAGTGAGTTAGAGGGCATCCAAGCACTCCTACACAAAGCCACATAGGCGTGAGGGTGCTCAGCTACCAGCCCAAGGCCGGCCACACACTCCTTTTATAGCCCCAAGGGCTAAAATAGCCATTACCCCTTCACTGGGCAAAACACGCACTGACCGGACGCGCAGGTCGCAAAGTCCAGTCGCTAGGATGACGCCACGCATCCCCTCCTTTTGAAGCCGATCATTGGGCTTCAATGGCTAGCTCCTGCGTGCGCATACTCTTGACCGGACGCGCCTAGGCTGAGTCCGGTTACCAACACATTTCTGCACAACTGATCGAACTCGCATTTCTCCTATGATTGGACTCGACTCTCCCAGCGTCCGGTCACTTACAGAGAGGTTCTAGAGATGTTTTCAGCGACCAGACATGTCTGGTCATCACTGACTAGACTCTCCGTGCGTCCGGTCACTTCTGGACACGCTAAAAACACTGACCAGCTGTGACCAGACTCGTAGGTGCTGACCGGATGCGCAGGTCGCAGAGTCCGGTCATAGACCTTTCAGCGCTAAAATGACTATAACTCTTAGCTCTGAACTCCGATTTTGATGATCTTGGACATTTTGGAAAGCTTACTCAGAGGGCTACACATCACACATGGATACTTGATCCAAATCACAATGGATCAAAGTAGTATTCCAATCCAATGATGATCCTATAGTTTGGAGTACACCGAAAAACCTTTTTCTCTTCTCTAAGTTGATTCACAACAACTCTAACTTCTCCTTTGCAAATGTGCCAACATCACCAAGTGTGCACCACCATGTGTATGTGTGTTAGCTTTTCACAAACATTTTTCAAAGAATTAGTCACTCAACTTGCCACGCCACTCGATCCTAGCGATGATGCAAAGTTAGATCACTCGAGTGGCACTAGATGACCGATATGCAAACAAGTTTGCCCCTCTTGATAGTATGACCATCTATCCTAAACCCGGTCATCAACTTCTATACACACCTATGACCGGTGAAATGAAATGCCCTAGGTTATACCTTTGCCTTGCGCATTCCATTCCATCTCCAATGTCGATGCAACACATGCACCAACATGATCAATAATGATATGATCCACTTCATATCATCACGTGATCATATTGGTTCATCGATCTTGACTTCACTTGCTTTTCACCGTTGCCTTCATCCATCGGCGCCAAGTCTTGCTCAAGCTTCACCGCCATGCGGTCCATCGCTCCAAAGCCTACGACTTGCCCTTCATGCTTGCAACCGGTCCATCAAGCCAAGTCTTATCTTGATCTTCTCCACCTTGATCACATGACTCAATGTCATGTCTTATGTGCAATATGCTTCTTCATTATCACATGTGTGAGCTTTGCAATATCTCCAAACCATTTTCACCTTCACGACATATGTTGCTCACACACATGTATTTGTAGACTAATCACCTGTGTATCTCACATAAACACAATTAGTCCACCTAGGGTTGTCACTCAATTACGAAAACCACACAAGGACCTTTCAACAGCCTTGACAATTGTGTCGCCTGGGTACAGAAACATGGTTGGACAGTTTTAGTACACATACTTAATACCAAATGGATAACAAATTGTACCATTCGAGTATCTTACCATGTATCTTTGAAGTGGGGCTCTCTGTAGTTGTGTGTCATCCCTAGTGGCAATGTCGTACACATCTTCGATCATATCTTCCTCGTTGTCCTCGTCAATCGCCTCCTCAGTGTACGAGGGCTTGATATGTGTCCTCGTAGACTTGTGAAGCCACCGCATGTACTCGTCGAAGGTGTGCTGGTCGTGTGGGGGACCCGCATCGACCGACTGTCGGTCCCTGGTCTGCCACAACTGGATGTACGCATTGTGTGTCACACGCTAATCCTTGGTCTTGTACCTCTTCCTACGGTCATACCTATAATAAAACGATTGTTAGTTGTACCATACACACCTCTGAATTGTAGCTTTGTTATTAATTGATAACGCACCCGTGCAATTCTTGGTTGGTAGAGTAAAGCGGTGGTGGGTAGCCTATCATTCTTCCAAACTGGCTGCAAACCCTGATAGGCAAGTGAATCTCGACCACATGGTAGAAAATAAGAGGGACGTTGCAGCGATACTCGTCTGACTCATCCCTAGTGACAGGACTCAGATAGTCCTGGAGCTCCGGAGCATCCCAAGGACACCAATGCACCTAAACATTTCGTAATTAAGTTAGGTTATGATATAGTGTACATCGAACAAGACACATGTATGATAGTAAAGAGAGCGTAACCTGGTGCTGTGTCAGGACGTCGAGACAGTCCGTGTACTCCATGTACTTGCGCCTCGCATTTCCTCTAACTAACTCTGCTTGCGTCTAGATATACAGAGCTGTAGGCAGTGTATGCTGCCGTTCCAATGCTGCATTGAACACAATAATGAATTAGCCATTAATAATTTCATCATATGTAACTGCCTCGAAGAATATAGTGAAACGAAGTACTTACATGAAAACTAGTAACAAGGGGCCTCCCAACGGGCCATCGTTCCCAACACCAAACCTGTAGTAGGTAGGAGCAACCCCCAAGGTTCGCATACCCTGAGGTGCGACGGCAGGCAATGCATAGCTGTCGATATGTCCATGCCAGGACTGCCCTGCCCCAGCGGTACGCTACTATGTTATCCCACGGCTGGCATAGTATATCAAGAAAGATCCAGTTGATGGTGTTACCCGAGGTGTCTGGGAATAGGAAAGCACTAAGGAAGTGCTAGAGCCACAGTCTAGCGAACCTGTCGATCTGTGCCTCATTAGCCTATGGGTCCAAGTAATCAAAGCGTTCTGTGATCCACGACGACGAAACACCAAAACTTTTCCTAAAATTCATCAAAGAAAATGAGACCCGATGGCTGCAGAAAAGCAATGCAAGTATTAAATAGGCTTGAATTGCTCACTTATTTTTCTTGGAAACCTCATCGTCCGGTGGAAGAAAGCCAGTGTACTAAGCCACCAGCTCCCTCCAGTGATCGTTGTGAACTATACCTGTCACTGGAAGTCCCTCCAACCGAAGGCCAAAGATAGCCTTCACGTCCTGCATGGTCAAGGTCATCTTGCCGCAAGGTAGGTGGAACATGTAGGTCTTAGGCCTCCACCTGTTATAAGAATAGAACGACTGTTAGTTACCTCAAATTTATTATAAGAATGTTTACGTACAATGAAGGTACTCGCACCTGTCTACAACTGCAGTAAGTAGTGCTGGGTCAAGGGGCGGAAGATCATGGTTGACATCACGGACAAGCTCGAGGAAGCTGGCACGCCGTATGTACGACGCGTAACGCTCGTCCCACTGGTGCGCCCTGGTGTGTGTGCGGGGTCTCAAAGGAGGCAAGGGCACCTCTATGTCGGTGTTAGTCAAGAAGTGTGCTCGGTGCGGGTCGTCGTACTCCACCTCAAGAAGGGGGTACAACTGGTGCTGCGTGGGGGGCATCCTGTTACAAATTGATAAACAAAGGGTTAGAGTATTCAAATTAACAATATTTAAATTAATATTATATAGCATTGCAAAATTTGAACTACTTGTTATGCAATAGGAACATAATATGAAAGCACATGTATATATTTAAAGTAACATTAACAGGCATATTAAACAACTTTACTAGAAAAATAAGCAATTTCTATATATGGACCTGCTGCCCTCGTCTTCTATGCCTGTGGGCGTCCGTGGCGTGGCGGGCAGCCACCGTGCGTGGCCGAAGGGCGCGATGGGCGTCCGGAGGGGGTGGCGCACCGGCGTTTGTGGCGTGGCCGGCGCGTGCGGGCACAACAAGCACCAAAGAATAGGGCGGTGGCATGGCTTCTTGATGCCCCAGCGGTGATCTGCTTGCTTTGGGGCGGAGACCACACGCGCACATAGTAGGGCGGCGGTGTGGCTCCCTTTTGTGGCCGCCAGCGAACTCATGAAGGAGCCCGACGACGCCATCTTAGTTCTTAAGGTAAGTAAAAAGCATCTTACTGATCTTAGGGTTGGGGATTGTTACCGGATTTTTCTGTAATTTGCATTCCTAGGATTCGGATTTGGACAAAAACTGGGGCTTAGTGTTGAAGTTGATTCGACTCCCCTCCTTCTCGGTGCTTAAGAAAACCCTATATTCTAATTTGGTTTAAAGAACTTTGAATTGGATAAATCCGAGGCTATTTAGATCTTAACCAAACACTAATTAGGTCTTAGGGTTAAGAATTAGGCTAAGCGGCTTCTCGGATACCAATTTTTAGAACTTATACTTAGACAAGATCTTAATTAACCTAATTACATGAACGCATAAACCTAAATTAGCACTTAATTAGGACTTTAATCAATCTTACTTGCTTGAAGATGCACCTAGGGTCGTGATGACCTTCGTCTTCTGGATGCAGGCACACTGTCGTCGGATGTAGAGTCGCGGTATGGTTCTGGGCATCGTCGTCATGGTGGCGTGTGGGCGCGGAGGGCGCGGCGGGCAGGCAGAGGATGGCGGCTCGTGGGCGATATTTACCTGGGACTGCTACGCTGTGAGGGATGGCGCGGCACTGCCGCGCCAAGATCGGTGGCGCGATAGACCCTGCCACGTCACCGGTCAGCGCCCTGGTCGTCGCCACGTCATCCCTCTCGCCGCACCACCACGCATGGCGCGGCACAGACATTTTGCCGCGCCAAGGAAATAGGCGCGGGCAAAAGTGTTAGTTTTGAAAAAAATAGAGTTAGATTTAAATTTAATTTAAAAAAAGTGTTAAAAATAAAAAAAATCACCACTCGCAAGTGTTATCAGCCGCTTTTTTTGGATATGCTTCCGGTAGGGTGTCCGGCAGTCCAGACGACACCCTTTGCTATTAAAAACAACAAAAGCTATTGTGCACGGGGATTGCGGTCGTGGGGAGATAGCGACCCTGCCGGCATGCGGCCTGGCCCAAGGTGCTTTTTTTCTTTATTCTTTTTTCTTTTCATGCATCAATTTATTTTTATTTTTATTTTTTTGTTTTTATCTATTTTTTAGGATTCTTTTATTTTTTATTTTTATCCTTCTTTTATTTATACTAGCAAATATGCACGTGCGACACGCACGTATTTCTTAAAACCATTTGAAATGCAATAGAAATGTCAATTGAATTGTCGATATACAATAAAAGTAGATGCCAAGTGCTTATTCGATTTGATCAAATCGTATAGAACAAGGTTCAAATCTAAGGCAAACAATCATCAATACACAAAAGTTTCGGCGTGGTGCTTGTGCATGAACGTGTCATGCATGATACATCAAGTTCAGGTGTTGGCTTCAGCTACGTCTTATGACGTGAACGCAAAATCACAGTTGGGCCCTGTTACGTCGCATGTGGCTATTGGACCAAACGACTAAAGACCTGGACGCGTTGGATTCAGCTGAATTAGATTAGTTTTACGTGTGCATATAGAAAGGCCATGCATGATAACTGGGTAGGACATGCTTAGGGGCTAGCCGTGACCGAGAGGGAGTCAAGCTGTGTGATTAAGTCCATTGCGCAGGTGTACGTGATCGAGAGAGCGGACCTAGGATTTTATCATAGGATATGCCTCACATCTTACGCAATTCGAATAAAAAATATTTAACAATTCAGTAAAAACCATTTATTGATTCGATAAACAATTGTAAATTAGCAACATAATTTATTATACATGCACTAAATAACATAATAAATCTTAAATTCACCAAATTACAATAGAAATAGTTCAAATGCATTACTGATTACTTACGATACTAAACATCTGACTTTTTTTTTTTGCCGCTTTCTCAATGTCTCGATATATCATCTTCATCCACCTAAAATATCTTGCTCAGCGAATGTGT
The DNA here is from genome assembly GCA_904845875.1 of Miscanthus lutarioriparius. Taxonomy (NCBI): domain Eukaryota; kingdom Viridiplantae; phylum Streptophyta; class Magnoliopsida; order Poales; family Poaceae; genus Miscanthus; species Miscanthus lutarioriparius. The sequence goes on from CAJGYO010000006.1 coordinate 84,715,873, forward strand.
ATATTATTGTAGCATAATGTAAAAAGCAATGATAGAATCGTAGTCCGTAAAAAACTCGGAAGATATATTATTTTCTAATACTACGAAAAAAGTAGTTGATTCTAAGTCTTCACGGCGTGAACAAGTTCTGAAAGAAAAAAAAACAGATGACTCACGACAACAATTACAAGCCTGATAGTCTCTTTGCGTGAGATCTATTTGCACAATTTCACTTCAAGTCTTCATGGTGCAGCGGGGCAGGCGGGTAGTAGGCCGGCAGCGGCTGGGGAATAGCAGGGCGGCAGCCGGCACCGGCATGGCCAGAACCCAAAGAGCAGACCGCCAAAGGCCAGAGGGAGATTGGGAGACGGACGGGACGTCGGGACGCCGCCGCACTGCCTGCCCACAGGAAGTAGGATCGATCGATGATCAACAATAGGGATCGCCTGTGCCCTGCCCGTGCGTGAGATCGATGATCGACAATAGAGTCCGCGTCTTGGTGGATCGATGGAGTCTCGAACTGAGCGAAGACGTGCGCATGCGTGACTGCGGCGGTCTCCGATGCATCCTATATACCCCCGGCATACCTGTATGTCCGCCGCTGTGGAGAGGGAGTTGAGCCATGGGATTGAGGAGGCGTGAGTAAGATCTCGGACAACGGAAGAATCATATGACATGGTGTCTAGATCGAATGGTTTTCATTGAGGGAGAGTAAGATCTCAGACGACGGAAAGGATCATATGAAACGGTGTCAAGATCAAATGGTCATGAAAGAGGGATAGCCCCACAAATTATTCGCTTTTTTATAGTGTGATATTTCTTTTTTAGTTTTTTATTTTCATTTCTTTTATGTATTTTTCTTTTCATTGAGTTTACTTTAGTTTTCATTTTTATTTGTCAATTCAGTTTTTTGTTTTTTCATTGTGTCTTGTTTAGTTTTCATTTTTGTCGGTTTCAGCTAAATTTTGTGGTTGTCATTTTCAGTTTCAGTCACATGTTTCTGGTTTTTTCATTGTATCTACTTTAATTTTCAATTTTTATTTGTTAATTTTAGTTTTATTTTTCGGTTTTAATTTTCCTTTTAGGTTCGAATGCCTACTTTAGTTTTAAGTTTTATGTTTCAATTTTTTGTTTTTCATTTTTCATTCTCAGTTTGGGGTAGCTATTTCAGTTTTTCATTTTTTCTTTTAGGTTCGAATGCCTTTCTAAATCCTACATATTAACTATTCTTCAATATTTTTTGTTTTTAAATATTTTATTTTTTGTTTCAATGTTTATTTTAGTTTTAGTTTAATGAGTTATGAGTTCCATTATTTCATTTTCATTTTCAGGTTCGAATGCCTTTATAAATTCTACATGTTAGTTTTATAAAAACTTGCCTCCATACTTTGGCAGCTTATGCAATCAATTTGCCCCTTAAAGGTGTAGCTTATCTTATTTTGAGCCGCTACTCTTGTATTTCTAATAAATGTCCCTCCAATTGTCAGGTAGTCATGTTTCTTAGCTTATACAGTGAGTCATATAATAACTTGCCCCTCCAGTTAGTAGCTTATGCAATCTTTGTTCTAATAATTTGCCCCAAAGTTGTTGTGTCGCTACTCTCGTTTTTAATAAATGCCCCTAGTCGCAGCAAGTCATGTTTTTTGGCTTTTGTAATGTGTTGTATAGTAACTTACCCACCTAGTTGGCAGCTTACGCAATACTTGTTTTAATAATTTGCACCTTCAAGTTGCAACATGTCTTGTTTTGGGCCGCTATTCTATCTTTATGTAAATACTGTATAATAATTTTATTATATTCCCATGATAACAATCGATGTGCTACTATATAACAACTTCAGTATCTTTTTTAATAACAACTTTAGTATTACACGGTGATAACTGATTTGATAAATCTTCTAGCATATATTTGCACATAAATTGTTAATAAAATAAAATTCTTTAAAACATAGTGACGAGATCCTAACATATAGGTATGTTAAGCCTCAGGTCCAATGATTTCCGAAGGAAGAAGACCCCCCGACCGATGTAACACCCTAAGTGTTAGCCTTGCATAAATTGACTTGCATAGCATGAGCATCAAGCATTCATATATGAGCATTTTTAATTGAAACATGAGATTGAAACATATGCAACATTGCTTGTTATTTCATGTTTCTTGGAATATATGCATATGATCATGAGTGAATACATGTAAATGATTGTGTGACCTTGCAAATAGCTTAAACATGTTTAGAGTATCATTATGAACAACTTTGGTATTCATGGCTAGGGCTAAATGGATCACTAAGTCATAGTTCATGAACAAGTCATCATTTGAATGTACTAGGTTTGACCATGTTTGAATCATATGATAGAGGCTATGCATGTATATAGTCACTAAAACAAAGTTGTAGTAATTGCCATGGAGAACAACTTTTATTTTTGGGTCAGGAGATAATGAAGTGCATAGCTTAGTCTTTTTGAGCTCACAAAAATCAACAAATAACTGTTTTCAACACTTAGCAATTTTTGCTAAGTCTGCCTCCACTGATAGCACTGACACGCTAGCTTTGAGATGATGTAACTTGGTTTTGGTTGCGAATTAGCACGAGTTCATTGAACAAGAATTGGAGCTGGTACTTCGGGCTACAAAAGTCATTTAGATCATTTACGCTTTGGAGCCACGGTTTAGATGATACATCGACGTGAAAACTCGCTGTCAGGCCTTGCCATCGGGTGACTAACGAACTGAATCGATTGATTTAGTGGCCGACCGCCGCCAGGACTCGCGCGCCGCGTGGAGGCCAGCAGCGGCCGCGCGTCGCCGGCGTCCTGCCCTGCGCGGCAGAGCCAGGCCTAAGCCGACTATAACACCCCAGCACCACCCGCTCCAACCCAGCGCCCTCATTTCCCATTCTGGTTCCCTCCTTCGCCTTTACGCGCAACCGCCGCAGCCGCCACCGCGCCGAGAGTCCGCCATCGCCATTGCCGGTCACCAGCGTGCCTCGCCACTCCTCCGTCATCGCAGCACTCCACCGCCACCCCAGCAACTCACTGCATCCACCCGTGCTCGCTGACCGCGCTTGGTAAGCCACCGCACCGCACAAGAGCTCGCCGGAGCTCCGTCGCCGAGTCCGTCGTCGTGGCCACACCATTTCCGTCCACCATTCTTGGTGTTTTCTTGTGCGCTAGGTTCTCCATGGTTAGTAGATGCTCGTACATGCGTTTGATTGGGCCGCCGAGGTCATCGCCGGTGTACCGCCATCGTCCTGCCCCGCTGTGCCGCCATGAGTGTCGCCACCGTGCGTAGCTCCGACGAGAGGCTCGACCAAGTAGGTCAATAGGTCCAGGAGGTCGTGGGAGTCATGCCGTGTAGATGTCACCGCCGGTGAAGCTCGCCGTCGACGAGCCGTGGCCGCGCAAGCTTGCGCAGCGCCGCTGCTCTGTTTCGTGTCACTGACGTGTGGGGTCTACTATTTTGTGGGTCCCACCGGTCAGCGATAGTAGAGAGTAGGATAGTTCATTTAATTCTAGATTTCATGCTGTTTTGTAATATTTAGATCTCCAGTTGTGTAGATCCAAATTTGTTGGTTCAAATTTTGTTATGATCTTGATGAAGTGTAGTGTTTAGGAAAAATATGATATTAGCAAGTGTAGTAAAGTTTCTAGAAGATTTAAAATGAAACTTGAAATGTGTTTTTAACTGAATGTAAACTTGTTTATTTTATATCTAGAGTTGTTGTGCTCCAAAAATTATGAAATTTTTATGGTAAGCTTTTCTTGATTAGTATAAGATCTGGTAAAAATTTCGTAGTCATTGCATGAGTAAATTTTTAGTTAGAGATTTTCCTTTTATAATTAGGAGATCCTTGTATGAATTTTTATAAATTATTTATGAATCCAATATTCATGAAATTTGTTAGAGGATATACTAGTACCATATGTATGCTAAGAAAAATAGGAAATCTGTTGCTTGACACTTTTCAATAGGGTTTTCTATTTATGCTATTTTAGGCCTTTATGCCTTGTCATTTTTGCATAGGATGTTTTACTAAGTAAAATGGCATGAAACTTTTACCGTAGTCTATTGGTAGCACTAGTAAGCCACTATAAATTTAGAATTTATGATGTACATTTAGTATATGTTTATTATTTAACCTAAGTATCTAAATAAAATAATAAAGGCATTTAAATAAATAGTTTGGGCTTCACCATTATGTTTTCTTGAGTGTATTTGGTATGCTTAAACTGTTGGTAGACTTTGTGTTGTCAAACTTTGTGTGATTACATGAAGTAGAAGTATTGTTGCTTTATAATGCGAATAGGAAGAGTTTTTGGATAGATTCTGTAGTTTGATAAGTTGCATGATAAAAATGATGTTTGCTGTAAAAATGGTTAATAACAAAGTTGTAGATAACTTCATCATATATCTTGTGTTAAACTTTCAGGACCATAGGTCAAACGGTTTAGGAGTTATAGCTGTTTAAAGTTTGCATTTCTGAATTGCTTGCTCTCTGGAATTTCTGGACAACACTGATATGATTGCCTGTTTTGGCTAAGATAAGTTGTGAATTAGCTTTTGTGAATTAAATAAGAGTTGTATATAATTTTATAATCTTTTCAGAAAGTCTAGGATCACTGTATTTGGATAATTAGAACTCCAGTTATGAGTAAAACAAGTAGCTGCTGTTTTGTGATGTTGTAGATACATTGTTGAAGTAGTTAATTAAATAATCAAGAAGAGATATGCACCTACTCAGTAAACGTAATGCACTTGTTGTTACTTAAACCACATGCTATGAAGAATACTTACAAGAATGCACTCATCATGTGTCATCATGCTATAATTGTCAGCATGTATGCATTTGCAACATCTTATGCCATATTCATGCATCTAGGATCGACGGAGGAGATCACGTTGCTGGAAATAGGAGAGGAAGGAGACCAGTAGGAGATTCCTCAAGCCACAGCTCCCGAAGAAGAGGAGCAGATCCCTAAAGAGCTTCCGGAGTGCCCTGACCACCGCCCCACTTCCTTTCTGAAAGGCAAGCCCCGGGCATTCTAAGTCTCCCAGTGTTTTACAAAATAATCCTTGAATCATTTATAATTGATGCATTAGGTTGTAGGGGTTGTCTAGAGACACTTGATGCATGGAACTACCTTGTCCAGATATATACACCTTTCACCCTGTGTAGGTCCAGGATCGAATATATGCTTAGCCCTGCTTAGACCGGTAGAAGTCGGGTGATTTCCTGTCACCTGCGAGATATAGGTGGATACCGAAGCACGGTTGGCTATATTTGCTATCGTGGAAAAAGAACCATGGGGTAATGTAAATGGAGACCGGGCGGGATGTCGATAGAGAAGCAACAAGGCATGGAGGTCTTGGGTGTGGATCTATCCCTGTCTATGTCAATTAAGGACCATACCGTTGTTGGCACTTCTGACAAGATTGAACGCATGCCTATCACTTAGCTGGCCGGATAACTCGTTCCAACCACGAAGGCGAGTAGCTCAACTCAGGCTGGGCCCCGTTCTGTTGTGCGCTCCTTGCGGGGGTGATCAGACTGAGCCCAAGGGTAGGCTAGGCCTGAACGTCCTGGCATTTGGTGTCCCCAATTGTGCGGCGCTGTACGAACCCGCGAAATGTGTACCTGAGTTGTACCAAAGGTGACCTAAGGCTGCCTTTGCGCGGTATGCCTGGGTTTGTGTTAGGAATAAATTCCCAGCTGGTTGAAATCGATTCGAATCGCCGTATATCCTGGATAGTGAGAAACTTGGCTATCCCCAACATCGTAGTAATTGTACTATGAAATATGATGGTTCGGATAAACATGGAATTACAATACCTGCTATGGTTACTATTGTATGCTTTTAAAATGATATACCACATGTTTGGCACATGTTAGTTGCTAATTTAGAGATGGATAGTTATAATTAACTTGATAACGGAATCATAATGATGTAACTGAGTTAATCACTTTTATGCAAAATGTTGTCAAGCTATCTCCACTTATACAGCCTTGCATGATCCTTGGAGTCATTTTATTTCTGGTTTATGATGGGTAAGTTTAGCTGAGTACCTTCTCGTACTTAGGGTTTTATTTCCCATTGTTGCAGATGGCACTGTGTATCATGGTTATTGCAAGAGTTGCTTCTATCCCACTGTGGATGAGGAGTAAGCCTTGGGCAGGCTTCTTATTAATCCTTCTACATGCTTTTGTGGACCGTGATCGTATTTTGGCACTGTATTAAACTATGTTGGAAACTTTACTTTCAAACTTAATTTGCTTCCGCTTTTATCTATCAACTCGGTTTGGAATAATTGTGTTTCATACTCTGATGATGAAAATGTATCTATGAACTTTATGTAATATGTGACATGTATGTTGAATCATGTACGATCTTGGTTGTTGTAAATCGTTTATCGAGACCCGTTGTGGTACTTGACGGACTACCAGGTTTATATGGGTTCTAGTATGACAGTGCGTCTGCTTGCGGGCTGCCATTGTACTTGTACTCTTATAAATTGGTCGGTTCTGCGACAACCGATCCCTTTGGGATCGCCCGGGGGCTCGTGGGCTATGTCTATTGGGCACGCTCGCACGCACCCTCTAGCAAAGAGATCCAGCCGAGCTTGACTCGACCGCAACTTTCGCCTAGGGCTTGGGGGCTTCCCTGAGCCTTGGGCTCTCGATCTATGGCATGACCAAGCCCGGTCCTTGGCTCCTACCCGGCTAATGATGCCAGCCAAGGCCCAGACATAAGAAGACAAGCCTCAGGCTACCGATGTCCGGGGCCCCCCTGACACCGCTCTCTAGGTGTGCCCCTACCAAGTGCTCCACCGACAGGGTCACGTCCGGGGCGTGATACAAGAAGACAAAGCTTCCCACCACCAAGAAGACTCCAGAAGGTCTCACTCGGGGTGGCCGGTCCAAGTCAACACCACCTGACACGTTGAGTGTTAGAACAGAGCAGCCAGACGATGCCCAGGCTTCTTCGGCTCCAAGACACCTCGATGGCCCATGGCGCACTGCTGCAAGCCCCTCCTAGACTCCGGCGCACGTAGACCATAAACTAGAACCCCCAAATCGCCTTATACCCGACCTATCTCATTATATAAGGGATAAGGTCAGACCAAGAGGGGGAGCATCCTGATTCGATCACCAAACACTGCATTCCATTCCATCTGCCTCTGCTCTGCACCGAGAGCAAGACAACCTAGAGAGGGGCACTGAGAGCCCCTCCTCCACCGCATCCCGTCGTCTCCTTCCTCTCCGACGAGGGTGAGACTCCACCGGTGGTGAGGCAACCTTAGGATTAGCCCCTCTCCCCCTACCAAATCTTCTTCCTTTACACTCTGTTGTAACCCCCTAGATTTTGGGTGCTCTTGAGTATAAGGATCATCAACTGCTAGACATAGGGACCGAATTGGCCTGAACCACGATAAACCATTGCGTCTTCTCTACGTGATTCTTATGATCCTGAGTCCACCCGAGCCACCGAAGACCCCGTACTCTGACACTGACTTGAACAACATGCTTGCTGTGGTTTCGACCCCACGACAGCTGGCGTGCCTGGTAGGGGGCAGCATCAAGTGTGATTCTGGCTCTACGGTGGTCGGAGCCACCCGACTCGTCGCCAGAGCAAGCATTGTCCTAGATGGCAGTGTCCACTTCCCTAGAGAGTTCTCCATCGTGGCCAACACCTTCGCTCTAGGCCAGGTCCTCAACTTTGGGAGCCTAGATTACAACTCTTAGGAGCAGATCTCGTGGTTCTAGCCCGAACCCCACCATGATGGGCACCGGTGAGGTACTCCTGCTGCCTTAACGATTTTGGTACTACCTCCCAGACCTACCTTTTGGGATACAAAATGCGGTGGTGTCCTTCCAGCTGGAGTAGGAGCACCTCATCAGTCGTGAGGCGCCGTAGAGCATCATCCTCTCTGGCGTAGTAGGGACTAATGTCCCCTCGCTCTGCGCCTTCCTCGAGGTCCTCCGGGGAATGGACCGGAGTACGACTCCGATGACATCGACTATGACACCCCACCGTGCATGTGCTACAACATCGATGGTGATGATCTTGCTGAGGAGACACCTAGGCTCTCGCCACCAGACTAGAGTCCCTACAGCCGCATGACCTACCTTCAGGAGAAGGCGGACCACTTGCGCGCTTGGCAGGTGGACCTAGAAGCCGTCGAGGCAGAGCTCGAGCGCCAAAGGCAGGATTTTGCGTGACAACAAGCCCCATACCCTCTCGATGATGACAACGCCCGCATGGGGGCTCCCAGCAGCCTCTGCTTCCCCTATGCGGCGTACAACATGGCGGCCGCCGCTTGCCACCTAGAAAACATCTCCGACATGCCAGACCCGAAGACCAACAAGCGGTTGAATGAGGTGAAGTGGCTCCCCCGCATTGCCCTCGAGTAGTAGGCCAAGAGTTCAGCCTCTTGGTGCCACGCCGTACTCTCCTGGTCGTCCCAGACGATGGCCACTACCAACGGGGGGTGCTCTGACGTTCACACCCCATAGGCGGTGGGGAGCAGCGGCAACACCTTTGGCAATAGCTCTGACTGGCCGCGGACCCAGGGCGCCGAGCCCTGATAGGAGCGAAGGCATGACCTTTCTCCTCGGCGTCCCCTAGTGTGGCACCAGATCGGTGACGACCATGATGTCTGTGACACCATCTAGGCTAGGTGCCACACTCAGGTGTAGTCCCGTACCCCTGAGCGGTGGGGCGGGGGCCCCATCCCAGATCACTTTGGCCCCCTGGTGTTTGGGGCAGCGATCTAGGCAACCCCCTACCCTAGGTATTTTCGACCGCCGACACACATCTCCTAGTACAACGGTGAAGAGCAAGTGAAGTCAAGTTCAATGAACCAATAAGGTTATGTGATGATATGAAGTGGATCATATCTTTTGTTGATCAAGGTTGGTGCATATGTTGCATCAACATTGGAGAAGATGGAATGGAATGTGCAAGGCAAAGTAATAACCTAGGGCATTTCATTTCACCGGTTATAGGTGAGTAGAGAAGTTTATGATCAGGTTTAGGATAGATGGTCATACTATTAAGAGGGGCAAACTTGTTTGCATATCGGTCATCTAGTGCCACTTGAGCGATCTAACTTTGCATATGTGTTAGGATCGAGTGATGTGGTGAAACGAGTGCTAATCCTTTACAAAAATGTTTGTGAAAAGCTAACACACATGCACATGGTGGTGTACACTTGGTGGTGTTAGCACATTTGTAAAGGTGAAGAAGTTGGTGAAGAAGGAAAGGTGAAACCGGCTTGGGGTGCTACCTGGGTGGCACCGTCACCCCCTGTCTGGTGCACCCCACCCCACCCCCTGTCCGGTGCACCCCACCCCAGCGGCGATGACCGACTGGAGAAGGCTGAGAGCAGTTTGTTGGGGCACTGCCACCGCCTGTCATGTCTGGTGGCACTACCACCCCTAGGGCGGTGCCCATCTAATCTCAGTTCAGAGCAGGAGAGAAAGGGCGGTCATCGCCTGACTGGTGTGCACTACCGTGGGGATGGCGGTGGCACTGCTAGGGGTTGTCCGGTGGCACCACCACTTTTTACCCGAGGCTGGCTGTTTTGGTGGTTGAGCGAGGGGGTCACTGCCATGGTGACGGCGGTGCATCGCCCTAAAATTCCAGAGGCTGGGGATCTCGAGGAGTTGGCCCGGGTGGTCATCGCCACCCCCATGGCGGTGCACCGCCCCTAGCTAGCCGGTGACCAATACCCCAATGGCTAAGTGAAGTAGCTGTTGGAATTTGACCATTGGGGAGGACATCATCATGTCCGGTGCCAGGCACCGCCATGTCCGGTGCCCTCACAGAAACCAATAGCTTTGCTCCAATGACTCTATTTGGCTTGGGGGTATAAATAGAGGTGGAGCTCGGGCTTGGGCTAGTTGTTGAGCACCCTTAAGTATTGGTGGCTTGTGTAGGTGTGCTTGGGAGCCCTCTAACTAACTTGTGCTTGCAAGAGTGCGATCTGATTGCGAGTGAGTGTGATTCTAGTGCGTTGCATCGAGTGGCACTAGGTAATCGAGTTGCTAGCTAGTGGTGCTTGTTACTCTTGGAGGTTGTGACCTCCTACATAGCTTAGTGGCTTGCGACTCCATTGAAGCACGCGAGAAGGTTATGCGGTGCTCCGGTGGAGGATTTGTGAGGGGGTTGTGCTCACCCTATGGGGATCGCGAAGAGCAACTCTAGTTGAGCGTGTCATTGAGCTACCCTCACTTTTGGGGTAGGTTCTTGTGGTCCCTGAAGTGCGGACTTGGCGGGTGATGCCAATTAGCCGTCGAACCACTAAGTGAGCGATCGACACAACGGGGTTGTAGCTTGGTGGCAACCAAGTGAACCTCAGGAGAAAATCACCATGTCAACATTGTCTTCATCATTTTCTTGGTGGTTTGCATTCCGCACAGCACAAGTGTCGGGAACCTAATACCGGGGTACCCAAGGAAGTGGAACTAATAACCATCGAACATTAAAAACTCCCGAATGGACAAGAGCACCGCTGCACTTCTTGCCCGAATGATGGGAGTTTGGTTCCACCTCGCCCGATGCCCGTCGGCCAGCTCCACCTCCCCCGATGACTAGGGGATGGCTCCGCCTTGCCCGAGGGCTGAGGGCTAGACTCCGCCTCACCGGACCCCCGAGGGCTAGGCCCCGCCTCGCCCACCCCGAGGGCTAGGCTTCGCCTCGGCCAACCTCCAAAGGCTAGATTCCGCCTTGCCCGATAGACCTCGCCTCGCCTGATGTCCAAAGACTGGCTCCACGTCGCCTGACAACCGCACCTCGCTCCCTCATGGTGATAGGCACAGGGTAAGACAAGACATTCGGGTCAACCATGGCATCGAAGGACCATGTCATGCACCCCTACAGGAAAGTACCGTCCGGACATGACAGGACGGGCGCTTAGACCCTTCCAGGCGTGACAGAGCCTGAATAGTGTTGCAGGCGCATGCTCTTTGCCCTACAGTGTTGTAGGCGCCGCCTTCAAACCACTAGGCGAAGAACCCAACACGGACATACGACAACCACTACATTCCGAGGAAAGACTCCCGTCCTCTACAATGGCAAAACGAACAGTCACCATGACATCCGCTCTCCACGGGGTCAGAGTTCAACAACCCTGCCCGACACGCTGCCCGTGGGGGCGGGATGGGATGCACCCACTTGCTAAAAAGAGGCCAGGGCATGGCCTACGAAGATCAACGAACATGCTACTTCTGACACTATCTGCCATGTTATACAGGGCAGGCACAAGGAAAAAGGAAGACTCGGATCCTTTGAAGGACCTTCTATACCCTTGGTATTTTCCTCTTTCTCCCATCTGTAAGCCCTGCTCCCCCTTGGTCTATAAAAGGGAGGGCAGGGCTCCCCACTAGAGGGACCGACTTTTGACACCGAACCCACATACAGACAAACTCATAGAGAGTTCAGTTCGACATCACATACACAACCAAGCCGCCACCCGGCTCTTGGCCTCCTTTCGACCCTTCCATCAGAGACCTGGGACCAGTCCCTCTCTCGACCGTTTGTACCCGCTACTACGAACCGCTTTCGGCGCTAATAACATGAGCAGCAATAGACTGGACGTAGGGACATTCAGCCCGAACCAGTATAAACCTTGTGTCCTTTAGCGCACCATCCGGACCTAACGCGCACAATTATAAATTTACTAGCCGATGCTTGTTCAAAACACCGACAGTTGGCCCGCCAGGTAGGGGCCTTTGCGCGTTCCAAACCAGGCCTCGGATGGCTAACCACAACATCAGCTGGGTCCTAGGTTCACACGTGCGCTTCGGGAGCCTAGATTTTGTCCTCACAGTGGGGGGAGAGTTGGTACGGGCGCAGACCGCCATCCAATCTCTCCCCTCCATTGTCCTCGACCACAAGAGGTCTGGGCGCTGGCTCAGCATCTCCCTTAGACCCCAGCAGTCCAAGGAGAACCAGCGTCGCCTTGCCCTTTCCAACGATGATGACATGGCACAACCTTCTAGAGAGGGGCACCTCTTTGCGGAGCCCCACGTACGGAGCGCCCCGACGGTGTTTCCGTTCGGTCTCCACAACGCCACGGTGACCGCTTGCCACCTCGTGGCACTACGCATGGTTCAACTGCCCGCGGACAGCGAGTTTGTAGGGGTAATTGAACATGACACGGAGTCCATCCACAAACTCCTCATCGAGGAGCCAGAATCATCCTCTAGCTCTGACTCTTGCAAGGGGAGCCATCACCCTTCCCGGGAATGCTTCATGGTGGAAACCTCCGAGGGGCACGTTGAAAGCGTCTCCGAGGGGGAGGCTACCCCAACACACAACCCCGATGCCAGGACCGAAGGGGAGGCAGTGGCCCCACCTCATGTAAGGATGGAGCAGCTGAGAGCATGGAAGCTGGAGATCGATGACGCCGAACAACAGCTAGTTCGGGAGTACCACAAGATCGATGAGGAAATCAAGCGTCGCAGAGACGGTGGGCACGCACGCACCACAACCCGTGATGTACACCAGAGGATCCTCACCGATGACGGGACCCTCCCTCACTTTGCTTGAGCAAGCCAGAACATCGCTGCTGCGATGGCCTTGCTTCATGGCCTTCCAAAGGCCACGACGTCTGAGGATCGCCGGGCCCGCTGAGAAATTCGCACGTTGCTCGAGCGTGCGGCGGCACAGCAGGCGGAAAGCTCGTTGTCTCAGCGACGCGAGCTCGACACTAGCTAGCACATGCCCTCGGTGTGTCCTACCAAGGACGCGTCAGTTCACCAGACACCGCCAGGCGGCAGGCAGCACACCCCTATTCTGGTGCATCAATGTCTCGTCCACAACCGCGACGCACGCAGCACCATCGACGCCCGCAGATGCGCCTACAACGACTCAAGAGAAGGAGCCAAACACGGCTACCACCCTCGATGTGGTGAACGCTATGACAGCGGCGAGGACCGGAGCCCGAGCCCCGGCCTGCCGGGCCCTCAGGCCTTCGGCCGGCACATCCTCAATGTTGCTTTCCCACCGAGGTACCGACCGCCTACCAACATCTTTAAATATTCTGGAGAAACAAACCCCGGGCTTTGGCTTGAAGACTATCGGCTTGCCTGTCAAGCCGGTGGTGCAAATGATGATGATTTCATTATTCGCAATCTCCCACTATTCTTGGTCGATTCGGCGCGAGCATGGTTGGAGCACCTACCGTCCAACGCCATTCAGAGTTGGGCGGACTTGAGGGAGATCTTTGTGGGAAACTTCCAGGGCACGTACAAGCGCCCTGGAAACCCATGGGACCTCAAGAACTACCGCAAGAAGGCTGATGAAACCCTCCGCAGGTACATCCGGTGCTTCTCCCAGTAGTGCAACGAGCTCCCTAACGTCGCCGATGCTGACGTGATAGGAGCCTTCCTATCTGGGACCACCTGCGAGTCTTTGGTCCATAAACTAGGACGTAGGGGCCCATGGACCACCAAGGAACTCCTAGACATCACCACCAGCCACGCCTCAGGAGAGGAGGCGGTCGGAGCAATCTTCGACCGTTCCAACGGCAAGGCAAGGTGGGACAAGGGCGCCGAAGGTGCCTCCAACCATTCCGCCAAAAGAAAGAATAAGAAGCAACGGCGCGACGACTCACTCATGGCCGCTACCAACCGCAAGGGGGGCTGGAAGCCCGTGGAGGGCACTCCAAACCACTTCAAAAAAATGCTCGAGGGGCTGTGCCCAAACCATGCTTTCTCGGCCAAGCATCTGTACAAGGATTGTGGCCTCATGCGCAAATACTTGTCCGTAGGCCTCAACAAAGGGGAGCAGGGGAAGGAACTTGCCCCCACCACTAACGACATCGAGGAGAAGGATGACGCCTTTCCAACACCGAATGATGCCCTCATGATCTTCGGAGGATCAATGGCCTATGACTCCAAATGCCGCTAGAAGGTCGCGCACCGTGAGGTCTACACGGCCGGACCGGCCACGCCTGCCTTCCTCCGGTGGTCTAGATCCGCCATAACCTTCGACCGGGCCAACCATCCGGATGCCGTCCCACACCCAGGAGGGTACCCGCTTGTTGTCGACCCGATCATCGCCCAAAGCAGCTCATGAAAGTACTAATGGACGGAGGCAGCGACCTCAACATCATGTACGCCAAGACGCTCGACGAGATGGGCGTCGACCGGACAAACCTCCGCCCGATCCGAGCGCCTTTCCATGGTGTCGTGCCTAGCAAACAGGCCGTGCCACTGGGGCAGATCGATCTGCCCGTCACTTGCGGGATCAGTCCAACTACAGGACTAAGACCCTCACCTTTGACGTGGTAGGATTCTCGGGAACCTTCCACGCCATCCTGGGACGACCATGTTACACGAAGTTCATGGCCGTCCCCAACTATACATACCTCAAGCGGAAGATGCCGGGCCCTCGCGGGGTCATCACTGTTGGCACCTCCTTCCAATGCGCTTACGAGTGCGAAGTTGAATGCTACGGCCACGCCGCCACGGTCGTCGCCTCCGGGGAACTCGCTGCCCTTTGGGAGGAGGCTGCCGAAAAAACACCCGACGCGAAGAAATCAATCGGGTCGTTCAAATTGGCAGAGGGCTCCAAGGAGGTCCTCGTAGACCCCAGCAGCTCTGAGGGAAAAATGGTACGCATTGGTATCGTGCTCTCCTCCGAATAGGAAAGTGCGCTCGTCGACTTCCTCCGCGACAACAAAGACATCTTTGCGTGGAAACCCTCGGATATGCCGGGCATCCCGAGGGAGGTCGCCGAGCATACTTTAAAAATCCACCCAGGCTCCAAGCCGGTAAAATAACGCCTGCGCCGCTTCGACGAGGAAAAGTGCAGGGCCATCGGTGAAGAAATAACAAAACTGCTAGCTGCCGGATTCATCAGGGAAGTACACCACCCAGAGTGGTTAGCAAATCATGTTCTTGTACGAAAGAAGAGCGGGAAATGGAGGATGTGTGTCGACTACACAGTCTCAACAAGGCATGCCCAAAAGACCTGTTTCCTTTGCCACGGATACACTAAATAGTCGATTCTACCTCAGGGTGTGAAACCCTCTGCTTCCTTGACGCCTACTCCGGCTACCACCAAATCACGATGAGAGAGTCCGACCAGCTCGCGACGTCTTTTATCACCCCCTTTGGATCGTTCTGCTACATCTCAATGCTGTTCGGTCTGAAGAATGCCAGGGCAACTTACCAGCGCTGTATGCTCAACTACTTCGGGGACCTCATCGGGCGGACCATTGAGGCCTACGTCGACGACATCGTAGTTAAGTCCAAACGGGCTGACCACCTTGTCGCCAATCTTGAAAAAACCTTTGCTAAACTCCGAGCAAATGGCATCAAACTCAATCCCGAGAAATGTGTTTTCGAGGTCTCAAGGGGCATGCTGCTCGGCTTCATTATCTCCGAGCGTGGCATCGAAGCCAACCCAGAGAAAATTTCAGCCATCATGAAGATGGGCCCGATCTAGAACATAAAGGGGGTTCAGCGGATCATAGGGTGCCTCGCCGCCCTCAGCCGATTCATCTCGTGCCTCGGCGAATGAGGACTTCCCCTTTATCAACTCCTGAAGAAAGCCAACCGCTTCGAGTGGACAGCTGAGGCCCAGGAGGCGCTCGACATGGTCAAACTACTTCTAACAAATCCCTCGGTCCTAGTTCCTCCAAGCGATGGAGAATCCCTCCTACTATACATAGCGGCCACCACACAAGTGGTCAACGCCGCCCTGGTTGTAGAGCAGGAAGAGGAAGGGCATGCCTTCAAAGTACAACGCCTAGTGTACTTCATCCGCGAGGTATTGTCCGACTCCAAAACCCGCTACTCCCAAATCCAGAAACTCCTATACGTCGTACTCATCACCAAGAGGAAATTGCGCCACTATTTCGAGTCACACATCATGATAGTCATGACATCGTTCCCCCTCGATGAGGTCGTCCATAGCCAGGACGCTATGGGGAGAACCACAAAATGGGCACTCGAGCTAATGGATCAAGGCATCGCGTATGCACCTCGAACGACAATCAAGTCCCAGGTGTTGGCTGACTTCATCACGGAGTGGACTGAGGTCCAGACGCCACCGGTGGTCGTCGATCAAGAGTACTGGATGATGTACTTCGACGGGTCGCTGATGAAAAAGGGCACTGGCGCAGGGCTGGTCTTCGTATCACCCCTCGGGGTCCGCATGAGGTACATGGTTCATCTCCATTCTCCCTTGTCAAATAATGTGGCCGAATATGAAGCACTCATCAACGGCCTACGAATTGCCATCAAGTTGGGCATCCGATGCCTCGACATCAAGGGCGACTCCTAGCTGGTCATCAACCAAGTCATGAAGGAGTTGACCTGCCACGACATCAAGATGGCTACATACTGCCAAGAGGTCCGACGGCTGGAAGACAATTTCAACGGTCTCGAGCTCAACCACATCCCAAGGTGCCTCAATGAGGCGGCCGACGCACTTGCAAAAGCCGCGTCTGGCCGAGAGCCGATGCCAACGGGTGTGTTTGCGCCGATCAACATAAACCCTCGGTGCGCTACGAAAGGATAGAACCGGCCGACGATGGCCTGTTTGATCCGGCCCCAAGGGCCAATCTACCGATGGCTTCGCCCGACCCCGAGGTCATGGAGCTTGAAGTGGACCCAACAACGGAGCCCGACCCTCCGGATGACTGGAGAACGCTCTACATTGACTACCTGCTCCACGATGCACTACCATCGGATAGGACAGAAGCTCAACGGCTCGCATGTCGCGCTAAGTCCTTCGTCCTTATAGAGGGTGAACTCTACAAATGGAGCCACACCAGGATCCTCCAGCTCTGTATCCCTAGCGAATAGGGAATACTTCTGCTGAGCGACATCCACGGTGGTGTCTACGGTCACCATGCCACGCCAAGGACCTTGGTTGGAAACGCATTCCGACAGGGCTTCTACTAGCCCACTGTAGTAGCCGACGCTGAGCAAATCATACGCGCCTGTGAAGGGTGCCAGTACTATGCTCGGCAAACTCACCTTCGGCCCAGGCACTCTAGGTGATCCCCATCACGTGGCCCTTCGTGGTCTGGGGGCTCGATCTGGTTGGGCCATTCAAAAAGGCGCCTGGGGGCTTCACCCACCTACTTGTCACCATTGACAAGTTTACGAAATGGATCGAAGCTCGGCCGATCTCCACAATCAAATTCGAGCAGGCCATGCTATTCTTCCTCAACATCATCCATCGTTTTGGAGTACCAAACTCCATCATCACAAACAACGACACGTAGTTCACCGGCAGGAAATTCATTCGATTCTACGATGAACAACACATCTGGATCGACTGGGCGGCCGTCGTGCACCCCGGATGAACGGGTAGGTCAAGCGCGCAAACGGCATGCTCCTATAGGGCCTCAAGCCTAGAATCTTCAACCGGTTGAACAAGTTCGGCGCACGCTGGGTCACCGAGCTCCCCGTAGTACTCTGGAGTCTGAGAACAACTCCCAGCCGGGCCACCGGCTACACACCTTTCTTCATGGTCTACGGTGCCGAGGCCGTCCTCTCGATGGACCTCGACTACGAAGCACCAAGGATCAGGGCATACGATGAATAGGGAGTCGAGGCATCCCACTAAGATGCCATGGACCAACTAGACAAAGCCCGCGACGTCGCCCTCCTCCGTTCGGCCAAGTACCAGCAGGCGCTACGGTGGTACCACAGCCGGTAGGTGTGGGACCGAGCCTTCAATGTCGGGGACCTTGTTCTCTGCCTTGTACAGAGCAACAAGGACCGCCACAAGCTCTCCCCACCCTAGGAAGGGCCGTACGTCATCGCATAGAAGTACTCCGTCTAGGTGCCTACAAGTTGAAAACCATTGACCGCAAGGTCTTCACCAACGCCTGGAACATTGAACAGCTACGTCGTTTTTACCCTTAAATAAATGCATACTCTTCCTTATCAATTTTTGTCTTTACAAAACCCCAATCCTTAGTGACATCCGACCCCTGCAAATTGTGAGGGGTCAGACCTCACTGGGGGCTATATAAATGATACAAGTACGCTTGCAAAAACTTCTTGTGTTATATTTGCAAACATTCTCTAGGTTTTCCATTCTTCTCGTAAACAAGTCCTAAGGACTAAGATTTCAGGAACAAATTCTGAGTACAACTGGTAGGACTGCGGGAGACCCACGCCCTAGAGGCTATGACCTCTTTGCTCACCAGTGCGATCAGAATTAATTCACCCACACTCCTAGTTCGTTATGACTTGAACCATGGGAAGGGTCGGAGGGCACCAAAACCTCTTCTACAAAAAGAGGAAGCTAAAAACTGTTTGCCATAACAAAAGATAAAAATTTGTTCATTCTTCGCACAAATTCACCACTTACAAAGTGATTTCATCACGAAAAGGACTAATATACTCGTAAATTCAGAAGACTATTTACTCGGGGGCCGCCCCACAAACTTATTCAATTACAACCTTTGCCTAGCTCTACTACAAGTACCACTATGGCCGTCGCGCCAAGCTCTCCATCGGCAATGTCCTGGCATGTACACGGGTCAGTTCGTCTACTGTGGCCGCCGCGCCAAGCTCTCCATCGGCAACGTCCTAGCACGTACATGGGCCAGTTCGTCTACTGCGGCTGCCGCGCCACGCTCCCCATCGACAACGTCCCGCCGCTCTATAGGATCCTCGAAGGCGCCGTCATCTGCAACGTCGAGCACGATGCCGGTGGCTGTGGTGCCCCGCCGTCGGGGCATCCGAGGGCTACGCCATCGTCATCAGCCGCAACCTCGACAATGACGTCTGAATGGGGGGCGCCTGCCGCCGAAGGAAGGCCGCAATAGACGGCGGCGAGGCCAACAATGCTCAGCGCCTTCTAGTGCCCTTTCTCCTTCGATGGCAGCGACACTTCCACGGCAAAGGCGACCCACACCATCTCATCTACGATGGATGACCTCTGGCTCGACATCACACTTTGGATTCACGAGCGGATTAGTGAGTTCCTCTCTCTCTCTGGCATTACCCTCCCTCACTCAGGAACCGCCGTGACGCACAGACGCATTCGGTGGAAAGAAGAAGAAGAGGTAGCGGCACAGAGGCAGGCCAAGAAGTGGGACGAGAACTCCCCTCCCCCTCCCTATTTGAGGAAGAGGGGCTCAGCGGCTAAGGAAAGGCAAAAGGTTGGGACAAAAAACCCTTTGCCTTCCCCCTATTCAATACGAATGCAGGTGGGAAATAAATGTCGACGGGAATCCAAGGGGACATGCCAGAACCGACGGGACACGCTCTGGACTGACGGAACATGCTCCAATCAAACAAGATGTTGCCAGGGCATGGCCCACCACTACCGCGCACCGGGCATGCGGGAATCAAGGCACACACGCGTGTTGGCGACCCTCCTCTTCCCCAGATAGGACCACGGAACGACCCGACAACGAAACCTCTACCCAGGGGGGCCAATGAGCCACCTGGGCCGATCAGACGACCTAGACGTAACGATGAACCGACGGCCACCGAAAGATAAACACCCTTGTTTACTCACTTTGCGCGTCAATTTCATTACCAAGCTTCCGACCCCAACAACGATAGGGGCACGGACATCGCTCGGGGGCTGTCGAGGGTGCCTACCTATTTAGACACCCTCTTCGCCTGACCCCCCGTACATGTGAAACCAGAGGCATGGTACGCGGTTGTAAAACTTTGAGTAAAACTAGACGAACCACCAGACCCTATGCCCCGAGGGCTACGGTGTTTTTTTGGTTCACCGGAATAAATCGAACTCACAATCCCCGCGTCCCCAGCCTCGGCATCCACCTTCTCGAGAAGGGCTCGGAGGGGCCCGCCTATAGAACCTCCCCCAAGGAGAAGCTGTCAAGTCGCCCAAGTCAATCAAATGGCTCGGATCGCCACCGAGATATAGAATCGAAAAATACTCATGCAGGTCGCACCGGCCCCATCACGAGACGTCGGGCTTGAACCCCACGCGAACATGTTTGGTAGGAGCTTTCTGTCGCTCATACCACCAAGGTAACGTTACCGACCCACCTTCATTTCGATTAAAATTACACATTCAAACATTGCATATGCAAATCACTGCACCCCAACGCTTCGTGTCGCGTCATGAAACGGCAGTCGCCTCATTCGATATGAGCCGCAATAGGCCAATGTTCGAAGGCCGACCAGCAAAGGGCTTGAGGCCACCTCATGCCAAATAGAGCCAGGGAGAAATAACTGAGACAAGCCCTAGCGGCCCTGCCCAACCCCGCTCAGAAGCAGACTGGGACATCTCAAACCTTTTCTCGTTCGATTCTAACCCTGAGCCAAACCCACATAATCTCCACCGAGGAGAGGCCAGCGGGCCACTGGAGCCTATCGAACGGCTCGAGCATCTGCCGGGATGCGGGTTAAGAAGTTGTGGAGTGCCACCTGAGGGCCCTGCCGACCCTGTCAGCAAATGATGGACTCGGATTCCACACGAACATACCCGTTAGCAAGCTCATTGAGCACGATACTCGAGCCATCGAGGCAAGTGTCATCTACTCAGCCCCTCCGATTGTGAAAATCGAGGATGGGGTAACGCGCAAAATACGGCTGACCCCTATCAGACCCTAACAGGGCTCGGGGGCTTGAGCCGCTCGATCTAAAGATAGCGATTCAAAGGCTAACCCGCCAAAGGTGCAAGGCCACCTAGCATCAAACAAGAACCAGGGGGAAAATGGAGATGAGCCTCAAAGGCCTTTGCCCAACCCGCATTAAGGCGGGTAGGGTCATCTCAACCTTCTAAAAAGCTCAATCCACCCTCTCGCCGAGCCCATAGGGTCCCCATTAAAGGAAAAATTTGTTGGAAGGCAGGACAAGGAGTGGCAAACTTATCAGGCACGTCATTCAAGCCACCAAGGCAAGTGACACCACCCCAACCCCTCCAAATTGTGAAGAATTGCGGACGGGACGAAATGTCACGAAATAGGCTGGCCCTCGACCAAATCCTCACCACGCATGAGGGCTCAAGGAAGGCCAAGCCAGCGGTAAAGACCGAATGCATGGTCACACAGCGATCGCCAAAGATCCTAAGTAAGGGGTACGAGCGAATACAAACGTAAAGTTCGCTTCCCTCGCTCCGGTCTCTAGTAACATCCAACCCCAGCAAACCGCAAGGGGTTGGATCTCACTCGGGGGCTGATAAAGGTACGGCTACCTCCTTTCTTTTTCAAAAAGTCATTCGATCTGACCTCTTCCTCGCATGAAGACTGGCGGCAAGGTTCGGGGGAACAAATTGGTAAGACCACAAAAAGCCCACGCCCAGACAGCTACGGCATTTTTGATCACCAGCACGATCAAGGTTTTCCCTAAAAACCTTAGGCCCTGCGGTCTTAACAAATGGAAGGGTCGATCGCATAAATCTCTTTTATCACTAAAAGGGAAGAAGGTAAGAATAGACAAAACAAAATTACGAAACAAAATCACGAAGTTGTTCCAGAACATGAATAAACCGACACTTGTTCACCTATTAGAGATAAATGTTTATCAAACTAATTCCACTAACTACTTCCTGCGAAGGGAGAACCTCTTCTTTCAGCTTGTCCACCTGGTTCCGCACGCAAGGGGAGTCACCGCCTTCTCCATCTCATCCAGCTCAGCGTCTTCATAGATAGGTGCAAAGCCTTGGCTCATCACCCCCAGGTTGATCTTCTGAGCATAATGGGAATGGGTGACAGCAAAGGCTTGGGCGATCCCGAGGCAAAAGGCGCTCTCCTCAAGCTGGCCCACCCGCACCATGATACTAGCAGCACGAGTCATGAGGGAACCAGCCCCCTCCTCTTGCGCCACCTGTAGGTCATCACATACCACCAGGACGATGGAAGACAGGCGATCATACTCATCACTTTCGACCTGAAGAAGCCCCCGTGCCTCGGCAAGATCGGTGCGCAGTGGTAGAAACTTCCTCGGCATCCAGTCGTCGAGCCACCTCGACTCCAAGAT
Organism: Miscanthus lutarioriparius; assembly: GCA_904845875.1. NCBI lineage: Eukaryota > Viridiplantae > Streptophyta > Magnoliopsida > Poales > Poaceae > Miscanthus > Miscanthus lutarioriparius. The sequence continues at coordinate 84,737,789 of CAJGYO010000006.1, forward strand.
CCGCCTGGCATGCCTCGGCCTCTCGACACGCTTCATTGCGCTCTTGGATGGCCCGGTCGATCACCACTGCATCCTGGTTCGCCTTCTCCTACAACATCATGGACCTCTCCTCAGCCTTCAGCTTGAGGTCCCGCTCCGTCTGTAGCTCCGCTAGGAGCTCGCCGGCCCGCTCACTGGCCGTGGCATTCTTCTATAGCAGCTCATCCCACTCCTTGTGAAGCCTAGCGGTCACCTCCTCGTCCACCTTCATCCTCACCGATAGGTCCTAAAACATCCCATGGAACTCCTCCGCATCTTGACATGCCTCTATCTCCCGCTGCTGGGCGATAGCAAGCTGCGCACTCACATCTCCTCGTAGCCGGGCCTCCTTGGCGAGGTGGTCCCACTCTGCCTTTCACTCACGGAGAAACCAGGATTTGTTCCGACTACGGGCAACAAGACTCTGAAAAGAAGACCAGTATCAATAATACGAAAACACAAGTATACGAAAAGAAAGAGGAAAACGAGGCGGATACCCAGCTAGAAGGAACGATGTGGTTCAAGGCATTCATCACAGCCGAAAACCCGATGTCAAGGTTCTCCCGCTCTAGGCTCTCGGCAACATCATCAAGCGAGAATAGAGCCGACGTTGGGTCCTGAGCATCCATCCACTAGAGCGGCGGCTCGCCCCGCGCGGGGGAACGGCTGCCCCCCAACAACAGAGCTGGGGGTGACCTCCTGCGAGTCCTCTCCACCACCGCCAAGACACCCGGAGACCCTCCGACCATGTCCTCCTCCATCCAGCCTGGCTCGGACACCGCGGCCTGAACCGCCAGCGGCGCGGATTGCGTCGCTCCCTTGGATGCCGCCATGGCAGTGTCTGACCCCGCCGGGCTCGTCACGGTCACGGCCACCTCCATCCGGGCCTCCAGCGGTGTGGACTGCGCTGCTCCCTCGGACGCCACCGTGGCTACATCTGACTCCGCCCGGCCCACGTCGGGCGCCGTCACTTGGCCCGCCGGGGGCACAGATTGCGCCACCCCCTCGGACGCCACTGCGGCTGTGTCCGGCTACTCCTGGCTTAGCGTGGTCGTGGCCGCCTGCTCGACAACCACCAAGGGCATGGGCACCACCGCAGGTGCCGCCGGACCGGCCAACGAGGCCACAGCGTCAGCACCGCTCCTGCCCAAAATAGGGGCGACGTCGGGCAGCGTCATCCGCCATGCCTAAAGGGCAAGGCTCTTCTTGGGCGCCGGTCCTAGAGGGTGGCCCCATCGCAAGAATCTACAGAAGAGGAAAAGGCGTAAAATCGAAACAGAGGCGTAAAACCGGACTGGCCAACAAAAGAATCTACAAAATAAGGGGAATCAGTGACATACTCTGTCGCTTTTGGACGGCGGGTACATTTTGGGGATGAACCCCCGGACCCCTACTCCAACTCATGTGGGTGGGACCGCTTCAAGACTGCCCCCGCTCTGAGGCAGGGGGGCTCATCTCCTTTGTCCCCGACAGCGCGGTGACAGGCCCGCTCCCCTCCGTCGGCCCATGGGGCACGGCGCCAGAGCCGCTCCCCTTCGACGGCTCATGGGACGCGGCGCTAGTGCCACACCCCTCCATCAACTCACGGGGCGCGGTATCGGAGCCGCCCCCCTCCACCGTCACCTCAAGGATGGCCTTGAATCCTCCCCTCCCATTCACCGATCCTCCGCTGGCATCCCCGATGGTGACGCCGGATCCACCAGCTCCCACCGGGCCTAGGGGCAGGCCCGGCTCCACCGTCCCCGATCGGACTTGCTTCCCTCCACGTGGAACGAGAAGGGTACCTGAGTGGGCAAAGAGTCCTCATCCACCAGGTCACCCCAATCCACGCCGGCTGCTTCCTCATCAGACTCGTCGTCATCATCATCATCGTCTTCACTGCTTGTTTCCTCTCCTCGATCTTGAGCTTGCTGCTTCCGTATCGCTTTCTTCACGAGCTCCCTCGTCTTCTTGTCCCAACCAGCTATGGCACGGTTCGTTGCCACCCAGGTTGGGTCCTTTCGACAATGGAGCCGGGTTGTCCTTGAAGTGCAATCCCCCCGGCTGGTACCGCCATCCCGAGGTTAACATCATGGGATAAGAAATTCAAGAGAAAAGAGGAGCAAGGGGAAAGAAAACTTACAAAGTCAACAAACCCCAGTTCCGGTCGCATCGGGGGGTGCCCCGGCACCGGATACATGAAGTCAAGAACGGCGCCGGCGGAGTCCTTCGTGGGCTCCATCGCCTCCTTGATGTGCTGCACCACTTCGGAGTAAGGGAGCGCCTCATCGATAAGCACCATCCCTTTGAATGACACTTCGGGCACCATCTGATACAGGGGAAGCGCGCGCGCCATCAGCGGTGCAACCCTCCTCGAGTGGTAGGCGCTGATGATCCCTGACCCCTTCATGCCCCCTGCTTCAGAGTTCGAATGGCGGCGAGAAGGCCATTGAGTTGCTTTTTTCTCTTGCCCAGGACGCCCCACCCCCATGACCCCGGGGCCTCCAAGATGTAGCGCCCGGTGAAAGCTGGCAAGGGGGCGGCGGCGTCATTCTTGACATAGAACCATTGCGAATGTCACCTCTTGTTGGAGGTGGACAGACGCATTAGCGGGTACGCCCCCCTCGGTTGTTGCGAAGGTGGATGCTGGCGCACCCCACCGGCGCATGCAGCTCTTGCTGCCCGACCCCTCTTCACCAGATTGACGGTAAAGTGAAAGTGCATCTAGCCCTTTAGTGGGTTTTGGATGATTGAATGACAATGTGATTAAAGGTCTAACCCGTTTGCTAAGTGTGGACAGGTGATAGGTTATCTCACAGGTACTTAATGAAAGCCAAAATGATGTGTTGTTGTATAAACAATCTAGTTCAAGCACAAGACAACAATGCAAATGGAATTCATGCAAAGGCTTGTTTATTGTGGGATTTCCATGTACTATGTAAAAGCAAGCTTGTGAGAATTAATTAATGAGACATAAGGGTTTGCATATGGAATGGTCTCAAATTTGAAGCTTGCTAAAATTGAAATGAAAAATATAACAATACATGAATGAATGATTCAACACAAGATGTGACTTGATGGCTTAAGATGGTGAAGATAGCAAGGAAAGGCTTCGAGCTACTAAGCAAGGGTGAAGGGCAAGCGACGGCTTGGCAGCCGAAGAACCTAGCTAGGGTGAAGAAGAAAGTACTTGCATTTAGTTGAGGTACTAATCAAGCTATGATGGCCACGTTTATGTAAAGGATCAAATCACTATTGGAGTGTTTGAAGGAAGTGACTTGATACATTTGGGATTATTCAAATATGATGAATGGAATCAAGTCACGTGCTCAAGATGGCTATGCTCAAGTGAAAAGATCAATATCAACATGTTAGCACCCTTACTTGATGAAGATTGAAAGAGACGGCATCAATTCAAAAGAGATCCACTCAAGTGGTATAAATCCATTTTTCCTTTGATCTTGAGTTTAATAGGTATGCCGTACTATTAAGAGGGATGCATCATGTTGATAGATAATGTTTCATAAGTGCTCAAGCCAACCCAAGTGAGTTTTGAGTATTTGAGCGACAAAAGAGCTAACTTTATTTTTGCTGGTCTGGCAATACCGGACGTGTCCGGTATTTACCCGACAGTTGTAAAATTATTGTTCTCGGGTTGGTTCGTCGGGAGTTCCGACATAGGTCGGGAGTTCCGGCAAGGGTCGGGAGTTCCGACGTCTCGCAATTTAAATAATTTGGAGAGTTCACTATGGTGGTCATACCGGACGTGTCCGGTATGGATGACCAAAGGCCAACAACAGTTTTTAAATGTACTGAGTGTTGGGAGTTCCGACATAAGTCGGAAGTTCCGACGGTCGGGAGTTCCAACATGTATCGGGAGTTCCGACACCTCAAATATTCTAACTCGGTTGCAATGATTTTCAAATATGCTGAGGGTCGGGAGTTCCGACGTGAGTCGGGAGTTCCGACGGTCGGAAGTTCTGACATTCATCGAGAGTTTTGACGCCTCACAACTTCACTGTAACTTAGTTACCGTTGGGGCAGTGTAAGTCATACCGGACGTGTCCGGTATGCATACTGGACGTGTCCGGTATTGCAACGGCTATAAAACGGCTAGTTTTTCAAGGGGGCTATAAATACCCCCAAGCCTCCACCTTTGGAGGCTGCTGATTCTGCTGAGATAGACACACGTTTTTGAGCCTTGCCAACTCTCCTAAACCCTCTCTTAGTGAGTGTGTGATCCAAATTGCAAAATCAATTTGTGGGTTAAGAGAGAATTTGAAAAAGAGAGCAAGCCACCACTTGAGCACTTGTGCATATTGTCAATCTCGTGATTCGCATTTGTTACTCTTGGACTCTTGGGTCCTAGATGGTTAGGCATCGCCGGAGAGCACCCAAGAGATTGTGGTGTGCCTCGGAAAGTTTGTAACGGTCGATTCCGCCGCCTTAGAATCAAATTAGTGGAAGGAGGAAAAGGAGTTGGAAAAGACTCCGGCTAGAGTGACCTTCGTGGTACCCTCTAGGGCTGACCTTCGCTGGGTCGCCTGCAGCCCCCCTCAACGGAGAGTAGGACTCGAACGAGTCCGAACTTCGGTAAAACAAATATCGTATCTCAATTCGCATTTCATTTGATATTTGTGTTGCTCTAGCTATTCTGTAGGTTCTCTATGTATATTGTCATCTCCATTAGGTGCCTGCAGTTTGGTTTGAAGATAGAAATCGAAAGGAGCAAGTTCAGGGCCAATCTGCAGAAATCGTGTATAGCGGACACGTCCAGTATTTCCTGCCTACACTGAAAATATTTATTCTCTTTTCTAACTTGGTGTTGCAAGGTTGTAGCTTCTAGATATATTCTTTATACCTTATTTACTCTATGGCTAACTTGTGAGGGGTGGTAGTGCTCTTAATTTGGAGTTTCAATTTTGGAAACTCCCCTTTCTAATTGTTTCCGCATTTAAAGGTGTTAATTTTCAGAAACGCCTATTCACCCCCCCTCTAGGCAACATCCTAGGTCCTTTCAATTGGTATCAAAGCGAGGTTCTCACCTAAAGCTTTACCGCCATGAGAAAAGGATGTCGACGCCTATCGAGTTGGAGCCGATGCTTCTCCAAAATGATGGTTCAAACTTTCTACCTTGGTCAATTCATGTACTCAATGATTTTAGACATACTAGTCCTATTGTTGAGCATATTGTGTTTGCAAGCATACCTCTTCCTATAGTTGATTGGAGCAACTATAAGAATTTATCAAAAGAGGAAGAGATATGCGTGCAACTCAATGCTCAAGCTATTAATATCATTTTGAGTACATTGAGTGCAGAGGTTCAAGATGAGGCAATATTCAATGGACAACCACCTCCGGAGAGTGCTCATCTTATTTGGACCAAACTTGTTGAGTTATATGGAGAATCCAAATGCGATGATGCACTTGAGGTCGAGTCATTGGAAAGTATGTCCATTGTGTCTTCATGCAGTGAAGAAGCCTCACAAGACCTCAAGAGTGCCGAGCCGGAGCAAGAAGTCCAAGCAACACATGATATGTTGTCTGCCTGCACATACCGGACGTGTCCGGTATGTGGTATGGATGTGGCAGTAGGACAGCAAGCTATCTGTGATGATGAGGCTCAAGCCCAGTGGCGACCAAGTGATGAGTCAACCTCAGTATCTCATGATACTCATCACTTGTGTCTCATGGCCAAGAAAAGTAAGAAGAAGAGTAACAAGAAAGATCAAGAGAAGGAGAAAGCACAAGTAGATGATCAAGATGAGAGTGACGTTGAAGTTGAAAATAACTACAACCTTGATCATCTCAACCGCAAAGACAAGTTCATCATCATGAAGATAGTTGAAAAGAATGATGAGCTTGAAGAAGAGATTGAGAAGCAAGAGCAATCACTTCAAAAGCAAGAATTGTTTCTCATCTCTAAGATGGAAGAACTAAAGGCTCTAAATGAAAGGTATGAAAAATTGTCAATTGAACATGCTTTAGTTACTAACTCCTCTTCTAGTGTTTCACAACTAGAGAAGGAAAACTTTGAGCTCAAGGCAAGGCTAGATGAACTATCAAGCAAGTATAATGTGCTACAAGCAAACTATGTTCATCTAAAGTGCTCTCATGATGAAGTAGTAGAATCAAGCATCATGCTTGAGGTGGCTCATGAGGTTGTGATCACATCTGTAAAATTTTCTCAACCTCTCACACTTCCACTCACTAGTACACCATCTCAATTAAATGTTTCTTGTACTAATGAATGTGCTCCTCAAGCAAGCCAATCTTCGATTGAGCTAAATCTCATAGAAAACATAGAGCTCAAAGAAGAGGTGAAAAGATTAAAGAAAGATGTGATTCGATTGAAGGGGAAGGAGAAAGCACAATCTTCTCAAGATAACCGTGATAACATGGTGAAGAAGCTTGAGAAGGGTTCAAACCTTGCTTTCTCCAAAACCCAACAAAAGAATCACATTTCAAGCAAGGCCAACACAACTAAGAGCAAGAAACATGGAAAAAGGTTATGCTATGGTTGTGGATTATATGGACATGAGTGGGCTATGTGTCCACATAAGAGTTGGGCCGACAAATGTGAAGTGGCCGAACAAAAGGCCTCAAACAAGTTGGCCAACCAAATGAAGAGTGATGGACAAAGTGCTTGTCTCATGAGCAAGAAATTAGGGCATCCTACCAAAAAATGCCCAATGTACAAAGAGGCAAGAAAGGAAGCCCAAGTTGCAACAAGAAGATGCTATGGATGCAATGAGATGGGCCATAAGGTTGATAGATGTCCATACAAGCAAAGCAATCATAGAGCAAACAAAGGCCGCATATGCTATGGTTGTAGAAGAAAGGGGCATCTAAGTTATGAATGCCCAAATGGTAACGCTCCTAAGCCAAACACATATGTTTATAATGATAAGCTTAGGAAGACCACAAATGGAGTTAGCACTAGCAAGGTGATGTGTTCACCACAAACTAGTGCTAAAGCCATTTGGGTGCCTAAGCACTTGTTGACTAACTCAAAAGGACCCAACAAGAGTTGGGTACCAAAGTGTGCTTAGGTTAATGATGTAGGTACTTGGTGATGAGATGAAGGCTTCGGGGTGGTTGAGCAAGCAATTTGACAATATTCACTCAATCTATCAACCAATTCTTATCATAATTCCTTATATGGTTGACCCGAAGATAAGTTAATGAATATATCATGTATTTCATCCTCACCATTGATAACAAGTACCTAAACCTAAACCTTATAGGATAGCCACTTTGTTTACTTTATGCTCAATGACTCACAAATAGGCATGTTTGTGAAATATTGAAAGTGGCTAATTATCTTTACTTGATAGTTATCATGTTTGCCATATGATGTTTTTAATAATTCTCTAATAGAGCAATTTATTTGTTGAGATGCAAGTATCAAATAAATAATAGAGATAAATGAAGAATCGCAAGGAGTGAATTAATTGGTTCTGTCCTGCACCTATCGGACGTGTCCGGTATTACTATCGGACGTGTTCGGTATGGCCAGGGACAGAAAGTCAGTGTTTCTGTTCTGTGTATTCCGGACGTGTCCGGTATACAACCGGATGTGTCCGGTATTACAGGAACCAGAACAATGATTGAATTGCAACTGAGTCTTTGATTCATATATTTTCATATATCACTAATTTACTCAGAAGCTTGTGATTTATTAAATCTAAGTGGATTGTGAGCATCTCCCGAACTCAATTTTAAATATGGCAATCTTATTTGATTTATGGTCAAAATAGAAAATTGGCTCCCGATTTCTTAATAGAATAAAAGTGCTTGTTGAAAGTCATTCAAATTACTTGAAGCACTTATTTAGGGGAAGCTAAGATTCTATTTTGCACCATTGTGGACTAACAAATTTATCTAACATTCTTTGTAGTTCTCTGGATGAAAAGTGATTTAGACTCTAGCATGATTATTTGGCAATCAAGGTCAACATAAAGATTATCATGCCATGTATCTTCTTAGTGGTATTCTTGTGGGCTCAAGGCAAAGGTATGTGTTTACATATATACATTGCAAGTGCATCTAAGGCCCTTTATATGTTAGAATGTGCATTTGTGTGACATAGGAGAGATATTTTTTTCAAAACCCATAACCAGCATGTGTAGGTGGTGTGAATTTGAAAAATTATTTGAATCTTGGTCTTTGTGACCTAGCCTTGTCATGTGATGATTATAGCTCTCCCTGATTGTTTGATTGGCTAATCACACATGACATGGTTGTCTTAAGTCCACAATCTACTTTGTCTCACTTTATCTCTCTCAAGCAAGCAAATCATTGATTATGCCATATATTTGGAAAAGAGAAAATCAATTGATGGCATTGGATAAGAGAAGTGATCATATTTGGTTTGGATCAAGATCATATACCTTTTTGGACTGAGTAACAATGGAGAAAGGGATTGGAAGTGAGAAAACACATTTTGGAATAGCTTGGGCCAGCTCGCGTATATCGGACGTGTCCGGTATGCTACCGGACGTGTCCGGTATGCTACCGGACGTGTCCGGTATGAGCGGGACTATAAAAACCAAGCGTACCCCTTCGGCCCAGACAAGTTTGTCTCGTTACAACCAACCCAGCCATCATCTTCTTCCTCACCTAGGGCGACCGAGGATTTCTCCAACAAAAGAGAGAGAGGGAGATCGCATTGGAGAAGGCTTGCATCAAGATTGAAGGCCCGGGGATCTGATTTCACATCGCCTTCTCATCTCTTCTCCAAAGGTACCCTAATCGCGGACCTCGTCCGATCTACATGGTCAATGCATGATTTTGAAATTCCTCCGGTCAATATGCTGCATTGGTGATATAGAAGCAATGCCCAAAGTTTGGAATTGATCTGTGATGGTTTGAATCGAGGAACCCTGGTTAGGGTTGCTGGGCGCCCATATCGGACGTGTCCAGTATGCTACCGGATGTGTCCGGTATGCTACCGGACGTGTCCGGTATGGCCCAGCAGAGCAGACCCTCTGCTTTCCTTTGATTCAATCCAATCTTAGAATGATATATTAGGCATAGTTTTTTCTGTATCTACGTTTTGCAAACCTTGTGACAATAGGTGTGTCGAGGTGATTGTAAAACCTTGGATAAAAGAATCTATGTCTAATTACAATTCGAGAATAAGCTATGGGCATGTATCTAAAATTCTATGGAAATCTTTGGATACAGGACAACAGCTATGAGTGGACGACAGGAGCCCAGATCCAAGCACAGGCTTGATCCAGCACTAGAGAAGCACAAGAAGGCAAGACAGGAGATGCATCCTGGATTCCAGCCGAGCAACAGGAGGCCTACCAGAGCTGCCTCTAGTGCAGCACCTCAGTATGTAGAGGGATCAGGGAGCTCTTCCTCTGACACTAACACTGATGATTTTAGAGTGGAGTCCAGAGAAGAAAGAAAGAGGAAGAGCACTCATAGAGGATCAGATGATGACAGCTCAGATGAGGAGCAGGAGATTGAGGAGGAGGAGCCAGTTCCTCCAGTTCAGCACCAGCCTGGTCAGGGGATGCATTATGGTCTCCTTGAGACACGTTTGCCCAATGTGCCCTCTTATGTTCCTAGAGTTGACTTCAGGGGAAAGGGTATGACCAGGAGAGCTAGAGATGAGCGAAGGGTTGATCTGAGGGGCTTACCTAAGGTTCAGTACGATCACCGCTTCCAGACAGCCTTTCACCTAGACTTCTACTCCAGTGTGATTCTCACCAGGAACCCTGTGATTGCCAGGTCTCAGTGGATTGACTGGCAGTACATCAGAGAGTTGTAGAAGGCCTCAGTTGATCATGCCATTGCTATTTGCCAGCGCACTGGGGTTTATGAGATCATGGAGTTCCAGCATGACTGGAATACCAAGGTAGTAGCTCAGTTTTATGCTACCCTGTTCATTGAGGAGGATGACAGGCGGATGCACTAGATGCTCGAGGGCCAGTTGTACAGTGTGGACTATGATGTGTTTGCTGCTCACCTTGGCTTCTTAGAGGATGACCTACAGAGGGACAGGATCCACACCGAGCAGGTGTTACCCCCTGAGTAGCTTGCCTATATGTATCCACCAGGAGGTGAGAGGGGAGCAATGGGGAAGGTTCAGGGTCTTCACCCTACTTACAGATACCTGGACAGGATGTTCAGGAAGACTATTGACTGCAAGGGTGGAGACAAGGGCAACATTGCAGATTACTCCAGGAACCTACTCCACAGGATGGCACCTGATGCTCTTCCCTTCAGCATGTTTGACTTCATATGGTCAGAGACCAGGAGTGTGGGAGAGAGGCCCCTCAAGGGCTGTGGATTTGTTCCCTATATCATGTATATGATTGAGCAGGTGATAGGGCACACATTCGAGTTTGACAAGACTCACAAGGCCCTGAAGATTGTTGCAGATCTGCCTGAGACAGGATTACCTCCAGCAGGACTAGGAGGAGCAGCAGCAGCACCAGAGGCAGATGCACCTGGGAGTGGTGCACCAGCAGGAGCTTCACCTTCACCACGTGCTCCTTCACGTTCTACTTCACGCCGTGGTAGTCCTCCCTCGCCTATCCGCAGGCTTTTCAGCTCCATATTTGGGATGTGCAGAGACATCCAGACCAGGCAGCAGAAGGAGAGGGAGGCTAGGAGGAAGGACACTCGGACTTTGAAGCAAATTGCTTCTAATCTTAAGCTTGATCCTCCTAGATCTCCTCTATCAGATGAGGTAGCTAGTGAGCCTGAGACTAAGGAGCAGCAGCAGGCCAGATATGATAGAGAGTATGTTGAGTTCATTCAGCGACAGCAGTAGCAGCAGGCACCAGAGCACCTTGACACTCTTCCACTTCAGGCTCGTGTGCCTACTCACTCTCAGCCACGTCCTAGTACTGCAGACGAGTATGCTATAGATTGGTGGAGTGACCTCACAGGTGGTGGCGGCTACTACGGGTCTAGTGGCTATGACCCATCCGGCGCAGGTGGTTCTTGTCCAGCTGGTGTTACACGTTTAGATGACGAAGATGCTGGGAGAGATGATGATGATGATGTTGAGTGATGCTAGAGATCAGATACAGCTTGCAGCCCCTTTTGTTCTTAGTTTGTCATTGTTGGACCTTTGTGGTGATAGATGACAAAGGGGGAGAGAGACTGATTAAAGCTTTGGGATTTTTGTTTCATTTGCTTATCTTTGTACCTGAAGATATGTACTGCAGGCTGTAGTTTTTGTTTATGAGCTTCATTGATGTATCTTGAGGTTGAGATTGCATTGTATCATGTGAGAGATGAGACTCACTTATGCTTTATCTATGGATCTATTGAGATATGATCTTTATTATCTGTGGCTTGTGGACTTGAGAAAATGTGTAATGAGTGCTATGTGTGGCATACATGTGTTGTATTTATTTTTCATAAGGTCTATGCATGATAGAATGAAAATATTTGATGTGATGTCTTTATATTTATTCTTGTGTGATATATCCTGTCATATGCATCACAATTCTATTTTGTCACACACCCATGCACCCCACGGATGCAATGATTTAGGGGGAGTCTCCTATATGTTTTAGTATGTGCAATTGACAAGCTATTTTGTGAATTCCAATCACAAGCACATATTAAGGGGGAGCCTCTTATAAATCATTGAACCCAAAAGCTTAAATGTTTATATTCTTTTTTAAGCTTTAATCAAGTTGTCATTAATCACCAAAAAGGGGAAGATTGAAAGTGCATCTAGCCCTTTAGTGGGTTTTGGATGATTGAATGACAATGTGATTAAAGGTCTAACCCATTTGCTAAGTGTGGATAGATAATAGGTTATCTCACAGGTACTTAATGAAAGCCAAAATGATGTGTTGTTGTATAAACAATCTAGTTCAAGCACAAGACAACAATGCAAATGGAATTCATGCAAAGGCTTGTTTATTGTGGGATTTCCATGTACTATGTAAAAGCAAGCTTGTGAGAATTAATTAATGAGACATAAGGGTTTGCATATGGAATGGTCTCAAATTTGAAGCTTGCTAAAATTGAAATGAAAAATATAACAATACATGAATGAATGATTCAACACAAGATGTGACTTGATGGCTTGAGATGGTGAAGATAGCAAGGAAAGGCTTCGAGCTACTAAGCAAGGGTGAAGGGCAAGCGATGGCTTGGCAGCCGAAGAACCTAGCTAGGGTGAAGAAGAAAGTACTTGCATTTAGTTGAGGTACTAATCAAGCTATGATGGCCACGTTTATGTAAAGGATCAAATCACTATTGGAGTGTTTGAAGGAAGTGACTTGATACATTTGGGATTATTCAAATATGATGAATGGAATCAAGTCACGTGCTCAAGATGGCTATGCTCAAGTGAAAAGATCAATATCAACATGTTAGCACCCTTACTTGATGAAGATTGAAAGAGACGGCATCAATTCAAAAGAGATCCACTCAAGTGGTATAAATCCATTTTTCCTTTGATCTTGAGTTTAATAGGTATGCCGTACTATTAAGAGGGATGCATCATGTTGATAGATAATGTTTCATAAGTGCTCAAGCCAACCCAAGTGAGTTTTGAGTATTTGAGCGACAAAAGAGCTAACTTTATTTTTGCTGGTCTGGCAATACCGGACGTGTCCGGTATTTACCCGGCAGTTGTAAAATTGTTGTTCTCGGGTTGGTTCGTCGGGAGTTCCGACGTAGGTCGGGAGTTCCGGCAAGGGTCGGGAGTTCCGACGTCTCGCAATTTAAATAATTTGGAGAGTTCACTGTGGTGGTCATACCGGACGTGTCCAGTATGGATGACCAAAGGCCAACAATAGTTTTTAAATGTACTGAGTGTCGGGAGTTTCGACGTAAGTCGGAAGTTCCGATGGTCGGGAGTTCCGACACCTCAAATATTCTAACTCGGTTGCAATGGATTTCAAATATGCTGAGGGTTGGGAGTTCCGACATGAGTCGGGAGTTCTGACGGTCGGAAGTTCTGACATTCATCGGGAGTTCCGACGCCTCACAACTTCACTGTAACTTAGTTACCATTGGGGCAGTGTAAGTCATACCGGACATGTTCGGTATTGTAACGGCTATAAAACGGCTAGTTTTTCAAGGGGGCTATAAATACCCCCAAGCCTCCACCTTTGGAGGCTGCTGATTCTGTTGAGATAGACACACGTTTTTGAGCCTTGCCAACTCTCCTAAACCCTCTCTTAGTGAGTGTGTGATCCAAATTGCAAAATCAATTTGTGGGTTAAGAGAGAATTTGAAAAAGAGAGCAAGCCACCACTTGAGCACTTGTGCATATTGTCAATCTCGTGATTTGCATTTGTTACTCTTGGACTCTTCGATCCTAGATGGTTAGGCGTCGCCGGAGAGCACCCGAGAGATTGTGGTGTGCCTCGGAAAGTTTGTAACGGTCGATTCCGCCGCCTTGGAATCAAATTAGTGGAAGGAGGAAAAGGAGTTGGAAAAGACTCTGGCTAGAGTGACCTTCGTGGTACCCTCTAGGGCTGACCTTCACTGGGTCGCCCGTAGCCCCCTCAACGTAGAGTAGGACTCGAACGAGTCCGAACTTCGGTAAAACAAATATTGTGTCTCAATTTGCATTTCATTTGATATTTGTGTTGCTCTAGCTATTCTACAGGTTCTCTGTGTATATTGTCATCTCCATTAGGTGCCTGCAGTTTGGTTTGAAGATAGAAATCAAAAGGAGCAAGTTTGGGGCCGATCTGCAGAAATTGTGTATACCGGACACGTCCGGTATTCATACCGGACACGTCCGGTATTTCCTGCCTACACTGAAAATATTTATTCTCTGTTCTAACTTGGTGTTGCAGGGTTGTAGCTTCTAGATATATTCTTTATACCTTGTTTACTCTGTGGCTAACTTGTGAGGGGTGGTAGTACTCTTAATTTGGAGTTTCCATTTTGGAAACTCCCCTTTCTAATTGTTTCCTCATTTAAAGGTTTTAATTTTCAGAAACGCCTACTCACCCCCCCTTTAGGCGACATCCTAGGTCCTTTCACAAAGAGATACCACCATAGGTCAAAGTGGGGACTGATCCCCAAGAACCCCTCGCACAGGGCGACGAATGCCGCAATGTGCTGGATCCCGTTGGGGGTGAGGTGCTACAGTTCCACCTGGTAGTAGTCCAGTAAGCCCCAAAAAAACTGATGGACGGGCATGGTGAATCCCCGCTCATGGAAGTGAGCAAAAGACACGACGTACCCTTTAGGCGGCTATGGCTCCTCCTCCTCACCAGGCAGCCGCCACTCCTTGGTGGCGGTCAACGGGCGAAGGAGGCCTCGATGGAAGAGGCCCTCTAGGCGCCGAGTGGAGATGTTGGATTTGTACCCCGGGTCCATTGCGATGGCGGGAGCAGCACGGGGAAGAAGGCAGCAGCGAGTTTGATGGCGGGAGCAGTGCGGGTGCGAGAGACCCAGACGATTCGCGGTGAAGGCTGAGAACACGAGGGCAAGGAGGTGAAGTACGGAACCCTAGGGGCAAACCCCGTGGTTTTATAGGGGCGACGGACGTGAGAAGGGCATCGGTCCACCTTGATCTCTGAGCCCGCCACGACGCACAGTGTGGCAGAACCTCCTAAATTATAGGACCCACATGCACTTGTCACTGTCCAACGACCTCTGACGACTTTGCATATGTTCCCGGTAACTTAAGAAGACTGTCGGGTGTCCTCGGAGAACCCCAAATCATCCACGATTTCCGAGTAGGATCCCATTACGGAGTCATTGCAGTTTTACAACATTTATTCAAATATCTACATCAGAGTAAAATAGCGGAAGTCTTACAATAACTTAGTTTATAAACTAGTTGTTTCAAACCTTACAAACTAAGTTCGATAAATATTACAAACCATAGTAGTGGAGTGACATTAGTAACATAATACAAAACACACAATTAAAGGGCCCTGCCTAGGGGCCACACATTTACTTGTCGTCATCTATTTGAACAACAATCATGCAGCACGGTCCAAAGCAGACCTGCTCATGAGGCTCACCTATAACAAGGGTCAATGAACCCTGAGTACAAAAGTACTCAACAAGACTTACCCGAAATAAAAACTGATAGAACACAGGAATGCAGGCTCAGGGATTCAAGGTATGGCTTTAGCAATACTCAAAGTTCTTTTGCGTAAAAGCTCTTTAACAGGATTCTTTATTTCAACATTTAAAACTTCATAAGAACCATATATGAATCTGCCATGATCCGTAATGAGATCATGAACTTCATATCAAACTCTTTCTCAAATCCAGCTCAAGTTTCATTTATTAACTACGATGATGAACAGTGAGTTGAGTCTCCATAACCGAGGAGCAACGACGATTCGAACCGATTAAACCCAGCTGGGGATTCCAGACCACACGACATATGCAGGTCCCTGACCTACATATACCAACCTACCCTCAGGTCCTCTAAAATAAGAACGGGTACACGCCACCCGAGAATACAGTACTCCACCCATCCAGCCCATTGCCACGTGGGTACACGCTATTCTCGACATAGGCGGAAAGAACCCGCTCACAAGACCTCCATGTCTTGTGGCTCTCACACACCGAGTCCGTCCGGTCTAGATTTATTACTCCATATGCTCATATCTCATGATAACATAAGTAACCAACGTAACCAAAGATCCATTTAAATCTCGCAGGTGACAGGTAATCACCCGACTTTTATCTGTCTAAGCATAGTTAAGCATAACTAAACATTCACGGATTGAAACGGGTAACAAGGTGGATATTGAAAAACAAGGTTGGTAATGCACCAATTAGGTTTTCACACAACTCCTAATCACTTAATGCAGTACTTGAAAGCAAAAGCGATATAAATTTGTAAAACACAAGGTAGGTTTAAATGCATCCGGGGCTTGCCTTGATTAACGGAAAAGTCCGGTTCCGGAGACGTTCCACAATTATCAAATCCGACCTCAATAGACGGATTAACTTCCTCCTCAACTTGATTAACTACCGAGTGCTCACTTTCGTTCACTACATGTAGTAACAATGCCATGTTTAATATGATGCGAGATATAAAACATGATGCTTGATGATGGATACAAAAATTAATAACTCGAATACAACTTTCCTTCGCGGTACAGTTACAAGCCAACAACTACTTAAACCATTTCGTAAATTCAAACAATTACTTTAAGTAACAAGAATCATCTTATGCTAATGACCCTCAATCCAAAATTCAAACAAAACCTAAGTTATTAAGGTTTACTATTTGCTTTTATGAATTAATTACTTAATTCAAAATTATGAAATAAATCAACTTTCTCAAAATGAGCTCAAAATTTTTGTGAAGGCTTATCACATGATAACTAAGTGGAAAAACAATTTTCATAATTTTTGGATAAATAATAAAGCCTAGAAAAATCATGAAAGCTCATTTATTAATTAATTAGAGCAATTTTTATCACATTCAAAATGTACGGAAAATCAACAATTCATATTTTTTCTAAAACTTTTATATCACAGGGAGGTCACACAAAATTTTTCATAATTTTTGGAACTGTAATTAATTCTACACAAAAATAACAAAAACTTACACTATTCATCTATTTCTGAAAAATAGAAAATCCATTTTCAAACACAGAGTCACTGACAACGGGATCCCACCTGTCATCACCGTCCTCCCGCACTCAACAGTGACGACCGCGGTTTGACCGCCGGTAACTCACCCCCGGTGAGGTCTCTGGCCACGGCGAAGGTACCAACACACTCCCCACATTACAACGCATCGATTGAATGTACTAGCTAGACTAATTACAGCGGGGTACGAGCTTGACGCCGGCCATGGCGGCCACGACGGCATGGCTGCTTTACGCCGGCAACATGAGACCAGTAGCAGTTAAACTAAGCGCTTGGAAAGGATCAGGAGCTCACCCCAAGCACGTTCGAGCAAGAAACAGGACCGGAGAAGCAACGGTGAAGCTCGTTGTCGGTCACAGCAATCACGGCGGCGCGAACAACGTCGGCGACGGTGCTTGTAACACCCCGGGTGTTTAAATATTAAAAACAGGATATGTCATCATATGCATTGCAAGGCATTGGTCATATTGCAAACTTTGATATGCATTCACTAAAATAAGTTTACATTTATGTTATAAGTACTGCTTGGTATTGTTTGAATCAAGTTCGAAACCTTTGTATTGATTTGAAATTCCGAAAACCCTGATTTTTGATATTTAAATCCTACCCTGAAAACTCATTTCAAAATCTAAGCATATTTTGGGGTTGAGCTTAAAAGCAAAAGTGTAGATCTTGTCAAGTTATACAAAGTTTGTTTTTGGAGTTTTCTAGGTTGGTTGGTAAAATTTGAAGTTATTTGAAAAGGAGAAATTCCTTAAATGTCCCCTTTTCGAATTCAAATTTGCATTTCAAAATATAGACCGAATTTTGATATGGTTATAAAAGCAAAGTTATAGAACTTTTGATTTTGAACAACTTTATTTTTGGATATTTTTGAGTTGTTATACAAATTTGGGAGTAATTTGGATTTTAAAACGAATGGCAATTCTATAATTTTGATGAACAGTGTTCACCGCTCTTGCTACATTGCCGGCGATCCTTCGACTTGCTTCCAGTTGCGTGCGTGGTCGTCTGCTCGTCACGCTGGCGCGGGAAAGACTCCGCCGTGGCTTCTCCTTGCTTCCTTGGCCATCCTATAAAGCTCTGGAGTAGTCGCCGTTCTTCCTTCTTCGTTCTCTGTTTTTCCCGTCGCCCTTACTCATCTCCGGCGAGCTCGCAACGTCGCGGTAGTGTCTTCACCGTCGCGGCAAAGCACTAGATAGCTTCGCCTACTCCTTGCGCACCCAGCCAGCTTGCTCTGGTCACTTGATTTCGCCGTGAGCTCGCCGTTTGTCGCTTTCTTCCTCGCGGTCGGCAACCTCACCCGAGATTCCGTTTCTCCGCGGCCAGCATCCTCCGGTGAGCCATTGTCCTTGATCAGTGTACCTATGACTTCATCTCGATGCTGTTAATCCATTGTTGCTTGGTCATTTTGGCCACTGCAGTCGCCGGAACACCGTCACCGACGATCCTTGCCACCGCGTCTGCCATGGCCGGCGTCAGACTTGAATCGTGCCGTGATTGAGTTAGCTAGTGTCTCTAATCGATGTGCCATGTTGTTGTGAGTGTTTTGGTACTTTGGCCGTCGCCATTGGACTCACCGTCGGTGAGTTAGCGCCGGTCAGCGCCGTCGCCGTAGCGGTCAAAGCTTGAGGTTGGGGATGACAGGTGGTACCCGGGTGTCAGCGACTGTGTTGTTCAAAATGAATTTTCTGTTTTTCAAATTTAAATGAATAGTGATAGTTTTTGTTATTTTTGTGTAGATTTATTTAGAGATCCAAAAATTATGAAAATTTTTGTGTGACCTCTCTGTGATGAATATTATTTAAGAAAAATATGAAATATTATTTTTCAGTACTTTTTCAATGTGATAAAAATTGCTCAATTTATTAATAAATGGATTTCCATGATTTTTGCTAGGCTTATTTAATTGTCCAAAAATTATGAAATTTATTTTGGTACACTAATTTGTCATGTGGAAGCTTGCATAAAATTTTGAGGTCATTTGGAACAAGTTCATTTTTAGCTTATTTTCCAAATTAATTAAAAATTGAATTAAAGCAAACCCTAAGTGTTAGGTTAGGGTTTGATCTTGTTTTGGTCATGTTTTGTGATCAGTAGGGTTTCAAGATCAGTTTGATCAAGTCACCTAGGTCATAAGTGTCAGTTGGTTTTGTTGGCTTGCGACTGTACCGCGTAGGAAAGTTGTATTCAAGTTGTTAATTTTACATCCATCATCGAGCATCATGTTTCGTATTCCGCATCATGTTAAACATGGCATTGTTACTATGTGTAGTGGACGAAGGTGAGCACGTGGGAGTTAATCAAGTAGTTGAGGAGGTTGATCCATCTGTGGAGGTTGGTGTTGATATCGGTGGAACAACTCCGGACCCAGACTTTTCTGTCAACGAAGGCAAGCCCCGAATGCATACAACCCTACCTTGTATTTTACAAATTGATTTCGCTTTTGCTTCTTTTTACTGCATTAAGTGATTAGGAGTCAAGTGACAACCAAATTGGTACATTACCAACCTTGTTATTCCATATTTACCATATTACCAGTTTTAAATTCATATACGCCTAGTTTTGCTTAGCTATGCTTAGAACGATGAAAGTCGGGTGATTACCTGTCATCTGCATGTTTTAAATGGATCTTTGGTTAATTATGTTATCATGTGATATGGGAATGTGGAGTAATAAATCTAGACCGGGCGGACTTGATGTGTGTGAGCCACAAGACATGGAGGTCTTGTGAGCGGGTTCTTTCCGCCTGTGTCGATTAAGGTCCATACCGTTGTTGAATTGCATGAGGTGAGACTTTGTAGTACTAACCACATACTCCGGTAAGCCTTAACTTGGTTATTCTATTACGAGAATGGCTACTCCCGCACTGGGAGTGGAGAGATGGCGGGAATAGCGTGTACCCACGTGGCAATGGGCTGGAGTGTGGAGTATTGTATTCTCGGGTGGCGCGGACCCGTTCTTGTTTTAGAAGATCCAAGGGTAGGTTGGTATATGTAAGTCGGGGACCTGCATATGTCGTGTGGTCTAGAATTCCCAGCTGGGTTTTAATCGCTTCGAATCATCATTGCTCCTCGGTTATGGAGACTCAACTCACTGTTCATCATCGTAGTAATAAATAACTGGAACTTGAGGATGGTCTGTGAAGGTGTTGGTTATGAAGTTTCATGATCTCAATGCGGATCGTGTCAGCTTTGTATATGATCTTATGAAGTTTTAAACGTTGATATAAGAATTTTGTTAAAAAGCTTTTATGCAAAAGAACCTTGATTATTGCTAAAGCCATACCTTGAATCCCATGAGCCTGCACTCCTACGTTCTTTTAATTCTTATTTCGGTTAAGTCTTGTTGAGTACTTTTGTACTGAGGGTTCATTGACCCATGTTGCAGGTGAGGCTCATGAGCAGATCTGTTTTGGATCGTGCTGCATGACGGTTGTTCCTTGTGATGACCAGAGGTAGATGTGTGGTTCTTGGGAAGAGCAGCTTATTTGTGTGTTCTGTAATATGTTATAATGCCACTCCACTACTTTGGTTTGTATTATTCTTTTGAACTTAGTTGTATGGTTTGAAACAAATGGTTTGTAAACTATGTTATTGTAAGACTTCCGTTGTTTTTACTCTGGTGTATATATTTGAAATAAACTGTTGTAATACTGTAATAACTCTGTAATGTGATCCTGCTCAGAAATCATGGATGATTCGGGGTTCCCCGAGGACACCCGACAGTCTTCTTAAGTTACCGGGAACGTATGCATAGATGTCAAAGGTCATTGGACAGTGACAGGTGCATGTTGGCCCTATAATTTAGGAGGTTCTGCCATAGAATGGTATCAGAGCGATCGTTACAAAGTTTTTGTTGTATTGGTTTACGAAAACTTCAAAATGATTTGGGATGACTAAATTTAACTTGTTAATTTGGTCCAAATTGCTTCTGACTTATCTTATTTCTTTCTCACCATTCCTTATTTGATTAAAAAGGTTTTGTGTGGTGGAGTAGTAATCTTACTATGCCCTATATAAAAACAAATGTTGTTTATGTTCGTTATAAGCTTTTTTGGTTTTGTTCGTAAGAACGATTCATGCATCATAATTAATTCACTTGTTACTTCCTTCGTCTCTGAGTCTGGGTGAGTAGTGTGTATGGGTTGAGTTGTGTAGTCCATCCTTACTGCTCTTGAGACTGTTGTCAGATTGTTTTACTTGGATTAATCCTGCTTTGTACAGTATGGCTCGTACCAAGAAGACACCCCGTAAGTCCACTGGACCAAAGGAGTTACTTGCCACCAACTTGCCCCTAGGAATGACGGTGCTAGCAGTAGCAGCTCTAGGCCTAATCCTCAGATAGAGATATAGAGGATTCCTACAGAGTTAGCCCAAGCTACTATAGATAGGGCTATGGACGCCATCTAGGTGGGCAGATTACAAGAGCAATTAAGATGTCTCACCACCGCTCACAGGAACTGCGAACGTATGTTAGTTCGTATAGTGGAAGGAAGGAATGAAGCTTGGCATAGAGAGAATGTAGCTAGAGCTAGAACTCATGAGTTAGAATTTTATGTAGAAGACTTAGAAGAGCATAATACCTATCTGCATGAGGAAGTTCATAGGCTAAGCAATCTCCTGGATCCTAATCATGAACCCCAAGCTGATGCAATGGACCCAGGTGTCATCCTTGCCGATGAAAGTGAATCAGAAGAAGATCCCGAAGAATTAGTAATGATCGATGAGAGTGACAATGAAGGCGGTAATATTTCCGGAATAGATACCGAGCCCAAAGTTTGAAGTGATTGAGGAAGGAAGTAGAGATGTATAATAGTTAGTTCTAGTTTAAGTTAAGTAGTCTTGTTTAAATGCGGTCTTGTGTTTAAATAAGTGAAACTAGTGTAATGAGTTGTAGTACGCTCTTTTATCAATCAATAAAGGATTGTGAGTAAAGTTTGGTTTGTTATGAACAGATGCATCGTACGTAGGGTTCGTATATTCCTGGTACTTCACAAGATGAGAACGGTATTCTAGATCCGCCACCAGTTCCAACAAACCTGAATGATGCTATAGCCGCACTTGTCAATGTGACGGTTGAAAATTCTCGTTTGCTTCATGAGATGGCTCAAAGTAATCAGAATCAGATGCATGGAAACCGTGGTCGCCATCATAACAGGCAAGAGGCTACATATGTGGACTTCACAGATACAAAACCCCCAGTGTTCACTAAGGCAGATGAACCATTGGAGGCTGATGATTGGCTTAGGACCATGGAGTAGAAATTTGATCTTATACCCTGCACGGAGTTTTAGAAACCAATCTTTGCTGCTCAGCAACTTAGAGGTGCAACCAGTGCTTGGTATGCAAATCTTATGGCCATGCAACCTGCAGGTGTTCCGTTAACTTGGATGGAGTTTTGCACTGCTTTCAGAGCCCATTATATCCCAGAGGGAGTTATGGCTATGAAGCTGGATGAGTTCCTTGCTTTGAGGCAAGGGGATCAGACGGTTATGTAGTATGTGGGAAGATTCAATCACCTGTCACAATATGCACCTGAACATGTCAATACTGATGCCAAGAAAAAGAAATGGTTCATGAGAGGTCTGAGTACCAAACTACAGACAATGATGACAACTTGTACCAATGTCACTTATCATGAGGCAGTGAATATTGCAATTGCTTCAAAGGCAAAGTATCGGCAACATAAGGAGCTTAAGAAGAAAAAGAGTATGCCATTTGGATCTTTTGGGGGAAATCCAAAGAGGCAGAGGGTGATTTTACATCCAGTAAATCATAATTGTCCTCCTTATCGTCCGCCGCAGTTTCAAGCCAGTCAGCAATCAAATTTCCGCCCTGCTACAACTTATCAGAGTCCACAACCGACAAATGCTTCTAGGGTTTCTGCTTCAACGCCCTAGGGTCACAAGTATCCCTGTTTCAATTGTGGCAAGCCTGGTCATTTCTCGAGAGAATGTCCATATCCAAGGTAGTCTAATCCCAATTATCAGAAGGCCCCTGCAAATCAACAACAGGGTCAAGCACAGAATAAGGGCAACAATCAGAATGCTCAGAAAGGCAAAGATGAAAGGAAGATAGGACGAGTGTTCTACATTCAAGCTAGGGAAATTCTGGAAGGGGAGCCAGTGATGATGGGTATGTTTCCTGTCGCCAACCATCCTGCAGTTATACTTTTTGATTCTAGCGCATCGCATTCATTCATCAATAGAACATTTGTGGTGAAGTATGAAATTTCAATTGGGGCAACAAAGGAAAATTTCTTTATACAGTCGCCCGGGGGACGTCTGTGTACTAAGGAAATGGTATACCAGGTACCCATAAACCTGGGTGGGTATATTTTTCCCACTACCATGATTATCCTTAAGGATCAGGGTATAGATGTAATTTTAGGAATGAATTGGATGTATCAGCATAAGGCTGTTATAGATGCTTTGAATAGAACTATAAGTGTGAGTTTGCCAGATAGTACTTCTCAACTTCTCATCCAACTTCCAACCTTAAGAAGATCAGTGGGCAAAGTTTATGCGACTACCGTCAAAGAGATTAGAGATATCCCGGTAGTATGTGAATTTCCTGATGTGTTTCCTGAAGATTTACCCGGTCTACCACCTGATAGGGATGTCCAGTTTAACATAGAGTTACAACCTAGAACAGCTCCGATTTCTCAGAGAGCTTATAGGATGCCACCTAAGGAGTTAGCCGAGTTGAAGACTCAGTTGCAAGAATTGATTGAGAAAGGGTTTATCCAACCTAGTTCATCACCTTGGGGGTGTCTGGCAATTTTTGTGAAAAAGAAAGATGAGACCCTGAGGTTATGTGTTGACTATTGTCCGTTGAATGAAGTGACCATCAAGAATAAGTATCCATTACCTCGGATAGATTTGCTTTTTGATCAACTAGCCGGAGCCAAAGTTTTCTCCAAGATAGATTTGAGGTCAGGATATCACCAAATCAAGATAAAGCCTGAAGATATTCCCAAAATGGCATTTACCACAAGATATGGATTATATGAATACTTGGTAATGTCTTTTGGTTTGAGAAATGCTCCAGCTCATTTCATGTATTTGATGAATTCAGTATTCATGCCTGAGCTAGACAAATTTGTAGTGGTGTTTATTGATGACATTCTAGTATATTCCAAGAATAATGAAGAACATGCGAAACACCTCAGAATTGTTCTAACTCGCTTGAGAGAACATCAACTATATGCCAAATTCAGCAAGTGTGATTTTTGGCTTAAGGAAGTATAATTTCTTGGACATGTCTTGTCAACGAAAGGAGTTGCTATTGATCCAAGCAAAGTGAAGGATGTGCTTGATTGGAAACCGCCAACCACAGTTCATCAAGTTTGGAGTTTTCTAGGATTGGCGAGGGTGTTACCGTTGGTTTATTCTAGATTTCTCTAAAGTATCAAAGTCCATAACTGAGTTACTGAAGAACCAAGTCAAGTTTGCCTGGTCATCTGATTGTGAAGAGGCTTTGAAGAAACTGTTGACCACTGCACCAATATTAGCCCAACCTGATATCAAGAAGCCATTTGATGTTTATTGTGATGCTTCAGGTATTGGTATTGGATGTGTGTTGATGCAAGAAGGCCGAGTCATTGCTTATGCATCCAGGCAACTTAAGCAACATGAAGAACACTATCCGACTCATGATCTAGAGTTAGCAGCTGTGGTCCATGCTCTGAAGATTTGGTGGCATTACCTACTTGGTAATACGTGCCATATTTATACAGACCACAAGAGCTTAAAGTATATCTTTACTCAGTTAGAGTTGAATATGCGACAAAGAAGATGGTTAGAGCTGATTAAAGATTATGACTTGGAAGTACATTATCACCCTGGTAAAACAAATGTGGTGGCAGATGCCCTCAGTCGCAAAAGTTATTGCAATTGCCTGACAGTAAGAACAATGGGTTTGACTTTATATCAAGAGATGGAGAAGTTGAATGTAGAAGTAATTCAACAAGGAAGTTTAACCAATTTAATTGTTGAAGCCACTATTCGAGATCAAGTTATTGCTGCTCAGAAGGAAAATAAGGGTGTAGCCCATATCAAGGAAAGAGTCAGGAACGGAAAGGCAGAATGTTTCAGCAAAGATAATGAAGGTGTGCTATGGTTCAAGGATCGCCTGGTGGTACCAAAAGTTACTGAGTTGCGGCAGTCAATTCTTAAAGAAGCACATGCTACTAGGTTATCTATCCATCCGGGGAGTAACAAGATGTACCATGACTTAAAACAAAGATTTTGGTGGACCAAAATGAAGATAGAAATTGCAAGATATATATCAAAGTGTGATACTTGTCAGAAAGTGAAAGCTATACATTTGAGGTATACTGGAGAATTACAACCATTGTCTATTCTAGCTTGGAAGTGGGAGGACATAAGTATGGACTTTATTGTTGGTCTACCAAGACATCAAAGGGATTTGACTCAATATGGGTTATTGTAGATCGACTCACTAAGTCAGCACATTTTCTTCCTGTCAAGACTATATACCCCACTGTCCAATATGCCAAGATATATTTAGCAAGAATTATGAGTCTCCATGGAGTACCAAAGACCATAGTGTTAGATCAGGGTACACAGTTTGTCTCCAGCTTTTGGAAACACTTGCATACTTCGTTAGGTACCAAACTCCTGTATAGTACAGCTTATCATCCGCAGACTGATGGACAGACTGAAAGAGTCAATCAAGTGCTTAAAGATATGTTAAGGTGTTGTGTCCTTAATTATTCTAACAAGTGGGACGAATGCTTACCTTTGGCCGAGTTCTCATATAACAATAGTTATTAGGAAAGCATTAGAATGGCTCCATTTGAAGCACTCTATGGTCGTAGATGTAGAACATCGCAGAGTTGGTCTGAGCCTAGAGAAAGAAGGTTCTTTGGTGTTGACCTTGTGAAAGAAACAGAAGACAAGGTTAAGAAAATACAAAGTAATTTGAAGATAGCTCAGTCCCGCCAAAAGAGTTATGTGTATAGACGACAGAGACCATTGGTGTTTAGCAAAGGAGATTTTGTATATCTAAAAGTATCACCAATGAAGGGAGTTACCTATTTTGGTGTTAAAGCCAAGTTGGCACCTCGATATATTGGACCATTTCAAATTCTGGAGAGATATGGAAAAGTGGCCTATCGCTTGGAATTACCAGAACATTTATCAACTGTACATGATGTGTTCCATGTGTCTCAGTTGAAGAAGTGTCTTCAAGTGCCTGAGTAGAATGTTGAAGTTGAAGGAGTGGAACTTGAACCAGATCTGACCTATTCAGAATATCCTATCCGAGTGTTGGATCAAAAAGATCGTGTTACTCGAAGGAGGACAATAAAGTTCTACAAGATACAATGGAATCAACATTCAGAAGAGGAAGCTACTTGGGAATCAGAAGATTACTTGTTAGAAAAGTTTCTAGAGTTTCTTGCGTCATTATAGAATAGAGTAATGTTAGTTGAGTTCGATTGTTACAAATTGTGTTTTGTAAAGGAACCTCAGCTGTTTTATGGATAAGAATTGGGTGTTTTTGGATTGACACATTTCCTTTTCCATTACTTACCCTATGGCTTTGAATCTCGGGGCGAGATTTCTTTTAGGGGGAAGGATTGTAACACCCCGGGTGTTTAAATATTAAAAACATGACATGTCATCATATGCATTGCAAGGCATTGGTCATATTGCAAACTTTGATATGCATTCACTAAAACAAGTTTACATTTATGTTATAAGTATCACTTGGTATTGTTTTAATCAAGTTTGAAATCTTTGTATTGATTTCAAATTCCGAAAACCCTGATTTTTTATATTTAAATCCTACCCTGAAAACTCATTTCAAAATCTAAGCATATTTTGGGGTTGAGCTTAAAAGCAAAAGTGTAGATCTTGTCAAGTTATACAAAGTTTGTTTTTGGAGTTTTCCAAGTTGGTTGGTAAAATTTGAAGTTATTTGAAAAGGCGAAATTCCTTAAATGTCCCCTTTTCTAATTCAAATTTGCATTTCAAAATGTAGACCAAATTTTGATATGGTTATAAAAAGCAAAGTTGTAGAACTTTTGATTTTGAACAACTTTTATTTTTGGAGATTTTTGAGTTGTTATACAAATTTGGGAGTAATTTGGATTTTAAAACAAATGGCAATTCTGTAATTTTGATGAACAGTGTTCACCGCTCTTTCTACATTTCCGGTGATCCTTCGGCTTGCTTCCAGTCGTGCGCGTGGTCGTCTGGGCATCGCGCTGGCATGGGAAAGACTCCGCCGTGGCTTCTCCTTGCTTCCTTGGCCGTCCTATAAAGCTCTGGAGCAGTCGCCGTTCTTCCCTCTTCGTTCTCTGTTTTTCCCGTCGCCCTTACTCATCTCCGGTGAGCTCGCACCGTCGTGGTAGTGTCTTCACCGTCGCGGCAAAAGCGCTAGATAGCTTCGCCTACTCCTTGCGCACCTAGCCAGCTAGCTCTGGTCGCTTGATTTTCGCCGTGAGCTCGCTGTTCGTCGCTTTCTTCCTCGTGGCCGGCAACCTCACCTGAGATTCCGTTTCTCCGCGGCCAGCATCCTCCAGTGAGCCGTTGTCCTTGATTAGTGTACCTATGGCTTCATCTCGATGCTGTGGTGCTTAATCCATTGTTGCTTGGTCGTTTTGGCCACTGTAGTCGCCGAACACCATCACCGACGATCCTTGCTCCGCCATGATCACCGTGGACGTCGTCACGCGTCACCATTGCTTCTCCGGTCTTGGTCTTTGCTCCAACGTGTTCGGGGTGAGCTCCTGATGCTTCCTGAGCCATTTATTTGATTGCTACCAGTCTCCTCTCGCCGGCGTAGCACTGCCGTGCCACCACGTCCGCCATGGCCGGCGTCAGCCTTGAATCGTGCCGTGATTGAGTTAGCTAGTGTCTCCAATCGATGTGCCATGTTGTTGTGAGTGTTTTGGTACTTTGGCCGTCGCCATTGGACTCACCGTCGGCGAATTAGCACCGGTCAGCGCCGTCGCCGTCGCGGTCAAAGCTTGAGGATGGGGATGACAGGTGGGACCTGGGTGTCAGCGACTGTGTAGTTCAAAATGAATTTTCTGTTTTTCAGATTTGAATGAATAGTGATAGTTTTTGTTATTTTTGTGTAGATTTATTTAGAGCTCCAAAAATTATGACAATTTTTGTGTGACCTCTCTGTGATGAATATTATTTAAGAAAAATATGAAATATTGTTTTTCAGTACTTTTTGAATGTGATAAAAATTGCTCAATTTATTAATAAATGGATTTCCATGATTTTTCTAGGCTTATTTAATTGTCCAAAAATTATGAAATTTATTTTGGTACACTAATTTATCATGTGAAAGCTCACATAAAATGTTGAGGTCATTTGGAACAAGATCATTTTTAGCTTATTTTCCAAATTAATTAAAAATTGAATTAAAGCAAACCCTAAGTGTTAGGTTAGGGTTTGATCTTGTTTTGGTCATGTTTTGTGATCAGTAGGGTTTCAAGATCAGTTTGATCAAGTCACCTAGGTCATAAGTGTCAGTTGGTTGTGTTGGCTTGCAACTGTACCGCATAGGAAAGTTGTATTCAAGTTGTTAATTTTGCATCCATTATCGAGCATCATGTTTCGTATTCCGCATCATGTTAAACATGGCATTGTTACTACATGTAGTGGACAAAGGTGAGCACGTGGTAGTTAATCAAGTAGTTGAGGAGGTTGATCCATCTGTGGAGGTTGGTGTTGATATTGGTGGAACGACTCCGGACCCAGACTTTTCCGTCAATGAAGGCAAGCCCCGGATGCATACAACCCTACCTTGTATTTTACAAATTGATTTCGCTTTTGCTTCTTTTTACTGCATTAAGTGATTAGGAGTCAAGTGAAAACCAAATTGGTACATTACCAACCTTGTTATTCCATATTTACCATATTACCAGTTTTAAATTCGTATACGCCTAGTTTTGCTTAGCTATGCTTAGAACGATGAAAGTCGGGTGATTACCTGTCATCTGCATGTTTTAAATGGATCTTTGGTTAATTATGTTATCATGTGATATGGGAATGTGGAGTAATAAATCTAGACCGGGCGGACTCGGTGTGTGTGAGCCACAAGACATGGAGGTCTTGTGAGCGGGTTCTTTCCGCCTGTGTCGATTAAGGTCCATACCGTTGTTGAATTGCATGAGGTGAGACTTTGTAGTACTAACCACATACTCCGGTAAGCCTTAACTTGGTTATTCTATTATGAGAATGGCTACTCGCGCATTGGGAGTGGAGAGATGGCGGGAATAGCGTGTACCCACGTGGCAATTGGCTGGAGTGTGGAGTACTGTATTCTCGGGTGGCGCGGACCCGTTCTTGTTTTAGAAGATCCGAGGGTAGGTTGATATATGTAAGTCGGGGACCTGCATATGTCGTGTGGTCTGGAATTCCCAGCTGGGTTTTAATCGGTTCGAATCATCGTTGCTCCTCGGTTATGGAGACTCAACTCGTTGTTCATCATCGTAGTAATAAATAACTGGAACTTGAGGATGGTCTATGAAGGTGTTGGTTATGAAGTTTCATGATCTCAATGCGGATCATGTCAGCTTTGTATATGATCTTATGAAGTTTTGAACGTTGATATAAGAATTTTGTTAAAAAGCTTTTATGCAAAAGAACCTTGATTATTGCTAAAGCCATACCTTGAATCCCATGAGCCTGCACTCCTACGTTCTTTTAATTCTTATTTCGGTTAAGTCTTGTTGAGTACTTTTGTACTGAGGGTTCATTGACCCATATTGCAGGTGAGGCTCATGAGCAGATCTGTTATGGATCGTGCTGCATGACGGTCGTTCCTTGTGATGACCAGAGGTAGATGTGTGGTTCTTGGGCAGAGCAACTTATTTGTGTGTTCTGTAATATGTTATAATGCCACTCCACTACTTTGGTTTGTATTATTCTTTCGAACTTAGTTGTATGGTTTGAAACAAATGGTTTGTAAACTATGTTATTGTAAGAGTTCCGCTGTTTTTACTCTGGTGTATCTATTTGAAATAAACTGTTGTAATACTGCAATAACTCTGTAATGTGATCTTGCTCGGAAATCGTGGATGATTCGTGGTTCCCCGAGGACACCCGACATTCTTCTTAAGTTACCGGGAATGTATGCATAGATATCAAAGGTCATTGGACAGTGACAGGTGCATGTGGGCCCTATAATTTAGGAGGTTCTGCCACAGTGCTCCAGTGGTTGCGGTGGACAAAATGGTCAAGCAACAAGGCACAAAGCATCCCGGCAACATGGCGAAGCTGAAGGGATACAAAGCAAGGACAAATACGCACCGTGGAGCGCTGGCCATGGTGACGCGCACTCAACGGCGGTGCTGCCGGCCGTGAGGAAGAAAAGTGACGCACAGCGGTTCCCCGGCGGAGTCAAACTTCAATGGCTGGTCGGCTGGGTGTGCAAGGAGCAAGTGAAGCTATGACGGGCTTTGCCAAGGCTGGTATGTGCTATGGCGATGACACGAGCTCGACGGAGCTATTACGGCGGCGTCGGGAAATGCAGAGGAGAAGAAAAGAGAAGAACGGCGACGGCACAAGCTTTAAAGGGCGGTCAGGAAGCAAGAGGAAGCCACGCCGCAGTCTTGTCCACGCTAGCGCGAAGCCGAACGTGGCCACGAGCGCGCCTAGAAGCCAGAGGAAGGTTGCCGGCGGTGACAGCTGCTCGCTGGTACTGTTCTAACTAATTACCGAATTGTCACTCGTCTAATTTCTCGAATTACTCCCAAATTTATATAGTAACTCAAAAATCTCTAAAAATAAAAGTTGTTCCAAATTCAAAGTTCTACAACTTTTCTTTTATAACCATACTCAAATTCGGTCTACATTTTGAAATGCAAGTTTGAAATCAAAAGGGGACACTTTGAGAATTTACGCATTTTCAAATTACTTCAAATTTTATAAAACAACTTTGAAAACTCCAAAAACCAACTTTGTACACCATGACAAGCTCTACACTTTTTCTTTTAAGCTCAACCCCAAAATGTGTTTAGATTTTGAAATGGGGTTTTCAGGGTAGAATTTAAATACTGGAAATTAGGGTTTTCGGAAATCCAATCCAATACAAAGATTTTTAACTTGATTCAAACCATACAAATCAACACATATAACATACAGGTAAACTTGTTTTAGTGTATGCATATCAAAATTTTCAGTAACACATGAATGATGTGCTATGCATATGATGACATGGCAGGTCTTAGTATTTAAAACACCCGAGGTGTTACACACCATCGCGTCACGTCGCGGGACACGCACACGCGATCCCTATCCCTTCCCACGAAAGTCACACCGAGCGGTTCGCCTTCCCTAGGTGGACCAGGACTCTCTTCCCACCAAGGGAATACGGGCCACAAAGTTTTTTTTTTCTCTCTCCGGCCCACCTAGGACCCCGGAGCCCAAGGGCCGTCCCAATGAGGGATGGGCCTGCAAAACGACCAGGACTCAAGGACGCAAGCATCGCCAAGGCCTCGATCCATAGTCAAGACCCAATCAGGCCAGCCCCGAATGAAATCCCCGCAAACGGGATACCACGATTCCCTTAAAAATATCCAGTTAACAAAAAACCAAGTCTTACGGCTTTACCCACAGAGGGCTCAGTACTACCCCCCGAGCGATTCTACTCAAATCACCCGGGGTCTCGGGGGCTACACCCATTGGGTGCGCTCGCGCGCACCCTCTGGCGAACTAACTCCAATGAAATCGAAACACCCCCCGGGCGATTCTGCCTGAACCACCCAGGGGCTCGGGGGCTACTGTTAGGAACCTAATATCGGGTACCCAAGGAAGTGGAACTAATAACCATCGAACGTTAAAAACTCCCAAACGGACAAGAGCACCGCTGCGCTTCTTGCACGAACGACGGGAGTTTGGTTCCGCCTCGCTCGATGCCCGTCGGCCAGCTCCGCCTCCCCCGAGGGCTAAGGGCTAGACTCCGCCTCGCCTGACCCCCGAGGGCTAGTGTAGCACCCGGTTTTAAAGACAAAACCAGATACACACTATATGTGAGCCCAGGAAGTCAAATCTCACATATAGCCACAAATCAGGGTAATATCAAGAGACAATACTTATTACATAACGTATTAGTAAAAAGAAAATAACCTCAGAGTAAAGACAGCGGAAAGTTGACTCCGATCTTCTGGCGAAGACTCCAAATCCATAGGGACGACAGACTAGTTGACCACAAGCCTAACTCCTCCAAACTAGCATTCTGGTATCCATCCGGGATTTTTATCCAATGTATAGAAAAGTAAAGAAAGCATAAGTACATGTCGTACTTAACAATTATATCATGGGGTTCATGAGGCTCAAAAGGGCTGATACTGGTTTACTGCGATTAGCTTTAATAGGTCATCTTTTTAAGCAATTGAGTGGCAAATAATCTATCATTCCCATAAACACATGATCAAGTAATCATGAATAATGTATAGCATAAACAATTGATCATTAGTATATTTATCCATTAGTGATCATCTCTATTCCATAAGGGTCCAAGGCCGCTCGTGTCCGTGAGCACGGCTGTTATAACAGTTTTACACTCTGCAGAGTTTGTCCACGTTCACTATGAGTCGTGATTTACCCTTTCGCCCGGGGTGATCAGCCCCTTGACCCACTACCAAGGAAGGTCGGCAGGGTTCACTATGAAGCCTTTCAAAGGTTCGTCTAACAAGTTAGGGCCGCTAAGGTTTACCCATCAATAAGCATGAACCCCCCTCCAAGTAGTGACTAGCAAGTGCACCTACTTGGCAGACCGAGATCATACCCGTTGGAGCCCCTCTTACTCCGTAAAGGTAACCACTAACAAGCTAGAAAAGGTCCTCATACTGAGCTAAAGCCAGAGCCATATAACCCTCACAGCTGTACTATAAGTCCCGGATGATCACTTATAGATGAGTCCTTAGGGAGAGGAATCTAAAGCATTTAGAAAGTAGCTAAACACTCCAGCCCCCTGATTCCATGTTACTAAAAAGTCATATTTTAATGTTTATTGCATATACCATTAGTCAAGTTACAAGATCATTGTTTTGATTAAGCACTAGCAAAAACTATCCAATGCAATATCCCAAAGGTATCAAGGTGCAAGATATCAAATATATAGGATATCCTTAATGGTAACAAGGGAGACACATGCAATATGAATTTAGTGATTAAATGTGAATAGGTAACAAGGATGGTCCCATGCTATACTTGCCTTAACTTGCTTTTCCCCCAAAGCAATACGCTCAAAGGCCTTTAGTATTCCACTTTCAATCTTCTGCTTCCAATTCTCAGCTTCTAGTCTTCAGAGAACTGCTTCTTAATCACCACGCAAACCTCACCGATTGACTGAACCATATATCACCACACAAACATCCATACATGTACATGCATAGCATACAATTGCATCTATATCAGAATAGTACACCAATCATAGAAAATTAAGTAAAAGAGATTGAAACACGATTCTACGCATCGCTACGCACACACACAATGCGAAGCACGCTAATCGAGACTACGGTTGAAAAGTTACAACAACCGAGAGATTTGTTGTATACGTGGAAAAGAAAACTATAGACTTCATTTATGTTAACTATATGAATTCATATATCAAAGATATTTTATAAATAATATAGATTAAATTAAGTCAATTTTAGATTTAAATTATAAAACAAAAGTAAAACAAAACATATTTTATGTATAAAACCTAGTTGCATAATCATTAATCAAGATATGATTTAAACTATGATTTTTATGAAATAGTAATGTAGTAAACATCATTACTAATATGTAGATCTCGTCGTTATGAAACAAACGCAACTTGAACGGACTATTTCGGAGTGGAAATGAATAAGTTATGATTTAAACAAGTTTTACTTTGGTTAATTAATAGATTAAATCTACTCATGAATTTCAAGTGTTGAAAACATGTCTAACAGTTGTATAAACATGTAGAAAACGTAAATCCGATCCTAACGCAATTTGAACGGGTCAAATCAGACTTAAAACGCAAAAGTTACGCATGAAATAAGGTGCAATGGCATTTCTGTAAATATTTGAACTCATTTTTGAATTAAAATAATTAAAATTCTGAATTTAAATGTATTTTGGGCTGGGCATACTATTTCTGGAAATTACAGGGACTTGAACAAATAAAAACAGGGCTTATTTGTATTTATTTTGAACTAATTGGGATTGCGGGTTTATTTCTAAAAACTGCAGGGGCTAATCTGCAAAACGTGGGGCTTTGACTGCGGTTGACTCGTGGCTGCTGACCAGGCCAACACGTGGCGCTCTGGGGTTGGATCGGTGCACCACATGGCTTAGTGGACCGGCTGACGCGGCCACGGTGGACTAAGGTCTACGGGTCCATGGACCAGTTACGTAACCAATCGGTTAGATCTAATTTCGATCGTCCATGCTAGATCTAATGGAAAGAGGCGCACGGGAGAAGCTATGGCGGCGGAACGACATTACCGGTGAGCCCTCCATGGCCGGTGGTGACTGTGCTTGTGGGTACGGCGTTCTAGGCTGCCATTTGAGGAACGGAGAGCACCAGGAGGCGGAGAAGCTCACCGTGATGCGCCTGGAGGTGGTTGCGGCGTCCGGGAGGGCTTCGAAGCGGGTCGTCGACGGTGGCCGCGATCTAGAGAGAGGGAGGGCGCGGGTGAAGGCAAATCCGACCAAAACGTGACAAAAAACCAGAGGTGGAGGTACCTACGGGCGTGGGCGAGTACGGTGGATCCTCGGGACTCGTCGGCGACGGGTTAGTGCTCGGGGAGGGGGAGTTCGCCGGTGGTGGTTGCGAAAGGGAAAGGGAGAAGATGGGGCTCGGCTCGGCTTTATAGGCGGGTGGGTGCGGTGGATGGAAGGGGAGCAGGGCGCGCGGCCGAGATGGGGCGCTTTCCTTGTAGGAGCAACGGCACGCGGCTTGCCGAACATGGCAGCGCCATCGGCGGTGAGGAAGGAAGGAAAGAAACGGGGAAGAAGAAAGGAAGGAAGGGCCGACAGCTGACGGGTGGGGCTAGGTCGCAGCGGGGAAGAAGAGAGCGGGCGCGCGTCTTGGCATCTGACCGAAGCGGGCGGGCACGAGTGAGTCTTGCAGCGCCTAATGTTGAAGGTGAAGCAGAGTGGCGTCGTGATGCGCCTGGAATCACCGAGCGGGCTCTGGAGCAGGCAGTCTCATACTGGAAAGAAGAAGAAGGCGCGGAGTGGGCCAATGACGAGCTAGGCCAAGGCCGAGTAAACGAAAGAGGGGGGAAAAGGGTTGGGCCAAGCAATGAACCAAGCCAGGAAGGGAAGGGAGAAGAGGTGTGCCAAATCTGAGTTAATGAAAATGAGAAAAGGAATATTTTCAAATACAAATCCCTTTTCTACTTTGAGTTTCAAAATCCAAGCTAATTTCAAAACAAATTCAAGTATGTTTTCAATATACTTTTCATCTCAAATATAAATGAGTAATTTTTGGTAAGTTTCCAAAAATAAATTTTACCATTTTTTTTAAATCCTCTTATTTTCAATTTTTCTTTTCTTTTATTTCAAAGCCATTTTTAATTTCATTTCAAAAGAATTTTAACCATTTTGACTTTTCAATTAAAACCATTCATCCAATAAAATCAAATACAATGGCATGTATGCTCAAACATGTTGCTACCTTATGATGTATTTTAATTTAATGAAAATTTTTATTTCTCTATATTTCATGTGCACAAAAATTCCAACTAAAATCATCTTAACTCTATTTCAAAAGGGGCAATTTTTAGGGTGTTACAATTCTACCCCCCTTAAGATGAATCTCGTCCCGAGATTCAAAAAAGGCTAGGTACAAAGAAGGGAGACAGAACCAGGAATAGAACTTAGATAAACTTTCCAACATTTCAACTTGTATTGTAAATCAGCTTAACATGTTACATCTGTCTCATCTGCAAAGCTTAAGAACAAAAAGATTTGGATGCATGGACTACCCCTTTGAGTCAAGGGATACAACTGTCTTGAATACAGAAATCTTAAACTCAAGGGCATAACTAACTTCATATGACACCCCCATCTTGACTTCTAACGTAGTTGTGTTACACCTCAAAGAGATGAGGAAAATCCATCTTCAATTGATTTTCATTTTCCCAAGTTGCATCTTCCTCTGATTGATTATTCCATTGAACTTTACACACATTAAGCACTTCTCCCTTAAGAGTTCCTTGGGCTCTTTCTAAGATTCTAACTGGATAATCACCATCTATCGGATGGAGCTCCTCCAAGGGTGTTTGTTCCTCTACACCATCATCTGGAAACTCACAGTCCACTTTACTATCCTCAGTGTTCACACCTTCTATTAGATCATTTCCATTGTCATATTCCTCAGGTGCAGGTTGAAAACCCTCATACTCAATTCTTTCTCCTGAAGCACCGAACGCTGGGCATACTTGATAACTCCTTTACATGTAGACATCCATCCCATTCCAAGAATAACATCAACATCCACTAACTCTAATACGATAAGGTTTGCTTCAAATTTTATCCCCTTTATGTCAAGACTAACTCTTGGGCATATGCGGTTTGCCTTTATTTCTCCTCCTGGGGACTTAACTATCACTGGTTTCCTCATTGGTAGCATAGTTATCTTATGTTCTTTTACGTATGCACTGGAGATAAACGAATGTGATGCACTGGGGTCAAACATCACCATAGCATTGGCTGAACCTACTGCAATCCATCCATAAATGACCTCCTTAGCTCCATGAATGGTAGTCATATTCACATTATTCAATCTTCCAAGGATGTAATTTCGTTTTAACTTATTTCCATGCACCTGCTTCCCATGGACATTCTGTTCTGGCTCTTGAGAGCTGACCTGTTGCACTTCACCATTGGGTTGCTGATACTGATTCTGATCTGTACTCACAAGTAGATTCATAGGATGTGACTGATATTCTGGTTGCGTAGCAAACCGAGGTTGAGTGTTCCTTAGCTAGCATTGAAGATCACATTTTCTCTTTTTCTCTTCCATCAGCTGAGTCTGCGTCATCAAAGCTTGCTCTTTAGTTGGGGGACTTGTCGGTGATGGGCTAGAAGTGGGAACATTCCTTCCAACATCTTGTGAAGCACTTCTCCTGGTAGAGGCCATCTGTTTCCAACATATATGCATTAGGATTCAGTCATTCATAGCATTCTTTATTATAGTTTCAAGAGATGACAAGAAAGGATTGATTATATAAAAGACTAGAGAAAACCCCAACCATCAAGATATCCAATTCTTCCACATGAACATTAGAATGCAAGAAAACTTCATCTTGCAAACCCATCAACTTGGCTACCCCC
Source organism: Miscanthus lutarioriparius (assembly GCA_904845875.1). Lineage (NCBI taxonomy): Eukaryota > Viridiplantae > Streptophyta > Magnoliopsida > Poales > Poaceae > Miscanthus > Miscanthus lutarioriparius. The sequence goes on from CAJGYO010000006.1 coordinate 84,774,666, forward strand.
CATAAGAAAAGATAAACTAGGGGACACCAAAGTATAGCTTGCATCTTCTTGTGATTGAAGTCTACTGTTGTCCAAAATTTTTCTCATGACTTCTTTTTATCATCCAAAATCAGAGATATTAACCGATAAAGATAGGCTGCTCCAAAGACAGGATAGGAAAAACAAAAGAAAACCATAACCCAACTATTTATTTCATTAATCCTTATACCTTAGGCCTATAAACTAAATGAAATTGTGGGAACACCCAACAACATCATTGAAATCATTACAAAGATGCAAAACAAGCATAATCATAATGACAATTCAACAAGCAATAAAGATGCATAGTTCAATCATTGACTCAACTTGCGATACTATCGTTTTTATTACATAAGGGGCACAAACTCCTATTCCCTAACTAAGGATCTTGAGTAGTCTAGCATGACTTCTTCATTCATCATTTTCACCAAATGCTTCTTTTGGGTTGGGTATCACTAACACTTCCTGGTGGAAGTCCGATAGTGATCTGACTCTGGCTACTTCCATGGTGTACTTGGTGATTCTTCTGTGGGCAAGATTTAACATAATGTTCTTCCTGCTGGCAATGATGACACCTTCTCTTAGCTAGGTCTTTTGTGATGTCATACTCCATAGAATTATTTCTTAGAGTATTGTCAGCTTGCTGACTCTGTAAGTTCATCTTTGTTTGACTAGACCGCTTTTTAGCTCGCTTGATCTTTCGGGGTTGAAACTCCGTATAGGTGATAGTCCACCCATCTATGCATACCTCAAGTGAAGTAGTTTTAGCTTGAGAAGCTTCTAACTCTTTACAGTTTAGATTCATCTGACTAGGGATTAGAGCTAGATGTGACGAATACAAATGTTGATTGCTTCCCAATACTTGCTCTGTTGAGACCTCCATTCTCTTCTTATACATATTAGCTTCACAACTCGGGTTCACCTTAACTTCCCTCTTATTAGACTTGTCCTAAAAACAGAGAAAACCAAAATGTTTACAGCACTGACTTGGATCCTAACCTCTAAGAGACTTGCTATGAACACCCTCATTATTTAATACTTTGAGTTCTCTCTTACATCCTTGAGTACCACCACGCTTCCACTACGCAAACTAGAATGTAGGACACTTCATCTTCTTCCAAGCTTCTACGACTTGTCTCTTCACTGGTCCCTTTGGTATGTTGATTTGACCTTGTGGCAAGCACTGTTGAAAACTCCTATGTTGAGCAATTCCTTCTAGTATTTTGTTGTTGCATAGCTTTAGGCTTCTCCTTGTCGAATGCAGTCATGGCTAATGTAGCTTGATCCTCCTGATCTCTAATGTTGGCAGTTAACTCGTTACGTTCCATCTAATAGACCAAGAGAGAAGATTCAGAATAGAGACAGTTTTCATAACACACACAGGCTGAAGTAAGCATAACTTTTCACAAATAACAAGGTTAGAGAGAGAGCAGGAAGTAAGCAGAGATGAAGGCATGCTAATACGTCCAGTTCTAACTAGGCTTGCGTCCTACAGTCAGCATTGCTCTGATACCACTTTGTAGCACCCGGTTTTAAAGACAAAACCAGATACACACTATATGTGAGCCCAGGAAGTCAAATCTCACATATAGCCACAAATTAGGGTAATATCAAGAGACAATACTTATTACATAACGTATTAGTAAAAAGAAAATAACCTCAGAGTAAAGACAGCGGAAAGTTGACTCCGATCTTCTAGCGAAGACTCCGAATCCACAGGGACGACTGACTAGTTGACCACAAGCCTAACTCCTCCAAACTGGCATTCTGGTACCCATCTGGGATTTTTATCCAATGTATAGAAAAGTAAAGCAAGCGTAAGTACATGTCATACTTAACAATTATATCATGGGGTTCGTGAGGCTCAAAAGGGCTGACACTGGTTTACTGCGATTAGCTTTAATAGGTCATCTTTTTAAGCAATTGAGTGGCAAAGAATTTATCATTCCCATAAACACATGATCAAGTAATCATGAATAATGTATAGCATAAACAATTGATCATTAGTATATTTATCCATTAGTGATCATCTCTATTCCATAAGGGTCCAAGGCCGCTCGTGTCCGTGAGCACGGCTATTATAACAGTTTTATACTCTGCAGAGTTTGTACACGTTCACTGTGAGTCATGATTTACCCTTTCACCCGGGGTGATCAGCCCTTTGACCCACTACCAAGGAAGGTCGGCAGGGTTCACTATGAAGCCTTTCAAAGGTTCGTCTAACAAGTTAGGGCCGCTAAGGTTTACCAATCAATAAGCATGAACCCCCCTCCAAGTAGTGACTAGCAAGTGCACCTACTTGGCAGACCGAGATCATACCCGTTGGAGCCCCTCTTGCGCCGTAAAGGTAACCACTAACAAGCTAGAAAAGGTCCTCATACTGAGCTAAAGCCAGAGCCATATGACCCTCACAGCTGTACTGTAAGTCCCGGATGATCACTTACAGATGAGTCCTTAGGGAGAGGAATCTAGAGCATTTAGAAAGTAGCTAGACACTCCAGCCCCCTGATTCCATGTTACTAAAAAGTCATATTTTAATGTTTATTGCATATACCATTAGTCAAGTTACAAGATCATGGTTTTGATTAAGCACTAGCAAAAACTATCCAATGCAATATCCCAAAGGTATCAAGGTGCAAGATATCAAATATATAGGATATCCTTAATGGTAACAAGGGAGACACATGCAATATGAATTTAGTGATTAAATGTGAATAGGTAACAAGGATGGTCCCATGCTATACTTGCCTTAACTTGCTTTTCCCCCAAAGCAATACGCTCAAAGGCCTTTAGTATTCCACTTTCAATCTTCTGCTTCCAATTCTCAGCTTCTAGTCTTCAGAGAACTGCTTCTTAATCACCACGCAAACCTCACCGATTGACTGAACCATATATCACCACACAAACATCCATACATGTACATGCATAGCATACAATTGCATCTATATCAGAACAGTACACCAATCATAGAAAATTAAATAAAAGAGATTGAAACACGATTCTACGCATCGCTACGTACACACAGTCGCGAGAAGCACGCTAATCGGAGCTACGGTTGAAAAGTTACAACTACCGAGAGATTTGTTGTATACGTGGAAAAGAAAACTATAGACTTCATTTATGTTAACTATATGAATTCATATATCAAAGATATTTTATAAATAATATAGATTAAATTAAGTCAATTTTAGATTTAAATTATAAAACAAAAGTAAAACAAAACATATTTTATGTATAAAACATAGTTGCATAATCATTAATCAAGATATGATTTAAACTATGATTTTTATGAAATAGTAATGTAGTAAACATCATTACTAATGCGTAGATCTCGTCGTTATGAAACAAACGCAACTTGAACGGACTATTTCGGAGTGGAAATGAATAAGTTATGATTTAAACAAGTTTTACTTTGGTTAATTAATAGATTAAATCTACTCATGAATTTCAAGTGTTGAAAACATGTCTAACAGTTGTATAAACATGTAGAAAACGTAAATCCGATCCTAACGCAATTTGAACGGGTCAAATCGGACTTAAAACGCAAAAGTTACGCATGAAATAAGGTGCAATGGCATTTCTGTAAATATTTGAACTCATTTTTAATTAAAATAATTAAAATTCTGAATTTAAATGTATTTTGGGCTGGGCATACTATTTCTGGAAATTATAGGGACTTGAACAAATAAAAACAGGGCTTATTTGTATTATCTTGAACTAATTGGGATTGCGGGTTTATTTCTAAAAACTACAGGGGCTAATCTGCAAAACGTGGGGCTTTGACTGCGGTTGACTCGTGGCTACTGACCAGGCCAACACGTGGCGCTCTGGGGTTGGATCGGTGCACCACATGGCTCAGTGGACCGGCTGACGCGGCCACGGTGGACTGAGGTCTACGGGTCCATGGACCAGTTACGTAACCAATCGGTTAGATCTAATTCCGATAGTCCATGCTAGATCTAACGGTAAGAGGCGCACGGGAGAAGCTACGGTGGCGGCACGGCATCACCGGTGATCCCTCCATGGCCGACGGTGACTGTGCTTGTGGGTACGGCGTTCTAGGCCGCCATTTGAGGAACGGAGAGCACCAGGAGGCGGAGAAGCTCACCGTGATGCGCCTGGAGGTGGTTGCGGCGTCCGGGAGGGCTTCGAAGCGGGTCGTCGACGGCGGCCGCGATCTGGAGAGAGAGGGAGGGCGCGGGTGATGGCAAATCCGACCAAAACGTGACAAAAAACCAGAGGTGGAGGTACCTACGGGCGCGGGCGAGTACGGCGGATCCTCGGGACTCGTCGGCGACGGGGTTAGTGCTCGGGGAGGGGGAGTTCGCCGGTGGTGGTTGCGACTGAGCTTGACCATGGAGGGGAAAGGGAGAAGACGGGGCTCGGCTCGGCTTTATAGGTGGGCGGGTGCGGTGGATGGAAGGGGAGCGGGGTGCGCGGCCGAGATGGGGCGCTTTCCTTGTAGGAGCACACGGCACTTGCTTGTTGAACATGGCAGCATCCATCAGTGATGAGGAAGGAAGGAAAGAAACGGGGAAGAAGAAAGGAAGGAAGGGCAAGGGTGACCGGTGGGGCCAGTCATGCAGCTGGGAAGAGAGCGGTAGCAGCGTCTGGCGTCACCGAGCGGGCCGGGTGCGAGTGAGTCTTGTAGCGCTGCTGAAGGCAAGGCAGAGCGGCAAGCGCGGCGCTGAATCTGGAGCCCAGAAAGGTCAGCTGAATGCTGCAGAGCGGTGGTCTTGAAAGAAGAGGAAGGCGCGGAGTGGGCCAGGACGAGTCGGGCCAAGGCCGAGTAAACGGGAAAGAGGGGAAAAGCGCTGGGCCGCCAAGCAATGAGCCAAGCCAGAAGGGAAGGAGAAGAGGGTCAGGCCAAATCTGAGTTAATGAAAATGAGAAAAGGAATATTTTCAAATACAAATCCCTTTTCTCTTTTTGAGTTTCCAAATCCAAGCCAATTTCAAAACAAATTCAAGTATGTTTTCAATATACTTTTCATCTCAAATATAAATGAGTAATTTTTGGTAAGTTTCCAAAAATAAATTTTACCATTTTTTTTAAATCCTCTTATTTTCAATTTTTCTTTTCTTTTATTTCAAAGCCATTTTTAATTTCATTTCAAAAGAATTTTAACCATTTTGACTTTTCAATTAAAACCATTCATCCAATAAAATCAAATACAATGGCATGTATGCTCAAACATGTTGCTACCTTATGATGTATTTTAATTTAATGAAAATTTTTATTTCCCTATATTTCATGTGCACAAAAATTCCAACTTAAATCATCTTAACTCTATTTCAAAAGAGGCAATTTTTAGGGTGTTACAATTCTACCCCCATTAAGATGAATCTCGTCCCGAGATTCAAAAAAGGCTAGGTACAAAGAAGGGAGACAGAACCAGGAATAGAACTTAGATAAACTTTCCAACATTTCAATTTGCATTGTAAACCAGCTTAACATGTTACATCTATCTCATCTGCAAAGCTTAAGAACAAAAAGATTTGGATGCACGGACTACCCCTTTGAGTCAAGGGATACAACTGTCTTGAATACAGAAATCTTAAACTCAAGGGCATAACTAACTTCATATGACACCCCCATCTTGACTTCTAACGTAGTTGTGTTACACCTCAAAGAGATGAGGAAAATCCATCTTCAATTGATTTTCATTTTCCCAAGTTGCATCTTCCTCTGATTGATTATTCCATTGAACTTTACACACATTAAGAACTTCTCCCTTAAGAGTTCCTTGGGCTCTTTCTAAGATTCTAACTGGATAATCACCATCTATCGGATGGAGCTCCTCCAAGGGTGTTTGTTCCTCTACACCATCATCTGGAAACTCACAGTCCACTTTCCTATCCTCAGTGTTCACACCTTCTATTAGATCATTTCCATTATCATATTCCTCAGGTGCAGGTTGAAAACCCTCATACTCAATTCTTTCTCCTGAAGCACCGAACGCTGGGCATACTTGATAACTCCTTTACATGTAGACATCCATCCCATTCCAAGAATAACATCAACATCCACTAACTCTAATACGATAAGGTTTGCTTCAAATTTTATCCCCTTTATGTCAAGACTAACTCTTGGGCATATGCGGTTTGCCTTTATTTCTCCTCCTGGGGACTTAACTATCACTGGTTTCCTCATTGGTAGCATAGTTATCTTATGTTCTTTTACGTATGCACTGGAGATAAACGAATGTGATGCACTGGGGTCAAACATCACCATAGCATTGGCTGAACCTACTGCAATCCATCCATAAACGACCTCCTTAGCTCCATGAATGGTAGTCATATTCACATTATTCAATCTTCCAAGGATGTAATTTCGTTTTAACTTATTTCCATGCACCTGCTTCCCATGGACATTCTGTTCTGGCTCTTGAGAGCTGACCTGTTGCACTTCACCATCGGGTTGCTGATACTGATTCTGATCTGTACTCACAAGTAGATTCATAGGATGTGACTGATATTCTGGTTGCGTAGCAAACCGAGGTTGAGTGTTCCTTAGCTGGCATTGAAGATCACGTTTTCTCTTTTTCTCTTCCATCAGCTGAGTCTGCGTCATCAAAGCTTGCTCTTTAGTTGGGGGACTTGTCGGCGATGGGCTAGAAGTGGGAACATTCCTTCCAACATCTTGTGAAGCACTTCTCCTGGTAGAGGCCATCTGTTTCCAACATATATACATTAGGATTCAGTCATTCATAGCATTCTTTTATTATAGTTTCAAGAGATGACAAGAAAGGATTGATTATATAAAAGACTAGAGAAAACCGCAACCATCAGGATATCCAATTCTTCCACATGAACATTAGAATGCAAGAAAACTTCATCTTGCAAACCCATCAACTTGGCTACCCCCCATAAGAAAAGATAAACTAGAGGACACCAAAGTATAGCTTGCATCTTCTTGTGATTGAAGTCTACTGTTGTCCAAAATTTTTCTCATGACTTCTTTTTATCGTCCAAAAGCAGAGATATTAACCGATAAAGATAGGCTGCTCCAAAGACAGGATAGGAAAAACAAAAGAAAACCATAACCCAACTATTTATTTCATTAATCCTTATACCTTAGGCGTATAAACTAAATGAAATTGTGGGAACACCCAACAAGATCATTGAAATCATTACAAAGATGCAAAACAGGCATAATCATAATGACAATTCAACAAGCAATAAAGATGCATAGTTCAATCATTGACTCAACTTGCGATACTATCGTTTTTATTACATAAGGGTCACAAACTCCTATTCCCTAACTAAGGATCTTGAGTAGTCTAGCATGACTTCTCCATTCATCATTTTCACCAAATGCTTCTTTCGGGTTGGGTATCACTAACACTTCCTGGTGGAAGTCCGATAGTGATCTGACTCTGGCTACTTCCATGGTGTACTTGGAGATTCTTCTGTGGGCAAGATTTAACATAATATTCTTCCTGCTAGCAATGATGACACCTTCTCTTAGCTAGGTCTTTTGTGATGTCATACTCCATAGAATTATTTCTTAGAGTATTGTCAGCTTGCTGACTCTGTAAGTTCATCTTTGTTTGACTAGACCGCTTTTTAGCTCGCTTGATCTTTCAGGGTTGAAACTCCTTATAGGTGATAGTCCACCCATCTATGCATACCTCAAGTGAAGTAGTTTTAGCTTGAGAAGCTTCTAACTCTTTACAGTTTAGATTCATCTGACTAGGGATTAGAGCTAGATGTGACGAATCCAAATGTTGATTGCTTCCCAATACTTGCTCTGTTGAGACCTCCATTCTCTTCTTATCCATTTCAGCTTCACAACTCGGGTTCACCTTAACTTCCCTCTTATTAGACTTGTCCTAAAAACAGGGAAAACCAAAATGTTTATAGCACTGACTTGGATCCTAACCTCTAAGAGACTTGCTATGAACACCCTCATTATTTAATACTTTGAGTTCTCTCTTACATCCTTGAGTACCACCACGCTTCCACTACGCAAACTAGAATGTAGGACACTTCATCTTCTTCCAAGCTTCTACGACTTGTCTCTTCACTGGTCCCTTTGGTATGTTGATTTGACCTTGTGGCAAGCACTGTTGAAAACTCCTATGTTGAGCAATTCCTTCTAGTATTTTGTTGTTGCATAGCTTTAGGCTTCTCCTTGTCGAATGCAGTCATGGCTAATGTAGCTTGATCCTCCTGATCTCTAATGTTGGCAGTTAACTCGTTACGTTCCATCAAATAGACCAAGAGAGAAGATTCAGAATAGAGACAAAGTTTTCATAACACACACAGGCTGAAGTAAGCATAACTTTTCACAAATAACAAGGTTAGAGAGAGAGCAGGAAGTAAGCAGAGATGAAGGCATGCTAATACGTCCAGTTCTAACTAGGCTTGCGTCCTACAGTCAGCATTGCTCTGATACCACTTTGTAGCACCCGGTTTTAAAGACAAAACCAGATACACACTATATGTGAGCCCAGGAAGTCAAATCTCACATATAGCCACAAATCAGGGTAATATCAAGAGACAATACTTATTACATAACGTATTAGTAAAAAGAAAATAACCTCAGAGTAAAGACAGCGGAAAGTTGACTCCGATCTTCTAGCGAAGACTCCGAATCCACAGGGACGACTGACTAGTTGACCACAAGCCTAACTCCTCCAAACTAGCATTCTGGTACCCATCCGGGATTTTTATCCAATGTATAGAAAAGTAAAGCAAGCGTAAGTACATGTCGTACTTAACAATTATATCATGGGGTTCATGAGGCTCAAAAGGGCTGACACTGGTTTACTGCGATTAGCTTTAATAGGTCATCTTTTTAAGCAATTGAGTGGCAAAGAATTTATCATTCCCATAAACACATGATCAAGTAATCATGAATAATGTATAGCATAAACAATTGATCATTAGTATATTTATCCATTAGTGATCATCTCTATTCCATAAGGGTCCAAGGCCGCTCGTGTCCGTGAGCACGGCTATTATAACAGTTTTATACTCTGCAGAGTTTGTACACGTTCACTGTGAGTCATGATTTACCCTTTCACCCGGGGTGATCAGCCCTTTGACCCACTACCAAGGAAGGTCGGCAGGGTTCACTATGAAGCCTTTCAAAGGTTCGTCTAACAAGTTAGGGCCGCTAAGGTTTACCAATCAATAAGCATGAACCCCCCTCCAAGTAGTGACTAGCAAGTGCACCTACTTGGCAGACCGAGATCATACCCGTTGGAGCCCCTCTTGCGCCGTAAAGGTAACCACTAACAAGCTAGAAAAGGTCCTCATACTGAGCTAAAGCCAGAGCCATATGACCCTCACAGCTATACTGTAAGTCCTGAATGATCACTTACAGATGAGTCCTTAGGGAGAGGAATCTAGAGCATTTAGAAAGTAGCTAGACACTCCAGCCCCCTGATTCCATGTTACTAAAAAGTCATATTTTAATGTTTATTGCATATACCATTAGTCAAGTTACAAGATCATGGTTTTGATTAAGCACTAGCAAAAACTATCCAATGCAATATCCCAAAGGTATCAAGGTGCAAGATATCAAATATATAGGATATCCTTAATGGTAACAAGGGAGACACATGCAATATGAATTTAGTGATTAAATGTGAATAGGTAACAAGGATGGTCCCATGCTATACTTGCCTTAACTTGCTTTTCCCCCAAAGCAATACGCTCAAAGGCCTTTAGTATTCCACTTTCAATCTTCTGCTTCCAATTCTCAGCTTCTAGTCTTCAGAGAACTGCTTCTTAATCACCACGCAAACCTCACCGATTGACTGAACCATATATCACCACACAAACATCCATACATGTACATGCATAGCATACAATTGCATCTATATCAGAACAGTACACCAATCATAGAAAATTAAGTAAAAGAGATTGAAACACGATTCTACGCATCGCTACGTACACACAGTCGCGAGAAGCACGCTAATCGGAGCTATGGTTGAAAAGTTACAACTACCGAGAGATTTGTTGTATACGTGGAAAAGAAAACTATAGACTTCATTTATGTTAACTATATGAATTCATATATCAAAGATATTTTATAAATAATATAGATTAAATTAAGTCAATTTTAGATTTAAATTATAAAACAAAAGTAAAACAAATCATATTTTATGTATAAAACCTAGTTGCATAATCATTAATCAAGATATGATTTAAACTATGATTCTTATCAAATAGTAATGTAGTAAACATCATTACTAATGCGTAGATCTCATCATTATGAAACAAACGCAACTTGAACGGACTATTTCGGAGTGCAAATGAATAAGTTATGATTTAAACAAGTTTTACTTTGGTTAATTAATAGATTAAATCTACTCATGAATTTCAAGTGTTGAAAACATGTCTAACAGTTGTATAAACATGTAGAAAAAGTAAATACGATCCTAACGCAATTTGAACGGGTCAAATCGAACTTAAAACGCAAAAGTTACGCATGAAATAATGTGCAATGGCATTTTTGTAAATATTTGAACTCATTTTTGAATTAAAACAATTAAAATTCTGAATTTAAATGTATTTTGGGCTGGGCATACTATTTCTAGAAATTATAGGGACTTGAACAAATAAAAACAGGGCTTATTTGTATTTATCTTGAACTAACTGGGATTGCGGGTTTATTTCTAAAAACTGCAGGGGCTAATCTGCAAAACGTGGGACTTTGACTGCGGTTGACTCGTGGCTGCTGACCAGGCCAACACGTGGCGCTCTGGGGTTGGATTGGTGCACCACGTGGCTCAGTGGACTGGCTGACGCGGCCACGGTGGACTGAGGTCTACGGGTCCATGGACCAGTTACGTAACCAATCGGTTAGATCTAATCCCGATCGTCCATGCTAGATCTAATGGTAAGAGGCGCACGGGAGAAGCTACGGCAGCGGCACGGCATCACCGGCGAGCCCTCCATGGCCGGCGGTGACTGTGCTTGCGGGTACGGCGTTCTAGGCCACCATTTGAGGAACGGGGAGCACCAGGAGGCGGAGAAGCTCACCGTGGTGCGCCTGGAGGTGGTTGCGTCGTCCGGGAGGGCTCCGAAGCGGGTCGTCGACGGCGGACGCAATATGGAGAGAGAGGGAGGGCGCGGGTGAAGGCGAATCCGACCAAAACATGACCAAAAACCAGAGGTGGAGGTACCTACGGGCACGGGCGAGTACGGCGGATCCTCAGGACTCGTCGGCGACTGGGTTAGTGCTCAGGGAGGGGGAGTTCGCCGGCGGTGGTTGCGACTGAGCTTGACCGTGGAGGGGAAAGGGAGAAGACGTGGCTCGGCTCGGCTTTATAGGCGGGCAGGTGTAGTGGATGGAAGGGGAGCGGGGCATGCGGGCGAGATGGGGCGATTTCCTTGTAGGAGCAACGGCGCGGTGGCTTGCCGAACATGGCAGCGCCATCGGCGGTGAGGAAGGAAGGAAAGAAACGGGGAAGAAGAAAGGAAGGAAGGGCCGGTGGCTAACGGGTGGGGCCAGGTCACAGCGGGCATCTGACCGAGCGGGCCAGGGCGCGAGTGAGTGCGGGCGCAGGCGCTGCGTTGAAGGCCAAAGCAGAGCAGCAGGCGTGCGTAGAACTGGGCTGCCGAGCGGGCTGCGCGGAGCAGGCCGGCGCGCTAGAAAGAAGGGGCGCGGGAGTGTGCTAGCGACGAGCTGGGCCAAGGCCGAGTAAACAGGAAAGAGGGGGGGAAAAGCGGTTGGGCCGCCAAGCATCGGGCCAAGCCAGGAAGGGGAAGGGAGAAGAGGGCTGGGCCAAATCTGGAGTTGGGCTAAAAATGAGAAAAGGAATATTTTTCAAATACAAATCCCTTTTTCTACTTTGAGTTTCCAAATCCAAGCCAATTTCAAAACAAATTCAAGTATGTTTTCAATATACTTTTCATCTCAAATATAAATGAGTAATTTTTGGTAAGTTTCCAAAAATAAATTTTACCATTTTTTTTAAATCCTCTTATTTTCAATTTTTCTTATCTTTTATTTCAAAGCCATTTTTAATTTCATTTCAAAAGAATTTTAACCATTTTGACTTTTCAATTAAAAACATTCATCCAATAAAATCAAATACAATGGCATGTATGCTCAAACATGTTGCTACCTTATGATGTATTTTAATTTAATGAAAATTTTTATTTCCCTATATTTCATGTGCACAAAAATTCCAACTTAAATCATCTTAACTCTATTTCAAAAGAGGCAATTTTTAGGGTGTTACAGCTAGGCTCCGCCTCGCCCGACCTCCAAAGGATAGATTCCGCCTCGCCCGACGAACCTCGCCTCGCCCGATGTCCAAGGACTGGCTCCGCCTCGCCTGACAACCACACCCCGCTCCCTCATGATGATAGGCACAGGGTAAGACAAGACATTCGGGTCAACCATGGCATCGAAGGACCATGTCCTGCGCCCCTACAGGAAACCATTAGGACATGACGGTATGGGTGCTTAGACCCTTCCAGGCGTGACAGAGCCTAAATAGTGTTGCAAGCGCGTGCTCTTTGGCCTACAGTGTTGTAGGCGCCGCCTTCAAACCACCAGGCGAAGAACCCAACACAGACATACGACAACCACTACGTTCCGAGGAAAGACTCCCGTCCTCTACAATGGCAAAACGAGCAGTCACCACGACATCCGCTCCCCATGGGGTCGGAGTTCAACAACCCTGCCCGACATGCCGTCCGTGGGGGCGGGATGGGACGCACCCACTTGCTAAAAAGAGGCTAGGGCATGGCCTATGAAGATCAATGAACATGCCACTTATAACATTGTCTGCCATGTTATACAGGGTAGGCACAGGGAAAAAGGAAGACCCAGATCCTTCGAAGGACCTTCTATACCCTTGGTATTTTCCTCTTTCTCCCATCTGTAACCCCTGCTCCCCCCTTGGTCTATAAAAGGGAGGGCAGGGCTCCCCACTAGAGGGACCGACTTTTGACACCGAACCCACATATAGACGAACTCATAGAGAGTTTAGTTCGACATCACATACACAGCCAAGCCACCACCAAGCTCTTGGCCTCCTTTCGACCCTTCCATCAGAGACCTGGGACCAGTCCCTCTCTTGACCGTTTGTACCCCCTACTATGAACCGCTTTCAGCGCTAATAACACGAGCAGCAACAGACTGGACGTAGGGACATTCAGCCTGAACCAGTATAAACCTTGTGTCCTTTAGCACACCATCCGGGCCTAACGCGCACAATTATAAATTTACTAGCTGGTGCTTGTTCGAAACACCAACAACAAGCCTGTATTACTTTCATTTACATTGTGCTTGTGTAGAGGCTCTTGTGACTAGTTTAGCTTTAGTAGCTTGCTAGTTACCTTCTTGCTTGTGTAGCATAGAAGTAGCTCCTTGCGTGGCTAATTTGGTTTTAGTAACCTTGTTAGTCATATTGCTTAGTTTGTGTAGCTAAGTGATTTGCGCTCTTTAATTTGGCTTGTGTAGCCTTATTATTGAGCATTGCTAGTGAGCTTAGGAGCTTTGTGCTTCTGTATCACTAGCATGTGTAGGAGCTCGTCGGTTGCCAAAGTACTAGTGCATAGGTTTGTGTGAGCTTGCTCTAGAATTAATTAGGTGATCTCTAGCTAGCCCAACACCTTTGTTGCCTAGTTAGGATCTTTGTAAGGTGCTTGTGAACTTAGATAGAGGGGTGTAGTCTTGGCTAAACCAATAGTTTTAATTTCGCATTTATTTCGGTTAGCCAGTGCGATTAATTTTAGAAAGAACTATTCACCCCCCTCTAGTCCTCCATCTCAACCCTACATGTGGTATCAGAGCTAGGTCTCTCATTTGTGGTCTTCACCGACCCAAGAGGATGGCGGCTTATGGGCTAGATGTTGAGTGTCCATACACTTTTGATGGCACACACTTTGTACGATGGAAAAATTGGATGACTTGCAATTTTAAGTTTATTTGCCCTCAAATGTGGTGGATCGTAGATGTGGGTTTTTCTCATGCGTTGGATAGAAAGAATACAAACTCAAGCGCAAAAGAAATGCCTACATCTCAATTGCCAAGCTACTAACATTTTCTATCAATCTATGGAAGATAATATATTTGGTGAGATCATGGACATGGAATCCGCCCATGAGATTTGGATATATCTCAATGAAAAGTATGGGATGGTCTCCAATGATGATGATGATGATGAGCCCAAGGAGAAGGCACATGAGTGTGTTGAGCATGACCACAATTTGGTGATTGTGGAAGATTGCTCCACCTCATGGTCAAGTGATGATGATGATCGATCTACCACATGTTCACTTGATGAGATTGATGGCTCGAGCTCAAGTGATGCAAATGATGATCTACCTCAAGCACACTTGATGGTGTTGATGATGGTTCATGCTCGAACCATGATTGTGATGCTATTACAAGCCCATCCACTACATAACATTGCTTCATGTCACAAGGCGACACCAAGGTATCTAATGCTAATATGGTTGATCATGTTGATTCATATGATGAGCTTATTAGTAGACTTGCTATCATGACAATGTCTTTTGAAAATGAGAAAGCTAAAACATTGAAATTGGAAAATGAAAACTCATTTCTAAAGAATTCATGTGAAGAACATAAGCATTTACTTGATGTTCTTAATCTTCACATGGTGAGCTAAAATTGACTCATGAGACACTACTTGCATCTCATGAAGAATTATTGTAACAACATGCTTCTCTCATTGAAGTATTTACAAAGAAAATTAAAAAAATGAGAGCTCATCACATGAGTCAAGTGATCAATTGCAACATGTGACTAACTCTTGTGATGTAGGGAAGAAGCATGTATCCACTTCTTGTGATGATTTATTAGATATGCCATACTCTTCACAAATTCATGCTTGTTCTACTTCCTTGTCTTGTGAGACAAACCTTTTGAAGGAGAATAATGAGCTCAAGAATGAAGTGAAGAAATTGAGCAACAAGATAGAGATGTGCTACAACTCAAAAGTCACCTTTGAGCACATGTTGAAGACTCAAAGAAACTTCAGTGACAAGAATGGCCTTGACTTCAAAAGGAAGATGACAAAGGGCAAAAGAAAAAGAGCAAAGAAGATGAAGAAGCAACTACAATTGAAGTTGTCTCACTCCATATGCTACCGATGTCATGAAGTTGGACACCTTGCAAATGGATGCCCAAACATTGAGAAGCTCAAGAAGATGAAGGAAGAAGAGAGGCTCAAGCATGTGAAGTGCTTCAAGTGCCGCACTTGGGGTCACCTTACCTCAATGTGCCTAACCAAGCAATTGGTGAAGCAACAAGAAGAGACTCAACCAAAGCCACAAGATGAGCTAGAGAAGACACCCCAGAGCAAATCAAGATCAACCATGAAGATGGTGGTGACTAGATGAAGAAGAAGAAGACAAAAAGGGGTGGAAAGACAAGGCATCCAATGCTTATTCAAGATGCCAAGATGATGAACAAGGGTGGAAATGAGAAGAAGGTGTATGCTCACATCAAGTGCTTCAAGTGTGAAGATATGGGACACTTTGCCTCGAAGTGTCCTACCAAGCTTGAGAAGGAGGCTCATGAAACTCATGAGAGGCAAGGCAATGGAAAGCACCACATGAGCAATGAAGAGAAGGCTCAATCAAATAGAAAGTGTTACTCATACCGGGAAAGGGAACACATAGCTCATTCATGTCCCCTAGGTAACTCTCCTAAACCTATTTCAATTGATGCAAATTCTATGCTTAGAAAGGATGGCAATGGTACCTCATTGGTTGCAATTACAAAACATCCCGCTACTCATACTAAGGCATTGCCTAAGTATGTTGCTCCTAACTTGAGAGGATCCAAACTAGTTTGGGTACCATCAAAAAGTGGATGATTATGTAGGTACCATCAGCATTGGAGACTTGGTTCATGTGGTATTCGTCTCGTAAATCATGTGATTGAGCCAAGTAATGAAGAATGATAATCATCAACCCAATGCCATGTCAAATTAGTGAAGTTCAAATGTGCTACAAGATACAAGTGTCATATTCGAGTTGTGGATGATTTGTTGGATTATTTAATGGCTTGCAATTAATTGAGTTGAAGCTTGCTAATTGAAAGATCATGATCTAACTAAGGTATATCTCTTGTTGATTATTTCATTTGGGTGCATATGAGTTGATTGAATTGGATAAATATGCAAATGTTGCTTGCTATAAGATGATTGAATGGAAAAATGCTTAGTAATCAAATTTGGATTGATTTGTGTTGGATAAATTCATGAGATGACCTTTAGTGAGTGGATTGTATGGATATATGTCTTGTGAAAGTATTCAAACAAGTTAGTTTCAAGTTTGATTCAATTTGGTGAAATATAGCTCAAGTATATTTGAAAAACTGAGCTAGCTGAGATCAAGTCTGAGTTTGAGTGATCAAATCTATTTAGATTGTCTTGAAATTTGTTATGCATGCTATAGATTTATGGTATTAGTTTATGTACAAGTTTCATGAGAATTGGATAAGAAATGATTCGAGTTTGGAGTGGATCTTGTCAGCTATTGTCGGTGCAGAAAGTGACCAACATATAAATATTTATAGTTTTGCCGTACGTTATGATCGGATGTGGCCTAGCACTCAATGACACATGGTTTATACTAGTTTAGGCAATGTGCCCTATGTCCAGTCTGAGTCGGTCGGAGACTATATTCCTGAGCCCAGGTGCTCAAAGTTTGTTGTGGGGTTACAAACAAGAGGGTGTAAGATGGGGGTGCAAGAGGTCCAGTCGTACTCTGGACCGAAGGGCCGAGAGAGATGGGAGCTCCTACATGCGCTAAGTATTTGAGCATGTGCTCTGTTGGAATCGTTTGAATCGTAGGTTGTTCGATCCACTGATGGTTGAATCGTCTGTGAATCGATTGAATCATCGGAGAGTCCTCCTTATTGCGAGAGAGAGCATCCCCTTTTATAGATGAAGGGGACGGCCTTACAAGTGAGAGAGGGAGAGTTTATGTATGCTACTAAGTCTTGTTGCTCACGCCATCGGGTACAATGATGATTGTAGGCGCCCACAACACTGTTTATGTCAGACGCATGTGGGAGGTTTTACCGTATTCACCATGTGTGGCAAATGATGATGCCCACAACACTGTTGATGCCTAGAGGCATGTTAGGGGTTTTACCGTGTTTGCCTGGTATGGGAGCTGAGAGCGCCCACAACAATGTGGGGCAAATGTTGGCTCCCACAACACTGCTTGGGCTCTAACATGCCTAGAAGGTGGCAGGGCATCCTTCTGACATGCCCTATCGATACTGTGCTGCAGGTGTACAGGGTACTTCCGCTCGTTTCCTAGGTCCTCACCGAGCTGGCATCCACGGTCGGTTGGTCCCAGTCGGCTCTAACTGCGCTAATCGGACAAGAGTTGTAAGCAGAGGTTTAGTGTATCCTTGGTCGGAGACGTGGGTCGGAGTTAGAAGCGGCGTTGGCTAGGCCTTCCGGTCGAGAGAGGCGGGCCGGAGTCGAGCGATGTGTTGGCCAGGCCTTGCGGTCGGAGAGGCGGGCCGGAGTCGGAAGTGAGCACCGTTCCTTTCCTTGTCCAGGCCTTCCAGTCGAAGATTGGATCGCCCTTCTAGCCTATCGTTAGGTTTTTGGGTCGGCCTAGGAGTTGCGCGTCATTCGCAATGTCGTCTGCTGGGCCAAGCTTTTGCTAGGAAGTAGGTCCATGAGGGACCCTGGGTTTAGGAACCCGACATGAGCCCCTAAGCCCCCGAGCGATTTGGGTAGAATCGTCTGGGGGATTTTCATGGCTTTGACAGCGGGTGCGCGTGAGAGCACCCGCGGTTGTAGCCCCCGAGCCCTCGGGCGATTCAGGTAGAATCATCCCAGCGGGGGAATTTTTTTACAGTGGGTGGCCGTGAGCGCACCCACGGGTGTAGCCTCCTCTTTCTAGTTTTTGGCCTAGGGGGTTTTTGTCAGCGGGCGTGTGTGTGTGAATTTTGGTGGGCATAGCCTCCTCTTTCTAGTTTTTGGCCCATCGTTTCTAGGAGCGTGATCCTAGGAGTTTGGTCGCGGTCGAGGGACTGGGTGAGACAGAGTCGTCAACCAGGGCGTTGGGCACGCTGAGGTTTTGAGCAAGTCGAGTCGTAGATCTAGGGATCGGGCGAGTTAGAGTCGCTAACCAAGGTGTCGGTCGCGCCAATGGATTAGATGAGACGGACTCACGGATACAGGCATCGGGCATAGATGAGGGACAGCCGAGTGATCGGTCAAGATGGACTCGTGGATCTAGGTGTCGGACGTGCAGAGGGATTGAGCGAATCGAGTCATGGATCCAGGCGTCGGGCGCGGGCGTAGCGTAGCCAAGGCATTGGCGTCCTAAGCCCCTGAGCCTCATTGGACTGGGTAGGGGATAATTGAGTTTTGTGCGTTACCCCATCCATGGTTTTCGCAACCGGAAGGGGCTAAGCTAACGTCGCTTGCCACGATGGCTCAAGTGACGGGTTCGGTGAGCTCGCTAACTGGTACGTTCGAGTGGAATTCGGGTCCATCGTTCATGGTGGGGTTGGCATAGCCCTCATGTGGCATTCCACTGCTCCTTAACCCACGTCCTGACAGATTCTTGGGTCATTCCTGAGACCGACCTAGGTGGCCCGCTAGCCTCCCCTCGATTGAGATTCTATGGGCATGGCTCGAGGTTAGGATCGAACGAGAAGGTTGAGATGACCCTATTTACTTTGGAGCAGACTAGGTGAGGGCCACTGGGGCTCATCTACATTTTCTCCCCTGGCTCTATTTGACGCGAGGCGGCCTCGAGCCCGTCGTGGGCTAGCCTTCAAACCCCAGTTGGTCGTTGCTCATGTTGAATGAGGCTACTACCATTTCGTGATGCAACACGAAGCGTTGTGATGCATTAGCTGCATATGCGATGCTTTGGATGTATGGGATGAATGAATGATTGTATGAATGAATGTGTGAATGCGTGTATGAGAATGGATGAATGAATGTTTTATGCATTTAGAAAATAAAATGAAGTAAGTGGGATTGGTAGAGTTACCTTGATGACTCGAGTGACAGGCTTTAGAGAGCTTTTATCAGAGATGTCTGAATGGGATCCATGCTATTCATTCGTGACAGAGTCGGTGTGGGCCATATGGGGTGTCCCTCTGCTCCTTAGCTGTCTCTCGGTGTTCACCTGAGCCGTCTGATCGACTCAGGAAGCCCGTTGGTCTCTCCTGGGCGGAGATCCTGTTGTTGGGCCCTTCCAAGTCTTGCCTGGGAAGGCAGAGGGCCGCCTGCGCGCAGTTGCCCTTGTTTCTAGTGCCCAGCGTGCGGTAGTGGTGGGCCATACCTAGGCCACGTTCCGTTTAACTAGGCACTATCTCGTTGGGCAGGGTGCGTCCTATCGGTCAGGGCGCGTCCCGTCGTATCCCATCCACATTGAATTGGGGAAGGGAGAGGGTTTCTCGCCCCAATCTTTCACCTTTCCTCAACTGTTGTGCCTCCTCTTTAAATAGGGGAAGGGAGAGGGCATTCATCTCATTCCTTTGCCTATTCCCCAACTGCCACCTTTCCTCCTTCTTCCTTCTTGCCAAGAGCATTCTTGTGCCGTGGCAGTTCCTAGGAAAAAAGGGAGAGTGAGGGAGAGGAGAAACTCACAGATCCGTTTGTGAATCTAGAGCACAATGTCGAGCTAGAGGTCATCTGTTGTGAGCGAGTTGGTGCTGGCTGCCTTTGCCAAGATGGGGGTGCTGCCGCCGAAGGAGGTGGCGCACTAGAGGGCTCCCGTGGGGGAGGCTTTTCTACAACCTTGGGCTAGCGAGGTCGTCTCCTTCCTTGCCTTTCACGAGTGCGGGCTAGGATACCCCACGCACTAGTTCCTACATGGGCTCCTCAATGAGTGGGGCCTAGAGCTGCAGCACCTCAATTCCACTAGGGTGGTACATATCGCCGGCTTCGTCACCGTCTGCGAGGCCTTCCTCGGGGATGGAGCCACACATGGACTTCTTCCGGCGGCTCTTCTTCGGGCGAGCCTTGTCAGAGGGGGACCCGCCCAGGACTGTACCAGTGGGGGGCTTCGCACTGCAGAAGAAGCCGAGTTCATTGGATGCCTACCCCACGTACTCCCCCTATGACTCCAACTAGGGGTGGCACGGGGAGTGGTTCTACATCAGGAACCCAGTGGAGGTGCCATTCCCGTCGTTCACCGGTAGAAGGCCAGAGAGGCGGGATAGTTGGTCGTGAGGCCCTTCCAGCCGGCAGAACAAGCTGGAATTCATTGGGGCACAGCTCCATAAGTTGGTGCAGCAGGGCCTTGATGGGGTGCGGGTGTTCCACACCTTCTTCCACCGTTGGATCACCCTGCTGGCGGAAAGGACGTGGCCGATGTGGATGTACACTGGCCCGATGGACCCCAACCACGCGTCGCTGGAGGAGTTGGTGAAGGATGAAGTCCAAAGCTGACTCGACCAGGTGCTACGACTGAAGCCCAAGGAGTCCCTTGATGGCAAGCCCGAAGCTCTTCATGCTTTGAAGCTGTCTAGCCTAGTATGTTCTCCTTTCCTTATTTCATGTCCCTTTCGATCCTGCTCTCCTATAGTCTTGATTTTGAGTCGTCCGTTTCATAGGGACTCGAATGTTACAAGTCCCAGCCACATCTTCTGAAGGGGCCGGAGGGTGTGGCTCAGCAAGCTGCCCTAAAGGAGGCAACAATTGAGAAGAAGAAGAAGAGAGCTGAGAAGGCTCGAAGGCGGCACCAGAAGGAGTAGGATATCACCCAGCATGTGCGGGCTGGGGAGAATAGGAGCAACGTCGAGGTGGAGCTCGAGTCGGAGGATCCCATAGAGATGGGTGATGATGAGATCTCCTCCGAGGATGAGGGGGGCCAGGGGGTAGCCGCGACCTCGGTGGAGCATTGTGAGCCTGTGGCTGCATCCGCTGCTGGCAGGTGAGAGGCAGAGAGGCACGGTGATGTCCCCGTGCCAGGAAGCGTGCCGTGAGCTTGGAAGCCGTCGGTGAGCGGGAGGCGAAGCGGACACGGTCGCCACACCCTTAGGAGGTGTCGCCGGCCTTGTCCCCACCTGCTCCAGGCACGGTGGAGCAGGCCAGGCGATCGAAGGAGCGGGCTTGCACCCGCGCATCTTAAGGACCAGTGCTAGTGCATGACCCACAACTAGGGGATGCCCCGCGAGCTGCTCCGGTCGGCGTGCCTCGAGCCGGCGGTCGCGGCGACTCACGTGCTGATCGGGAGCCAGCCGGTTCGAGTCCCCCCCGGTCAAGGTGAGGGGCCATGGCTTGTGGCCTATGAGCGGCCCTCATCCGGCGGGCCCGTTGTCAGTGGGTCGGGGCTTTAGAGCCCTACCGCTTACATCCCGGTATGCTTTCTTCATTTCTTTTTGATCTCATAGTTGAGTTTTTTGGAGTGCAACTGACCTGTACTTTTTCAATAGTGGCCAGATGCTACGGGGTTGAGCATCGCCCCACCTCCTGTGAGGGAGGAGTGGAGGCCCACCTTGCATCATGTCACGACGAGCGGCAGGGAGAGCAGGGTGGTGGTGGTACGACCTTCCCTTCCGAGGGTGGCGCCCCCCGGGTCGATCATGAGTACGGTGGCAGTGGCAGCGATGGTGTTGGTGGCGATCCTGGTGGCGACGGTGGAGGCTGCGTCAGAGGTGACCCTTGTGACCCCTCCTACACCAGCTACGGTGGAAGAGGGGGGAGACCGGGCTCCCTGCCTTGCCCGGTGGAGGGCCGCATGGCTCGCCCTCTCGGTCGAGCTAGAGGTGTTAGGGGGAGACATGGCTAGGCTGGAGGCAGAAGGTCTGTCGGCTAGCCATGAAATCGAGATAGTGGAGGTCTCCTCCAACGGTGAAGTAGGTGATAGGGTGGAGCCACTCGGCGCCATCGCAGGAGCTGGCGGTGGTCCGATCATCGACTAGGCCTTCCAGTGAGCTAGGGACTACCGACCTAGTGTGGCCCTGCCTCGAGGAGCCAAGGAAGGTTTAGTTCATCCTTCGATATGAGCAGGAGGATCAACTCTGGGATGTGCTTGGGGGAGAGGACTCGCCATAGAGTCTGATCTCACCCAAACCAGGGTGAAGCTTGAGGAGGCCCTAGAGCGGGTCAAGTCCATCCAGCAGGCGGTCACGGTTGACCTACCTTGGGTCATAGAGGTGAGTTTTATGCATTCATCCTTGACTCCTTGGTCTTTCATCAGTTGCTTCAGCATGCTTGCTTCTCGTTTTGTAGGGCTTGGAGGAGATGTCGAGCCGCAAGTCTCTCTTCCTTTGGTAGGAGAATGCCCGGGAGGCCAAGATGTCATGGCGGGTCACCAAGCTCGAGCGCGAGCTAGAGTCTGCCCGCTGTGAGTCTCAAGGCCGGGCGGCCGAGGTGACAGAATCGTTGGCGGTGGAGCTGCTCATGGCGGAGTAGGCGACCGCCGCCGAGCAGGGGCTTGAGGCGGCGAAGGTCCACCAGGCGAAGACTAAGGTGGCACTCTAGAAGTCCTTGGTAGAGACCGAGGTGGCACTCCAGGGTTCCCTAGAGGCCCTAGAGTTGGAGCGAAAGGCCCTAGAGTCAGAGCGGAAGGCCCGGTCGGATGTTGACCAAGAAGTGCTCGCACTCGGAGGCCCGGTGCTCGGGACAGAGGAGGCGAATGCTCGGCTACATGAGCAGGTGACTCGGCAGGAGGAAGGGCTCTCCATCCTCGAGAACACCCACCTCGGTACATACCTTTTCTGCTTTTGGTTGATGTCTTGGTTTTTCCTTTAACTTGCTTCTGAGCTCATCATCCTTCTTCTAGAACTAGGCAGAAAGGTTGGGTCACAGGAGCAGGACCTAGAGACAGCTAGGGCGATGATTGGTTGGAATGTGGAGCCACTAGCCAAGTCCCTTGAAGAGCAATGCGCTCTTGAGGGGAGCTTGACCAACTTCGCAACGTCGCCTAGGTCATCATCTTGGAGGCCTTCGGGTCGGCGCCGAGCACCAGCATGCCCACCGTCCAACTGGCAGAGGTCCTGGATGAAGTGTGGGCGCTCATCACTGACGGGATGTTCTATGGGATGTCGGGGTGCCGACTTCGGTGGCGATGCACCACCCGAACCTAGACTTCACCGCCATCTGCTGCGGGTATGCCAACGGCTGGAGCCTAGAGACCATCCATGCGCTTGGGGAAAGCTTACTGCCGCACGCACAATTGGTGGCCGAGCAAGTCTCCACGTAGTGGGTGATGGATGCCCACCGCGCGAACATAGCTGAAGGCGTGGGCCGGGAGGACATCGCCCAGCCTGCAGATGGAGTGGAGCCTGAGTCAGAAACGAACATCGCCCCGCCTCTGACCGAGCCAAGTGTCGTCCAGCCGGGGAGCAAGCAGCCCCTACCTTCGCCGGTCACGTCGTCAGCCAATGCCGCTGGGCGGCCACAATAGAAATTAGAGTAGAAGTACTTAGCACATGTAAAGGATAAGTTTGTGGGGGAGCCCCCATGTAAACATTTTTGTGTATTAATGAATACAATCCATTTCGTTTTTGTGATGGAATCACTTCATTCGGGGAAGCTTGTCCCATCCGTTCCTTATTTTTAACTTAGCATAATTTTGTTTTTTATTCTTTCTTTTTTGCACCTGTCCGTTCGTCCCGTAGGCTGCAACCTTAAGAGCATAGGCATGGCCCGTGAGGCTCAGCTGCTCGTAACCGTAGGTAGATGCGGGGTGCGATCGGTCGGAATGTTTAAAGCAAAGTTACATAAGGTAATTAAAGGAACGGACTACCCTTTCGTTCGGGAAAAATGTATTTACCATAAGATAGTAAAACAGAGAGGTGGTAGCGCACCCTCATGGAGCCCCCGAGCGACCCAGGCCAAAAGTGTTTTAGGCCGGGGTGCTTTATAGGAGTGAACGTTGAATGAAAGAAAACGGTAAGACCAAATTTTTAAGGGAAGAAATGACGTAACTGTTCGATGTTCCAAGTGTTGGTGAGAACATTGTCGTTGTCGTCCTTCAGTCGGTAGGCACCCGGTCGGATTACCTCGGTCACCATAAAGGGTCCTTCCTAAGGTGGAGAGAGTTTGTGCTTCTCCTTGGTCGATTGGGTCCTTCAAAGCACGAGGTCTCCGACCTTGAGGGTCCTTCCTCTGATTTTCCTCTCATGGTACCTGTGGAGAGTCTGCTGGTACCGAGCAGAGTGGATGACGGTCATCTCGCGGGCCTCCTCGAGCAGGTCAACTATGTCTTTCTGAGCCTCCACGGCTCGGTCATGGTCGAAGGCCTTCACTCTTGGGGCACCATGGTCGAGGTCGGAGGGCAGCACTGCTTTAGCTCCGTAGGCCAGGAAGAAGGGTGTGAACCCTATGGATCAGTTCGGGTTCATTCTCAGGCTCTAGAGGATTGTGGGGACCTCTGCAACCCATCACCCAGCGTACTTGTTCAGTTGGTCGAAGATGCGCGGCTTGAGTCCTTGGAGGACCATGCCATTGGCTCGCTTGACCTGACCATTAGTACGTGGATGTTCGACTGAGGCCTAGTCAATCCTGATGTCGTATCCATCACTGAAGTCCAGGAACTTCTTTCTGGTGAAGTTAGTTCCATGGTCAGTGATGATACAGTTAGGA
The DNA here is from genome assembly GCA_904845875.1 of Miscanthus lutarioriparius. Lineage (NCBI taxonomy): Eukaryota > Viridiplantae > Streptophyta > Magnoliopsida > Poales > Poaceae > Miscanthus > Miscanthus lutarioriparius. The sequence goes on from CAJGYO010000006.1 coordinate 84,799,207, forward strand.
ACGCCGAACCGGTAGATGATGTCGAGGAAGAATTTGACCGCCTCTTCCGAGCGGATGTTGGTGATGGGCTTCACCTTGATCCACTTGGTGAACTTGTCGACCGCTACGAGTAGGTGAGTGAAGCCGCTCGAGCCCTTTTTGAGGGGTCCTACCCTGTCGAGGCCCTAGACCGCGAACGGCCAGGTGATGGGGATGGTTTGGAGCTCTTGTGCTGGCAAATGAGTTTGCTGAGCATAGAACTAGCATCCTTCACACCTGCGGATGACCTCCTCTACATCTTGTAGTGCGGTGGGCTAGTAAAACCCTTGGCGAAAGGCTTTTCCGACCAGCGACTTTGAGGCCGCGTGATGTTCATAGATTCAGGCATGGACCTCAAGGAGGAGCTGCTTGCCTTGGTCGGTAGGGACGCACTTCATGAGTACTCCCGACGGGCTCCATTTGTAGAGTCCATTTCTAATCACAATGAATGTCTTGGCACGTTGAGCGACCCATCGCGCTTCAGTCCTTTTAGGTGGGAGAACCTCCTCGAGGAGGTAGGCGAGTAGCGGCGCTCGCTAGTCGACTTGATTGAGTGCCAGCATGGCGACGTCGGTGGGCGACGTCATCACGGAGGCACTGGGGTCGGAGCCCCCGAGCACCGGGTCAGAGTTGGGGTGTGTCTAGATTGGACCTTCTAGGATGCGGGTAGATAGTTCATGAAGGTCGTTGATGAAGACCCCATCCAGAGAAGGAACCCGCCTAGCTGCCATTTTTGCGAGAAAATCGGTGGCATTATTGTCTTTTCGGGGGACTTGGTGTAGCTCGATCCCCTGGAATTTGTCCTCAAGCTTGCGCATGTCCTGGCAGTATGCTGCCATGAGGGGGCTTTTGCAGGAGGACTCCTTCATGACCTGGTTGATGACCAGCTCTGAGTCACCGTGAATGTAGAGTCACGTAGCACCAAGCTCGATGGCGATGCGTAGTCCGTTGATGAGGGCCTCATATTCCGCATCATTGTTTGAAGCCAAAAAGTGGAGGCGGATTTGTAGCGGAGCCTACTCCCATCTGGGGAGATCAGAACCACTCCAACCCCCGAGCCAGGAGCCATCATGGTCCCGTTGAAGTACATCATCTAGTACTCGTGGGTGACGTCCGGGGTCGAAAGCTGGACCTCTGTCCATTCGGCGACAAAGTCCATGAGAGCCTGAGATTTAATAGCGGTACAGGGAATGTACCTGATGTCATGGCCCATTAGCTTGAGTGCCCACTTGGAGATTTGTCCCGCGGCATCATGATTGCGGATGATGTCTACGAGTGGGTATGAAGTGGCGACCGAGACTTCGTGGTTGGTGAAGTAGTGTAGGAGCTTCCGGGTCACCATCAGCATGGCATATAGGAGTTTTTGCACATGGGGGTACCGGACCTTGGGGTCGGTGAGTACCTCCCCGATGAAGTATACGGGTGGTTGGACCTTAAGGTGGTGTCCCGGCTAATCCCTTTCGACGACCAGGGCGGTGCTTACCACGTGGTTGCTTGCCACGATGTAGAGGAGGAGGGGTTCTCCCCGTTTGGGAGGGACGAGGATTGGGGCCGACGTCAGAGACGCTTTGAGGCTCTCCAAAGACTATTGTGCTTCCTCAGTACAGACGAAAGCATCCATCTTTTTGAGAAGCTTGTAGAGCGGCATCCCCCGTTCGCCGAGCCGGGAGATGAATCAGCTCAGGGCAGCCAAACAGCTGGTGAGCCTTTGTATGCCCTTAACGTTGCATATGGGGCCCATGTTGGAGATGGCCATGATTTTTTTAGGGTTGGCTTCGATGCCACGTTTGGACACGATGTATCCAAGCAGCTTCCCCTTCGAAACCCGAAAAACACATTTTTTGGGATTCAATTTATTGTTGAACCTTCAGAGGTTCATGAACATTATGGCTAAGTTTGTGATCAGGTTGGAAGCTTGAGCCGTTTTGACCACTATGTCATCAACATAGACGGCGATTGTTGGTTTTGGCAGCTCGACTTGGTCCGGCTGATCGAGTGGGTCGATTTGATCAGTGAAGCATTGCTGCATGCACCTTTGGTTGGTGGCGCCAGCGTTCTTCAGACCGAAAGGCATAGTTACGTAGTAGTATGAACCATACGGGGTGATGAACAAAGTCACGAGTTGGTCAGACTCCTTCATCGTGATCTGGTGATAACCTGAGTAGGCATCCAGAAAGGAGAGGATTTCTAATCTTGAGGTGGAGTCGACTATCTGGTCTATGCGCGGTAAAGGAAAATGGTCCTTCGAACATGCCTTGTTGAGGCCAGTATAATCAACGCACATCCTCCATTTCCTAGTCTTCTTTTTAACAAGAATAGGATTGGCAAGACAGTCGGAGTGGTATACCTCTCTGATAAAGCCGGCTGCCAGGAGTTTGGCGATCTCCTCGCCTATGGCCCTATGCCTCTCATCATCGAAGCGACGTAGGCATTGCTTGGCAGGCTTTGAGCCCAAGACAAGGTGTAGTGTGTGCTCGGTGACCTCTCGTGGTATGCCTGGCATGTTAGAAGGTTTCCATGCGAAGACATCGTGGTTGGCGCATAGAAAGTCAACAAGCTCGCATTCCTATTTGGCCGGGAGCTGGGTCCCAATCCGCACTATCTTGGTTGGGTTGGTGGGGTCGATCCCCACCGCTTTGGTCTCCTCGAGTGGGCGGAAGGCAGTCGAGGTGGTTGACTTGTTGTAGTCCGAGACTATTGGGGTTGACAACTCCCGAGCCATGGGAGCTCGGAAGAGTTGATGATGGCAGTGGCGAGCTCAAAATGCTCATGGTCGCATGTGTAGGCGTGCGAGAAGGTGCTACCCACAATGATGATGTTGTTCGGTCCCGGCATCTTCAGCTTTAGGTAGGTGTAGTTGGGGACCGCCATGAACTTAGCGTAGCATGGTCGCCCCAAGATGGCGTGGTAAGACCCTAGGAAGTCCACCACCTTGAAGGTAAGCACCTCTGAGTGGAAGTTGGCTCGGTCGTCGAATGTGATGGGCAGGTCGATCTGCCCGAGCGGGTATGCCTGCATCCCTGGGATCATGCCGTGGAAGGGAAAGCTCACTTGGCAGAGCTTCGACCAGGGGATGCACATGGCGTCGAGGGTGTCGACGTAGAGGATGTTGAGGCCGCTGTCTCCATCCATCAGCACCTTGGTGAGGCACTTCTTGCGGACGAGGGGGTCAATGATGAGCGGGTAGCGTCCTAGTCTAGCGACATGGGAAGGGTGGTCCCTATGATCAAAGGTGATCAGAGATTCCGACCAGCGAAGGAACTTGGGGACGGCCGTCTCGGCGACGCATGCTTCTCTATAGCGCACCTTTGTGCTGGCTGCTTGGAGTAGATAGCATTGGATCCCCTGAAGATCATGATGCATTCCTCGGGGTCAGGAAAGTCGTCTCCATCCTTGTCTACCATGCCTCCCTTCTTGGCTGCTGCCTCCTTGCCCTTGCCTTCTTTTGGCCCATCGGCCTATCACAGGAAGCACTTGTGGAGCTTGTAGTCCTTGTAGAGGTGCTTGATGGGGTAGGTGTGGTTGGTGAATGGACTATCCATGAGCTTGTCAAAGTGGCTAGGCTAGCCCTGCTAGGGCTGCTTGCCCATGCGATCGGCCATGGAGACCAACGCGGAGTTCGTCGGTCGGCGCCGATCCTTCTTGTTCTTTTTGCCCCTCTGTGTGGAGGGACCCTTGTCTTGATCCTCGTGCTTGGCCTTACCCTTGTCCTAGCCTCTGTTGAAGACCGCTTCGACCGCCTCCTCGCCAGAGGCGTGGTTCGTGGCGATGTCGAGCAGGTCGTGGGTGGTTTGGGGCTTTAGGTAGCCAAGCTTGTGGATCAGGGACTCGTAGGTTGTCCCAGAGAGGAATGCGCTGATGATGTCTGCATCGATGACATCAGGAAGGGAGTTGCACCGCTTTGAGAACTTGTGGATGTAGTCCCATAGGGACTCATTGGGCTCCTGCTAGCAGCTCTTGAGATCCTAGGAGTTCCCAGGGCAGACGTACATGCCCTAGAAATTTCCAACAAAGATCCTCTTGAGGTCCACCCAGTTGCGGATGCTGTCATGTGGGAGGAATTCAAGCCATGCTCGAACATGTTCCCCCACATAGATGGGGAGGTACTAAATGATGAAGTGGTCATCATCCACTCCTCCGGCTCGACAGGCGAGCCGAAAGTCATCGAGCCATATATTGGGGTTCATCTCCCGGTATACTTGGCAATGTTGGTAGGCGGTCGGAAGCGCTGTGGGAACGGCACTCACTAGATGCGTCGGCCAAAAGCCTGTGGTCCCAGGCCATCTGGGCTGGGACTCCAGTCGTTCGGTCAGCGACCACGCTTGGGGTGTGTCTCGTCGGTCCCCTCGATGGTCCGGTCGGAGCCCGTGCTGCCTGCTCTCACAGCCGCCCGATGGACATCATCGTCATGCCAGGCCTAACGCCGATTCTTGATGATGCTGCGAGCATCTCGGTTCAACCTGAGGCATTCACGCATGGGTGGCCGGTGTAGAGTGAGCACCGAGTTAGGCCGTGGTGCAGCTGCATCCTCCTGTTCCATGCCTAGTGGATGTAGCGGCGAGCGGATGGAGCGATGCATCTGGGGTGTCCCCACCCCCCTGGTGGGCAGAGAGGCTGCGAGTCGGTGTCGCAACATGGAGCTCTCTGTCTGTTGAACAGCAGCGGTCTCCACCAGCGCCCGGAGGTTCTGGTGGACCACCTGCTCCTATGGGTCAACAGGCTCGGGAAGGCCACACAGAAGCATCACCACTGCGGCGATGTTCAGGTCAGCCCGAGCAAATTGTGGGGGATCGTTCCCCCTGTTGATGATGTTCCGCTGATCCTAGCGGGCGCGACCCTGGGCGCCGCTCGCCAGGTTATGTGCATGAGGCGCATCATGGTGCACCGAGCATGCTGGCGTAGGTGGCAGCTGGCTCTACCACCTTTGTCATAGCTCCTCGCCATGCTCCTGGGCACATGCAAGGGCATCAGTGCGAGGGTCCGGAGGTGTGTGGGTCTGAAGAGACTCCACCACCACCGGCGGCTATCCCAGAGCATCCATCATAGCGCACTTGTAGGACAGAGGGTGGCTAGTTGCCATGACCTTGCTGATGCTAGAGCCGTCGCTCTCATCGTCATCATCCATGAGGTCATGAAAAGAGGCGGGAGCGTAGTCCGCTACTCCCACGAATTTGGATGTGAGAGGGGGCAGTGCCAGCATCTTTCAAAGCCCCCATGTGTACGCGTCCACGGGGGACACGAGGCCATAGGGGAATCGGTCACACGACGGTCACGGCAGGGACAACAGGGTCCCTCCGGAGAATCAGCGGAAAATAGTAAATAGCGAGTAAATAACAAAGCGTACGTTACTCACAGTTGGATTTGAGCCCTACGTGGGCTCAGAGCGAAGCGCAGGTGCCTCATCGGAGAGGTTGCCGAGTAGCCTAGGGCCAACGGAGGGCACTCCTCCTCCGATGGGTGCCAGGATGAGTGCCTCTTCACGGAGGTGAAGCATGCCAAGCCGGTCGGCGATGAAGTCCAGGCTTCCAAAGAGGAAGGCCTAGGATGGTTCAAAGATGGGTGGAACCCACATCCCAATAGGTGAGAGCATGGGAAACTCCAGCGAGCCAAAGCAAGTCATATCGCTCGAGCCCGCCATGGCGAAGGTGGTAGAAAGGTTGGCCATCCGATGACCAAAAGCATGAACGTACGGCGTCCTCCCCACGGACGGCACCAACTGTCGGTGTAGAAAGTGACCAACACGTAAATATTTGTAGTTTTGCCATACGTTGTGATCGGATATGGCCTAGCACTCAATGACATAGGGTTTATACTAGTTCAAGCAATGTGCCCTACATCTAGTCTGAGTCGGTCGGAGACTTTATTCCTGAGCCTAGGTGCTCAAAGTTTGCTATGGGGTTACAAACGAGAGGGAGTAAGATGGGGGTGCAAGAGGTCCGGTCGGACTCTAGACCGAAGGACCGAGAGAGACGGGAGCTCCTACGTGCGCTAAGTATTTGAGTGTGTGCTCTATTGGAATCGTTCGAATCATAGGTTGTTCGATCCACTGATGGTTGAATCATCTGTGAATCGATTGAATCATCGCAGAGTCCTCCTTATTGGGAGAGAGCGCATCCCCTTTTATAGATGAAGGGGACGGCCTTACAAGTGAGAGAGGGAGAGTTTACATATGCTACTAAGTCTTGTTGCCCACGCCGTCGGGTACAATGATGATTGTAGGCGCCCACAACACTATTTATGTCAGATGCATGTGGGAGGTTTTACCGTATTCACCATCTATGGCAAATGACGGTGCCCACAACACTGTTGATGCCTAGAGGCATGTGGGGAGTTTTACTGTGTTCACCTAGTATGGGAGCTGAGGGCGCCCACAACACTATAGGGTAAACGTCGGCGCTCACAACACTGCTTGGGCTCTGACATGCCTAGAAGGTGGTAGGGCATCCTTCTAACATGCCCTGTCGGTACTGTGCTGCAGGTGTATAGGGTATGGTCCTTGGTATTGCGGTTGACTTGAGCGCCCTGCCTTACTTGCTCCGCTCATTTCCTAGGTCCTCACCGAGCGGGCATCCCGGTTGGTTGGTCCTAGTCAGCTTCGACTGTGCTAGTCGGAGAAGAGCTATAAGCAGAGGTTGGTGCATCCCCGGTTGGAGACGCGGGTCAATGTCAGAAGCGGCATTGGCCAGGCCTTCCGGTTGCATCACTCATTTATTTTTTTGCAAACTAGTTGTAGCAAGCTCTTTAGTGTAGCTAGAATTGAGAGCTTGCTTTGAAGTTTAAGTTCATCTAGTGGAGCTCTTTAGTGTAGCAAGTGTGAGAACTCTTAGTGAGTAGTGACATAGCAAATTGTGTGTTTAGTGATCATAGCAACTAGAATTATTGGATAGGTGGCTTGCAACCCTTGTAAAGCTAGAGCAAGTTTGCATTTCGCTATTTGTTATACTAATCAAATTGCTCTAGTTGGTTTGTAGATTTTTAAATAGGCTATTCACCCCCCTCTAGCCATATTAGGACCTTTCAAGTAGTATCAGCCATGGTCACCATTTGATTGAAGGCTTAACAACCTCGGTGTCAAATTATGGCTCAAGTTGTGTTCAACCATGTGGGGGGCAAACCATTGTTCTTTGATGGCACAAGCTATGATTATTGGAAAAGGAAGATGAGGATGTATCTTGGTTCAATCAATGATCAAGTATGGGATGTGACTGAAAATGACTATGCTATCATTGATCCCAACAATCTCACCACCCAATACAAGACCAACAAGCAATGCAATATAATGGCTATCAACACCATATACAATGCCATTGATTCCAAGGTGTTTGAGCAAATCAAGGATTGTGAGAGAGATAATGAGGTGTGGAAGAGATTGGAGGAAACATATGAGGGCACACCGAAGGTGAAGAGTGCCAAGTTGTATATTCTCAAGGACAAGTTGATAAGCTTCAAGATGAAGGAAGATGAGAGCATTTGGAGATGTTCCATCAATTGCAAGTAATTGTCAATGATTTGAAGGCATTGGGAGAGAAGATCAAGAATGATGATGTCTCTTATCATTTCTTGATGTGCTTACCTCCAAGATTTGAGATGTTGAAATTGCTTATCATAAGAGGAGGATTGAAGGAGACTACCCCTAACCAAGTACTAGGTGAAGTCATGACACAAGAAATATACCGTGTGGAAAGGAAGGGGTTGACAAGGATGACAAGAAGGAAGATGAAGATAGGAAAAAGAAGAGTGTAGCATTCAAGGCTAGCTCATCATCCAACAACAAGGGCAAGTCCAAGAAAGAATCAAGTGATGATGATGATCTTAGTGATATTGATGATGAAGTCATGGCTCTCTTTGTGCGCAAGATGGGAAAATTCATGAAGAAGAAGAGGTATGGTGCAAGAAAGAGAAGAGATCACACCAAAAGCAAAGAATATGTGAGAAGATGCTACAATTGCAAGAGCCCTGATCACGTTGTAGCAGATTGTCCCTACAATAGTGACAATGATGAAGATGAAAAGAAGCACAAGAAGGAAAAGAAGGAAAAAAAGAAGAAGAAGAAGAAGAGGATGACCTTCCAAAAGAAGAAGAAGGGTGGAGGACATGTGGTCACTTGGGATAGTGATGGTTCTTCGGATAGTGATGACTCTAGTGATGATGGCAAGAAATCTATCAAGAAAGTACTAGCAAGCATCGCCATCAACAACAAGCCCTCCATCTTTGACACTCCATCGACATGCCTCATGGCAAAGCCTACCAAGGTAAAATATGATGTGAGTGATGATGATGAATGTGAAAGTGATGCTTGTAGGAGTGATGATGATGAGGAGGAGGAGGAGGAGTACACCAAGGAGGAGCTCTTGGATATGTGTGAGCAAGTGCACACTTGCGTTGAGATGAAGAGAAAGGAGTGCAAAGAATTACCCAAGAAACTCAAATTTCTTGAGCAATCCTTTGATGAGCTCAATGCCACTCATGAGAGGCTAATAGAAGCCCATGAGAAGCTTGTCAAAGCTCACTCCTCTCTCATTGAGCAAGTCAAGAAGGAGGAAGCCAAGAAGGAGCAAGTGATTGTGTCTTGTGATGTGGGACTAACATGTGATATTATTGATGAATCTTTTTATAAGCCCATTGTAGTTGCTCCCACTAACCCTTCTTGTAGCACTTCAACTTCAACTTCACCTTTGAGTGATGGTCTCACTTGTGATGCCTCACTAATGGTGGAAAATGAGACCCTCAAGAAGGAGGTGAATGAGCTCACTCGTGCCTTAGGCAATGCCTATGGTGGAGATACCCGCTTGCTAAAGTGCTTAGGTAGCCAAAGATTCTCTCTCAACAAAGAGGGATTAGGCTATACCCCAAAAGGCAAGGCAACCTTTGTCACTCCCAAAGTTAGCTTTGTGAAGGGAAATGGTTGGTTTTGCAATAGATGCAAGCAAGTTGGGCATATAGAGCAATATTGCAAGACTAACAAGAACAAGCAATCTATTGTATCCTCAATTAAATTTGATTCTTGTTATATGCTTGTTAAGGGTGCCAATGGTGTGAAGGCTAAGTTCATTGGTACACCAATTGTGGGCCCAAACAGGAAGGCCATTTGGGTACCAAAGACCTTGGTAACTAACCTTCAAGGACCCAAGTAAGTTTGGGTACCTAAAAAGAATTGATCTTCTTTTGTAGGTCAATTATAAAGCCGGAGGAAGGCATTGGGTGCTTGATAGTGGGTGCACACAACACATAACTGGTGATCCAAGAATGTTCAATTCAATCAATGAAAATAAGAGCAATGGGATTGAAAGTATCATATTTGGTGACAATGGCAAAGGCAAGGTCAAAGGGCTTGGTAAGATTGCAATATCCAATGACTTGAGCATTTCCAATGTGCTACTAGTAGAGAGCTTGAACTTCAACCTATTATCGGTAGCTCAATTGTGTGATCTTGGTTTCAAGTGCATATTAGGTGTGGATGATGTAGAGATCATAAGTGTAGATGGCTCTAACTTGATATTCAAAGGATTTAGATATGAAAATCTATACTTAGTTGATTTCAATGCTAGAGAAGCTCAATTGTCAACATGTTTGATCACTAAGTCTAGCATGGGTTGGTTATGGAATAGAAGGCTTGGTCATATTGGAATGAAACAATTGAACAAGTTGATCAAGCATGACTTAGTTAGAGGTTTGAAAGATGTCACATTTGAGAAGGATAGGTTATGTAGTGCATGTCAAGCCGGAAAGCAAGTTGGTAACACACATCCTAAGAAAAGCATGATGAGCACATCTAAGGCATTTGAGTTGGTGCACATGGACTTGTTTGGACCAACCACATACACTAGCATTGGTGGAAACAAATACGGATTTGTGGTTGTGGATGATTTCACTAGATACACATGGGTGTTCTTTCTTGTTGACAAGAGTGATGTGCTTTCAACATTCAAATCATTTGTCAAAGGCATTCACAATGAGTTTGAAACAACTATCAAGAAAGTTAGAAGTGACAATTGTAGTGAATTCAAGAACACTAGAATTGATGAGTTGTGTGATGAATTTGGAATTAGACATCAATTTTCGGCCAAATATACTCCACAATCAAATGGCCTTGTTGAGAGGAAGAATAGAACGTTGATTGACATGGCAAGATCAATGTTGAGTGAGTACAATGTGAGTCATTCTTTTTAGGCCGAAGCAATCAAAACGGTTTGCTATTATAGCAACCGACTCTATTGTCATCCCATGATGGAGAAGACACCTTATGAGCTATTGAATGGAAGAAAGCCCAACATAGCATACTTTTGGGTTTTTGGTTGTAAATGCTACATATTGAAGAAAGACACTAGGTTGAGCGAGTTTGAAAAGAAATGTGATGAAGGTTTCTTGCTTGGTTACTCCACTACTAGCAAGACATATAGAGTTTAGAATTTGGCTAGTGGTACTCTTGAGGAGGTTCATGATGTGGAATTTGATGAAACAAATGGTTCCCAAGAGGAAGATGAGAATCTAGATGATGTAAGAGGCACTCAATTGGTCAATGCAATGAAGAACATGGACATTGGTGATATAAGGCCTAGAGAAGTGATTGATGTTGAAGATGACAAGAATCAAGTGCTCTCTAACTCAAATATGCAAGCTAGTGGTTCTCATGATCAAGTTCAAGCAAGAACAAGTGATGACAAAGTGCAAGATCAACAACAAGTGGCTAGTTCATCATCTCAACCAAGTGATCAATCAAATGCAAGCAATCAAGTGCAAGTGCTTCAACCAACCAATGTTGCAAGAGATCATCCATTGGACACTATCATTGGTGATATTTCAAGAGGTGTGCAAACTAGATCAAGATTGGCTTCATTTTGTGAGCATTTCTCATTTGTGTCATCCATTGAATCTAAAAAGATAGATGAAGCTTTGAAGGATGTTGATTGGGTCAATGCTATGTATGAAGAGCTAAACAATTTCACAAGAAACCAAGTATGGGAGTTAGTTGAGAGGCCTAAGGATCATAATGTGATTAGAACCAAGTGGGTCTTTCGGAACAAGCAAGATCAAGATGGGATATTAATAAGGAACAAAGCAAGATTAGTGGATCAAGGTTACACTCAAATTGAAGGTCTTGACTTTGGAGAAACATATGCCCCGGTTGTAAGATTGGAAGCAATTAGGATCTTGTTAGCCTATGCTTGTGCCCACAACATCAAGTTGTACCAAATGGATGTGCAGAGTGCATTTCTCAATGGGTACATCAATGAGCTTGTGTATGTTGAGCAACCTCCCAGTTTTGAAGATGAAAAGAAACCCAACCATGTTTACAAGTTGAGAAAGGCTTTGTATGGATTGAAACAAGCACCTAGAGCATGATATGAGAGATTGAGGGATTTCCTACTCCCTAAGGGATTCAAGATGGGAAAGGTTGACACCACTCTCTTCATGAAGAAGCTTGGAAATGACTTGTTTGTAATGCAAATCTATATTGATGATATCATATTTGGGTCAACAAATCAAGATTTTTGTGAAGAGTTTGACAAGATGATGGCAAGTGAGTTTGAGATGTCCATGATTGGAGAGCTTAGTTACTTCCTTGGACTTCAAATCAAGCAAATAAAGAATGGCACATTTTTTAGTCAAGGCAAGTATATCAAGGACATGCTCAAGAAGTTTGGAATGGATGATGCTAAAGCTATTAGTACACCAATGGGGACAAGTGGAAGCTTGGATAGTGATGCTAGTGGCAACATGGTGGATCAAATGATGTATCGGTCTATGATTGGAAGCCTACTCTATGTGACCGCATCAAGGCCGGATGTGATGTTTAGTGTATGTATGTGTGCTAGATTTCAAGCCTCGCTAAAAGAAAGTCATTTAAAGGCAACAAAGAGAATATTGAGGTACTTGAAGCATACACAAAATGTTGGATTGCGGTATCCCAAAGGAGCAAGATTTGAGTTGATTCGATATTCGGACTCCGATTATGCGGGATGCAAAGTTGAGAGAAAGAGCACATCGGGCACATGCCAACTATTGGGAAGATCACTTGTGTCTTGGTCATCAAAGAAGCGAAATAGTGTAGCACTTTCAACCGCCGAAGCGGAGTACATTTCGGCCGGTAGTTGTTGTGCTCAATTACTTTGGATGAAGGCTACTTTAAATGACTTTGGAATCAAATTCAAGCAAGTGCCATTGCTATGTGATAATGAGAGTGCGATCAAGTTAACCAACAATCTGGTTCAACATGCAAGAACAAAGCACATAGATGTCCGCCATCATTTTATAAGAGATCACCAGCAAAAAGGGGGCATTTGCATTGAGAGTGTGGGTACCGAAGATCAACTTGCTGATATCTTCACCAAGCCACTTGATGAGAAGAGGTTTTGCAAGCTAAGGAATAAATTGAACATACTTGACTTCTCCAATATGTGTTGATGCACCCCCCATTATATGACATGCCTCTCCTTCGAGCAAAGCAAGGTAAAGTTGATTGACATGTCATCCATCCAATGCTAAGGACTTGTTTAGTGCATCTAGTTATTCCTATCATGTCCTAGGCTCATTCATGAAAATCAAATGAATTTGATGCTTGTATGGTACCACTATTGCTTATATGTTTGAAATGATCTAGTGGTTGCATATGACATGTTTGTGGGCTTGTAAACCTAGCGTTTGATCTAGAAAATAAGCTATAAGTGTTTAACTCAAAATGGTACAAGATAACCCTTATTTGGATGTGTGAAGAAGCTTGTCCTTGGATCAAACCGAGTTAAATATCTTTTGCAAGTGATCTAGATTGAACCAAATTGGGAAAATAATCCTCATTTCACATGGTTTCAGCTCAACCTATCTATAATTTGAGCTCGCCTTTTTGTGCTCATTGTTGACAAAGGGGGAGAGAAATTCACAAAGATAGTAAGATAGGAGGAGCAAACAAATGAAAACAAATGAAATGACATTGTAAGGGGATCAATAAAAAATGCACACAAGTAAGGGGAGCAAGCTCATAAACTTGTATGTTGCATTTGAATGTGCATTTCATATATTTGCTTGCATGGCACAAGTTTTAAATTTCAATATCCATGTGTTGTGTGGTGTATGCTAGTTATATGCTTGAATGGTGAAATGAAAAACTAGCATGCATAGGCTAAAGTAACTAGACTTATGTTCATTTTATGGAAACTAGACCCTTGCTTGTAATGTTGATCTCATGGGGTATTCTAGTTTTTGTGTATGTCTAGTTAGTAATGGTGCTAAGGGTGGTATATTGGTGCACTCCGATTGGTATCACGCTTCAAAGGTCCATCTCTTATACCTTAGCATCATTTGGTAGACATTGTCTCCTATATTTCCTATCTAAGCATATGTGCAAGCTTCAATCCAAACTCTTAGCACATATGTAGGGGGAGCAATTGCTACCATATGGGATTCATGAAACTTGTCCATATCCTTTTACACTTGGTAAATATGCTTGGGCAAGCAACGTGGATTCAATTAAATCTCAATTAGTATCTTTGTGTAAGGGTTGTCATCAATTACCAAAAAGGGGGAGATTGAAAGCTCTAGTTTGGTTTTGGTTAATTGATGAAACCCTAAGTGCTAACCTAGTTTATCAAAGTGATTATGAGATAGGTAGCACTATTCCAAGTGGTGAAGCAAATGAAGATCATGACATGATGATGGTGATTCCATGGTGATGACCAAGTGCTTGGACTTGGAAAAGGAGAAAGGAAAACAAAAGGCTCAAGGCAAAGGTATAAGTGGTAGGAGCCTTTTCATTTCGGTGATCAAGACACTTAGCGAGTGTGATCACATTTAGGTTCGATAGCCGTATACTATTAAGAGGGATGAAACTCATATCAAAATGTGGTTATCAAAATGCCACTAGATGCTCTAACTCATTGCATATGCATTTAGGATCTAGTGGAGTGCTAACACCCTTGAAAATGTTTTTGTGAAAATATGCTAACACACATGCACGAAGGTGATACACATTGTGTTTAGCACTTGGGAACAAGGGTTTGAAACTCCACCGGTGGAGTGTCCGCCCATAGAGTGCGGATAGTCCAATGGTGCCACCGACACTCTGTACGGAAAAGACAGGATTTCCTATAGTGCACCGGATGCTGGTCATGTAGTGACCGAACACTGGGGTCCGGCGTCTGGTCAGTGGAAGCAGTGAAGACGCTGGCGTCGGTCTTCGACCGGATGCTGGGTCACTTAGTGACCGGACACTAATGGGGTGCGTCTAGTCCTACTGACATGATAGCACACAGTGAAGATGGTGACTGACTAGACGCTGGGTGAGTTTGGTCATGAAAAATTGTCTCTGGATGCTTACTGGAAATGACCGGACGCTGAGGTCCTACGTTCAGTCACTTCGAGGCAGCACGTCCAATCACAACTTAAATGTACTGATGACCATTGAGATCGGGCGATCAGCATTTGAAGTAGGGCCACGTGGCATGCATCGTGAGACCGGACATTGGGGTCATCCGGTCACCCCATTTTTCGGTGGACTGAGGAGCCAACGGCTCTATTTCGTGGGGGCTTCTATTTAAGCCCCATGGCCGGCTCAAGCTCACTCTCTTGGCCATTTACATTGACATAGCAACCTTGTGAGCTTAGCCAAAGCCCTCCCACTCATCTCCATCATTGATCCATCATCATTGTGAGATTGGGAGAGAATCCAAGTGCATTGCTTGAGTGATTGCATCTAGAGGCACTTGGTATTCGTGTTTCGCTGTGGGATTCACTTGTTGCTCTTGGTGGTTGCCACCACCTAGATGGCTTGGAGCAGCAGAGGAGGATTAGCATGAGTTGGTGATTGTTTGTGGCTATCCTCGGTGATTGTGAGGGGACTTGTGCCTTCCCTGGTAGAGTGTCGAAAGGTAATTCAAGTGGATTGCTCATGTCATTGAGTTACCTCACTTGTGGGTAGGTTCTTGCGGTGTCCAATTGTGTGGACGGGGTTCGTGCAACACCTCTTAGCTGCCGAACCACCAAGTGTTGGTCGACACAACGGGGACGTAGCATGTTGACAACCACGTGAACCTCGAGAGAAAATTGGTTGTCTCTTGCCCTTTGGTATTCTCCCATAATTGATTTAGTATTCATCTTGTGATTGGTTCACTCCTCTATACGGCGGTATAATCACCCTACTCACTCATTTATATTCTTGCAAACTAGTTGTAGCAAGCTCTTTAGTGTAGCTAGAATTGAGAGCTTGCTTTGAAGTTTAAGTTCATCTAGTGGAGCTCTTTAGTGTAGCAAGTGTGAGAGCTCTTAGTGAGTAGTGACATAGCAAATTGTGTGTTTAGTGATCATAGCAACTAGAATTGTTGGATAGGTGGCTTGCAACCCTTGTAGAGCTAGAGCAAGTTTGCATTTCGCTATTTGTTATACTAATCAAATTGCTCTAGTTGGTTTGTAGATTTTTAAATAGGCTATTCACCCTCCTCTAGCCATATTAGGACCTTTTAGCTGGGCCGAGCTTTTGCTGGGAAGCAGGTCCATGAGGGACCCTGGGTTTATGAACCCGACAGCAATAGTGCAGCAGTTTTCAGCATGTAGCAGTGGTGGAAGAATTGAAATCTGGTAGCAATCTAGAAGTCAAATGAAGCTCAAATTTTTACAGCTGCTATATGACTTAGTGAATCACATCTCCACTAAATTTCATGGCATTTCAATCTGTACATTGGGAGATATGAATTTTTCTTTGAAGAGTACAGAATCTGCCAAAAAGTGACATCTATTGGATTGATCAAGGGTCACTTTGATTGAAAGGTCCTCAAGTTGAAAACATGCCTATAAGTGGTTGAGGTACCTAAGTTTGATTTTGAGATGATCTAGAAGCATGACAAGCAAAGAGTACAAGGCTATTTGATTGTAGAGTGTACTTGGTACACATTTGGTACTCAAATTGGAAGATGAAGATGAGGTTTAAGTTCTAGAGATTTTCAGAGATCATTTGGTAGAAAGAAAAGGACTTAAACAATTAGACAGAAAAGAACTTAAAGAAGGTTTCATAGTTACTCATCAAGTTAAGTCTATCTCTTGGATCAATCAATCATGTTATTTCAAGTGAGTGTCAAGAATGGTTCTTTGAAGAGAGGTCACTTCTCCCTAGTGTAGGGGGTTGCCACCTATGTGTAGGTAAACCAAGTGTGGTACTTGGAAGACTAATATGAAAGTGGTGATTCGAGGAACATTTGAGATGCTTAGTTGAAGCAATCAAAAGGGTTGATCAAGAAAAGCAAGCAACACCCAAAAGAGAGAGCTAGTCATGATATTTCAAGTGGTATTCTCACATTGATGCTCTCATGCAAGCAAAGATGAAATGAAGAAGCAAGCCAACCACAATAAGAAAATGCCCTGGATCATAAGTGGTTCTCAAATCATATGGGTGAAGAATGGATTTCATTATTGACGATTGGTCTTCACCAAGCTATAAATTGGACTTCACATTGCTTTGCGGAGCTTAATTGGAAACTAATGACTATCCTTTACTCCAACATAGCAAAGGTATCATTGTAATGTGCATGATCATTTCATCCCTCACTAGTATGCGGTTAGTGCATATAGTACATGCTTATAGGATCATGCATGATAAATGAAATTTTTAAAATTCATAGCCTACCACTATTGCTTGTTTGATTAGTTAAATCTAGTGGTAGTGTATGAGTTTGTTCATGAGCTAGTGAACCCAAGTACTTGAGTTAATTTGGATTGCTAACAAGTGATAAGTACAACATTGGCAAGATAACCCTTGCAAGAGGTATGAAGAAGCTTGTCATTGGTTCAAACCGGATTTGGAAACTTAGGCAAATCAATTTAGTTCAAGTCAACTTAGAAGCTCATGATAGCAACAAGAGTACAAGCGTAAGACAACAATGCAAATGGATATCTAGTTTTTCAAGTGGTATCTAGACTCAATTGATCTATCAAACGCTATTCATAAGTGGTGTCTAGATCAACAAACAAATGATATCCTACAAGTGGTACTCATGAAGATAGCGAATGTTCAAGAAATGGTGTTTATTGACAAATCAATCATGCACGTGGTATCACATCTCTACACGTGGTATCAATCATACAAGACGGTGGTTCCACAAGTGATCCTCAACTTTAAGTGATCATCGAATGAAGAAAAGTTCCCTCACACTACAAGAGCTCAAGCTTATCAAAATGGATGGCCCATGCTATGTCATAGGGGGAGGTGTCCCACCAATTTGTATCAAGGTCAAAGATCCTATATGTGGTATCTCAAGAGCTATACAAATGGTGTCATTCCAACATATATGGTGTTGCCCATCAAAAAATGCAAGATTCAAGTGTCAACCATCTACCCCAATGCAAACCTTTGTATCAAGAGATGCACACCCTTTATAGAAATTGATGACAAAGGTGGAGAGATTAGTACAAAAATATTGAGAGAAGTTGGATTTGGGCATGAATGTGGACAAAGAGGGAGTAACATTGAAGAATGGAAGAATGTGAGAGGATCAAAATTCTTAGACAAGAGAAGCACACAAGTAGGGAGAGCAAGCTCATAAACTTTGATTGATTGCATTTCATATGTGCATATTCATGTGCTTGCTTGCATTGCATAAGTTTTTAAATTTAATATGCATGCTTGTGTGGTGTATGCTAGTTGTAGAACTTGAATGATGATTTGATAACTAGCATGCATAGGATGGTAGCTAGACTTGTATTTCTACACATGGTACTAGAACCTTGCTTATAATGTTGATCTCACGGGGTTTCTAGTATTTTTGTTGTCTAGCTACTCATGGTGCTAAGGATAGTGTTAAAAGTGCAACTCCGATTGGTATCACGCTTCAAAGGTTATTCTATACACCTTAGCATCACTTAGTAGTAGTAACACTCCCACAAATTTTATATTTATGCATGTGTGCAAACTTGAAACCAAATCATTTGAGCACACATGTAGGGGGAGTTATCACTACCAAGTTGGGTTTTAGGATGCTTATCCAAATCTTAACATAGAGCTTAAATATTAAATAAGTAGCTGTCGACATAGAATTTTCGTCCCGTGCCGAGGACACACGCAGCAAACCAGAAGGGTTTGCTTGATAGAGCTGTAGATCCACCTAGCTTCAGCATAGGGGTGGTCGATCCTACGCACTCGTCCCAAGACATGCCAGTCAATTTGACCCTATAATTGACAAGGAGAGAAAGTTCAACAGTAATTAAGGGCAGAACTTGCCGGTGTTGCCAGACAGTCCCGAATGTGCGGCTATGAGAGCCAATATGAAAGGAGATCGACTAAATAGTCGATTCCAGCATATTCATGAGAATAAATCGATTAAAGCTCATTGGGTTGTATAAAAAGAATCAGTTATCATTCAGGATAAATATCATTATTTAAACAAATATTAATCAATGGCAATAAGATGTCAACAATGATCGGTTTGTGCTGAGCCAATGATTATAAATAACCGAACCCCTTTTTATATAAAGAAACAATTCAACACCATTTAACCATTTAATAAAGATAAATCTAATGAATATGTTAGATCTCATCTATCGCTATGACCAGTGGGGCATGAGGCAGAATCATGCAGACCATAGAAATAACGATAGACTCGACGACCCTAACTCATTACTAATATCAGTGGGGCATGAGATAGAATCATGCAGGCTGTAATACAATAATAAGATCATCGGGCTAACATATCTTTCAATCTATCTTTACTTCAACGGTCTCATGATGCAAACTGTTCGTGAAAGCACTCGATATCGGCTAAAATAGTCGATTCAGGCATAGCGCACAGCTAAAGTCATGCCTTATCAGGAATAGATCTATAAAATAATGATCCCCACTCCACGGTGCTAACAGTGGGGTGTGAGGCAGAATCACACAGGCTATGATAACGGGCCATGGAATGGTTCTCGCTAGCCAATAAATCTACTCAAGATACAACACGCCTTAACCGCACGCTATGCACGATCAGTATTGACATAAAACAGTCGATAAAACATAACTCATCGTTTAAGGTGTAGATTAGATCAATTTATATTAGTAAACGATGGGCTAAACAAGATATAAGACCGATCTAGATCAATACCAATCGGGCAGAGTGATATTGCTGTAATTAGATAAATAATGAAAGCAATAAGCAATATCGGTAACTTAATGAATCTATCAAAGACTGCCATCCTAAGGTAGAGCCGATAACTTGACCTTGATCTAGTTCATGCAGTGGGGGTCGACCAGATCGATGCAGCCATACTTGAACTAGGGAAGAGTCGATAACTAACTTATACCAGAGTCGCAGTGGAGATCGACCAGATCGATGCAGTTGTACGAATAGAGGTATAAGCCATGACGGTACTTACAACAAGCAGTGGAGGTCAACCAGATCGATGCAGCCGTACTTGCTGAAGAACTCACCGAGATCTACTCTACTCCTACTCCTAAGGGTGGCCAAAGCCAAAAAAGTAAATGACTTATATATTGGATTGATTGTTGTCCTTTTACAATAGCTGGGGCTTGATATTTATACCCGGGACCTGCGCATGACTCCTATATAAGCACGACTCATCATAAATTTTGACCCTAAAGAAAACATTCCTAATTTAAGATAACTTGGACTCTAATCTTTCCCTTTTTGTAGAGTCCAACATGTTTCGTCCTGGTGCCGAACGTAGCCTTTGTCGTTATCCGCTGGCGCTATCTAAAGAAAGCCGATTCCAGTTTTTGCATCTGAATCAGTTGGTTCCGATCTACACGCAATTGATTCCTTGATGACATGATCTTGGGAGCTTTTGAGTCCCTGCGACTCTTCTTCCAAATTTTGGTGTAAACACATGCCCCTCAATTTTGGGATAAAAGTAATTTTATTCCAAAATTATCATGTCTGTATCCCTAATTGGTCCACAGTCACGGGTAGAGAACCTTGATCTGGGGTCCACTGTTTGTTGCCACTTGCGTCCACTCATGAGCCTATGCCTCAAAACTTTTTTACAAAAGCGTCACTGCTTCATGGGCACTTGGATTCATCTTCCCGGGCTGGCTATAAAATGCCTATCCAACCCTGGTGAGGGCAACTCAACAATTCAGCCATGTTTCTCCTCTACCTGCCTCCTCGAGTGCTCTCGACTCCACTGGACCCTCCATGGTCTATCTTTTTGCTATGAAGACTTGAGCGGCTAGAAAAATTCTTGTGCATAGGGCGATTGTGTCTCCCATCTTAGCACCTTGTCGAGCAAGAGAATCAGCTACTGCGGTTAGAAGAATCCTTGTGATATCGCCTGGGTCTTCTCTCCATGCTCGCAGAGCTGTTCTAGTGTTTGCAAAGGCTAAAATGTGTGGACACTTTCCCCTTATTTGCTTAATCAAATGCCCACCGGGAAAGCCACTAGCTTCTTTCTAGCGGCTTTGAGAAATCAGTTGGGCATTTGTTAGACAAGCGGCCTTTTCCTTCCCTATCGCAATTTTATTAACGGGCCGATGTGACTTGGTTTATGATGACTTTCAACCCTGTGGGGATTCGAACTTCCTTTAATCCAAAGAGGCCTTGGTGGCTTGATTGCTAGTCAATGTAAATCTTTTGCATCTATCCCATGGCATTCTGTAATTTGGGAGAGCAATAAATCCGAATCCATTATTTCTTCGTTATCTGCTCCCTGAATTCTCAGAACGTCGATCCTTTTCCGTATCTGATTCCAATTTCACACCGCTGGCGAGATCTATCTCTCTACCTTCCTAGGCTATATATACAGGCCACGGCTGGGGATCAAAAAACAACTCGCTTCACCTCAAACCTTCCACGTCATTAATATAGTTCTTGCTTCTTCGTAGGCTTGAAATCATGGAGAATAGCAAGAAGTTCACCGAGGAGGCCCTCAATGGACCTACATCATCGCATATGCACCTTCATCGTCAGGAGGGTACAACTCGTGATGCCCCCACTGCCTCAGGTAATAGGACCGACTCCGTTTGGCCTTTAGGGTCCTCTTCGTTAATAGCTCATCGCCAGCTCCCTTGTTATCAAATGAGGCAGATTGACAATGACGATCTGCTTGCCTCCATTGATCGGCATGGCCAGAGTCTCGACGAATGTCTCTCCCTCGTAGAATTGGCTCTGGCTATGGTTCGATGTCGATCACCTCCTGAGGCTAATTCTATGGAGGGTAGGCTGGCTAAGGCCGAGGCTAGAATTATAGGTGATACTTTTGTTATATCTTCTGCTTCCTTCCAGTTTCATCTTCAAGACTCTGATCATCTTTCCTTTGAATCTTTTAGATTTGTCTGCTCAACTGGAGAGCCTCTGATTGGCTATAGAGCACGTGGTAGGATTTGTCAATGCTAGAGGCGTCGTCCCTAGTGGTTCACCTGCACGACGTTCCAAACCGTGTCAGAGAGGTCGCTTTGCATGGCGTTTGCCATGGTGCTGTCATGGCATTGGCTTCTAGCGCAAGTCCATTCTAGCCACGAGCTTTGGTTCCTTCCCCATGGCTTCCTAGCTGCGGTGCACCCTAGGGATCATGAACGCCTGATTGAGGATTGCTTTAGTGTTGCTAACTCTGTAGCCTTTATTTCCTATGCCGATGATATAATAGCCAAAGTATTTTCTGGCCCTTAGTTTGTAATAGGTGATATTAGCAAACAATTCCTCTGTCATACTATATGCATCACTTTGTCCATGTTTGCCTCGCTCCTATGGGCGATACACATTATACCGGCTTTTACCCTTCTAGGTTTATTTTCACACCAGAAACGATACCCTTCTGGCATCGGCTATTAGAGCTGTCAACCGAGCAAATTGGTTGTCAAGTATTAATCCAAACGTTAGGGTAATATTCCTTTAAATATTCCCCATTCGATTGCTTCGCTAAATCCTTCTTTTCCTTTTGGTGTTTCCAAAATACAAATATTACCCAGTGCACATCGCTTGATCCGATGAGGTTCTTCCCAGTTAGGTGACCATTTGCCGGATTTACTGCCTTTTGACCTGATCGGCAATCTTACTTTCCAAACCAAGTCTCCTTCAGAGAGTTGCTTAATCGCAACCTTTCATATTTTACAAACCTCGGTTCAATGTTTTTCAAGGGCATGTAGCCGAAGTCAACTCAAATCTTTTAAGTTATTCATCTTAATATTCTGGTAGACTTCGGCTGATAAATCACTCTGCAACATAACACGCCTTGATCTAGTTTGAACTTCCCAAGGAAAGATTGTATCATGTCTATGCACAAGTTCATAAGGCGATCAACTCCTTTACTCTTGGTCACCAAGGGCAATCCATTCCCAGCCTTCACCATAGTTTCATCTCCCTTTTTCACTTTTGAAGATCAGGTCCTTTGTTCCGGCTAAAGAACCGATTTTGAAAATAGCCGATTCCAGACTCTCGGTTTTAATTCTAACTAGGTCTAAAAACATGGCCTTTACTAAGAGAGCCCTTTGATATTCCATCCTTAGTCATCTGGCGCCGCATTCTCTTCGACATTGATGAAGTGGCATTTTGCCTTCTATTAATTGCGGTTGCGTTTTGCGCGTCCCGAGGCATCCGCCTCTTCGCTTCATGTCCTCAAATACTAGCCGAGGGCTTCGACCTCAGACACATCTCCATTCGCAACTGTTCCTTCACCCTCTTCTGCCTTCCAAGAACCCTGCAACAGTTTTCTCCCTTTCTTTCATAGATCCAATCATTCCTCATGGCCGGCGAAGATAATCGAGGTAAGTGCGCGGCAGAGGAGCTCCCGGCAGAAGACATGCCGATGAACCAGCGTCCCCGATGCACGAGGTGAGATTGGCAACCTCTGTTCATGATGATGACCTGTTCTGACTCGCCTATAGGTTCGTTGCGAATGATAGCCTTCATCCTTTCCCCAGGATCGGCGAACCCACTGATGCTTCTTCTTCCGCGCTGACTTCATCGTCGAGTTCTTCCAACTCATATGACGGTGATGATGCCCGGTGCTTCTTCCAAGAATGGAGGGCGGCTGAGGACCGCTATTCCAAGGCGATTCGGAATAACGGCCAGCTAGAGATTCATCTAGGAGTCTTTCAAGCGGCCCTTAATGCGGCTAAGGAAGAGGCCAGCGCCATTCGAGCACGGCTGGCTGAGTCTGACGCCATGGTAGCAGGTAAGATGAGCTCCATGAACGTTTCTATTCTGGTTTCCATCACCTTTGTCTTGATATTCTTCTGCAATCGCTAGCTCAAACGGTGCAACTGGAATCTCTCCAATTGGCGGCAAACATGGCCGTAGACGCCACCAATGCGAGGGGTTCCCTCATTGATGCTAGTCTCCAAGACATCCCAGCCCACGTCTAGGAGATTGCTCTTCACGGTGTTCATCACGGCGCATCAGTAGCGCTAACTACGGCACAGGTCCAAACCGGGCATGATCTCCACGCCATTGAGGTGGGCTTCAGATTGGCGATGGCCCTGAGGGACATGAAGATTTGATAGAAGATTTCACCATAGCGGCAGAGGTCATCGTGGATATCACATCCGCTTAGGATGTGGTGAACAAAGTCTTCGACTAGATTGTACTTAGGGGAACCAATGAACAAAGAAAAAGTAAATGACTTGTATATTGGATTGATTGTTGTCCTTTTACAATAGTCGGGGCTTGATATTTATACCTGGGACCTACGCATGACTCCTGTCTAAGCACGACTCAACATAAATTTTGACCCTAAAGAAAACATTCCTAATTTAAGATAACTTGGACTCTAATCTTTCCCTTTTTGTAGAGTCCAACATGTTTCATCCTGGCGCCGAACGTAGCCTTTGTCGTTATCCGCTGGCGCTATCTGAAGAAAGCCGATTCTAGTTTTTGCATCTAAATTAGCTAGTTCTGGTCTGCATGCAATTGATTCCTTGATGACATGATCTTGGGAGCCTTCGAGTCCCTGCGACACTTCTTCCAAATTTTGGTGTAAACAGTAGCACAAAGTCCAAATCAAGTTAGCAATTTACACTTGTGTGAAGTGCTAGCTTGAAATGAGCTTAATTTCCTTATCTTTGTAGAGTTGTCATCAATTACCAAAAAGGGGGAGATTGAAAGGTCCTTGTTTGGTTTTGGTAATTGAGTGACAACCTTAGGTGGACTAATATGTGTTTGAGTGAAATACACAGGTGATTAGTCCATAAGTACATGTGTGCGAGCAACATATGCCATAGAGGTGAAATGGCTTGGACTTGTTGCAAAGCTTACACATGTGATGATGAAGGAGCTCGTTGCACATGAGACATGACATTGAGTCATGTGATCAAGGTGGAGAAGATCAAGACATCACTTGGCTTGATGGACTGGTTGCAAGTGTGAAGGGCAAGTTGAGTGATGATTTGGCGCCGATGGACCGAGGCAATGGTGAAGAGCAAGTTAAGTGAAGATCAATGAATCAATAAGGTCACGTGATGATATGAAGTGGATCATATCATTTGTTGATCAAGGTTGGTGCATGTGTTGCATCAATATTGGAGAAGATGGAATGGAATGCACAAGGCAAAGGTATAACCTAGGGTATTTCATTTCACCGGTCATAGGTGAGTAGAGAAGTTTATGACCGGGTTTAGGAGAGATGACCGTACTATTAAGAGGGGCAAACTTGTTTGCATATCGGTCATTTAGTGCCACTTGAGCGAGCTAACTTTGCATGTGTTAGGATCGAGTGATGTGGTGAAATGAGTGATAATCCTTTGGAAAAATGTTTGTGAAAAGCTAACACACATACACATGGTGGTGTACACTTAGTGGTGTTAGCACATTTGCAAAGGTGAAGCCTGCCCCGAAGGCCAGTGACCCGACAGATGGCGCCCAGGAGGAAGACAATGAGTTCCCTGAGCCCGAGCGCTGCCTCATGATCTTCGGGGGCTCCCAAGCGTATGAATCCCACAGGTAGTACTGCATCACCGAGTAGGAGGTGAATGCCATCCATACCCTCGCTGCCCCAATGTAGCTCCAGTGGTCCCAGATGGCCATCACCTTCGACCAGCAAGATCATCCCAATCGCGTCCCTCATCTAGGACGCTACACGCTCGTGGTCAGCCCAATCGTGGGCACCATGTGCCTCACCAAGGTGTTGATGGATGGGGGCAGCAGCCTCAACATACTCTATGCCAGCAACCTTGACAAGATGGGCATCCCTCAGAGCAACCTGCGCACTAGCAAGGCACCGTTCTATAGGGTTGTGTCGAGAAAGGAAGTCGTGCCCCTCGGGCGCATCTGGCTCAACATCACCTTCGGCCAGCTAGACAACTTCCATAAGGATCCGCTCACCTTTGAGATCGTTGACTTCCCCGGTGTCTACCACGCCCTCCTTAGTCGACCGTTCTTCGCCAAGTTCATGACCATCCCCAATTACACCTACCTCAAGCTCAAGATGCCCAGCCCGAAGGGAGTCATCACCGTCAAGGGCAGCTTTGAGCAAGCCTACTATTGTGAGCAAGACTACATTGCCTAAGTAGCTGCACTCGTCGCCCCCTATGCTCCTAATAGCCCTAGCCATGATGCAGGAAGGGCACCGGCAGAGGAAGTGACCAAGACAGCGGTGGTGCTTGACCGACCGAGCATCGGCAGGGCGGTCAAGACCTCTAGTGGCAGCGGTGGCTCGGCTAGCCCCTCCATCTAGGCGCTCAGTTCCGTAGAAGGGGCTGACCTGATTGAGGTGAGTTCTAACCTTTCCCCATGAGGGAAGGCCATCGTCGAGCCATCTGCCCAAAAATGACACCTCCCAAGCCAAGGCCCACCTGTCGACCTCCCTCACTGGCCTACATCTCCAACAACAAAAACCAAGATAAGTCTCAACCCCTCAACCCTCTTACTTCACTTACTTCTGTCTACTCTATTCGCTATCTTCCTTGACCCGAGCCACCCCAACAATGGCTCGGCTGTAGAAGGCCCCCGAGCGATGCAAGGATGGGTGGACGGAGCGGGAGGAGTAGGCGAGAGATCGGCAAGGCGCTAACAGAGCGGTCCTGGCCATCGCATTACCAGCTATGTCCTCTTTCCCCTCTCTTATGTCCATTCCGTTTTCTTTGTAGATATCTGCCTATCTCCTAATCCTTCATTGGATCGTTCCACCCTACTGCATGCTGGTATGGGGGGCCCCTAGAAGGGGCATTACCGAGGGTTCAAGGCCAGCCCATTGGGCTTCAAGGTCGCCCAAAGCAACTAAAAGTGTGAGGGACGTTCTAGAGGTGAGCCCACACGGCTATAGCCAGGGCGCTCAGAAGCACCCCGACCGTTGTGATGAACGATGTCCAAGTACTAACCTGAGCCACTCATGGTGACCCAACAAGGGAGGCAGCGAGCCCCCGAGTTCTAATAGATGGGCTCGAGAACTATATGAGTGGCTCAGTCGGGAAGCCAAGGATCTCCCCTCTAGGGGACATGACCGGGGCACGGAACGATCGTAAACCCAAGGTTCTCACGGACTTACCCGCTAGCAGCATGGGCATGACGATCTTGGCCAATGAGGCCATCGTCGTAATAGCCTGCCCAACAAGGGATCAAGTCTCTAAGAACTACTCAAGAGCAAAATGAGATTACACATGAAAGTAATTTCATTCCATTGGTCGGGAACGACTCAATTACAATATACGGCGGCAAAAACTGCTTCTATTGAGCACGGGGTCAGCCCCCGACCCCCTGTGATGATTTCCTCTCCTCCTCAAGAAGGAGAAGGGACGCTAGTGGTGGAGGCCAATCTACCATGTCAGAGGGGCCCTGCCTCCCAAGACCTACTTCAGGTGCGTGTGCGGGTGATCCCACAGGAAGAGGCTCGGCAAAGCGCCATCCCGACCCCTTTTGCGGGACTTGCACCACTAGGCTCCTAGGCCAAGGGCCTCCGAGGGTTCGACCGACCCTGCCATGGACAAAGACTAGAGAAGATCGGTAGCTCCCCACCCTACATGAAGTGGGATCCATGTAGCGTCGCGGAGTATCTCTCGCCACCTCATGTAGTTGTGGGGGTTGCCTCGCTGAGAGTCCTTCCACCCTCAAAGAAGTAGTCGCCTAGTGGACAACACCAAGCTCACTCAGAGTGAAGCATCGCACTTCATCGCCACCGCCATCGCCGCCGAAGAAGATGGATCTAAAGAAGAAGAAGAGAGGGGGCTGGAGGGAAGAATTGAAGATGCCACATCCCCTAGGAGCCTCCTTTATAGCCAAAGGCGGTGCATTGTGAGCAGCTCCAGGCCCTCCAATTAGATATCAGCAGCTATAAAGGACAATGGGGTATTGGCTAGGTGTCCCTTCAATCCCCACAGCATGCCTCCGGGCGGTTGTATGATGACGGTCATGCAGTAAAGGCGGAGTCAGGGAACCACTGGCAAGAGTCAAGTCCTCACTCCACTTTGCCCCACGCGCGCCACCCACTCTGTGCATGCCTCCTCATGGGACTTAGGGGGATTCGCCTCTCCCCGGGCTCATCGGCCATCATCGATGGTTCAGATCCACGCACACCAAGTGCCGCAGCTCCTCCTCCACCGATCTGCTCCACATGGCCCCGACATCCCATCTCCCAAACAAGACGGGACAGCGTGGGGGCACGCGTGCGTCATAACTCCTCCACCAGGCATGATGGCCCAGATGCCATGAACCACCTATGCAAGGCATCAGCGGATGGGATGCACCTAGAAGCCAGCCCCTTCATTGATAGGGAGGCCCCACAATGGCCTCGGGGGCTACGCTGGCTCCCCGGTCAACGGGCACTCAAGTGACGCATCCCCCCAAAACCAACCAACTCCCCAGAGTTGGGTCAGGAGCCGCTAAGTAGTGGGCCCAACAAGGGCCTCCGTCTGAGCCTCGGCGTGCTCCCACTTCCTTGATCTATGGCTGTAGAGGGCCGGCCCCAGAAGGCTAGCTTGAGAGGATGGAGACCTATTATCGTAGCCCTTAGAAGGGCATGGAGCTCTGAATGATCAGATGGCCCTGAGCCAGAGCCAGTGGTCTTGATCACCCAATCCATGGCAGGCTCCGGTCAGAAAGGAGGGTGCCCTAGGGCCTACGATTGATGACTCCTAGATGAGCTCACCGAGCCCTCGCTTGAGTCGAACGGATCAGCATCAGCTTTGCTCAGCCTCATCAGCCAAGAGTCATCCATCACACTAGAGAAGAAGGCCCCAAGCAGGGCACAATACTCTCGCCAGCGGAAGCCGTCCCCGCCAAGGAGGGTTCGGTCACCAGAAAATCAAATTTAGCCCTTGGTCGCCATCACGCCAGATTAGGCCACGAAGGGCTTAGGGGCTCTAGACGAGATCCTAACATATAGATATGTTAAGCCTCAAGTCCAATGGTTCATAAATGAAAAAAACCCCTCAATCGACCCCTTCAGGATCACCCACGGGCTTGGGGGCTATGCCCATCGGGCACGCTCATGCACACCCTCTGGCAAAGAGACCTAGCCGAGCCTAACTCGACGCATAGCTTCTGCCTAGGGCTCGAGGGCTTCCCCGAGCCTTGGGCTCCCAATCTATGGCACGACCAAACCCGGTCTTTGGCTCTTGCCCGTTTAATGATGCTAGCCAAGGCTCGAGCACAAGAATACAAGACCAAGGCTAACAATGCCCGGGGGCTCCCTAGCGCCACTCCCTAGGCATGCCCCTACCAACTGCTCCTCTGACAGGGTCATGTTTGGGGTGTGACACAAGAAGACAAAGCATCCCATGGCCTTCGGGGGCTCGGGGGCTTCCGGGCCCATGCATTAGCCCCTAGAGCCGACCTCCTTCGCCACCAAAAAGACTCCACAAGGTCTCACCCGGGGGAGGCCAGTCCAACTCGACACCACCTGACATGCAGAGTGTTAGAACATAGCAGCCCGACGATGCCCAGGCTTCTTTGGCTCTAAGACACCTCGACGGTCCACGGCGCACCACTGCAAGCCCCTCCTGGACTCCGGTGCACGTAGACCATAGACACCCTCAAACCACCATGTACCCAATCTATCTTATTATATAAGGGTTAAGGTCAGACCTAGAGGGGGGAGGATCCTGATTTGATCACCAGACACTCCATTCTATTCCATCTGCCTCCACTCTGCACCGAGAGCAAGGCAACCCGGAGAGGGGCACTGAGAGCCCCTCCTCCACCACATCCCGTGGTCACCTTCCTCTCCGACGAGGGGAAGACTCTACCGGCGGCGAGGCAACCTTAGGATTAGCACCGAGCTAACCCCTCCAACCAAACCTTCTTCCTTTACACTCTGTTGTAACCCCCAAGATTTTGGGTGCTCTTGAGTATAAAGATCATCAGCTGCTAGACGTAGAGACCAAATTGGCCTGAACCAGGATAAACCGTTGTGTCTTCTCTATGTGATTCTTGTGTTCCTAAGTCCACCCGAACCACCGGAGACCCCGTACTCTGATACTGACTTGAACAACATGCTAGTCATGGTTTCAACGCCACGACACATAGGTAAGTGGGGTCTAGTTTTGTTTGTCTTGTCACGTAGAACATGCCAGTGCAGTCAGAATTGAATACGGATACACCTTCAAAAATTATAGAAATTCAAAAAAAATTGTTTGATTTCAAGAAAACTTGCATGGAAAGGCTAGAGCATCAGCGCGTAATCATCATCATCATGCGCTGGGGCTGGGGCTGCGCGAGAGGCTGGGTAATCAACGCGTATCAACAATTCAAATAAAATACACCTCTATTCCAAAAAGAATGCAATTCTCGCATTTCGAGAAGTCAAACGATTTGAACTTTGACCAAAGTTATACGAAAAGGTACTAACATTTATAATATAAAATAAGCATCATTAGATTAATTATAGAATGTATTTTTATAACAAATTTATTTATAGATGTAAATGTTAATACTATTCACTATAAATGTGGTCAAAGTTGAGATTGTTTGACTGGCACAATTCCTATAATTGCATTCTTTTTTGGACGGAGGGAGTATACTCGTATACTCTTGTCCAAGTGCACGACTACGCTAAGGCTATGCTGGGGCTAGGGTCACGCACTTCCCATCTGCGTGACCTATCGTGCTATAGCATTGTCCTTCCTCAATCCTCCTCGCTCGCTGTTGGGGCATTCTTCACCACCGCACCACGCCATCGCCCGTCGAGTCGCCAGCCGCTCGCCTTCTCTAGCGTGGGCCAGTCACCATGACGTTCGCCTATGCGGGGGTGCCTCACCGCGGGCACAGCACTAGCCCGCCATGACCTTCTCTAGCAATGGGGGGTGCCTCACCGTACCTGCCTAACTACCGCCGCTGCCTCCACCTCGAGGCCACTCACTGAGGGCACCATGACTCGCCGTTGAGTCCGTGCCGTCATAGATTCTAGCATGGTCCATGACAACCGCTACAGCGTGCTCGAGCGCCTACTTGGCACCATCCTTCATCTTTGCACCGTCCTTCATCTTTGCACCGTGTTGAGTTGCCCTCCTACCACCATCCTCGCTTTCCACTGCACTCGAGCATGGCTTGCTGGCTACTATAGTTCCCTACAAGGTAGGCCATGTCCCGGGTGTTGACGGTAGTTAATATTCATCACAAAA
The DNA here is from genome assembly GCA_904845875.1 of Miscanthus lutarioriparius. NCBI lineage: Eukaryota > Viridiplantae > Streptophyta > Magnoliopsida > Poales > Poaceae > Miscanthus > Miscanthus lutarioriparius. The sequence continues at coordinate 84,829,685 of CAJGYO010000006.1, forward strand.
CATCAATATAAGTTGTATAAATGGCTAAAATAGATCACCAATATAGACTTAGGGGTTTAAACTGACAAATTCCATGAGTTTTGGTGAATCTATGTTTTTAGTAGGATTAAATCAAAAACCGCCAAGGAGGACCTATTCATCAAAGGAAATTATAGAATTTCGCCGTGTAATCGACGTGGGAAGACTCTAGAAGACTCCAGAAGGTGAATCACTGAAGCGGGACATGTGCCTTTGACATGTGGGGTTGCCTAGCCCCACTTGGAGGCCGCCTAACCCTATGGGCCCTACCTGTTAGCCTCATTGTTATGTCGGTTCTCCACCGCCTTAAGGATTGCATCTCCGCCGTTCTTTAAGTCGATTTGATCCAAGGGCTCACGTTAGGCACGGCATGGGAACGCTTTAAGACTCTCATTAATACTGGCCCTGACCTTGCCATTCAATATCCTATTCTTCTTCAACACTTCTATATGGGTCTTGATAGGAAAACCTCGAAGCTTCTTAATACGGCCTCAGGAGGCTCATTCTTGCATGTCTCCGCCAATGTGGGGAGAAGCATTCTTACAAAAATCTTAGAGAACATCCATAAAGAAGTAGAAGAGAAGCCATTAGAGGAAGAATCCTAGATAGTTGCACCCAAATTTTTACCAGACCCATCACTAACTTTAGCTATCCCAAATCCTGAACCACCGAAAAAGGAGGAAACTCCAATTTCAGACTTCATGCTTGAATTTGAGGATGAACTTTTCGATAAATATGGAAATACCTCAAATTACCATACCATGAGGAGACCCCAGAAGTCTAGGAAATCATCATCCAATGAAGAACCTTTAGACCCTTCTAAGAAAGCTTTCCTTAAAAAGACTACGAAAGAGCTAGTGTCTATTATAAGCAATGAATGGTTAGAAGAATCAGAGCTTTTCTCTGATGTGATTCGTTTAGATTCACCTTCTATATTCATTTATTGCCAAATTAATAAAACTTCTTTCGATGCTCTTTACAATCCAGTTGTGGGTGTTAATATCATGTTTGCATTTTTTGCTCTTGATTTATTGAAACACATGTCATTGACCCCAACAACAAAGTTGTTGAAAAGTCTTTTAGGACACATTCTCCCAAGTTTGGGAATTTTGTATATCCTCCCTATCTAGGTAAAAGGAACTAAAGTTCATTTGAACTTCTATATCTTTGATATTATGGAGTTTGACCTATTGATAGGACAACCAATTGAAAGACTTATCCAAGAAGGACAAACGAGGAAGTTGAATATAAGACCTAGGAAAAACTTCAAGGTTTTTATACCCATTACTCATTCTCTAAATGCTGAGAGTGAGCCAATTCCTGAGTAAGACCCAATGGAAGAGGTTAAGGTTGCATCTCTTGATTATTTTATTAAACCCAACCTTGAAGATGATGTCCAGTTCTTCATCGAGGAAGAAGAAGAAAATCCTATAGAGTTTGAACCTCTAGATGAATTACTAGAACCACCTAAGCCCACCATTAAGCTTAAATTCCTGCATTCTATTCTTAGATATGCTTTTCTCAATAATGATCAGGATTCTCCTGTGATCATAAGTGATAAATTTTCTCAGGAAGAATCTCTATGTCTGCTAACTGTCTTAGAAAAGCATCGCTCTGCCTTTGGCTATTCACTCCATGACCTTAAGGGAATTAGCCCTGCTCTTTGCACCCATCGCATCCCTACAGATCCTAACTCTCTACCTTCTAGGGAACCCCAGCATAGGCTTAATAATATGATGAGAGAGGTTGTTAAGAAAGAGATTTTGAAACTCTTGCACATCGGGATTATCTATCCTATGCCGCACAGTGAGTGGGTTAGCCCTATTCAAGTTGTGCCTAAAAAGGGAGGTATGACTATTGTTAAAAATGAAAAGAATGAATTAATCCCCTAATGAACCATCACTGGATGGCGGATGTGTATTGACTACCAAAAACTTAACAAGGCAACAAAGAAAGATCACTTTTCATTGCTCTTCATTGATGAAATGTTGGAGCAACTAGCGAATCACTCTTTCTTCTGTTTACTTGATGGGTATTCAGGTTATCACCAGATACCGATCCATCTAGATGACCAAAGCAAAACCACCTTTACATGTCCATATAGAACATATGCTTACCGTAGAAAGTCTTTTGGACTATGTAATGCTCTAGCTTCTTTTCAAAGATGCATGGTGTCTATATTTTCTGATATGATTGAAGAAATCTTAGGAGTTTTCATAGATGACTTTTCTATTTATGAAAAAACTTTTGATGATTGCCTTGAAAATTTAGACAAGGTTTTACAAAGATGTGAAGAAAAACACTTAGTCATTAATTGGGAAAAATATCATTTCATAGTTAGAGAAGGAATAGTGCTTGGACACTTGGTGTCCGAAAGAGGGATTGAGGTAGATAGAGCTAAAATTGAAGTAATTGAACAGTTACCTCCCGTAAATATTAGAGGGATCCATAGCTTTGTTGACCATGCTAGTTTTTACCGCCGCTTTATAAAAGATTTTTCACATATTGCTAGACCACTTACAAATCTTTTGGATGAGGATGTTCCCTTTGAGTTTGATGATGCATGCTTGAAATCTTTGAACATTCTAAGAAAGCACTCATCTCTGCACCAATCATTCAACCCCCGATTGGTCGCTACCTTTTGAAATTATGTGTGATGCTAGTGATTATACTATGGGGGCAGTTTTGGGACAAACTAAGGATAAAAAGCATCATGCAATTGCTTATGCTAACAAAACTCTGACAGAACCTCAACTTAATTATGCAACAACTGAAAAAGAACTCCTGACTGTTGTTTTTGCTATTGATAAGTTTAGATCTTACTTAGTAGTAGCTAAGGTGATTGTTTATACAGATCATGCTGCTTTAAAATACCTGCTCACTAAGAAAGATGCTAAACCCAGATTAATAAGATGGATTTTGTTACTCTAAGAATTTGACTTAGAAATAAAAGATAAAAAGGGAGTAGAAAATTATGTTACCGATCACTTGTCCAGAATGCAGTTTAAGAATTCACAGGAACTGCCCATCAATGATTCGCTACGGGACGACATGCTCTTTAAGGTCACAAAATTCAACCCCTGGAATACAAATATTGTTAATTTTATGGTTATAGGTTATGTACCACCAGGGGAAAATAAAAAGGAAGCTTATCTATGAAAGTCGTCTCCACATATAGGATGAACCGTACCTCTTCATAGTCTACTATGACGGCCTGCTCAGAAGGTGTGCACCGGTAGAAGAAGGCATCAAGATCATCGAACGATGTCACTCATCACCATATAGAGGACATTATGGTGCATTTCGCACTCATTCAAAGATCTAGCAAAGTGGATTCTATTGGCCAACCATGTATGAAGACACGAAAGACTTCATTAGGAGGTGTGGAGCATGTCAAAGGCATGAGAATATCAATTCAAGAGATGCCATGCCACTCACCAACAACCTCCAGATAGAGCTCTTCGATGTCTGGGGAATCGACTATATGGGAACTTTTCTGAAATCAAAGAACTATGAATACATCTTGATGGTAGTTGACTATGTCTCCAAGTGGGTTGAAGCCATGCCATGCAAAGCTGCCGATGCAAAGAACTCCAAGAAGATGTTTGAAGAGACAATATTTCCAAGATTCGGAGTTCCAAGGATGGTGATTAGTGATGGAGGCACTCACTTCACTGACAAGAATTTTCACAATTACTTGTCAAAACATGGGATCCGTCACAATGTTGCTACTCCATACCACCCTCAGACAAGTGGCCAAGTAGAAACATCAAATAAATAAATCAAGAACATTCTGCAAAAGACGGTCAACAAGATGGAGACCATGGAAAGATCGACTACCCAATGCACTATGGGCTTACAAAATGACCTATAAAACACAATTGGGCACGTCACCATATTAGCTGGTCTACGGGAAGACCTATCATCTACCTGTTGAGCTAGAATTCAAGACTCACTAGGCCATCAAGCGATGGAACATGGACTTTGAAGCCACAGGAATTAAGGGGAAGATGCAACTCTCTGAGCTTGATGAATGGCGTGAAAAAACATATCACAACTTCAAGATTTACAAGGAGAGAATGAAAAGATGGCATGACAAGAGGATCAAGAAGAAGAAGTTCACCCCTAGAGATAAGGTATTACTTTTTAATTCGAGGTTAAATTATTTGGGCATGGAAAACTTCAGAGCAAATGGGAAAGACCATTTAAGGTGATAAGCACATCGTCGCATGGGGTGGTGACACTTCAAAATAATGAAGGTACGTTATTCAAGGTAAATGGCCACTGTCTTAAGATCTTTCTAGAACCTAAAAAACACCTAAGGACTTGGATGAGGTAGATTTCCTGATTTTACCATATATTTACATCTTTGCCATCCTATTTACGTTTTGTAACGTGAAAATATACTTTTCAGAATTAGAAACTGCTACGAGAAAAATCACCACAAGAGGATGACATGTGGGGGCCGCCCCACCCCACCTAGAGGCCACCTGGCCCACTGTCAGCCCCTCTCGCGCCCGGACAACTCTCTCGTGTCTTCTAGATCCTTCCTTGTCAAAATCTCATAGTTTTTCAACACATTCGGTTTTTCCTCGTTGAAGGGTCGAGATGGCGGACTAGAGGGGGTGAATAGTCTTTCTAAAATTAATCACGTCGGCTAACCGATATAAATGCGGAATAAAAACAATCGGTCTAGCCAAGACTACACCCCTCTATATATGTTCACTAGCACCTTGCAAAGATACTAATTATGCAACTAAGGTGCCGGGCTAGCTAGAGCTCTCCTAAACAATTCTAGGAGCAAGGTCACACAAACCTATGCCACTAGTACTTTAAGCAACAAGGAAGCTCCTACACATGCTAGTAAGCAAAAGCACAAAGCCAACTAAGCTCACTAGCAAAGCTCAATAACAAGGCAACCAATGCCTAATTAGAGAGCGCAAATACTTAGCTACACAAACTAAGCAATGTGACTAACAAGGTTACTAAAACCAAATTAGCCACGCAAGGGAGCTACTTCTATGCTACACAAGCAAGAAGATAATTAGCAAGCTACACAAGCTATCTAATTACAAGAGCAACTATACAAGCTTAATATGTATAAAAGTAATTGCAAGCTTGTGTAATGGAGATGCAAACCAACGGGAAGAACAAGGTTGACACGATGATTTTTCTCCCGAGGTTCACGTGTTTGCCAACACGCTAGTCCCCGTTGTGTCAACCGCTCACTTGGTGGTTCAAGGCTAATTAGCATCACCCGCTAAGCCCGCATGTCGGGCGCCAAAAGAACCTACCCCTTGAGTGAGGGTAGCTCAATGACACGCTTTACTAGAGTTGCTCTTGGCGGCTCATGGGCGAGCACAATGCCCCTCACAAGCACTTCTCCTCGGGCGCCGACAAGCTTCTTGCGCGCTTGTGCGATTCCTTTTCTACGGAGACCACCACTGCTTGCCGTCTAGGAGGTGGCAACCTCCAAGAGTAACAAGCACCACCGGCTCGCAACTCGATCACCTAGTGCCACTCGATGCAACCTCACGATGCAATCGCACTAGAATCGCTCACTCACACAATCGGATGATCGCTATCAAGTATGTGTGTGATGGAGGGCTCCCAAGCACTCACAAGCATGGACACTAAGTCCCTTGAGGTGCTCAAAGACTAGCCATGGCCGAGGCCACTTCTATTTATAGCCCCAAGGGCTAAACTAGTCGTTACCCCTTCATACAAAGCAAGCAGCGATCGGGCCGACCGACGCTCCGGTCGTGTTGACCGGACGCGGACCTCGGCGTCCGGTCGCCCTCAACAAACGCCACGTGTCCTGGTTCCAACGGTCACTTGACTTGACCGACGCATTTTGCGGCTTTCAACTATGTAGATGCACCGGACGTTGAACCCCGGTCGTCCGGTCGTTTCCGATAAGGTATGCAAACCTCGGCCGGACGCGTCCGGTCACATTTTCTGAATCGGACGCAATATTTAATTTGCAAGGCGTTCGGTCACACTCCATGCTTCTCAATCAGACGTCGGCTGACCGGACGAAGCAAACTTGCGTCCCGGCAGCATTCAGATCCAGCGTCCGGCATCATTGAATGTTGACCATGCCCAAACATCTTCAGCGACTAACTTTCGTTTCACTTCTAACTTCATCACCTTTGCTCCAATGTGCTAACCACAAGAACTTGCATCCGGCGCAATAGAAAATAGGCATTCTATTTTTTTTTCAAAGCGCCAAATGATTTCAAGTTGAGAATCCATTCGGCGCAATGAGGGACCCAAACCCATCTCACCCAAACACCACCTCCTTTGTAAATGTGCCAACACCACCAAGTGTACACCACCATGTGTATGTGTGTTAGCATTTTCACAATCATTTCCCAAAGGATGTTAGCCACTCAACTTGCCACGCCACTCGATCCTAGCGACAATGCAAAGTTAGATCACTCGAGTGGCACTAGATGACCGATATGCAAACAAGTTTGCCCCTCTTGATAATCTTGTCAAACGGCCATCTATCCTAAACCCGGTCATAAACTTCTCTACACACCTATGACCGGTGAAATGAAATGCCCTAGGTTATACCTTTGCCTTGCGCATTCCATTCCATCTCCTTCAATGTCGATGCAACACATGCACCAACACGATCAACAATGATATGATCCACTTCATATCATCACATGATCATATTGGTTCATCGATCTTGACTCTACTTGCTATTCACCGTTGCTATCGTCCATCGGCGCCAAGTCTTGCTCAAGCTTCACATACACGCGGTCCATCACTCAAAGCCTTTGACTTGCCCTTCACGCTTGAATATAGGACTTTCTTTCATAACCGTCCATCAAGCCAAGTCTTGTCTTGATCTTCTCCACCTTGATCACATGACTCAATGTCATGTCTCATGTGCAATAAGCTCCTTCATCATCATGTGTGAGCTTTTGCAACATCTCCAAGCCGTTTTCACCTCCATGGCATATGTTGCTCATACACATGTACCGTGGACTAATCACAACGTGTATCTCACATAAACACAATTAGTCCACCTAGGTTGTCACTCAATTACCAAAACCAACAAGGACCTTTCACATGGTCACAATGTGCCACCTCCACCGGTGATACTAGACCCTCGGTAATCAAAATCAGTCAGTCACGCCACATGTGGAAAAGGACGCCACCAGGTTCTATGATCCAAGACATGGGTGCAACCACCGAAGCGCGGGCACCACCACAGGTGCCGCCGGATCGCCAAACGAGGCCACACAGCAATGTCAGTAGCTCCTGCCAAAGCAGGGGGACGTCAAGGCGATGCCATCCGTCCCCGCTGAAGGGCAAGGCTTTCTTGGGCGCCGCCCCATAGAGCGCCCCGTCGCAAGAATCTGCATCAAGGGTAAAAGGCACAAGGTCAAAATTAGCAAATCATCACTACACAGAAGAAGAAAAGGAGGGAAAACAAGGGAATCGGTGGCCTTCTCGCGCCTTTGGGCGGTGGAGTGCGTTCGGGGGCGAATCCCGGACCCCTGCAGTTGCTGCACTAACGATCTGGCACGACCGCTTTGAGCCCGCCCCTGCTCCCAAGATCATAACTTGTGCGGGGGCTCATCTCCTTGTCTCTGGGGCACGACAGCCACCCCCCCTCCATCAGCTCGTGGGGCGCGACATCGGAGCCGCCCCCCTCCATCAGCACCTCGGGGGCGATGGCAGCCCCACCTCCTCCTGTCCACCGATCCTCCTCCGGCACCCCGAGTGTGTCACTCAATTACCAAAACCAACAAGGACCTTTCACTCGTTACGAGACCTCATATGAATAGATCTTGACCCCTGCTGTAAGTTGTTTCCCCCTATATAAGCAAGCCTCTGCCTACCTCCATAGCCATCCCATCAAAGCCTTCTCTCTCCAACAGCAGCAAAGCTCTCCTCCTCTCTAGTTCCCATGGCCAACAAAGAGATCGTCCCCTATGGTTTTGATCCTTGCAAGAAGCCCGACGCGCTTGCATTGACCGTCGCTCCTCCAGAAGTTACCCTAATTTGCTCAAGTCAATCTTACTTTGCCCAAGCCATCCATCGTCCGATGATGATTGCTCCACCGCCGCCACGTCTACTTCTCAAGGATAAGCCACGTCAACCTGACATGCCGCCGCCGACCAAGGTGACGAAGGAGATCAATCTCCTTCCTCCAAGGGCAAATGAGGTGTTGACCGGAGTGAAGACCATCAAATTTGGAGACGTTACATATGCAAAATACAAGTCGGTCACCCCTCATACCATCATCGATGGAGTTCGCGCTATGCTGGATTAGATCAAGGTTGTTCCATCGAAGGAGAAGAAAAGGAGGGCGCCATCACCACCTATCCCAGAGGCTAAAAAGCGACCATGGATGACCATTGCTCTCTTAGAGAAGAAGATTGAAGACCTCTCCGATGTTATCTATACCCTAGAGCAAAGGATCAACGAAGAACACGTCTATCGCAAGAGCCTGCAACATGACGTAAATGCTTTGAATCATTTTGTTGCTAAGATGAAGAAGTGAGAAGAAGATAGTTAATAACAAGGCATGAGTGTTTAGGTCATGTGTTTAAAAATAGTATGTTTAGGTTACTCGCTTAGCTCAGATCGTTAGAATATTGAAGTTCGTGTTAGGTCATCAAAAGTTTGTGTTTAGTTTGTGCTTGTGCAATAAAGTGCCTTATATATTAATGAAGTCTTCTTCTTATTATCTGTTCTCTATTTCTTTTTGGATATGTGTTTGTCTCCACATGTTGTGCATAAAGGTATATAGGGAAACAAGTGTGGGGGTAGCACACCACGACATCAAGACAGAATTCGATCGCGAAAATCATGAAATTCAAAAAGCAACATAACAAAAACCACGCTCATCAAAGTTGGACCGAAATGGGCCCGAGAGTGGGCCTCTCGGCCTCCTAAATGGGCTAGCCAGCCCATCACAGCGTTGTCTTGCCTCGCGCTTCATCCATGGTCAGGTTCAAGCCCAATACACTCTATTTTTATATGTTTCGCTTTCCATTTCAAACCGAATTAAAAATCCTTTAATAAGACAACTTTAAAACATAAGGAAAGATTATTTCAGTCATGACTTAAGGGTAGACTCACATAATACTTTTTCTAGAAGTCTTGCTACTACTAGAAACTTATTATTAGGGACCCCATGTTACTTAAGTAGTTGTGGAATGAGATATAGTAGAATAATGAAAAGTTAATTCTTGATGTCTTGTTATTAGAGAATTTTATTTAAAAATAATAAAAGGAATAGCTACACCTCTCCTTTATGGTAAGCAATATCCTACCAAAGCCAAATACAATAGATTAGGAAACCTTCTACATATACTACTTGTCATTGTATTGAGTTTGTTCAAACCATGTGACCCTTGTTGAGAAACTTATCATGCTCTCAAGATCAAGATCACATACACTCTACATACATCTGCTGCTCCCACACGGGGTATGCAACAACATGTTTTCTATCCACCTAAAAATGTTCTACTCCTATACTGGGAATAGACACAAAAATATGCTTGATAGGATAAATGCTCTAAGTTCTTGTAAATGTCTCTCTTGAAAAGTTTCAATTGTAGAAAGAGAGGCATGGACTATGTAAAAGTTATTTAGAAAAAAAGAGTATTGAAAAAAATGGATAAGTGTCTGAGATATTAAAAACAATGGGTACTCAGATGTCCGCCTGAAAAGAAAAAAAGAGAAGAGATGAATAAGATAGCCTATGTTTTCTTGCAAAAGTTTTTCAAGTTTCAAATAAGAGAGATATGTTTCAAGAAGCATAGTAGAATTAGGTTAACCACTATATATATATATATACACACACACATGCATATCTTGATCTAAGTGTATGACATCTTTCTCCTTGTATCCTTATTTTGACTTTACAACATATACAATGCAAGTATGTTCTCATATTCATCCCTACCTGAGCTCCACATAAGCTTTTAGAAGTAGGTAAAAAGAAGACAAAGTCATCAATGCCTTGGTGAGGAATCAAAAATACCATATATACAGAGTGATTTGAGAGTACTACAAAAGGAGAAGGTAAGCTATGTTTTATTTTAAAAAAATCTTAAAATGATTCTCTAATTGACTTGACTGAAGGAAGATTGTGATCTGTTTCAAGCTGTTTCGCTCTTAAACCGTCCAAAGTTTCATGGTAAACTTTGAATCCTACAGTGCATGCATGACTAGGAATGGTTTTATGTTGATGTCTTGTCCTAAGGTTATGTCTTGAGTAAAAGCCTAAGTGTGGGGGAGTTTGTTGACGGTAGTTAACATTCATTACAAAACATCAATATAACTTGTATAAATGGCTAAAATGGATTTTCAATGTAGACTTAGGGGTTTAAACTGACAAATTCCATGAGTTTTGGTGAATCTGTGTTTTTAGTAGGATTAAATCAGAAAACCGACAAGGATGACCTATTCGTCAAAGGAAATTATGAAATTCCAATGCGTAATCGACATGGGAAGACTCTAGAAGACTCCAGAAGGTGAATCACCAAAGAGGGACACGTGTCTCTGACATGTGGGGCCGCCTGGCCCCTATGGGCCCCACCTATCAGTCTCATTGTTATGTCGGTTCTCCACCGTCTTAAGGATTGCATCTCCGCCGTTCTTTAAGTCAGTTTGATCCAATGGCTCATGTTGGACGCCCCATGCTATATATACCAGCCTGCCCTCCCCCTCCAGGGCATGACTCATTTGATCCTGAGAGCTAAGAAGTCAGAAACCCTAATCCATATGTCCACCAGGATCAGAGCTAGCAATCAAGAGAAGATTAGTCCTCAATATGATCTAGTCTTGTATTAGAGATAGCGAGATAGAGTAAGAGAGAAGAGTTTGGAGGAGTCCCGGCCTGTCGGTGCTCCCTCTATGGCTTGTACCTTGGTGGAATCAAGTTTTCTTGAGCTTGCTTCTGAGATTTCTCTAGTAATCGACTTCTAATTCAAGTAAGCATCTTATTCATATTATTCTTCAGGTTTGCGACTCTCTTTTGAGAACTTTAATCCTTGTAACTCCTAGGTTAAAGTAGTATTCATAGTGTAAGCATAGTGCTTAGACTTGGTTACTCGTGGATGTACCCTATTTTTGGATCGGTGGTAGCTCGCGAGGGTGACCCTTATAGCCTCGTTGAATCCTTTGTAGGCCTAGTAGGACATTGTTGCTATAGGAAACATACTCTGCCTGTGTTTTCTCTAGTAATATCCTCAGAATTGAACAATAGAAGACAAAGCTTACCGAAGTTAGAACTAGAAGACCTTAGCAGTCTCCTCTACGCTCCTATTATCTAGCCTTGATTGTGAAGTTGGGATAAGTTAGATTTAGTTATTCTCACACACATTTTCTCGAGTTTGATATAAAACTGGGTACTCCCGGTGAAGTGCTATATCGGTATAATATCCGTGCGCTTGCGGATTATTCTGTGTGTATTAATTTATACCAACAACGGGCGATGTAGTGTTTTAGGTGTTCCAGATGTATGTGTTCAAGTGTTTTTATTTGAATGTTGCGTATGTTGCAATGGCTATATATGCATGTTGCAAGTATATATTTTATGTTGCAAACATATATTCAAGTGTTTCAAACGTATGTTTCAAGTGTTTCATCTGGATGTTGCAGAAGTATATATCTCTGGATATTACATAACATGCATGTTGCAAGCGTATAATTCAAGTGTTTTATACGTATATTGCAAGTGTTTCATCTCGATGTTATAAAATTAGATATGTATGTTGTATATGTTTTTGCAATGGATTTCAAATGTTTTTCAGGTGTTTCTAGATGTATGTGGCAAGTGTTTCAGACATATGTTGCAAGTGTTTTCATTTAGATGTCGCAAAAATAGATCAGGATATTATACATGTTGCAATGGGACCCACCTGTTATAAGATACCTATCGCTGCTACTGGGGCGTCGCCCGTAGGTCACTGTGTGGGGGCCAGGGCAGGTGACTAGGATCCACGTGAGTTTCCCACGTGCGGGCGTGATAGTCATCCAGGAAACAGAGCAAACGTGATCCACGCGAGTTTCCCGCGTGCGGGCGTGATAGTCATTTAGGAAATAGAGCAAGCATGATGGTAGATGCGGGAAACAGCGTGGGGTCATGTGATGGGACGCGCGAAAATAGGTGGACACGAGCTCTCTTACGCTGTGTTTGGTTCGCAAAATGAAAATTTTTAGATGTCACATCGGATGTTTTGGGATGTCGGAAGGGGTTTTTGGATACTATAAAAAACTAATTATATAGCTCGCTTGGAAACTACGAGACGAATTTATTAAGCCTAATTAATACATCATTAGCGCATGTTAGTTACTGTAGCACTTATAGATAATCATGGACTAATTAGTCTTAAAACATTCATCTCGCGATTTCAATCAAACTGTATAATTAGTTTTTTTTCATCTATATTTAATACTTCATACATATACCACAAGATTCGATGTGATAGTTTGGGGTGAAAATTTTTTGAACTAAACCAGACCTTACGTGTGCAGCACCGGGCGCTAGCAAGTTCGTTTTTTTTAAATTTTAGCGAATATAATAAGAAAAGAAAAAAGGAAGAAGAGAAGAGAAAAACACAGCCGGAGAAAGAAGCAGGCTCGCCAATGCATTCCCCCGTTTGATTTGATCTGACATCTGAGCACAAAGTCTCTACTCGGGCCCGGCGCGTCCGCCCAGCGATGGCGAAGCCCCCGTCGTCCGTGGCGGTGGCGGCGGCCGCGGCCCGGTTCACAACCGGACCCGGCTCCTCCTCGTGGCCGTCGCCGCGTCCGCATCCACAGCGGGGTTCCTCCTCCGCGGTGCCCTGCGAGACCCCTGCGACGGCCGTGGGGACCCCGCCGCCCTCAACACCGCCGTCGCCGCGGGGAGTCCCCTCGGGCTCATGAGGTCCAAACTCGTGCTCCTCGTCTCCCACGAGCTCTCCCTCTCGGGTAATTTGCTCACTTAGACTTAGTGGTTCGCTTCACTTCGTAGCTCATACATTCCGGAGCCGTGCCATTTTAGTATTTGCTGGTTTGAGTACATCTCTTGCGGTCCCATTATTGGCAGCTTATTGGAACATGTGAGGGTGCACTGTGCGATTTGCACTGGTGATTGGTAACTCTAATTACTATCTTTCATTTAAGTTACCGAGAAACCAAACAGAGATGGAGTGAGATTTGTACTTCCAGTGGTGAATATGAGAAGATTTCTGGGAAAGCTAGAAATTGATGACAATCAGAGTGATGTTATGCTAGCAGAAATAGTTATCTGATTACTCGTAGCATATACTCAGAAGCTGTTGAGTACTTAACAATGTTCATGTTGCTCCTAAGTTGGAGTATTCGAGTTCTGAAATGGTATCTGTTGAAAGGATCTCCAAAACCTAAAGCATCGTTTGTTTGTTGCTGGCATCCATTTTAATGACCAATCAGTCTTAGTGGAAATACTCCTACCTGATGCAGGTGGCCCACTTTTACTGATGGAATTGGCATTTCTTCTGAGACATGTTGGCTCGCAAGTGGTGTGGATAACAAACCAGAGATCAGAAGAAACAAATGATGTCACATATAGCTTGGAGCATAGGATGTTGAACCATGGAGTGCAGGTATGAATGCTTCTGCAGATGTGTAGCTTGGAATTTCGGTCTTACATTTGTGCATGTAGCGTGGGATTCACATGTGCCAATGTGGTAAAGTTACAAGGCAACACTCTTAGTTTCTAGAAGTATAATCGAATTTTGAGAAAACACAAACACAATAGCAGAGGGCGATAACTACCATCTGATAAACATAGGTCATCAGATTTAGACTTGTTGACTTAACTGTATTATATTTTTTGGAAGGGTTGTGCTCTTGTTCTTAAATATATGTCTGTCTAGGATTTTGCATAACCAAGGGCCATGGCACACCAACAAAAGATGTTGTTACCCTCATTCAAAGCCTTGATCAGGTTTGTTAGTTCTCTTGAATGTTGTGTGTACTCTAGGGCATTGTACTAAATGATCTTGTGAATAGAAATTGATCATTAGGACAATAGAGTTTTTCTAGGGGCAAAAAAAGGCAAAATCATAGACTACCTTGTACTTTTAACGGCTTGTCTATAGCTCATTGAGTGATTCAGTGGCTGGAAATGCACAATTTTTGGGTTGTCTGATTGGAATCCAACGTCCATTGCTGTCTTCCATTCTTTCTTGAGTTCTTCCTCTGAATACCACCTCTGCTGCCAGACACTTCCAACCGCTCTCCTCTCCCTCGCATCCTTCTAATCCTGCCTCTGCCCTGCCTATGGCAGCCTCTCTATGCTGCCTGCCACTACTGCCATCGTTGTTGACCATGTCCCGACCATATCCATTGGCCGTCCACCACTTCCCCGGTAGGTGGCGCCACCGCCACCTTATCCCACCACCTTTGTACAGTTGTACCACTAGAACTGCCGGTCGAGCTTGCTGCCAGTGGCCACTGATTCCCAAGGTGAGCTGGGTATGCCTTGATGCCTAGGTGATGCCTTTGATACTGTTCAAAAGATAAGACTTCCTAACCAACTAGGCTCTAGAACTTTCTTAATTATTCTAGACTTGGCAATGACTTGAATGGCAGCTGAGTCGCAGGACCTGTGGCACTACCCACTCTTGTGAACAGTACTGTGGACCTGAACAGCTCCTGGGTAAAAGTAGTATTCGTAGTGTAAGCGTGGTGTTTAGACTCGGTTACTTGTGAATGTATCCTATTTTTCGGATCGGTGGTAGCCCGCGACGGTGACTTTTATAGCCTCGTTGAATCCTCTATAGTCCACCTCCTGTTAGGAGGTCTAGTAGGACCTTGTTCCTATAGGAAACATACTCTGCCCGTGTTTTCTCTAGTAATATCCCTAGAATTGAACAATATAAGACAAAGTTTACCGAAATTAGAACTAGAAGACCTTAGCAGTCTCTTCTACACTCCTATTATCTAACCTTGATTGTGAAGTTGTGTTAAGTTAGATTTAGTCATTCTCACACACATTTCCTCGAGTTCGATATAAAATTGGGTATTCCCAGTGAAGTGCTACATCAGTATAATATCCATGCGCTTGCGGATTATTCTGTGTGCATTAATTTACACCAACAGCGGCTGATAACACCAGCCGTTGTAACACCCTGAAATTTGATCTAGTTTAAAAATCACTAAAATTTTGAACTTTTTAAAACTTTGCATACACTACTACAGATCAACCAACCACAAGCGGTTCGTGAAACCCATCACTAGCGTTTTTCGGTCTCGGCAGCAAGCTGTCAGCAGTGATTTGAATTTTCAAAAATTTCCAAAAATAGCAAAAAAATCATTTCAATCCTGGGAAGCCCTTACTAGCTCCAGCTTCATGGTACCAGGAAGTTGCTCCAGCTCTAACTCTACGCTATTTTCCATGGTATGTGGTGCTGTGATTCGAACCTGAGACCTTTGTTCTTTGCTCCTCTAACCACTCTCCTCTAACCACTCCACATCTAAGTCACTTGTGTCAGTATAGCATATCTATTCTCCTAGTATTTACTTTTTAGGATTTAAAATGAATATTTAGAACCCTAAACAGCTTCAGATGAAAAAGTCAAACTACAAATTTATTGTTCTAATCGAGATCTACAACTTTGATTTTTGTTGTTTCGCCATCCGAGGTCGTTTAACAAATTTGAATTTCAGAACGACAAAACTTCAGCCGGACTTTTGGGACCTCAAATGATTTCAAATGAAAAACTCATCAACTACAAAGTTGTTGTTCTCATCGAGATCTATAACTTTGGTTTTGGTCCATTTTCCATCCGAGGTTGTTTAAAAATTTTGGTTTTTTAAAATTTTAAAACTTCAGATACAAATTTGAGACTATAAATGATTTCTAATGAAATAGTTGTCAACTACAAAGTTGTATATCTCATCGAGATCTATAACTTTGGTTTTAGTTGTTTTTCTATCTATAGTCGTTTGTACAATTCAAAAAAATTGAATTTCAGAAATTAAGCACTTCAAACAAAATTCTGGACCGTACATGGTTTCAAATAAAAAAGTCATCAACTACAAAGTTGTCGATTGCGTCGACATCTACAACTTCCCCGGTAGGTGGCGCCACCGCCACCTTATCACACCACCTTTGTACAGTTGTACCACCAGAACTGCCAGTTGAGCTTGCTGCCAGTGGCCTTCCCTCTAAACCCAGGACCTTTTCCCTGGTGAAGACTGCCCACCTGGAACCACAAACCCTAACATCTTTAGAGCCCTCATTGGAGTTGGGGAAAATAGTGGGATTGATACCTCTAGCATGATGAAAGGTGGCACTTAAAGTGTCGGGTGAGCAAAACCTTCGTATCACTCGGTTGTAAATTACTTCCTTCGTTCCAAATTGTAAGTTGTTTTGGCTTTTCTAGGTACATAGCTTTTTGCTGATTTGCTGTGCACCTAGATATACACTATGTCTTAGCTTTTTGCTGATTTGCTATGCACCTAGATATACACTATGTCTAGATACATATTAAAAACTATGAACCTAGAAAAATCAAAACGACTTACAGTTTGGAACGGAGAGAGTATATTTTTTTCTATTTTTAAAGAACGTTTGAAAGTTGAATTGAATCCAATTGTAAGCATCATCCATGAAGAATATTGATAAAGTTGGTGGAATTGCAAGAGTAATAACTAGCCTATGGGGTCATATGATGGTAACGTGATTTTTTTGTAGCTTTGTCTCTGTTATTGTGAAATATTCTAAAATTACATGTAGTGAGGAACAGAGGGAATATGTCTCTTGGTTCCTCATTTAATTTTTTTCACGTCATAAGTCACTGATTGTCGAGTCCTGTAAATTGAAGAGTATGCTAAAGTGGCAGACTGGCAGGGGAACTTTAAAGAGCTATAGTGTTATGTGCCTAGGTTGCCAGAGATTGAGAGGGGATTTGGGGAGAAGGTGAAGGCTGGTTCTTTCGGGCAGCAGGAGCATGGAGCAACAGCCAGGATGCTGGCGCCCAGGCCAGGGCAGAGAGATAGGCTAATCCCTTGTTCTACTTCTGCTTAAGTTGTAAAGGTGCATGGTCCTCTTTATATAGAGGTGACTCTAACTTGACTGCTAAGTAACCTTAGCACCTCATTTGACTGACAAGGCGCCACTGTTTCCCAAGGCGAGCTGGGTACGCCTTGATGCCTAGGTGATGCCTTTGATACTGTTCAAAAGATAAGACTTCCTAACCAACTAGGCTCTAGAACTTTCTTAATTATTCTAGACTTGGCAATGACTTGAATGGCAGCTGAGTCGCAGGACCTGTGGCACTACCCACTCTTGTGAACAGTACTGTGGACCTGAATGGGCCTCTTATTGGGCCCAGTTGGTCCTGGGCTATAACATGTAGGTATGTATCTTTCTGAAAATCTACAGCAACAGAAAAGAACACTTCTCAACTCTTGAAACATCAAAGTACAAGAAGAACACTGAGCGACATTCTACTTTTTCCTCCTTGAAGTGGCAGGAGAGTTGCCTGTTGTTTAAAGAAGTAAAAAGTAAACCAAATCACGAACATCAAAACCTAAGACATTCACCTGAATTGAATCCAATCTGAACAAAGGGAGCAGGAAGAATGCTGAGTTATATAACTTTTTTGAAAAAAAAGAAAGATAGCTAATTTGTTTTCACTGAAATAGTATGATATGTTGGGCCTTCATATCTTTCTATGTTCAGTGGAGGAGAAATTGCTACAGTTCAGATGGAATTTCAGGAGTTCAAAGAGAATATGGGAGGTAGGAGGAAGAAGGATGGATTTGAATATGTTAGAACTGGGACGGGGACCAATTCCACTGTTTTCTTTGTTGATGTCCAGCTCATGGTAGCAAGAGACTACAAATTTGAGATGATCAGAATGGCTACTTTGCTTCTAGGAACTACTCAGTGCAATTTGTAAGCAGGAAGGATTGAGTATAATGCGTGGTTGTATTGCGTTGAGCCTCTCGGGCAGTATATATAGAGTACAGAGACTTGGGAGGCAAGACACCTTGTTAGAGTACGTCAGGGGCCTATTGGGCCTGGGTTGGCTGTATAGCCCATTAGTGTTAGGGTTAATTAGAGATAAGGGACCCTTACTTAAGGGTCAAGTAAGCGACCCTTATCTCTAATTAACCCTAACACTAATGGGTCGCTGTCGATGGCCACGGGGGCGTCTCCCTCCGCCATTGGCGTCATGTCGAACGCCGAATTGACGGCAGCGGTGCTCGACCTCGGCAAGATGGTGGCTGGGATTCATGCGTTCCTTTTGGGACCGCAAGGACCGCAGCTGATCCCACCACCGCCGCCCACGCAGCAGCAACTGCCGCCGCCACCGCTTCCGGCTTGGATCGCCGGTTTGTCGAAACCCATCTACACGGCGCCCAGTACCCAGCCGCACCTACCGCCGCTCCCGACCACCGGGGCTGTCATGGCGCATGGCGGCGCCCCGGCTCCGGGCGTCCTCTACTGCAGGGTGGACAGCCCCCTGTTCCAGGGCGGCAGCCTGATGCCGACGCTCTCCGCCGCGTCGCCCTCGCTGGACAGCACAGGCGCGGCGCCCTCGGCCTCCGCATAGGACCCGCCGCCAGTTGCTCTTAGCTGCGCGGAGGACCTCGATCTCGTCCGCTGCGTCGGGGATCTCGGGCATGCTATTTTCCCTGTGGGCAGCAATTGGGGAGGCGCATCCCTCCACCTTGTTCTCCATCGGAAGCCCTCCGCTCTTCTCTGTGCGGTGCAGACCAACAGCCGTCTGGCGGGGAGAAGGTGTGGGGTCACCAGCGAGAGCGCACCACGTAGCGCCGTCGCATGGTCGCTGTTGCGACCACTTCTAGGTGGCCATACACATGCACCCCTTTCGTCTAGATGGTGTCCATGGGATCCAGGAGGCGGATGGTGTCCACCTTATGTTCAGGAGTCAAAAATAAAGAGTCTCAGTCTATTTCAGGTTGAGAATAATAAAATAAGCCAAGATGTAAAAGGCTTGTTTTTAGGTGTTAGGAGTCGAGTCAGCGTTATAAGTTCGTTAGGTTGCAGCTCGAGGACGAGCTGCATGTCCAGGTGGGGTGTAGTGTTAGAGTACGTCAGGGGCCTGGGTTGGCTGTATAGTCCATTAGTGTTAGGGTTAATTAGAGATAAGAGTCGCTTACTTAAGGGTCAAGTAAACCTCTCTATATAAGGAGAGGAGATGTATCGATCTAATCAAGCAAGAATTAAGAAGGAAACCCTTCCCTCTTGCCTGGCCGTGGGCAAACGCCCTGCGGTCGGCTCTCTCTCACCCTCGCAGCCATACCCGTGAACAGTACCCGCGGTACTGTAGCGCGTCAGCCGCCGCCGCTCCCCTCGACTCTCTCCTCTCAATCCTCCACCCACATAACACACCTCCCTGGATACATATGGCAATATTGGATTACAATCCTAACTACTAAATATACTCTGATACAATTCATTAGTCATTTTCTTGTTTGTGCACCTCAATTGGCTTTACTATGTTAATATTGAGCATAATTTAACGAAGTGCAAAAGGAAAGATGGCTGCACAAACTATCTCAGCTGACATGCATCGAGATGTAAGTTAATCCTTGCTTACTTTGAACTCAAACTGCTTGTTTCACAGGTTTTACCAGCTAGGGGACATGAGGCAGTTGATATTGCTCTAAAAGCTGATCTGGTTATTTTAAACACTGCTGTTGCTGGCAAGTGGCTTGATCCTGTTCTGAAAGATCATGTTCCTATAGTCCTTCCGAAGATTTTGTGGTGGATCCATGAAATGCGAGGGCATTACTTTAAGGTTGAATATGTCAAACATCTTCCCTTTGTTGCTGGAGCCATGATTGATTCTCACACAACGGCTGAATATTGGAAGAGCAGGACTAGCAACCGCCTGAAGTATGTGTAAAATTATTGATTCTCTCTGGTCCTTTTCCATAGTATTAATTGCTGGGTTCTGTATATAACATTGAAGAGAATGGTATCTTAGTTTGACTCCTTACTACTGATCTGAATAACCTATCTAGGAGAGAATATATCTGTCCCTTGCTTCTCTGTTGATAGCTCCAAACTGACTGGCTATATGTATTTTTCTGATTTTCTGTTATGTATGGATCAGCTGTTTCTTGCATTTTCTTGTTGAGTATCTAATTCATCATTGTACACCTGTAATTTTGTATAAAGAATACAGATGCCACAAACTTATGTTGTTCACTTGGGGAATAGTAAAGAACTAATGGAAGTTGCTGAAGATAATGTCGCAAGAAGAATCCTACGGAAACATATTCGTGAGTCCCTTGGAGTACGGAGTGAAGATATCCTGTTTGCAATAATAAACAGTATGTTTCACTGCTTTCTAATTCTGCAATTTCCAATTATATTCTTTGCGATGGCCCTGATGGTATCTCAATCAAGGTGTGGAGATGTCTTGGGATATAGCTATAGTATGGCTAACCAAGATGTTCAACAATATCTTTCGATCGAATAAGATGCTTGAGGAGTGGAGAAAAAGCATATTGGTACCAATCTACAAGAACTAAAGAGAGATATCTAAAATTATACTAATTATCGGAGAATTAAGTTGATGAGCCACACAATGAAGTTATGGGAGAGAGTCATCGATCAGCACCTACGATGAACGATGCAGATATCAACAAACTAATTTGGTTTCATGTCTGGAAGGTCAACCACAGAAATAATCTTCTTAGTATGATAGGTTATGAAGCGGTTTAGAGAGTAGAAGAAGGATCTTCATTTGGTTTTCATTGACTTAGAGAAGGCTTATGACAAAATGCTAAGAAATATTATGTGATGGTCTTTGGACAAATATAAAGTACCATCAAAGTACGTGACCCTCATCAAGGACATGTACAACAATGTTGTGACTAATATTCGAACAAACGATGGTAACATAGATTACTTCTCGATTAAAATTAGACTTCATCAAGGGTCAGCCTTAAGCCTGTATTTCTTTGCCTTGGTAATGGATGAGGTTACCAGGAACATACAAGGGGATATCCCTTGGCGTATGTTGTTCACGGGAGTAAATATAAAACTAGAGTTATGACGGTAGACCCTTGAGTATAAAGATTTTAGATTGAGCAGAACTAAAACCGAATATATGAGATACGATTTTGACGGAGTTGTACAGGAGGAGTGAGATATGAGTTTGGAAGGTGAAGTAGTGCCTAAGAATGATATATTTCTGTATCTAGGATCGATGCTACAGAGGGATGGAGATATTGATGCAGACGTTAGCCATAGAATCAAAGCAGTGTGGATCAAGTGGTTAGGCAGAATCGCTCGAAAAAACACACTTATGGAGGCGCTTGTCTTCCACTAGACACTAAGCACTCCGAAAGTGAGCCACATCAGGTAGTTTCGTCGAGCACACCCCATGGAAGAACCTAAAAATCCACATTTTTTAATAGGATCATAAATGAGAGAATAAAACTTATAACATTTTAACCATTTCTTACACCACTTTTCATGCAACATCAGAGTATAATATTTATTGTTTATAACAACGGAATATAATCATGTTATCAGAGTTTCAGCGGAAAATGAAATCATTTAATGACAAGATAAACATTAACATGATGATCCGTTATATACAACACAACAGGTTATAAGTTTTTCCATTGTAAAAACATTTTGGGTGAAAGTTTCAAATAAACTCTATGTCCACAACGTTAAGGAAATCCTCGCTGAGCCCACCAGAAGGTTTCCACACATAAGTGTCAGCTCCACATGTTCTCACACCGCAACAGAGTAGAACAAACCCTGAGTACTCAATTGTACTCCGTAAAGCTTACCCGTTAGGAGGAAAGAAAAGATTTCGAGGATATGCAAGGCTATCTGGCTCATGTGTTATTGCATCTACAGGAAGCATTACTAAAAGTGTGTTCTTATATTCAATTTCATTAGCAGTCACGATTAGTTCATTAACTAACCATTCTATGTAAGCACATGTGCTACTTTCAAGCAGGTGGTAAGCAATCAGACCATTTTACCAGCTTTTATATTCCAGTTCTTACTACGGTGCTAGATCGTAGATAAGTCATGCCGGATTACCCGGCGATTCGTGAATCAATGTGCCCAGTTGGGTACCCCCAAACACACGCCCCGATTGTACGCCAGGCACAAGCAGGTTCAACCCACCACTCTCCTATCAAGGGGTCTAGGTCCCTGTCCAAACTTGGACTCCAAGCCTCCACACCTGAGTCCCAGACTCAGTGTGATATTTAGACCTCCACCATCCCCGCCTCCAATCAGTCGGTCCGGAAAGAGCCAGAACCCACGATAAGAGAGCAACGAGTCTTTCATGCTCCCATAAACAAGTATGTGCTCAGGATAATAAGTCTGTGACCTGACTAGAACCCAATGCAACAGCCGGTCCTTAACCGACACAGGCGGAACAAGTGCAATCCGAGCTTCGCTCGAATGCCAAACCAAGTCCAGATCCAAAGTATCATTCCGCCCGGTCTCCAATTATCATTCATATATATTTTCTAGGTGATAATAATATAATAGCAATGATAATATCTTTTCTATCTCTCGTGAGTGACAGGCAATCACTCGACTTCTACCGGAGTCCTGTAGCATAGCAATCTACACGATCATGTCATACTAGTAAGACTCATAGGATAAGGATATATATATGTAAGTGGGTTTCATTCAACTCGCTAAACTTAATGCACAAGCATAAATTAAAGTGCAGAATAATAGGGGTTATGCACCGGAGCTTGTCTGGGTAAGATATAACCAAAAGTTAGTAATCCATCGTGGTGGCATGATCCTTCGGACCATCCTTTTGATACTCCAGATGACTCCATGATCCCTCATTGTTCCTATTAGGGTATACGTGGATGAAATGCAGAGACGTAATTAACCAACTACAACCGTGACTCGTAAAATACAATTTACACCTCTTAAGCTAACGAGCTAGTTCTAACGATGACCGTACTTAGGCTATGTATCCACGTTGCCGAACCAAACGCTATTTCCTAATGAGTGTTTTAGCTATACAGACCCAAGTTGTTTCTTTATTCCATTCTATCAATTTAATATCTATTCGAAATTGGGCATCATTATCTATCTAACAAACTAATTACTCTGGAGCTACAAAAATTACAGTGAGCAGATAATAATATTAGGAATTTACTGTAAAATTTTCAGAGTCGACACTATCACCATTTTCTCACAAAAATTCCCACAAGTTCACATTTTAACAATATTAAACATTTTAAAATAATTAGAGCAACCCTAAAAACAACACCAACTAGATGAACAAAATACATTAACAGATAAATCATGATTTTAGGAACCTAACAAAATTGATTTCACTATGTTTGGATCCCTAAATGATTTTGTATCTAAATAACAAAAATCAGCTCAGAATTTATTTTAGAAAACCTTTTCTAATTCCCTGAAAAACGAGAAGGGCGCCGCGGCCCACTCAGCCCAGCGCGAGGTGCGACCACGCGATGCAAGCCGGCCCAAGACGAGAAGCCCACGCGCGTGCACCATCTTGCAAAAGAGACCCCGTTCTTCTTAGTAAGAGCACAACATCCCTACACACTATTCTCCTAGTCATCATCTTTGCAAATGGCCCCCGAATGTTGCCGACTTCACCATGGGGAGGTCCCCCGCGACCCAGCGTGCGACGACGTGGCTCCGACCGGCACGGCCTGGCCATGCCGGCCTACCGAAGGTCAAACCGACGCATCCAACGAGCCGATATGAATCTACGGACCAATGCACATAGGTTGGAGGCAGCGGATGAGCCCAGCGGTGAACTACCTAACCTAGTCTCGACGATGGGACAATCTACGCGGCGGCGCGAGCGTTCCGATGAACCAACGCGCTCATGGAGAGATAGACACGGCGAAGAAGCTCTAGGAGATCACCGTGGTGTACGCTATGGCGACCGTTGATGTAGGGGAGGTCCGAGGTGGACTGGCCACGTGCGAGTCGTCAGGGCGGCGGTGCTCCGAGGCTGACACCGATGCGTCACCGCATCTCCGTGGGGTCCCTGACCAGAAGAACGCGAGCACCAGCTAGAGAAGGTCAAGACGAGTTCACGGCTACAAGCAATTGAACTTCTACCAGCCTTACGACCTTACCCCCAAGCGTGCTCTGCTACGGCGGTGAGACGACCGTCGGCTTGAAAAATGCCGAATTCGGCTAGCAAAAGGGGACGGAGGGCTCAAAGAGGGTCGGCTGGCTAGCCATCCTCCAAAGCCAACCGTGGTTGCAAGGAATCGAGCTAAGGCGTTCAGGAAAGCGTGAATGGCGGCAGCGGGCTCGATCGGAGCTCGGCGTGGCCATGGTGGGGGCGAAGGCAATGGAGTTCTCAGCCAGTTAAGGCGAGACCGAATACATGCAGGGGAAACAATGCGACACCATGGTCCCTCAAATGGCGCTTGGATGGGACTCCTAAGGCCAGAGCCCGTGCGTCAATGTACGAACACGTGCGGGCGGCAGGTCACCGTTGCGACGCAGTCGAAGATAATGCGAGTAGGAGCACGGTAGGTGGGTTGAGCGGCTGTGAACGCGCCATAGGGCAGAATGAGGCGAAAGGAGAGGACAGAGCGCAGCCCTGTGCGCGACTCGGCCGCACGTGCGCACAGCATGACGATGGTGACCAAGCCTGGCTCAGCGCGCTGCCGGCTGGCCTCCAGACTGGCCCGTGGGGCTCGACCAAGGCAACGATAAGACGTCGCGCGCACTCAGCGACACACGGCACGGCCAGAGGGTTGACCAGTAGCGGCCAACCGGCCACAGCCCCCGCCCAACACCGGCACACATACACGCGTGCGTGGTGACCGCGGCCACGGAATCCAAACAGCCGAAACGACAACACGCACGGTTTTTAAAGCGACCCAAAAACCGCTAACGACCCTGGATGAAGCTCCACTACTTTCCCTAACCTCAAACCCGTAGTGCCAACTATCTAGCAAAGCAATCGCCAAGGCCTGGGAGTAGCTCGAGGAGGAGTTATATGCATGCTAGCATGGGCTTGTCACGCCGAACGCCCGTACGCGAATAGAGCACCGAAACGTGATTCACCGTGCGTTCTAGGGAATTTGGGCAAATTTTGTGGGCACATCGCGACTCCCATCGTGACTACAACCTATACCATCCTCAAGTACTCACCTTGATGCAATCAACTATACACTTACATGAAGCTAGTGTTTAGGAATTTTGATAAAAATTTAAATGACAAAATAGCATTGTCAATTATCATTTCAGACTTACAAGAATTCGATGTTCGATTAGTACTAACCTCCCCTAACACTTTTGATTGAATTTTTAAAAGGTTGAAACATTGTTAATTTCAACTAACTAACATACCATGACATAGTCCATATTTCGTACTAACTCGTAGGAACATAATATTAAAGCACTATTTAAGTATGTTCCACTATATAATTTACCAAAGATAACACTTTTAAACTTAAATCGTTTCTTTGCCGACTTAACCGTGAAGAGTGGATTTAATTTCAATTTGATTTCCGAGCTTCGTAAAAATATTAGCTGACATTATTATTCTACAAGATTTAAATTGCATGCCCAGCTACGTAACTTGCCCTCAAATCTTTATTTCTACACTATACTTCAGTTATAATTGGTCGTTGTTCATAGAAATTATTTTCATGCCAACAATTAACACAACTTATTCTATTCTTTTTGTTAGGAGTTTTCATCACCATCTCTTTACGCTAAGTAAACGAACTAGATCTATCTCGTAGGTCATAATCTCGGTGCTTAGCGAGCTCGTAACATCAGAGGTGTTACAAGTGACGACAAGCTTCTGACATTCTTTGTGACAAGAGGGTACCATAAAAGTTAAAAGGCAGGTTCTATTGAACGACGATTAGACCGGCTACGATGTATGGAGCAGAATGTTGGCCTACAAAGATTCGACATGTTCAACAACTGAGTGTTGTAGAAATATGTATGTTGCGATGGATTTGCGGTCACACAAGAATGGACCGAGTTCGGAACGATGATATACGTGATCGCCTAGAGGTAGC
Source organism: Miscanthus lutarioriparius (assembly GCA_904845875.1). NCBI lineage: Eukaryota > Viridiplantae > Streptophyta > Magnoliopsida > Poales > Poaceae > Miscanthus > Miscanthus lutarioriparius. The sequence continues at coordinate 84,855,722 of CAJGYO010000006.1, forward strand.
ACTAATTGAAAAAAAGCTTGTCCAACATCGGTTGAGGTGGTTTGGCCATGTCCAAAGGAGACCTACAGAGGCACCAGTGCATTGTGGAGTCATAAGTCAAGCTAATAATATGAGGAGAGATAGATGAAAACCGAAATTGATATGGAGAAGGCAATAAAAAGATATTTGAAAGCTTGGGATATACCTAGAGATCTATGTTTGAATAGGAGTATTTAAAAAACAGTTATTGAAGTGCCTGAACCGTGACTTGGGGTTCTTAGTGGGTTTCAACTCTAGCTTACCTCAGCTTGCTTGGGACTGAAAGGCTATTTTGTTGTTGTTGTTGCTGATTCTTTGGCCTATGTGAATTCTTTATGTTCTTGTATTGCATTTTTCTTTCTTAAATATCCTGTAATGCACAGGTGTATCACGAGGAAAGGTTTGCAGCTCATCCAACGCCAGAAACTAAAAGTGCCTACAATGCATGCTGTAGTTGTGGGAAGTGATATGAATGCTCAGACCAAATTTGAGACTCAGTTACGTGACTTTGTGGTGAAGAATGCGATTCATGACCGTTTTCATTTTCAGCCCGTTCGCTGGTTGGTTTTTGTCTGATAAGTTCGGCTGGTGCTAATTTGTTGGGAGAGAAAAATCACTGTTGGCTGGCTGATAAACTCTGCCTAAAACCAAACGAACGGGCTGAAATTTGTGAACAAGACATTGGCAGTGGCCCCTTATTTGGCAGCAATTGATGTGCTTGTTCAGAATTCTCAGGTGAGTCATAACTCTGGAGGCTCCTTTGCTATGGTCCTTGTTTTTCTCCTCACAACTCGGTCTCTGTTAATTGATTTTCCTGGGGCATGTTTATAGGATGCAAGGTCTAGTTAGGCCTTGTTTAGTTTACAACCAAATTTTCAAAAAGTGTTATAGTAGTCATTACATTGAATCTTGCAATACGTGTATGGAGCATTAAATGTAAACAAAAAAAACTAATTGCACAGTTTGGTTGAAAATTGCGAGACGAACGTTTTGAGCCTAATTAGTCCGTGATTGAACACTAATTGCCAAATAAAAATGAAAGTGCTACCGTAGCCAAATTTGTAAAATTCACGAACTAGGCCTTCATAAAAGAGCTGATTCAGTCAGTTCTCTAGTTTAGTCTGCCTGCTTGTATTCTAATGCCAATTTTTAATAACTAATGCAGCCTATATGTTCACCATGGTACCACACTTTATTTCACAACATAAGTTCTTTATGTCACAGAGAAGCTTTCGGTAGCTAAAGAATGTAAAAAGGGTCATCCTTCAGTTGGTACAGCATTTGGGTGAGATTTTTACCTTCTTTTACTTTTGACATCTTCTCACCTAAGGCCATGTCTTAAAATTTATCAGGACTCAGTGTTCTCCTAAACGGCCGTTTAATCCATTTAAACACAATTTAAATGGTGCACGGTAGTAATGCTGTTTTTGTTTAATTGACCGCTTATCCCATTCAGGCTTGTTACTTTAGTTGCTTGTACCAACACTCAGCATCGCTGAAATTTCCTTATCTTTGGTCTGCAGCTTTGCCTAAGAACAGGCCAAGAATCCAGTTGGTATCTTCTGGCACTGGCTAAAAATGCTCAGATTAGGGAGTGCAAACACCGTTTTGCACATCAGGTGTTCTTTCCAATTAGTAAACTTTGGTAGAAGTCCTGGATTAGTATATGCCTGCTGTAAATGATTCAGTTTGCCATACTCGATGCTACGCAGGTAGTGATAGACTGTCAGAACGATCGTGGATTATTTATTGTTGGTTGATTTGGTGTGAGAGAAAAATTTTATTCCAATTTATAATCCGCGATTATATAGGAGCAAATAAACAGAACTGTGTTTAGATGTTTGTTCTATGTGAATTTCCTTCTGCTTCAGACTTTCAGTAATAGCATTTATTTTTTCTACCTACTAGACCCGTGGAGAATGCTTAGGAAGGATAACAATTGAAGCAATGGCATTAAGGTCTTGTTTAGATTGGAGTTAGGAATTAGTATTTGATATTGTAGTACTTTCGTTTGTATTTGATAATTATTGTTCAATTATGGTTTAACTAGGCTCAAAAGATTCGTCTCGTAATTTACAATCAAACTATGTAATTAGTTATTTTTTTATCTATATTTAATACTCCATATATATGTCCAAAAATTTAATATGATAAAGAAAAAATGAAAAAACTTAAGATCTAAACAAAGTCAAGTTGCCAGTATCGGTAAACCCCTTTCTCTCTCTTCCACTTGTGCGTGTCAGTACAGTACAGACAGGGGACAGGCAGGTGGGCGCGCCATGTTTTTTATTCTTCGGAGTATCAATGACCAATCTTTCTACGTAGTACTGGCCTTGTTTACTTCCAACAAGTTTTCTAAAAAAGTGTTACAGGAGTTATCGTATCAAATTTTACGATATGTGTATGGAACATTAAATATAGATAGAAAAAAAAATAATTACACGGTTTAATGGAAAATCGCGAGACGAATGTTTTGAACCTAATTAGTCTATGATTGAACACTAATTATCAAATAAAAACGAAAGTGCCAAATTTCTCCCAAATAAACGGGGCCTAAGCAGCTGACCATGCTGCAGCTTTTGAAACGCGGACCACCGATTTTCTGAATTCGGAGACCAGAGTTATTGCTGTGAATCATGAGTATGGAGCCACTGTAAACTATCATGCAGCCTGTTCAGTTGGCTGGTTCGTTTTGTTGCTGGTTTATAAAAAAGTATTATCAACTAGTTTGTGTGAGAGAAAAATATTATTCCAGCTAAAAATTTACGATCGTTCATGACACGCCACAGCCAAACGAACATGCTACGTGAGCCCGCCATATGCTGTTTTGGCCTGCATTCTGTCGCGCACCGTCAATTTTCGACCTGATTTGATTAATGGCCTCATCACCATCTTGCTATATCAGGGCACGGCTGCTGGAGGGACCACGGAAATCGTCGTGGACGGCTCGACTGGCCTTCTGCATCCTGCTGGGAAGGAGGGCGTGACGCCTCTTGCAAAGAACATTGCGAGACTCGCAAGCCATGCCGAGCAAAGGGTCTCCATGGGGGAAAAGAGCTATTATGACAGGGTGAAGGAAATGTTCACGGAGCACCACATGGCTGAGAGGATCGCGGCGGTGTTGAAGGAAGTTCTGCGGAAATCACAGGAATACTCTAGGTCTTGATTCTCTCGAAAAACACTCTAGGTCTTGAGCTTGCGCTAACATGTTAAAACCAGGGCCATGGTTAGTTGCCCGGCGCCGCCGAAAATACTGTAGGTTACTGTAGTATAATATAGTATTTCGTTTGTATTTGATAATAATTGTCCAATCGTTAACTAATTAGGCTCAAAACGTTCGTCTCGCAAAGTACAACCAAACTGTGCAATTAGTTTTTGATTTCGTCAACATTTAGTACTCTATGCATGTACCGTAAGTTTGATACGACGGAGAATCTTCTTTTTACCCAGTGACAAAGTTTGGATTTTGGAGCGAACTAAACATGGCCTAGATTTTACGGGCTAAGCCTACGTGGTTCAGACCGGAGGTAAGGCCCCGTTTAGATGCAACCCAAAACCCAAAATTTTTCAAGATTCTTCGTCACATCAAATCTTGCGGTATATGCATGGAATACTAAATGTAGACGAAAAAAAACTAATTACACAGTTAGCCGAGAAATCATGAGACGAATCTTTTAAACCTAAATAGTTCATAATTGAATAATTTTTACTAAATACAAATAAAAGTGCTATAGTAACTAAAAATCAAAAATTTTCGGAACTAAACGGGACCTAACCTGTCTAGATTACAGTCTGTTCTATCAGTTGGTCTACTCTCTACGTTCATTTCTCTTCGTTTTAGCTACTAGGGATAGGACCGACGCGTTAAATGTTTTTACAGCTGTTCCTGTACGACTTCACCATAAGTTGGTGCGCGCTGTGCCGATGCGGCGATGCCGTTGATGAGGTTTGACGCGGTTACAGTGCAACACATCAATCGTTTTACTGCTGTACAGTACTTGTTTGCGGTGCTGCTGCCAGATTCAAACATAATTCAGAACTGTTTCTAAAGTTTTGATGTCTCACGTCAAAAAAATAAATTATAGTATTCATCAGTAATTTATTAGATGAATTTATTAAACCTAATTAATTTGTTATTAACACATATATTATTGTAACGTCGTATTGTCTTGACTAATTAAGCTTAAAAGATTTATTTCATAAATTAGTCGTAAACTATATAATTAATTATTTTTTTAAGTCTATATTTAATACTCGGGAGTAAACTTTAGGAGGAAATAAAGTCCGGGCCTCGTTGAGCAATTCGCACGCTAATAACAGTTGCCAGAGTACATGCACCGCCCCTTTGCTGACATCCTTGGCAATGGAAATTGCTTCATCAGAGATTCAGAGGCAAGAACAACGCAGTCTCGATCGAATTCAACTCCCTTCCGTTGTCAGCTTGGGCTTTTTTTTAATATAATAATATAATATATAGCTCCTGAAGGTCGCCGGCGCGGTCACTTGACATCAGTTGGCGGCGGCGAGCTTGTCCGGCGGTGGTGGCAGCGGCTTCTTCTTGCCGAGCTTGTACCTGACCATCCTGAGGATCCGCAGGAACCAGTAGGCGCTCACCAGCTGCAGCCCCGACGCCATCGCCTGGCAAAGCGGAAGCAAAAGAACAGAGCATGTCGTAGGTTGTTGCGACCGAGTTGGTTTGGCTGGCGAACGGATTCGCGTGGGAGGGCGCATGCGTGCGTTAGTAGCGTACCTTGATGAGGATGGGGTTGTCGGCCGTCACAGTGACGTAGGTGATGTAGGGCCCGAAGCCCATCCGGGCGACGGAGAAGGTGACGGCGAAGAGCACGTCGACGAGGAGGTTAAGGTCGGTGTCCCGGACGCCGAACTCCTTGAGCATCTCCCGGAGGTGCAGCAGCGGGCTGGAGATCTCCGTGACGAACAGGCAGGCCACCTCCTCCGTCCCGCACTGCACCGCCACTCGTCGTTAGTTAGCTCAACAAACCGGCAACGGCCGGCAGCCTACCGACGACGAAATGCATGCGACTTGTCGCCGCTCGCTCACCCTCTGGTAGGCGAGCCCGGCGCCGATGCCGACGATGCTGACGAGGTGGTGCACGGTGTTGTCCAGCCGCGTGTCGCCGTTGAGGTGGCAGCACGCCGCGTCGTACACCATGTACGCAAGCGTAACCGCCAGCGCCCTCATCTGCCAGTATTTATTGTGACGCCACTGTCATCGGCTTATCATGAGAGTTAAAGATCGCCGGTGGTGGTTGTAGCCGCCAGCCAGCCGTTCGTTCAGGAGGAAGGCGGAGGCCAGGGCGTCCGGCACTCCGGCATGTGCGTGCGTACGTTCGCACGCCGTGTTATTATATATGTACGCAAAAGAAGAAAAAAACCCGTATACCTGGCGCGGGGAGGATGCGGCGGCGAGCGGGCAGACGGGGCACGACCAGTCGGCGACGGAGAGGCTGGCGAGGCACACGGCGGCGACGGCGTGCATGGTGGAGACGGCGCGGTTGCAGAAGTCGTAGGAGCGCTTGGGGAACAGCGCCCGCACCAGCAAGAACGCGGTCGACCACAGCACCACCCCGGACGCCACCCAGCTCACCACGTTGCTGCCGTTGACGCCCGGATCCTCCATGGCCGCCGACTCAGTCTCCATAGCCTGCTTCCCTCCTAGCTCCTAACCGAGAGGATCTGACGAGAGACGGAGAGAGAGATCTGGGAGGAAATGAAGAAGGAACTCAGACACGATCGGTCACGGCGGTAGCGTGACTGACAGGTATACAGACTCGGACACATGATGCCGTCGATTTACCGGTGGCGTGGTGTGGCGGAGTGATATGATAGGTTCACCGGTGGATTCAATGGGGGCGGTTGGGGACGTCAGAGGAAAGCAACAATTCTTAACTCGTTCTTGGTTCTGGTTGATGCACGGGACGTGTCATACCTCTCCGTTTCTTGTTCTTCCCTCGTGCAAAACATATGCCTTTTGCCTTTAAAAAAAACATATGCCTTTTGTAAATCCCAAACCCTAGCCCGTCGCCACCCCCTCTCCCACCGCGCCACAGCCGGAGCAGGCCGACAGCAAGGCCGTGCCACTTGCCGGGATGGTGGCAATGGAGCTTTTTCTGCGCGTTTTCGGCGTGGACGCAACAGCTAGCGGGACGGCGGATCAAGCTCTTGTGCATGCTGTGAAGGGCTCGATTTGTGCGCTTGCTCGCACGTCAGCGTCGGCGCCTTGCTGGGTGCTGCCCCGGCCAGCTGGAAGCGCAAAAGAGGCGACCAAGACAGGTTCACTGTTTCGGTACGGATCTGCCCGGGTGAGACCACCCCCTCCCTTTCCCGGCGCTGGATAGCCCAGCGGATTTGGAGCCTACGTGGGGGTGGCGCACGCCCGGCGCCGGCGCCTGGAGACGGTTGCGAGGGACGGTTGGATCGTCGTGGCCAGCGGCCAAATCTGCGATCAGGCGACTAGTCCGCGTGGCTGGTGGATTTGCTAGCGGTGGCGTTGTTGTTTTTTGTGTGAACACACAGTAAGGGAAGACAGCGTTGAAAAGGTCTCTTGCTGTGGTACTATAGTCGCTGCAGAGGCAGGCACCAAATGGCTCACCTACCGGACTATAGCCACATGCAGGGACAGATGCAGAAGTCAGTTCTGTTGTGTTATCTAGTTACTGTTGCAGCATGTGCGTTGTATTAGGATTAGATGGATAGAGTTGTATAAATAGACTACCACGGCAACTCAGTAAAGAGAGTTCAGATTTACCATCTCCTATATAGGGCTCCGGCCAATGCTGGTGCCTGTACTGTTTGTGTATGCTCTATTCTCCCTCTTCTTCAACCTCTAGCCAAAGTGTGTGGGGACGGACAACACTTGTTCGTGGTCGGCTTAGCTAGTGGGTGCTCGGCAAGACTGGTGAGTGGTCGACTCACCTGAGCCGGTGATCCTGTGGGTCAACAGGTGGTATCAGAGCCGTACAAGCGCCGTCGCTGGACTAACCGCTGGCGATGACGAACAGTTCGGAGATGGGCGACGGCAGTGGAACTGCTGTGGCTGCCCAGCCACGATCGAAGGTCGTTGTTTGCACGGTATGGGAGGTAAGCGGCACCAGTTGGCCGACGCTGACTCACACCAACTATGGAGAGTGGTCGGTGACCATGAAGGTCAAGCTCAGAGCTCGACGGCTCTGGAATGCTGTTGACAAGGGCACCGACAATGAGGAAGATGACATGTCAGCGTTGAAGGCTATCCTCGCTGCTGTACCTGTGGAGTACAGAGAGCCGTTGAGGGCGAAGAGCTCTGCTAAGGAGGCGTGGGAGGCTATTGCGGCGATGCGCGTCGGTTCCGACCGCACAAAGAAGGCGACGGCCCAGCTTCTGAAACATGAGTACGCCAACCTCAAGTTCAAGGATAGTGAAACGGTGGAGGATTTCTTCCTCCGCCTGCAGACGCTCATCAGCAAGCTGAAGAGCCATGGCGTCACCATCGACGAAGAGGAGGCGGTCTCCAAGTACCTCCACTCCATGCCGGCAAAGTACATTCAGATCACTCTCTCCATAAAGACGATGCTAGATTTGTCCACCCTCACCATTGAGGATATGACAGGCCGTCTACGGGCGGTGAACGAGTGCCTAGAGTAGGCGATAGCAACGAAGGACAGCGGCAAACTACTGCTGACAGAAGAGAAGTGGGATGCTTGGAGGAACTACGGGAAGGCAGCCTCCTCCGAAGATAGCCACATGCAGAGACAAGCGCCGCGGCAAGGCTTCTTCAAATAAGAAGAAGTAGGTCGACACCAACGCATGCCGACGCTGCGGGAAGATGGGCCATTGGGCACGAGAGTGCCCAAATCGCAAGCAGGAGAAGAAGGCTGAGGCTCATCTGGCGTAAGCTGATGATGATGATGAGTCCACTGTCCTGATGGTGACGTTCTGTGCACTGCACGACGTCGAGACCGAGGAGAGGGAAGAGGCGACGACGGTGGAAGGACCTGGGAAGGCCCTGAAGACTGTCAACCTCGACGAACGACGCGCCCAAGTCCACCTCGGATGTGTGGGCGCTGACTAGGAGCAGCGGTGGTATCTGGACTTTGGTGCCAGCAACCACATGATGGGCTCCAAGGCATCCTTCTCCGAGCTCGACGACGATATTACCGGTACGATAAAGTTTGGTGATGGCTCACGGGTGGCAATCCAAGGACGCGGCACCATCATCTTCAGGTGCTAGAATGGGGAGCACCGCACGCTAACGAATATATATTACATCCCACAGCTACATTCTAGCATCATCAGCATTGGTCAGCTGGATGAGCGCGGTAGCGAGGTACTGATCAAGGACGGAGTCCTTAGGATTAGGGACTGGGAGTAGCGACTTCTCGCCAAGGTGAAGAGGTCCCAGAACCGGTTGTACCTGCTTGACCTGAAGGTAGAGCAGCCGGTGTGCCTGGCGGCAAGGCACACCGAGGAGCCATGGCTGTGGCATGCCCGGTTCGGATATCTCAGCTTCGATGCACTTGGTCGGCTGTAGAAGATGGTCTGAGGGCTACCCACATCAAGAACAAAGGCGAGCTATGTGACAGTTGCTTGGCCGAGAAGCAGAGGAGGCTACCGTTCCCAAAGGCAGCCAAGTATCGCGCGAAGGACGCTCTCGAGCTCGTCCACGACGACCTCTGTGGGCCGATCACGCCAGTTACAAACGGTGGTCGGTGGTACTTCCTCCTACTCATGGATGATTGTAGTCGCTACATGTGGCTGCAACTCCTGACGAGCAAGGACGAAGCGGCGGTGGCGATCAAGAAGTTCAAGATGCGCGTGGAGACTGAGAGCGGCAAGAAGCTCTGTGTGCTGAGGACTGATTGCGGTGGTGAATTCACTTCGTTGGAGTTCGCTGCGTACTGCGTGGATCAGGGTGTGGTGCGACACCACACCGCGTCGTACTCGCCACAACAGATTAGCGTGGTGGAACGACGAAACCAGACGGTGGTCGACATGGCCCGATCCATGATGAAGGCCAAAGGCATGCCGGCAAGGTTCTAGGGTGAGGCGGTGACCACGGTAGTGTTCATCCTCAACCGCTCTCCGACCAAGGCCCTGACGGGCAAGATGTCGTTCGAAGCTTGGTATGGGTGCAAGCCAAGCGTGTCCTTCCTCTGAACATTCAGCTACATCGGCCACGTCAGGAAGACGAAGTCGATCCTCACCAAGCTGGAGGACAGGAGCACACCAATGGTGTTCCTGAGCTACACAGAGGGTACCAAGGCGTATCGGCTCTACGACCCACATGGAGACAAGGTGTTTGTCTCACGTGACGTCATGTTTGACGAGAAGGCGATTTGGGACTGGAACAGTCCGAGCACGGGGGAAGCTGGCGGCTTCACCAGCACCTTCGTCATCGAGCACCTGGTCATCCATGGTGGTGGAGACGCTAGAGAAGAGGTGTCGATCACTCTAGGAGGAGTGCCGAGCACTATAGCGGTAGAGCTGAGCACTCATGGGGCAGTACGGAGCACTTTGGGAGAGATGCTAAGCACTTAGGGAGGAGTGCCAAGCACTTCGAGAGGGATGTCGAGCACGCCAGGAGTGGTGTCGGGAGGTTCTGCAGTGGTGGCGACCACTCTAGAACGGGTGCCGAGCACTCTCGTGGCAGAGCCAAGAGGTCTTGCAGTGGTGCCGACCACTCCTAGACTGAGGCTGAGCACTCCTACAGTGGTGCCGAGCACTGCAGGAGTAGTGACGAGTTGTCCAGAGGTAGTGCCAAGCACTGCAACCAGGTGCCGAGCACTCCAGCGAACGAGGAACTCCATCAACACTGATTGAGTTCGCCTCACCTCCAAGTGACATCGCTGAGTTCGTGGATGCCTTCCACGAAGGTGAGGAGGTGCGGTTCTGCAGGCTGGATGACATCGTCGATGACATAGGGCCCTCAGGCCTGGTTGGTCGGCTGCTCAATGACCAAGAGCCACTGCTCGTCAGCGTAGAGGAACCACCCACGTTGGCGCTGGCCGAGCATGACGAAAACTAGCGACGGGCGATGCTGGAGGAGATGAAGGCGATCGAGGAAAACAAGATATGGCAGCTCGTCGATCCACCTCCAGGATGTCATCCGATCAGCCTGAAGTGGGTGTATAAGGTCAAGCGGGACGAGCTCGGCGCCATTGTCAAGCACAAGATGCGCCTCATCGCTCGAGGCTTTGTTCAGCGCGAGGGCATAGACTTCGAGGAGGTCTTTGCGCCAGTAGCACGCATGGAGTCGGTTCGTTTGCTACTAGCCTTGGCAGCAGCAAAGGACTAACGCATCCATCACTTGGATGTTAAATCGACTTTCCTCAACGGCGAGCTGGCGGAGACGGTCTTTGTTAGGCAACCTCTGGGTTTTGCCGTCAAGGGAGAGGAGCACAGGGTGCTCCAACTACGCAAGGCGCTCTATGAGCTGCGGTAGATCCCATGAGCATGGAACGCCAAGCTTGACGCCACGCTGGGCGAGCTTGGGTTCCAACGGTGCGCAACCGAGCACGCGCTCTACACGCAACGACGGGGGAAGGAGGAGATCATCGTCGGCGTGTATGTGGACGACTTAATCGTCACCGGCGTGCGCACGAAGGACATCAACAGCTTCAAGCGCAAGATGGCGACTCGTTTTTGAATGAGCGATCTCAGCGCACTCTCCTACTACCTCAGCATCGAGGTGAGACAGGGGAAGGAGTAACTCACGCTCGATCAGAGCACGTATGCCTCCAAGCTGTTGGAGCGGAGCAGCATGGCTGAGTGCAAGCCATGCGTGACTCCGATGAAGGAGCGGCTGAAGCTGATGAAGGCCTGCACCGCGGCGAAGGTGGATGCAACACTCTACCAGAGCATCGTCGGCGATCTGCGCTACCGAGTCCACACGAGGCCGGATATTGCGTTTGTCGTGGGCTACGTCAGTCGCTTCATGGAGGATCCCAGAGAGGATCACTAGGCTACGGTGAAGCGGCTACTATGCTACGTCAAGGGGACGGTGGATCTAGGGATCATCTTTCCCAAGACCGGCGGGAGTAGGTTGTAGCTTACTGTGTTCAGCGATGCAGACATGGTGGGGGACATCAACGGACAACAGAGCACATTTGGCGTACTCGTCTTCCTCAGGTTGGCCCTAATTTCATGGCTATCGCTGAAACAGAAGGTGGTGGCGCTATCTACGTGTGAGGCAGAGTACGTAGCGATGGCCACAGCGGCATGCCAAGTTGTGTTGCTACGCCGGCTGCTGGGCGAGCTGACCGGTGTGGAAGCTCATCCACCAGCACTGATGGTGGACAACCAGCCCGCTATCGCCCTCGCGAAGAATCCAGTTCTGCACGACCGGAGCAAACACATCGACGTAAAGTTCTAGTTTCTCAGGGACTGTGTCGATGGAGGGCGGATCGTCATCGAGTTCGTCAAAACTGGTCGACAACTCACGGACGTCCTCACCAAACCTCTCGGACGTCTTCGACTCATAGAGCTGAAGGAGATGATCGACATGGAGGGAGTACAAGGGATAACAGTAGGATTAGAGAAAGAATTATTAGATAATCTATTGCTTCCTTGTGTGAACACATAGCAAGGGAAGGCGGCGCCGAAAAGGTCCCCTGTTGTGGTACTGTAGCCGCTGCAGAGGCAGGCGCCGAATGGCTCACCTGCTGACTGTAGCCACATGCAGGGACAGGCACAGAAGTCAGTCCTACTGTGTTATCTAGTTACTGTTGTAGCATGTGGGCTGTACTACGACTAGATGGATAGAGTTGTATAAATAGACTACCATGGCAACTCAGTTTAGAGAGGTTAGATTTGCCATCTCCTATACATGGCTCCGGCCAACACTGGTGCATGTACTGTGTGCGTATGCTCTGTTCTTCCTCTTCTTCAACCTCTAGCCATAGTGTGTGGGGACGGACAATGCTTGTTCGTGGTCGGCTTAGCTAGTGGGTGCTCGGCACACTAGAGGGTGCTCGGCAAGACTGGTGAGTGGTCGACTCACCTGAGCCGGTGATCCTGTGGGCCAACAGTTGTGTGGCTGGCGGCTAGATCAGCAGGGGGATGACCAGAACAGCGTGCCCGGCAACCAGGGTGTTGTGCCCTGTTCGCTTGATTGTATCAGCCACGCTTATCAAGCGAACAGGGTGCTGCACCCTGTTCGCTTGATCGTATCAGCCACGTTTATCAGCCATGATACAATGTTTTCTCTCACAACAAAACAACATTAGCCGGCTTATAAGCCACAGAAACGGTCAAGCGAACAGGAGTCAGATCTGCAAGGTGACGGCCGGATCGGCTTGGCTGGTGGCCAGATATCGGTTGAGAAGGCCATGGTGGGTTGCTCGCCATTAGTGGTGGACGACGGTGATGCCTGAGGGCGCTAATCCCTCGCTGGAGGCATCATTTTGCATCTTCTACCTCAGCCCATTGCATCTCCTTCGCTGAGAAGGTCATGGCAGGCTATCGACGCCAAACGACAGTGACACCTACGGGTGTCATTTCCTCGTTGGAGGCGTTGTCATGTTCCCTGCCATTCTCCACCTCCATCAGCGCATTGCGTTCTGCACTCCGCTGATGAGACTCGACGTGGTGGCTTCTCCTACATCGCTACCTGCTAGACGTGCATGAGGTCCAAGAGGTCTTAGCTAGACGCTAGCGGACACCTCAGATGGTTGAGAGTTGCACCCATGCTTGAAGACGTATAAGGTGGAGAGTTGCTTCTACGCAAGGTCAAGATAGGTTGAAAGCAAGGACAATGAAGAATGTCTTAAGCTTAGTCTTTGTAGCTTTTTTAGTCCTTAAGCTCTCTTTTTTTTGGTTGTTGTTTGCTTCTCTATTTTAGGCTTTGAGCCTAAGGGCTCATGTAACTTTTGGCTTTGTATATCCCATGCGGATATAGAGGCTAGATTTTATATCCTTTATCAAAAAATTAAAAACTATTTATTGCGAGCTGGAGGTTTTCCTTTTTAGTATATGGTTAGTAATCTGTTTGACTGGTCCCAGAAAGCGACGTGGCTAGTTCAGTTTCAAGGAAAAAACAATAATAATTGGAACAACATCATAAATGCACTGTTGCAGATAATTCATATATACCTGGTTCTAGATATAATAGTGGGCTAAACTATTATATTTAGCAGTAGTCTTGTTCTGGAGCTATCAAAAGCTATAATAACGAAATATAATGTAAGTTATTTTATTCAATTTTACAAAAATAAAACATGAAAGTTCCTAATTAATTATGCACAAAAACATGAAACTAAGTGAATTTTATAAACAGAAATACTAAAATACATGCACAGGTTCTAAGAGAACATATTTATATGTTTATTATTTCAATCAGCATACTCATGGCAAATCAACATTCATATTTATTTATCATTCAATAACAAACTACTTAACAATTATGAAATGGTCCATTACATCATTTAATTATTATGTAAAGAACACATCGGTGAAGCTTAGGTTATACACATTTAGAATAAAGAATGAATATTTGTGAGTTGGTCAGGATTAGCGGCGTTTGGGCTAAGCCAAATAGATAGCAGTGTTTAGTAGAGCTAAAGTGTTTCTAGCTACAATAGCAATAATTGGCAGTATCATAGGGGCCATGCCCAGATGCCCTACGAGCTATATATAAACAACAACAAAACATAGCGGTGACCACATTTAACATATATAATAATGAAAGCAACCAAACATAATCTTAGCTCTTATTTAGTTCCACCCCAACTTCCAAAAATTTGCTAGAGTACCTGTCACATCGAATGTTTGCGGCCCGTGCATGGAGCATTAAATGTAGACGAAAAGAAAAACTAATTGCACAGTTTGGTGGGAAATTGCGAGACGAACGTTTTGAGCCTAATTAGTCCATGTTTAAACACTATTTGCCAAATAAAAACGAAGGTGCTACAATAGCCCCAAAATCCAAATTCCTACAACTAAACACAGCCTTACTGAATGCAACTTGTATGTACAAAAGACCAAACACCGCATATACAAAATAGCCATGTCATGGCCGGCACCCTTCTTACTCGTAGCCTTGACTTCAGATTCACCGTCATCTGCAATACATAACTTTAATTATTCAGTAAACTTTCAACTCCATAGAAGATGTTCATATATTCCTAAACGCAAAATCATTCCTAGTTAGGCAAAGTTTTCAGATCAGAAGCCAAATAAAAATCAGAAAGAATCCTTTGAAAACATTAGGAGATGCACACTTTTTCTTATTGGCAACTAAACACATCAGACCCTGAACAATCTTAAAAAATAGTGAAGATAACATAGACAGCAAAAGCAGCTCACCAACAGGTTAAATTGAGATCTGGTCATAGTTGGTCTGAACTTATATTTAGATTAAAGTCATAATATGAGGACACCAAAAAATGTGGATAAGCAATGAATTAGTTAAGTATAATCCAATGAATTAGCTAAGTATAATACTATAATCCAATGAATTAGCTAAGTATAATACTATAATCCAATGAATTAGCTAAGTAAATATGGATCAAGTCTACCTTGTTAATGTGACCGCTAGTGAGCTACTATCTACATGCAGGTAGCTGATCTATTGGTAAGTACCCCATCAGAGAGCGGTCTTCATTGTCTAGGAAGTTGTACAACCAATCCTTAACACAAACAAGGGCTTCAAGGTTCAGGTGTCACTGAACTTTGATTATCACTAAGAACCAATGAAGTTGTCATTGACCCAATCAATGACCCAACAGTGCCATTCATTGCCGTCAGACTGTCCAAGTAGCACACGGTCAGTCATATGACCCCAAAAATCAGTACTAAATCCGTCACAAATTATAAGACGTTTTGGTTTTTCTATATATTGTTTTTTTTACTATGTATCAAGACATACTGTATATTTATGTGTATAGCAAATGCAACGTATCTAGAAAAGTCAAAACTTAACGTCTTATAATTTGGAAGGAACGAGTAAATAGAATGAAAAAAGAGAACTTTTATAGCTAGAGACGAGCGACGATTAGTCAAGGCAAGAATGTGTCGTATCCAGCAGCCGGAGCATAGCCAGCCATGAGCACCTGGCTGCACCTCCCGTAGGTGCTGGATCGGGGCAAGCGAAGCGAGGGGAAGGAGTGGCCGTACCTAGACTAGAGCTAGGAGAGGACAACGGCGGTGCTGCTGATGGCGGCCGTCGTGTGACTGGGTGAGTCCGCGAGTGTTGGAGGATTGGGGAAAGAATAAACCCACCCACGAGCTGAACCCACATGAACCCGAAAAAACCAACCCATCTAAGTCCATTCCAATCCGATTTCCTATCAAACCCAGCCCATCCCAACCCGTTTGACCTCTAAACCCATCATTACTACATAAATGATTTTGCAAGGCAGTGCCCTTTTATTAACCAAGTCGTTTACAAAATTCAATCGCCTCGGTTAATGGGCGGTCGATTTTATTAACCAAGGCGATCACAATTTACCACCTCGCAAAATGTATTTACTCCTAAAACCGATTAACCGAGGCGGGCCTTATCTAAAAATGCCTCCATTTTCGGAGGAGGACCTCCTAAATGGCTCGCCTCAGAAAAAAGGCCGAGGCCCAGATGGTCCAGCCGAGGCCCGATAGACGCGACCATGTATAAAAACAAAACTTAGGGTTTCTACCTCTCTAATCGGCTCAAGCCCTCGCTCCCTCCGTTTCCCTCCTCCCGAGCGAGCACGTAACGGGTCGCCGCACCTCCCTCCCTCCCTCCTGACCCTCTCCTCCCTCTCTCTCCCATGTCGCCCTCTCCCTCTCCTCCGAGCCCGGCCTCCTCCCTCTCCTCCAAACCCCTCCTCTCTCCCCCGCGCCGCCCCTTGTGGCAGAACCGCCTAATCCAATATCTCTCATGAGTACTTGTCTTCCAATAGACACTAAGTATTTAAGAGAGGACACTAAATTACGTAGTTCCGTCGAGCACACCCCAAGGAAGAACTCAAAAATTCATAAATTTTCCATCAGGATCATAAATGAGAGAATAAAGCTTACACATCATTCTTAAGTCATTTCTTACATCACTTTATTATAGTACCAGAATATTACCTCAATTTATTATAACAGCGGAATATAACAATATTATCAGAGTTACAGAGGAAGCACGATTAATTTAAGGACATGGTGGAGCATTAACATAGCGGACATTTATATACAAGAGATGCTAACAGATTTTACATCTTTTCTTATAAAAACCTTTAGTAAGGGTTATAAATAAACACTACGGTCGTAGCCAAAAGGAATTCTCTCTGAGCTTATCAGGAGGTTTCCACACACAAGAGTTAGCTTTTAAGCATCCTCCGATCACCTGCAACAGGGGTAAAATAAAATCCTGAGTACTCGATTGTACTCAACAAGACTTACCCGACAGGAGAAAAATAAAAGACTCCAAAGATATGCAAGCCTATCTGGCTTGTGGGTTATTGCATCTGCAGAAGCATTACTAAACGTGCGTCCTTATATTCGATTTCATTAGCAGTCATCATTAGTTCATTAACTAACCATTCTATGTAATCACCTGTGCTACTTTCAAGCAGGTGGTAAGCAATCAGAACCATTTTACCTTCTTTCATATTCTAGTTCTTACTACGGTGCTAAATCATAGCCAAATCGTACCATATCACACGGCGATTCATGAACCAATGTATCCCAGCTTGGTACCCTAAAACACACGCCCCGCTTGTACCCCAGGCACAAGCAAGACCAACCCACCACTGTCCTATCAAGGGGTCTAGGTCCCCGTCCAAACTTGGACTCTAAGCCCCCACTCCTAAGTCCCAAACTCAGTGTGGTGCTTAGACCTCCACCATCCCCGCCTCCAACCAGTCGGTCCAGAAAGAACCGAAACCCATGACAAGAGAGCAACGAGCCTTCCCGCTCCCATAAGCAAGTATGTGCTCAGGATAATAAGTCTGTGACCTGACTACCATCCACAACAACGGACGGTCCTCAATCGACAAATACAGAACAAGTGTAATTCGAGCTTCGCTCGAATGCCTAACAAAGTCCAAATCTAAAGTATCATTTCCCCCGGTCTCCAATTATCATTCATATATATTCCATGTGATAGTAATATAATAACAACAATAATATCTTTCCTATCTCTCGCAAGTGATAGGTAAGTACTCGACTTCTACCAGATCCTATAGCATAGCAATCTACACAATCCTGATATACTAGTAGTACTCATAGGATAAGGATATATATATGCAAGTGGTTTTCATTCAACTCCTTAAAACTTAATGCACAAGCATAAAATAAAGTGCAGAATAATAGGGGTTATGTACCGGGGCTTGCCTGGGTAAGATATAATCAAAAGTTAGCATTCCATCATGGTGACATGATCATCAAGGCATCATCTTCTCTGCTACCTCAGTTGACTCCATGTTCCATCGTTGTTCCTATTATGATATACGTGGATTTAACGTAGAGACGCAATTAATCAATGGTAACTACAACTCTAAAATACGATTACGCTCTGCAAGCTAATGAACTAGCTTTAATGACTAACGTACTAGTCTATGTATCAACATCGCCAAGTAAGGCTTTGTTTCCCAATAAGTGTTTTAGTCCTAAATTCTTAAGGTGTTTCAGCATTTTATTGATTAAACATATATTTTCGAACTAGGTCTCATTTAGCTACCTAGCAAACTAATTATTATGGAGCTACAAAAATTACAGTGGGCATCTAATAATGTTAGGGGTTTACTGTAAAAATTTTAGAGCTAACACTATCATCAATTCATCACAAAAATTTCTACAAGTTTATATCTTATAATATTAAGCATCTTAAATTAATTAGCTAACTCCAGGAAATATTACAAAACTAGGTGAACCAAATATACTAGAAGATAGTTCACAATTTTAGGAACCTAACAAAATTTATTTCATAATTTTTGGACACCTATGCGAATTGATATTAATTTTCAAAGTTCAGCTCCAAAATTAAAACATAAAGCTATTTCTAATTCCTTAAGAAAAAGAAAAACGAATTCACCAGCGCGGCCCACAACCACGCGGACTCGGCCCACTTGCGCATAGCGCGTGCGTGCATGTGCGGCACACGCACACAGGCCGGCCCGCGGTGGGAGACAGCTCGCGCGCTGGAGCTTTTGCAGAGACGCCCCTGCGCTACCTAGTATTCGCACGACGCTGTTCGCACTATTCCTATAGATAGCAACTTTGCAGGAACACCCTCACAATCTCCCTCCTTTACAACGATATGGTCCTCGACCATCCCCACGCGCGGCGCGCGTGGGGAGCGGTGGCACTGGCACTTGCGCCGGCCACACGGGACCCACGATGACCACGAGGCCGACGCTCACCTAGGGTTTGATACGAAGCGATGGGTGGCGGCTGCACGAACTGAGGCGTAGTAGAAGGGCCTCTCCACGACGGCGGGCACCCTATGGCAATGGCAACGGCGTTCCGGTGAGCCACGGTATTAACAAGGCAGTAGGGATAGTGGTGAGAAACAGGGACTCTCCACTGACCTAGCGGAGGTGATGGTTCGACCAGATATGCGCTGAGTGAGGCTGACCGCGTACACGCGGCGAGCTCGACGGCAAACCGCAGCGACATGGCCGTGCCAACAGCAAGGAGGCAACGGTAGAGGTGCGGCTTAGGTGCGCACGACGAGGAGGGGTTCGAGGCGGGCTAGTGGTGCAGCTAAATCAGCTCGAGATGTTGAGGAGGGGGCTGGCCACAGTGAGGGCGGTGAAGGGTCTTAACGGCGCGGTGGTGGGGCCAAACTTGCACGGTTCAAGTATGGGTGGGGGTGGGCAACGAGAGGACGTGAGAGCGCAGGCGTAGGCACATGGAATTGATGGGGGATGGCTTCTCGCATGCAGGGGGGCTGGCACGGCTCGGCGGTGGCAGCAAAGAAGAGGTTAGGGGAGGGACGGGAGACGGTGGGGACGCAGTCAAGGCTCGGCCTGTGCTTGCTTGGCGGGACGCGGTTGACGCGACCGGAGCGACCACGTCCGGCACTAGTCGACGACACGCGCTCGAGGTCGGCGTGGCCCGCGCGCGCGCAAGTGTCATAAATGGCATGGCGACGGCGGTTCGGGCTCGTGCGTGCAGCGTCCAGGCGGGCCAGTGGCGCAGCGTAGCGCAGGATGCGACAGTAGCGGCAGCGGCGTTGTCATGGTGCGGCACGGAGGGCAGCAGCAACGCGTGGCAACGGCAGCAGGCGGGGGCAGCGCGACGTGGCGAGTCGGGCAGCCACGGCTCCACGCGGCGGCAGCCCGAGGCGGCCAGTGTTGCGGCCAGAGCGCGGGCAACTCCGGCCGGCCAGCGCGCGGCCACGCGCATGCTTGCGCGCACCGAGCGCCACGACGTTGAGGCCGCTCAGCTTGGTGATCAAGTCCAGCCAGGAAAAATAGCCGAGAATACGTTGTGTACGGATTTTAAAGCGTTTGAAACAACTACTATGTTGATCCAATCCTCAAACCACCTTCACTACTCTAAAGAGGGCACCTTAGGCTATCAACAAGAGCTAAAAAACGACACCACTCCTAGACTCAATTTTTACAGAATAAATTACCAAACATTAAGAATTTGACTAAGTTTTGAGTTGGATTTGCTTCAAATTCGATTTCCAAGCTATTAGAAATGTTAGCTAGCGTTATTATCTTGTTAAAACAAAAGTTGCACTATCTTCTACAAAATATGTACTTCAAACTTTATTAAGGTGTCACATATATTGTTTATAGCATTTTTGTTCAATAAAAATTAGTTAACATCTCTACTTGCTAACTTTATAAATCGTGAATTAACTTTTTCGTTTTACGTTTTTACGACTCGTTTAAGTTACAATACTTTACCTATCCATCACACCACATGCAATATCACTTAAGTATGATGGTCATGACACGATTTAGTAGTTGGTTTATGGCGTAACACCGAGGGTGTTACACCCTCCCTCTCCCATATGCGGTGACGGGCCCGCAGTAGATCCGGGCTTGGGGCTTGCAGATCCGGCGAGCTCGCCAGCAGGCCCGCCTTCCGGCGGCAAATTGAGGGCGGGCGCCGGCAAGGCGGCGGCGCTCCTCATCCGGTGTCGGGGAGGCTGGAACCGGCTCGACGGTGGAGGACGTGCCCCGGTGGCGGATCCAGCGAGCGGCGGCGGCGGCGCGTGGATGGGCTTGGTAGGCCCGTGGGTGGGCTCGACGGGCCTTTGCCACGGGTTTTATTGTTTTATTTGATTTATCGAGGCAGACATTTGTACCGTCTCGAAAAAAAATTCATTTACTGTGACCTTTGGGCCGAGACGGTTGTGATGCCCGCCTTGGTTAATCATTTCTACCCGTCTCGGTTAAGGTTTTAGGTAGTAGTGTATTACCATCATCCAAACAGTTCCATAGCACAACCTAACCCAAAAATTCTAATTATTACCCGATTCATTAGCAGGCTTAAGTGCAGCTGCCAGATTCAACAGAATTCATTGAACAATTTGTACGCTATGAATACAGTTGCTAGAGTACATGCTTCATCAAAGAGTTAAAGAACAGCGCAAACCCGGGTATATATTTATATGTACAGCACGGTCTCGATCGAATTCAACTCCTTTCCATTGTCAGATTGGGCTTTGAATATAATATACGTACGTAGGTCGTGAAGGTCGTCGGCGCGGTCACCTGACATCAGTTGGCGGCGGCGAGCTTGCCCGGAGGTGTTGGCAGCGGCTTCTTCTTGCCGAGCTTGTACCTGACCATCCTGAGGATCCGCAGGAACCAGTAGGCGCTCACCAGCTGCAGCCCCGTCGCCATCGCCTGGCAAAGCGGAAGCAAAAGAACAGAGCATGTCGTCAAAGATGCGAGGACTGGCATGGTCGGATGTTGTTGCGATCTTTTTTTCTTTTGTTTGAAAAGTAGGTTGCTCCGATCGAGTTGGTTTGGCTGGCGAACGGATTCGCTGAGCGCATGCGTACGTACGTACCTTGATGAGGATGGGGTAGTCGGCCGTCACGGTGACGTAGGTGAGGTAGGGCCCGACGCCCATCCGGGCGACGGAGAAGGTGACGGCGAAGAGCACGTCGACGAGGAGGTTGAGGTCCGTGTCCCGGACGCCGAACTCCTTGAGCATCTCACGGAGGTGCAGCAGCGGGCTGGAGATCTCCGTGATGAACAGGCAGGCCACCATCTCCGTCCCGCACTGCACGGCACGCAGCTCGTTAAGTTAGTTAGTTAGCTCAACAGACCGCCAACTAACGGCCGGCGGCCTACCGACGAAATGCATGTGACTTGTCCCCTCTCGATCGCTCACCCTCTGGTAGGCGAGCCCGGCGCCGATGCCGACGATGCTGACGAGGTGGTGCACGGTGTTGTCCAGCCGCATGTCGCCGTTGAGGTGGCAGCACGCCGCGTCGTACACCATGTACGCAAGCGTAACTGCCAGCGCCTTCATCTGCCAGTATTTGTTGTGACGCCACCGTCATCAGCTTATTATTTTTGTAGATAATGTCATCAGCTTATTATAAGAGGACTGGGGCTGGCTGGCCAGCACCCTCACATGGATACTATTTACATGAATCAGCCAGCAGTACTTCTCTCTCACATAAACGAACCAGCAACGATACGAACCAGCCAACCGAACAGGCTGAAAGATCGCCGGTGGTGGTTGTAGCCGTTGACGCGTGCCGGGTCGCGGCGGTGTGTATGTATGAACAAAAAAGGTACCTGGCGCGGGGAGGACGCGGTGGCGAGCGGGCAGACGGGGCACGACCATTCGTCGACGGAGAGGCAGGCGAGGCACACGGCGGCGACGGCGTGCATGGTGGAGACGGCGCGGTTGCAGAAGTCGTAGGAGCGCTTGGGGAACAGCGCCCGCACCAGCAAGAACGCGGTAGACCACAGCACAACCCCGGACGCCACCCAGCTCACCACGTTGCGGCCGTTGACGCCCGGCTCCTCCATGGCCACCGACACAGTCGCCATAGCTAGCCTTCAGGATCTGACGAGAGAGATCTGGGAGGAAATCGAACAATGATTGGGCCGAAGCAAAGCAAGGCGCACGAGTTATATAGGGAGAGACTGGGGACTAGAGATGAAGGAACTCAGACACGATCGGTCACGGGCGGTAGCGTGGCTGACAGGAATACAGACTCGGACACATGATGCCGTCGGAGGGATCACTGACTGCCCGGCTAGCTGTGGCGGAGGGATCACCGGTGGATTCAATAGGGTCGGTTGGGGACGGGTATAAGTCTGACTCGGACTCGGACTCGGACTCGGACTCAAGTGGCAAATACGCAGCTGATTAAATTGGGGGCGTCAGAGGAAAGCAACAATTCTTAATTCGTTCTTGGTTCTGGTTGAATGTTGATGCACGGGACGTGTCATACCTCTCCGTTTCTTGTTCTTCCCTCGTGCAAAAAAATGCTTTATATATTATATTATATAAAAAAAATAAACCATTTATTGCGAGCTCGAGGTTTTCAATTTCAATGTATGGTTAAATCTGCAGACTGGCCTCAGTAGCTTTTTGTTGTTCAGTTTCAAACTACACGGCCTCCTAATCATCTCAGTACAGTATTGCAGATTATTCATACTGGTTCTACATAATAATGCAAACTGTTCGTTTAGCATAGTCTTGTTCTGGAGCTAATTTAATGTAATACAGTAAACGTACCAAATACCAACAAAAGCTAGCTCCAGCCCAGTTTAATTGGCTAGTTGGAGTCACCAGTGTTGCAATAAACTCAGAATACTCGATGGGCTCACCAGTCACCACAGTACACAAGAGCACCTATCACTATGTGTTTTCATCGATCCACCACAGTATATCAGCATTAATAACAAACTATTAGCATAATGCAAATGGTTGCATTACATCAATTAATAATATGTAAAGAACACATCGGTGAGGCATAGGTTATACGCATTTAGAGTAAAGAATGAATATTCGTGAGTTGGTCAGGATTGGCGGCGTTGGCTAAGCCAAATAGATAGGAGTGTTTAGTGGAGCTAAAGTGTTTCTAGCTACAATAACAATAATTGGCAATATCATAGCGGCAATGCCCTACGAGGTAATTCGTCCACTATATACAAACAACAAAACATGTAAGTAGTTTTCAAACTAATAATTAAAAGTTTTTTGATATTTGTAGTTTTTAAGGTCTAACCAAAATATGAGATACACGATATGTTTTTTTTCGTGATCGGAGCCTCAGTTCATTGGAGTCAAAAACTACCTAGTACCTTGTAGAGAGACAAACGAGGAACTTGTAGCGAGAAACGCTAGCATCATCTTTGACCACTAGTTTGACATGCGCAAATAATTAAAGCAGAGGGGGCTAGTAGCTTTTGTTGTACGTACAAACTACACGGCCTCCTAGTCATCTCAGTACGTATTCTGCATTACTCCACTGTTGGACATGATGAATGCAACATGTTCGTGCATGTCATCTCTAATTTGCTGTATACAGTAAACGTACCAAATACCAACAGAAGCTAGCTCCAGCCCAGTTTAGCTGGCTAGTTGGAGTCACCAGTGTTGCAATGACTCTGAGAATAGGTCGATGGGCTCACCAGTCACCACAGTACACACATGCACCTATCACTATGCATTTCATCGATCCACCACAGTATTCAGCATTAACGAACATATGCATAATGCATGGTTGCTCGACCAGCCCAACTGTAAGGCGGATGTGATTGGGTCAAGAGCTGTCACGTACTAATTAAGTGTCCGTTGAGGCGCTAACTATTTCTTTTGAACCTTGTCTCCCCATTTATTGATGTCTGATGAGCGGTGTCTTTGACCACCAAGTCATTTACAAAACTCGGGTTGGAGGTCTGTCCAAATCACAGTATAACCTGTAAAATTAGCGTAGCTCAGCTGGTTAGGTTACTTATGGTAAAACCTGCTCACCCGGGTTCAAATCCCCGACTTGACACGAGTACTCGCATTTTTCTGAATTTTTTCCAAGATTTAATGGCGCTATTCTTTTAGTGGCAGGCGACGTGTCCGTTGATAGTGAGGCGCCTATGGTGACTTCATCAATATCAAGATTTACCGGTCCAACTCAGTTCTTTGGAGATGCTAATAGGGGTAGGGTCACTACTACAGAAACGATTTATAGCAACGCTTTCCTTTTTTTGTAGGGCGGCTCAATATAGAGCCACCTCTACAAATGGTTCCCAAACTAGCCGCCCATACAAATCCATTTGTAGGGGGCACGCTGTCGGCCCCTCAATTTGAGAGTCCTAGGTGCATATGTACTTGTGCCAGGATCACGCACAAGTACGCATAGAATCGCAAGAATGGTACACAATTATATAACAAAAGGTTCCGAGTTTTATTAATATCTAAAAATAGGGTCTTACAATAGTGACCCAAAGGGGCATGGTCATAGGCTTACATATCTAGCGAAATACTAAAGTCGTAAAACGACATTATTCATGGTAGTCTCTAGTACAGTAATATTATACAGTGAAGCGGTGTCCTATTTCACAGGCAACTTGAGCGCTGTCAAAACCCTAGCCTCGATGTCATACTCCTACGAACATATTTCCTTGCGTGACTCCTAATCCTCGTGGTACGTCTTCTCGTCGAAGTCATAGCCTTCTTCCGTGTCGTAGTCTGTGAGTCAACAATGGGTGAGTACATGCATACTCAGCAAGCCCTAACCATTGGGTGGAAATAGAAGTGTAGTGGTGTTTATAATTAAGGGTTGGGTCCTAGCGAAGCATTACCATTCCCACTAGTTCCTGGGTTAACATCAATTCCATTACTAGTTTCATTACACATAAAAGTAAATCTAATCATAGTATCTCATCCTAGCATTTTGCCCATTCCAAGGACGTGGCTATTCGAATAGGTTTACTTAACTTTGTAGAGGTGTACAAATTTCCCCACACGATAGGTGCAACCTCATCCATGATCAATGGACGAAATAGACCTAACGAGACCCGTACCCGAATGTACGCGACCTTAGATGTCCATATAACTCTACTACGGCTTCTCAGGGGTTGGAAACACACAAATTCGGGAGGATACCTAATCATCACAATAAATAGCAACATGGCTCCAACACGGCCAAAACAATAACCATGGGCTCAAACGCGGCCAAAATCTCAAAAGCTTAATGTGGAAGATCACATAGCATCCACGCCAACCGGACCATGGAAGAAAACCTATCCCCCATGTCTGCTCCTGATATTCCGCTGCCTACACCGGCCTTCTAGTAGAAATTATATTTCTATCTAATGGGGTGTGAGATCAAGCCTACCCATATAGACATGTGGCTGTACGTAATATCTCACTAGGCGAGAGGGACTACGAACCGGTCCTTATGTGACTGAGGCGATTATCTCCTACAGGAATTCTCTCCAGACATCCCTGTCATGGTAAACTACCTCCATAAATTACCACCACTCGCCCCCTGTCGGGGTTTAGTTTCAGGTTTATCAATTTTAAGTTCCATTATTATCTCTAAGTTCATTCATATCGTGGAGCTCATGAATTAACAAGATAATAATTTATCTTAATTCAACAAGAATCATATCACAATAATCGAGCTCATATTCTAGAGTAATAATCCAATAATCATGGTTTAAACATTTCAGTGAATTAAAGCATGATGGTAGAGAGGGGATGTCGCACCCGGTTTTCCGAAGAATACCAAGCGTTAACTATATGTGTGCCCAGGATGTCCACACGATACATATAGTGACAAATATGAAATTTATCAGAGACAATACTTTATTATATATCGAAACATATTTATATCAAGACTTAATTCTATTACAAAAGCGTAGCAGAAACTATTCTTAATCTTCTCTTCGGGGCTCCATACTCCACAGGGACGGTTGACTAGGGGAAGCACTCGCCTAGTAGTCATGGACTCCGCAAGAAACTCTTCAATTGATCCACCATCTGGTACCCATCCGAGATTTTTGTTGGTGACAACGACAAGCAGCAGCTCACCATGCTCAGCAAATATAACATAAGGTTATGTAAGGCTCAAGAAGGCTTGACTTGACTGTATTGCGGTAGGCATTTTTAGTTGGTCATATTTTATTTATTAAACCTAAGTTACTAGGTTATGCTTAAGCTCTCAAGGTGAAAATATAATAATTATCATCAAGATGAATTATATCCCAAACCATCCATAGAATCATCTATCTCGAAAAGGATTCGGGCCACTCATGACCGTGGGCATGACTGATATATCAGTTTTAAAACAACTCTACAGAGTTTATACACTTTTACCATGAGTCGTGATTCCCATTTGCCCGGGGCCCGTCGACCCCCTAACACTTCCAAGGTGAGTAGGCAGGGTCTCACTACGAGACCTTTCCAAAGACCCCTCTAACAAGTTAGTGGCCGCAAGATTTCAGCAGCTAGGCGAATGGAGGCCCCCTTCAAGACTGGCACACCTTGACCGCAGCTCAGCACACATCTTGACAAGCAAGAAGCCATTTTGCAACCTAAGCCCCCCTCTTGCGTCTTTCGATAACCACTAACAAGCTAGAAAAATCTAGTTACTTAGCCAAGACCAGAGTCATGTAGTCCTCGTGGTTGTACTGTAAATCCTGGGTGGCCGCTTTAAGATTCAGTCCTTATGGAGGGCAGACTAGAGCACCCAAAAGGCCCAATGCTCTAGCCCCTTTCTGTCCATGTTGCTCAAAAGCATCATTTTAACCATTGATTTTCATAAGTCATTAATCAAAATTAACATTATAACATTTGGTGATTGCAAGCTAAGCAAAGCTACTCATATGCATGAACCCAGGGTAACAAGGAACAAGGTACAAAAATTCTAGGTAAAGTCCTTAGGGGTTCACCATATTAGACACATGCATATGAAAGTGATTATAAAATTACTAGGTAACAAAGGAACTCATGTTACACTTGCCTCCAATTATTCGCTCAAACTTCTCCAACTTTTGCTTTTGGTTCATCCTTGAGTAGCTTCACTTTTATTGAGCGCAACATCCGGCACAAGCACAAAGATTAAACCTAAAAACAGTACACCATGAATTACAAAAACAAGATAAAAATGATTCTAGCGCGAACAGCGTGGTGCTACGATCGCGTGAGCGCAAAAAGCAACTAAAACAGAGCTAGCGTTAAAAAGTTATAAACTTTTGAAATTTAAAGGGTTAAATGTAAGTTTATTAGTTTAAATAAAATAATTCAAAATATATCAAAAGGCTTGATGAACAGTGACAACTGAAAGTTCATGAGCGATTGCTTGGAATGCAAGGTAATAGAGATGATAACGGAGATATGATTATTTTATCATAGATTGGCAAGGGAATATTACAAGGCACAAGAACATAGAAATTAAACAGGATAAATGATAGGGTTTAGATTGGTAGAGATATTTATCGAAATATTGGGATTATATTTATGGAGAAAAAGGATGCGTACATATGACATTAGCAGCAAATAAACATGCACATAGCCAACGTGAGATGTATTGGAAGGATATATGTATTAGCATGTTGATGTCAGCATGGAGACAAGCCGCACGCAAGGTTATGCATCAAGGATACTAGATTTTGTTCGGACTTCTGGCAACAAAGAGACTTTGGTACACATTAATGATCGGCCCCGTTCGGCTGGCAGAATTTTAGCTAAAACTGACTAAAAATACTATTCCGGTTGAATTATTGTGAGAGAAAAACACTGTTTCGGCTTAAAAAAGAAGCCGAACAAAGCCGCTAACAGTTTTGTGCATAGAATGTCAAAAAGAACTGAGCAGATGATAGCTAATCACTACTAGAGGCCGCGGCTTTGCCGAGTGTTTTTACACTCGGCAAAGAGCCCTTTGCACTCGGCAAAGACTTTACCGAGTGTAGCGCTCGGCAAAGTCCGCTCGGCAAAATTTTTCTCGGCAAAAGGTCTTTGCCGAGTGCTTTTTATCGGGGCACTCGGCAAAATAAAAAACAATTTTGCCGAGTGCTTAGGGCGGCACTCGGCAAAATATTTTCGGTCGTTCCACCATTCACGGTTATTTTGCCGAGGGCCTGACCCAGCACTCGGCAAAAAAAAAATATTTTTTTTAAAGATTACTTTGCCGAGTGCCCAAGTCCAGGCACTCGGCAAAGTTTTTTAATTATTTTTTTTAAAAATTACTTTGCCGAGTGCCCCAGCCCAGGCACTCGGCAAAGAATTTCTGGATTTTTTTAAAAAAAATACTTTGCCGAGTGCCGCTGGCCAGGCACTCGGCAAAGTTTTTTTTTTTTTTAAATACTTTGCCGAGTGCCCCCGTCCCGACACTCGGCAAAGTTTTTTTTGCGGGAATACTTTGCTTGAAATCTTGACCATTTGACACTCGGCAAAAAAATTTCTGATTTTTTGGAAAAAACTTTGCCGAGTGTGCTTGTCCATGGCACTTTCGGCAAAGACCCCGAGAATTGTAATTTTTTTACATTCCATTGTAACGAGACAATATATATATATATATACATCAGTCATCACATCTATACCACCAACATGCATTATATATCACAAGCACACGCATATTTAATAAATCCATCGAAAATCCATCACAAATGCACCAAAGTTCAACATCACAAGTTTATTATTACAAATTCGACATCACAAAGTTCAACATCTCTACTGCGACGACGGAAACTGCTGGTGTGGCCCCCTGGACAGCGGTGAAAGGACCGGATCATGCGCGAAGGGTTGACGTGATCACCAGCCGGACACACGCTAAGCGGGATTGTTTGAACCCGCCGACGGAGGCTGCACAAAAGAGAAGAGATTGCATGTGTTAGACTAAAAATTGAAAATTTCGGCAGCACCTCCCCTGCACGGGGAGGTTTCCAACCTGCAAGAAACAACGACACGAAGGCCGACAATCACAACGGCACGAAGGCCGAAAATCACAATGGCACGAAGGCCGACAATCCCAACGGCACGAACGCATTAAACTTCCATACTCACAGGAGTGAAGTGTCGAACCGGAGCTGGAGCTGGCAACTACATTTGGACACCCGATGCTTGCCCGATGGTTTGCATGATCTGATACATGTCCGCCATCCGCTTCTTCGTGGCCTCCAGCTCTGCGGTCGGTCGCTTGCGTCTCCTTGTCTCTGCCCACTCGGCTGCGGTGTTTCAATCACATGTTTCATGTTTGCAAATCTGATCAATGTGTGTAACGTTCAATGTCTGACGAGTGAAACCAGAATTACACGAAGTTCGCCGACCAGCGACGGTGTTGGAGTAGGCCGTGCCACGTATGGGAAGGCTTCGGCGGCGTGCTCCGTGCCCTCACGTCGGAGAGAGAGGGTGCGAGCTCGAGGAGTCGGCGCCGTCTCGCAATCCACAACCGCCGTGCTTCCTGCCTTGCCCCCAGACCTCACGATCACCTCTGTCTCAAGGGGCTCGGTGCTCGACAGGATCCCGAGCCACGGAGCGCCTCTAACCGCCTTCGTGTAGTCTCGACCTTAAGCGTGGGCCGCCGGGTCGAAGTAAGCTGGCGAGGGGCATCCGGGTTGAAGAGGACACCGGATTTCACCGGGCCCATGTGGGACACAGCCCCATGCCCCAAACTCGACACCGGCACGCGTCCGGGTGTGCCACCTCTGCGAGAAAAGACGGCAAGATGATTAGAAATCGAGCAAAATTGAGCGTTAGAATAGATAAATGACATCTCGTACAAGTGCCCGCTTGAATGCGGGAGGTTCTGCGGCTGCCTTGGTGGTGAGTTGGGCGGTCCTCGGTGCCGCTTCCGCTTGCCTTGCTCGTGCTTTCGATGTACGCCGGGTCAAGGTACACATCCACGATCCTCGACCATGCCGATCTATGCGACATGCACCACGAGGCCGGCACCTACACATCATCAAGTGTTTGACATATAAGAAGATCAATTCGGACCTACTAAATCTCAAAACGAATTAATATTATTCACCTACACGAAGGTCTTGCTCCTTGGTCGGTACCACATTTCTTGCGCCCGGTTTTGTTGAGGGGCTCTTTCTTGATGGACCTGTAGTAGTCGGCGTGGGCCTGGAGTCGCGCCTCGTGAATCATGTCACCGACGTACTTCTTCTGTGCTCTGTGTGCCGTCCCCGATCCGCCAGAGGTCTCTCTACCTTCTTCGGCCTTGAAGTACCTCTCGCATACAAACACGATGTATCTGTTCATTATTTCAATAAAAGACTTAAGCAATAGAGGAGATGTATTGAGCTATGTTGTGAGACACTTGCCCAAAAGTCCGCCAAAACCCGCTCCTGCTTGTTGTCCCTTTCGTCATCCGAGCCGAGCTTGTACTGCCCCACGCCCAGCCGGCTCCCACCTCCCTCTTTCAAGTCCACAAGGCCGGGAAGTGTTTCCTACACAGACATCCCAGGCGGGTGGCGAAGTGTGGGTGGGGTCAAGAGCACCCGACGTAACTAGCCAGCCCTGCACAAGTGATTACGAAAAATTATCAGTTTCTCTTTTGATTTTCAACGTATCATATGAAGTACTAGTGATAACATCTATAGTTACTTACCTTCTTCCCACAGGACGAACCAGTGGGCGTCGGTCAGGAAGCGGAATCGGAGGAAGGCTTGTGGGACCTCGCTGAAAGGTCCTTGTTGGTTTTGGTAATTGAGTGACAACCTAGGTGGACTAATTGTGTTTATGTGAGATATACAGGTGATTAGTCCACAGGTACATGTGTATGAGCAACATATGCCATGGAGGTGAAAATGGCTTGGAGATGTTGCAAAGCTCACACATGTGATGATGAAGGAGCTTATTACACATGAGACATGACATTGAGTCATGTGATCAAGGTGGAGAAGATCAAGACAAGACTTGGCTTGATGGACCGGTTGCAAGCGTGAAGGGCAAGTCGAAGGCTTTGGAGTGATGGACCGCGTGGCGGTGAAGCTTGAGCAAGACTTGGCGCCGATGGACGATGGCAACGGTGAAGAGCAAGTAGAGTCAAGATCGATGAACCAATATGATCATGTGATGATATGAAGTGGATCATATCATTGTTGATTGTGTTGGTGCATGTGTTGCATCGACATTGAAGGAGATGGAATGGAATGCGCAAGGCAAAGGTATAACCTAGGGCATTTCATTTCACCGGTCATAGGTGTGTAGAGAAGTTTATAACCGGGTTTAGGATAGATGGCCGTACTATCAAGAGGGGCAAATTTGTTTGCATATCGGTCATCTAGTGCCACTCGAGTGATCTAAACTTTGCATTGTCGCTAGGATCGAGTGGCGTGGCAAGTTGAGTGGCTAACATCCTTTGGGAAATAATTGTGAAAATGCTAACACACATACACATGGTGGTGTACACTTGGTGGTGTTGGCACATTTACAAAGGAGGTGGTGTTTGCAGGGGTGAGATGGGTTTGGGTCCCTCTCTCATTGCGCCGGATGGATTCGGCGCTTTCAGGAAAATAGAATGCCTATTTTCTATTGCGCCGGATGCAAGTTCTTGTGGTTAGCACATTGGAGCAAGGGTGATGAAGTTAGAAGTGAAAATGAGTTAGTCGCGAAGATGCTGGCGTCGGTCAACTGACCGAACGCTGGATCTGAATGCACCGGACGCTGGCAGGCTGCGTCCGGTCAGGTGACGTCGATGACGCAGGTTGGAGTGTGACCGGACGCTGGCATGCGTCCGATCAAAAATGTGACCGACGCCGCGTCCGGTCGAGGTCGGTATTTGGAAACGACCGGACGGCTGGGGTTCAGCGTCCGGTCGGGCTTGAAAGTCTGCCGCGTCCGGTCAAGTCAAGTGATCGGTGGAAGCGGGACACGTAATATATCGTAGGCGACCGGACGCTGAGGTCCAGCGTCCGGTCAACACGACCGGAACGTCCAGAAAGTCACAGAGATACTCGAGATTTCATGTGACTTTCTGGATACGGCCTAAACATACCCTAAATATCATGAGTATCAATTTTTGGATGATCAAAGTCCATTATTCCATGTACCTGCAGTTCAAATTTGAAATATCCCAGACAATTAGACGAAACAAAATAAACTAATGAAATATATCAAAAAAAATCAAAATTGCCCCAAATTTTAAAATAGAGTTTTAAACACTGTCACAAGGCCATAGAAAAAATTTGGGCCCAAAATAAAAAAAACATTTTGCCGAGTGCCATGGGGGACACTCGGCAAAGTGGGCTTTGCCGAGTGTCGGCCCAGAAGGCACTCGGCAAAGATGATTTTCAAAAAAAAAAAATTGCCGAGTGCCTGACGTTGGCACTCGGCAAAATAAGTTTTAAAAAATTAAAAAAAAAATTTGCCGAGTGCCCAAGGTTTACACTCGGCAAAATAAGTTTTTAAAAGTAATAAAAAAAAATTTGCCGAGTGCCATCCGTTAGGCACTCGGCAAAGTCTGACGGCAGATGCCCGCCGTCACGGGCCGGCCACCTTTTGCCGAGTGGGACTTTTGCCGAGTGCCGCGGCACTCGGCAAAGCCTAGATTTGCCGAGAGCCAGGCTTTGCCGAGTGCATGGCGCTCGGCAAAGCCACGTTTGCCGAGTGCTTTATTTTGCCGAGTGCGGCACTCGGCAAAATATTTCTTTACCGAGTGCCCCGATAAAAAGCACTCGGCAAAGTCTCAGGCACTCGGCAAAGTACAGTTTTCCAGTAGTGAATGAATCCTGTCATTTGGACTTCGGTTATCAGGTCATTTCTGTACTGGACTATTGATCGAAACAAGACTCAGGCTGCTAGTTCCAGTTCCACAGCCCCCTATAATGGCCGGCTCTAATCAGAAAACATCATACGGAAGATTATTGGTAGTAGAGGATGCTTCTCACCAGCCGAAATGAACGATGGTACATATGATGTGAACGGCAGCAAGGAAGAACAGTCGACGCTGCATTACCCATCAAGAGACGATTTCCCATGCATGTGCGGAGGTAGCTTCAGGCAATTTGAACAATCAGAAAGTTAGATAGATGAAATGAATTTAGTGAGATGATAGACAGCAAAGCACAACCTCACCGGCCGGGGAACAGCATCAGCACGAGCAGCATCACAGGGCATAGAGAAGAATGAAATGGTTGGCTAAAGAAGTAGGAGAGGGTGGGGGTGGGGGGGTTCACTGGGCTGCTTTTTATAGAGCTTGGAAGAGAGAAGTAGAAGGGTTAGGGAATGCATGCGACATGAATATCGAAGGTGGTGGAGCAGTGTGTTAATGCCACTAGGATGATCGTTCACATTTCTTATGTTGAAGGAGAAGTGAGTGCTGGTTCCATTATGCTCATGAGTGGTCGTGATGCTCTTTGATTGTCCACTTTCGAGAGAGCATGCATGGTTATGCCATGCACAACGTGAGCAAAATAGCATAGTGACTGATGCCTTCTTGGAGTGGACTATTGCAAAATAAAACATTATATAAACAAAAGAGAGTTTTGCGTCAACTTGTCGAGGATGATGACGGATGCATGCACGAACTGGTGGTGATAAGAGGACACGGCGTGCCGGATCATGGTGAGGGACATCTGTGGAGTCTGGGCTCCTTTATAGCAGTCAGGGAGATGTGTAGGAGTTGATCAAGGAGTTAACGGTTAAGTGATAGATAATGGTCACGTTTCCATTCTAGCCACTATGGCAGCAGTTACATCTCTGATGATTGAAATTGATTGAGGGATAATAATTGGAGCTTCCGTTTTGCTAGTCGCTGGGCACTGGTGGAATTGCAAGGAGAAGTAAGCCGGCAACTAGTACTACTGACGAGCACCTCTGTGATTTGAATGAGTTGCAGGACGACGGCTGCCATGAAGGAGGTTGACGCTACCACAAACGAAATGGCTAGCACAAAGGAAATAAACAAGTAATCATGCAAGCAATTGATGGGCTGATTAAGAATGTGAGTGGCCTGTTGGTTCTTGCATGATTGAGAATAATAAATCACGTGCAAAGGATTAAGTATATAGACCAAGGAAATATATACACCAGTAGAAAACAGACCTTTTGTCTCGGCACCATTTTCGGAGTTACTCCCGGCATTTTTTGAACCCGGGAGCGAAGGAAATTTAATCCCAGCTATACCCTCGAGTCAGGAGTAAAGGTCGCTGCCCAACGCTGCTGGCTCGGCAGGCAAACCTTTAGTCCCGGTTAGAGGCTATAACCGGGACTAAAGATCGACATTTAGTCCCGGCTAGAGCCACTAACCGGGACTAAATATTTAGTCCTGGCTGGAGGCTTTAGACGGGAATAAATATTGCTCTTTGTTCCTGGTTATAACCTCTAACCGGGAATAAAGCTTCCGCCAGTAGTTATTAAAAAACAAATAGTTTTAGTTTATTAGTTTCATTTATATTCTTTTCTTAAGTATACTTTGATTTTTAGAGTCTTTTGTTGAAAAAATAGTTTTAGATTTTAGGGGAAAATTCTAGTGTTTTCAATCTATAAGTTTTTAAGTTTTTATTTTTTTCTTAAAAACTAGTTGTATTTTTCCCCTAGTTGTATCTAAAATCTAAAAATAGTTTTAGTTCCTGATTTTTAGAGTCTTTTGTTAAAAACTATTTTAGGGGAAAAATCTAAAAAACTAGTTTTTATTAGTTCCTGATTTTTTAGATACAACTAGTTGTATTTTTCCCCTAAAATACAACTATTTTCCCCCTAAAAAAATACAACTAGTTGTATCTAAAAATAGTTTTTGTTAAAAATAGTTGTATTTATTAGTTCCTGATTTTTAGAGTCTTTTGTTAAAAACTATTTTTCCCCTAAAATCTAAAACTAGTTTTTATTTTTAGAGTCTTTTGTTGAAAAAATAGTTTTAGTTTATTAGTTTCATTTATATTCTTTTCTTAAGTTTTTAAGTTTTATTTTACCGTATTTCGACGCAAAATTCTAGTGTTTTCAATCTATAATTCATCGTATTTCGTCTCACGCGGCACAAAGAAAAATGTAATAATAAAAATAATTATCAGAAAAACCTAAGATCTTGTCTGGGGCCATATTTTGAGTGTAAATGACTGTCAAAAAAATTTCAACCCATTTCGACATGGGCGGAGTCGACGTGCTTCACAGAGGTATATAGAATCTTTCGTCGAACCCTATCTATACACCTAGGTTCTCTGGGATTCTGAGGTCCATGTGCTTTCTAGTGTCGGATTGGACTGAAACTTTTTCTCAAGACTTCAAATGCCTTATGTATAGCCACCACCAAGTTCGAGATTTTTCTGAGCTGGTTTGGTGCTTTTTGCACTTTAATTGAATTTCCGCGCGAATTCAACGATTAATTATACGTTGAACTGGGTCCACCCCCTAAATGATCCGGAATGGTGCCAAACTTTGCCAAATGGTCTCTTATGCCCTAGGAGACAAATATTTGTGGAGGTTGATGCAAAATTATATTGTTTTGAATATGTAATTCACCGTATTTCATCTCACATGGCACAAAGAAAAATGTAATAATAAAAATAATTATCACAAAAACCTAAGATCTTGTGTGGGGCCATATTTTGGGTGTAAATGACTGCCAAAAAAATTTCAACCCATTTCAACATAGGCGGAGTAGATGTGCTTCACAGAAGTATATAGAACCTTTCGTCGAACCCCATCTATACACCTAGGTTCTCTGGGATTCTGAGGTTCATGTGCTTTCTAGTGCCGGATTGGGCTGAAACTTTTTCTCAAGACTTCAAATGCCTTATGTATAGCCACCACCAAGTTTGAGATTTTCTGAGGTGGTTTGTTATTTTTTCACTTTAATTGAATTTCCGCCCGAACTCACCGATTAATTATACATTGAACTGGGTCCACCCCCTAAATGATCCGGAATGGTGCCAAACTTTGCCAAATGGTCTATTGTGCCCTAGGAGATAAATATTTGTGGAGGTTGATGCAAAATTATATTGTTTTCAATATGTAATTCACCGTATTTCGTCTCACGCGGCACAAAGAAAAATGTAATAATAAAAATAATTATCAGAAAAATCTAAGATCTTGTGCGGGGCCATATTTTGGGTGTAAATGACTGCCAAAAAAATTTCAAGCCATTTCGACATAGGCAGAGTCGACGTGTTTCACAGAGGTATATAGAACCTTTCGTCGAACCCTATCTATACACCTAGGTTCTCTGGGTCTCTAAAGTTCATTTGCTTTCCAGTGCCGGATTGGTCTCAAACTTTTTTCTCAAGACTACAAATGCCCTGTGTGTAGCCACCACCAAGTTTGAGATTTTTCTGAGGTGGTTTGGTACTTTTTTAACTTTAATTGAATTTGCGCCCGAACTCACCGATTAATTATACAATGATTAATGAAGAACCTAAAGATTTACGTTACAATTACGTGAAAACTAATTTCCTGTCGAAAACCAATAAATTTAATAATTTCAATTAAAGCCTACATTTTTGCATTAACGAAAATAGTGAGTATTAGTTGCATTATGTTCAACATTTATAATAAAAACACAATAGTTTAGGTCACATATTTTTTTTGTGCAGCAAATGAAAATAAAGTTTATTACTTTTTCTAAAAAAAATAATGCCTAGTATTGAATTTACTGTGCAAATAATAAGACTTAAATATTTAAATACAAAACATATATAAAATAAACTAATTTGCTTAAAAGTTGGCAAAAAATGAAAATGTAGCCCACCTTTAGTCCCGGCTCCTGCCACCAGCTGGGACTAAAGGTGGGCTGCATTTGGCGGTTCGTCAAAAAATCCTTTAGTCCCGGCTCCTTCCAACAGCCGAGACTAAAGGTCCCCCTTTAGTCCCGGTTGGTGGAAGGAGCCGGGACAAAAGATGCTTTAGTCCCGGGCGGTGGATGGAGCCGGGACCAAAGGTCTTCCCTTTAATCCCGGCTGGTGGCAGGAGCCGGGACTAAAGGTGCTTTAGTCCCGGGCGGTGGATGGAGCCGGGACTAAATGTCCCTCTCGTATAAACCGCCGCCTTCCTTCTCTCTTTCTCCTCATCGATCGTCTTCGTCTTCAGCGCATCCCCAGAGCTCCGCCGCAGCCGATTCGCCTCCCTGGCCACCCCCGACGCCGCCTTCCTCACCGGAGGGCACCCCGAGGCTCACCCACCTCGCCGGAGTAGCCCCGACGCCGCGCCCCTCACCGAGGAGGCCTCGGCCGCCCCCGATGCCACGCGCGCGCGCCACGCCGCCCCCGACGCCGCGCCATCTTCCTCACCGGAGGGCATCGTCCCGACACCCTCGACACCGCGCCTTCCCCGTGACATCCTGTTGCTCGTAAGCTCGATCGTTTTCCCAGTCGTAGCCCAGTCACGTCGGAGTGTCTCGCCGCCGTGGCCGCCATGGCTGACGTAGAGCTTCCTCCGGTGCGTCTGCTACTGTTCTGGGTGTCGGGGTAAGTTCACGGGGTGGTGTTGGTCATGATGGTGCGGTCCGCCTCGCCGGAGCCTCGCCGCCGGTGAGTTTGGTCGGCCAGAGTCGGCAGCACCGCCGTGCGCTCTGTTTGGGTCGCTGACATGCGGGGCCGGGTCGTCAGTGAGAGAGAGGGAGAGAGAACAGGGAGATTTCTTATTTTCTGGATTTTGAATAGTGCAGCAACTTTGAAAATTCATAGAAAAATAATTACAGCTCCAAAAATTCTAAAAATCTGTGTGTAGCTTCTGTACATGTTCTATTATGGTTTAAAAATATGAAACTTGAAATTTGAATAAATTTTTAATGTTCAAAAATTCAGTCAATTAATTGATAAATGTAGTTTCCATGATTTTTGTAGACCACTATATAACTCCAAAAATTATGAAATTTGTTTTGGTACACTAATTTGTCATGAGGAAGCTTACATAAAATTTTGAGGTCATTTGGAACAAGTTTGTTTTGAGCTTATTTCTAAATTAATTCAAAAATGGATAAAAGCAAACCCTAAGTGTTAGGTTTATGGTTTGATCTTGTTTTGGTCATATTTCATGCACCATGAAAGCATCATGTTTACATTATCATCATGTTGAAGCATATGTTATTATTTCGTGTAGAATCCGAGAGTGAACTGATTCTAGTTGAGCAAGTTGTGGAAGAATCCCCGGTTGTCTCAGGATTCGATAATTGTGGTACTGATCCGAAACCGAGATCATCAACGAAGGCAAGCCCCGGTTTATGCATTAAACCATTACCTTGTTTACTTTAAAAAGTTTATCACCTATGTTACCTATTGCATTAAGTTGATTAATTCAAATGTTACCTACTTGATGCATTGCCTACCTTGTTAGTTGTTTATCATCCTTGAAGATGATTTCATTTATAAAGACGTAGAATTGCTTAGTATGCTTTATAGTAGGCTTTCAAAGTAAAAGTTTCAATACAATCAAAGATGACATACTGGCCAAAGAAAGAAAGAAGATAAAATCAATTGTGTTATATTCTGATACCATGTGGCATATACCCTAAACCCTAAACCACCCTAAACCCTCCCCGGGCACCGACGCTGGCCGGCCACCCCGCGTAGGCACCACCGCCCCGAAATGTGTATGAAATGTCTATGAAACCCTAATTGCATAATTATTGTTTTATAATTGTTTAGGCTCTCTATGGCCGACCCGAGAGACGATGACCTGGAGGCGGAAATGATGGATATTATCAATGCCGGCACTGAACATTGTGCCGATGTTGATAATGACCAGTAGGAAGACGCGGGAGTCAATACTTGAATCTCGATCATGAAGATAATTCCGGCGAGGTATATATTTCTCAATATCTAGCTCTCATTTATTTATTATGCATACATGTAGCCCACTGGATCGACCTTCGTTTTATAATACTTTTTGTGTTTCTATGCGTACATAGCCATCTAGATCGACGACGACAACGGGAAACACAAAGAATGTTCGAGGGGCCAAAAAGCCGTTGGAAGGTCGCTACATCATC
Source organism: Miscanthus lutarioriparius (assembly GCA_904845875.1). Lineage (NCBI taxonomy): Eukaryota > Viridiplantae > Streptophyta > Magnoliopsida > Poales > Poaceae > Miscanthus > Miscanthus lutarioriparius. Next base: position 84,894,507 of record CAJGYO010000006.1, read on the forward strand.
TCAGAATTCAACGTGGCTACAGGCGAACCACTAGGACAATATGCACAGAAATTCGTGTACCACTGTGGGTACCTTGTAAGGGACAAGCTCCCGATCAATGCCCATGAATGGAAAAAAATAACAATGCTCCTCATATTAGTTATGTCTCTGATAAGGACAAGGAGCTGATTTGGCAAGATGTTCTTGCACATTTCATGCTCCAAATAGATGATTATCATGAAGACATCACCCATGAAAGGTTGACGGAGCGAGTTAGGCACTGGACAATGAAGAAGATGGCCACCCAATTCCAATCTTGGAAGAAGCAACTGTACAAATCATACGTCAAGAAGAACAAGACTCCAAATTGGAACGATAAGGGCCCAATCGCGAAGGCAAGGCCCTACTGGGAGGAATTTGTACAAGACAAGACATCAGAAGAGAGTGCGGAACGGACGAGAAGGAACCAAGAGAATTCCAGACAAAAGCAATACCACCATAACATGGGATCAGATGGCTATGCGACTTTCGTTCCCAAGTGACAAAAAATAGAAGCAGACCTTATTGCCAAGGGGGTCGTACTTGAATCAGCACCATGGCCTGAACGCACAAAGCGTTGGTTTTTAGGTCATGGGGGAGGATTGGACCCAGTCACCGGGAAGCTCGTCCATGGCACAAAACTCAAAAGAGCAACAGAAAGGTTGATTCAAATTCTAAAAGCTAGAGATAGTGGACTATTCCGGCCCAACAGAGAGAAAGATGAACTGACATATTCCATCGGGACCGCTGAGCATTGTGGACGAACTAGAGGCAAAGGGGTCGTTCCATGGGTGCAAGGTTTCCTTGAATGGATCGATTCGTACAGAAGCCGCCAGAGACGGAAGGATGAGGAGGCAGAGAGGATCCGCATCTTGCAGCAATATGTTATTGAGTCACGGGAAGCGGTGCTTGAATCACAAAGGCAAGAAAAAGAAATGCAAGCGATAATGCAAAAGGAAGTCGTAAGGCAAGTGCAAATACAATTGAGTACCCACGGGATTACAACAGCTCCAGGAATCAACATTAGCCCCCCCCCCCAATCAGTTGAGAAGCAGTTGTGCTTCTACGGAGCTGCCTGATGCCATAAAAGATGCAGAGCTGCGCTTCCCCGTGGATGACGTCACTGAAGCTTTTACATCATGTGAGCTGCACATTCCAAAAGATAATGACACAGTGAAGGTGGCTATTGGTGTTGTAAACCCTATCGACCGTACCAAGACACCAAGAATCCATGGGGCAGTAGTACCAGCTGGATATGCTACCGTCTCGGTGGATAAAGCTATTGAAGGTTTTAGCGATGTGCCTCTTGACATTCATGGAGGTGACAGGGAGAACCGTGGGAGAAGCAGAGAAGTCATTCATTGTATGGCGCAAGCGCTACATCAATATTCCCAGAAAGCCGTTGCCGCACAATAGGTATGGATGAAAGTGAACGAAACAATTTTTTTTTATTAATTTTATATTGCCTCTTAAATAACAATTGACTCATTGTCTTCTGTACGCACACAACAGGGCCTCCCCCAACCTAAGTCCAATAGTACAATCACCAGACAAGCATAGTGCTCCGGGCGGCGGTTACGATGGGGTAGAAGACACGGCTGCATCCCCACCATCTCCAAGACGGTCTCCTCCCCCGCCGCCACCGCCTCCAAGGCGTTCCCCAACGCCGCCTCGAACTTATATAAACTAGTCTATTGTTTGTATGTCATGAAAGTAGCATACTTAACTTTATGCTCTTGATATATGAACTAGTCTATTGTTTGTATGTCATGAAAGTAGCATACTTAACTTTATGCTTAACCACTCATATAACTTATATAATCGAGATTAGAGATAAGTTGAGGTGGCGGTTCATTGTGCTTTCGAGTGTGCCCAAGTCCTTTACCTATCGATCCATAGGGTCAGGGACCCAAGGGGATTTGGGTAGTTTCTGTATACGCAAGCGTGGTGTTTGGGTAAGGAGAGACAGATGAATACATTGTCCCTCTCCACGGTTAAGGTGGTAGGCGGTAGGTGGTGATAGCCATGTCTGTCCCTTGTAATCCCCCACCCCCACGTTCGTTTGGGTGTAGGAGTCTAAATTGTCACCTGAGGTTGCTGGCTGACCAGTACTCGATGGCCTCCCGACCTGCTTCACACTTAGCCCTAAAATTAATTATGTAATTTGTATGATCATTAACTAATATTTGTATGACTATACTAGACCATTGCCTACTCGACTTAGGATTATTCTTTTATTATTTCTCTTTATTTTATCCTTTGAGGAATGCTAGGTGTGTGTCCACTATCTTAAAATCACCGTTCTTACCCCTGTTATAAACATTGGTGTACTTGCAAGCATTATTATCCAAATTCATATCCATACTAGACTCTTAATCAAATACCTTCCTTTGGAAAAATATAAATAACGATACACTGAATACTTCCAGGTGAAATGCTACAATAATAGCTCCATGCGCTTGTGGATAAATATCTAAAATTGTTAAATAACTATCAAGGTTATTACTTAGTGGCAATGCTAATTTCTAGTGATGTTGCTAAGTAATACCAACGAGCACTTCTGGCGCCGTTGCTAGGAATACAAACCTAGTGGCTATGCTAAGAAGTACCAACAACCGGCTAGGTCGGTTCCCGGTGGCGAAACATTTCTCGTGGCCGCTCTTATCCTCCTTGTGCGCTCGTGGTTAACCTTGTTAGGTTGGTTCGCCACAGTGGCCGATTGCTCATGCGCGCGGCGAAGTGCCTTGGTGGCTACTCTGATGGCTCAGCATGAAGATGACCATGGCGTCGACGCTGACGAGTTCACAGTGAGGGAGGAGAGGGGAGAAGAGGAGTGTCGTGGGGTCCCGAGGTCTTATCGTGTCGCTGTTTACCTTCGCTGTCACCAAGGTGGAGTAAATTGGGCGTTGACGCACGGGCTGTGCCGCGTATGGCTACCGGCCACGAGGTAGGCAAAGGAGATGACAGGTGGGGCCCAAGCGTCGATGAGAGAGAGGGAGAGAAGGGAAGGCGCGGGTGAGGCTGGGCCGAGCGCTAGGCTGCGGCTGCTGCTGCGCTTGTTGGGCCGGCCCACGCGCGAGAAGGGAAAGGGAAGAAGAGAAGTGGAGCGGGCTGCTGCGGGCCGAAAGGGGAGAGGGAAAGAGAATGAGCCCATGGGGTTTTTATTTATTTCTATTTTCTTTTCTTTTTCCTAGCCTTCATATGCATTGTTTGAATTAGTTTTTGATTTCAAATTTGAAATGCAAATATGTAGTGAGTACCACCATATGTCCAGCAAGTCAAGCAAACATTCACACATAATGTTTTATTTCATACGTTGGTCTATTTATACTATGAATATCACCTATGTTAGTTATATATTCTAATTCCTATCACTACTACAAATTGACCAATCACCAACGCATCTATCACCACCGGTATCATTAAAAACGATGGTAATAGCTATCACCAATGGTTCGTAATATGAACCGTTGGTGATGAGAGTATCATCGCCGGTTCATAAGAACGTCCGGGTTGATAACTATCACCGCCGCTTTGTCATACCAACCGACGATGATAGTCCATCATCACAGCTGGTTTGCACAACCAGCCAGTGGTGATTATGTGCTGCTCATCACTGTCGCCTCTCTATATGAACCAGCGGTGAAGACATTTTCACCGCCAGCTTCTTGTATGATACGGCAGTGATAATCATGCTGTAGTATAAATAAATTTATAACTTTTTCAAATAAAGTCAGATGTAAACAAATTTTATATTAAAGTTGTAGATCTCGACGCAATCGACAACTTTGTAGTTGATGACTTTTTTATTTAAAACCATGTACGGTCCAGAATTTTGTTTGAAGTGCTTAATTTCTGAAATTCAATTTTTTTTGAATTGTACAAACGACCCTAGATAGAAAAACAACTAAAACCAAAGTTATAGATCTCGATGAGATATACAACTTTGTAGTTGACAACTATTTCATTAGAAATCATTTATAGTCTCAAATTTGTATCTGAAGTTTTAAAATTTTAAAAAACCAAAATTTTTAAACAACCTTAGATGGAAAATCGACCAAAACCAAAGTTATAGATCTCGATGAGAACAACCTTGTAGTTGATGAGTTTTTCATTTGAAATCATTTGAGGTCCCAAAAGTCCGGCTAAAGTTTTGTCGTTCTGAAATTCAAATTTGTTAAACGACCTCGGGTGGCGAAACAACAAAAATCAAAGTTGTAGATCTCGATTAGAACAATAAATTTGTAGTTTGACTTTTTCATCTGAAGCCGTTTAGGGTTCTAAATATTCATTTTAAATCCTAAAAAGTAAATACTAGGAGAATAGATATGCTATACTGACACAAGTGACTTAGATGTGGAGTGGTTAGAGGAGAGTGGTTAGAGGAGCAAAGAACAAAGGTCTCAGGTTCGAATCACAGCACCACATACCATGGAAAATAGCATGGAGTTAGAGCTGGAGCAACTTCCCGGTACCATGAAGCTGGAGCTAGTAAGGGCTTCCCAGGATTGAAATGATTTTTTTGCTATTTTTGGAAATTTTTGAAAATTCAAATCACTGCTGACAGCTTGCTGCCGAGACCGAAAAATGCTAGTGATGGGCTTCACGAACCGCTTGTGGTTGGTCGATCTGTAGTAGTGTATGCAAAGTTTTAAAAAGTTCAAAATTTTAGTGATTTTTAAACTAGATCAAATTTTAGGGTGTTACAACGGCTGGTGTTATCAGCCGCTGTTGGTGTAAATTAATGCACACAGAATAATCCACAAGCGCATGGATATTATACTGATGTAGCACTTCACTGGGAATACCCAATTTTATATCGAACTCGAGAAAATGTGTGAGAATGACTAAATCTAACTTAACACAACTTCACAATCAAGGTTAGATAATAAGAGTGTAGAGGAGACTGCTAAGGTCTTCTAGTTCTAATTTCGGTAAACTTTGTCTTCTATTGTTCAATTCTAGGGATATTACTAGAGAAAACACGGGCAGAGTATGTTTCCTATAGGAACAAGGTCCTACTAGACCTCCTAACAGGAGGTGGACTATAGAGGATTCAACGAGGCTATAAAAGTCACCGTCGCGGGCTACCACCGATCTGAAAAATAGGGTACATTCACGAGTAACCGAGTCTAAACACCACGCTTACACTACGAATACTACTTTTACCCAGGAGCTGTTCAGGTCCACAGTACTGTTCACAAGAGTGGGTAGTGCCACAGGTCCTGCGACTCAGCTGCCATTCAAGTCATTGCCAAGTCTAGAATAATTAAGAAAGTTCTAGAGCCTAGTTGGTTAGGAAGTCTTATCTTTTGAACAGTATCAAAGGCATCACCTAGGCATCAAGGCGTACCCAGCTCGCCTTGGGAATCAGTGGCCACTGGGTGATAAGGTGGCGGTGGCGCCACCTACCGGGGAAGTGGTGGACGGCCAATGGATATGGTCGGGACATGGTCAACAACGATGGCAGTAGTGGCAGGCAGCATAGAGAGGCTGCCATAGGCAGGGCAGAGGCAGGATTAGAAGGATGCGAGGGAGAGGAGAGCGGTTGGAAGTGTCTGGCAGCAGAGGTGGTATTCAGAGGAAGAACTCAAGAAAGAATGGAAGACAGCAATGGACGTTGGATTCCAATCAGACAACCCAAAAATTGTGCATTTCCAGCCACTGAATCACTCAATGAGCTATAGACAAGCCGTTAAAAGTACTAAGGTAGTCTATGATTTTGCCTTTTTTTGCCCCTAGAAAAACTCTATTGTCCTAATGATCAATTTCTATTCACAAGATCATTTAGTACAATGCCCTAGAGTACACACAGCATTCAAGAGAACTAACAAACCTGATCAAGGCTTTGAATGAGGGTAACAACATCTTTTGTTGGTGTGCCATGGTCCTTGGTTATGCAAAATCCTAGACAGACATATATTTAAGAACAAGAGCACAACCCTTCCAGAAAATTTAATACAGTTAAGTCAACAAGTCTAAACCTGATGACCTATGTTTATCAGATGGTAGTTATCGCCCTCTGCTATTGTGTTTGTGTTTTCTCAAAATTCGATTATACTTCTAGAAACTAAGAGTGTTGCCTTGTAACTTTACCACATTGGCACATGTGAATCCCACGCTACATGCACAAATGTAAGACCGAAATTCCAAGCTACACATCTGCAGAAGCATTCATACCTGCACTCCATGGTTCAACATCCTATGCTCCAAGCTATATGTGACATCATTTGTTTCTTCTGATCTCTGGTTTGTTATCCACACCACTTGCGAGCCAACATGTCTCAGAAGAAATGCCAATTCCATCAGTAAAAGTGGGCCACCTGCATCAGTTAGGAGTATTTCCACTAAGACTGATTGGTCATTAAAATGGATGCCAGCAACAAACAAACGATGCTTTAGGTTTTGGAGATCCTTTCAACAGATACCATTTCAGAACTCGAATACTCCAACTTAGGAGCAACATGAACATTGTTAAGTACTCAACAACTTCTGAGTATATGCTACGAGTAATCAGATAACTATTTCTGCTAGCATAACATCACTCTGATTGTCATCAATTTCTAGCTTTCCCAGAAATCTTCTCATATTCACCACTGGAAGTACAAATCTCACTCCATCTCTGTTTGGTTTCTCGGTAACTTAAATGAAAGATAGTAATTAGAGTTACCAATCACCAGTGCAAATCGCACAGTGCACCCTCACATGTTCCAATAAGCTGCCAATAATGGGACCGCAAGAGATGTACTCAAACCAGCAAATACTAAAATGGCACGGCTCCGGAATGTATGAGCTACGAAGTGAAGCGAACCACTAAGTCTAAGTGAGCAAATTACCCGAGAGGGAGAGCTCGTGGGAGACGAGGAGCACGAGTTTGGACCTCATGAACCCGAGGAGACTCCCCGCGGCGGAGGGGTCTCGCAGGGCACCACGGAGGAGGAACCCCGCTGTGGATGCGGACGCGACGACGGCCACGAGGAGGACGAGGAGGAGCCGAGTCCGGTTGTGAACCGGGCCGCGGCCTCCGGCGGTCGCCGCCGCCGCCACGGACGACGGGGGCTTCACCATCGCCGGGCGGACACACCGGGCCCGAGTAGAGACTGTGTGCTCAGATGTCAGATCAAATCAAAGGGGGGAATGCATTGGCGAGCCCAATTGGGTGCTTCTTTCTCCAGCTGTGTTTTTCTCTTTTCTCCCGCGTCCGCCTGTTTTCGCGCATCCCATCACATGGACCCACGTTGTTTCCCACATCTGCCATCACGCTTGCTCTATTTCCTGGATGACTATCACACCCGCACGTGGGAAACTCGCGTGGATCCCAGTCACCTGTCCCACCTGCGGAGGCGTATGCAGCCCTGGCCCCCTACACAGTGACGCCCCAGCAGCAGCGACAGGCGTCTTGCAATAGGTGGGTTTCGTTACAACATATATAACATCATAATATATTTTTGTGACATCTAAATAAAAACGCTTGCAACATATGTCTGAAACACTTACCACATACGTCTAGAAACACCTGAAAAATATTTGAAATCCATTGCAAAAACATATACAACATCCATATCTAATTTTGCAACATCCAGATAAAACACTTACAACATACGTACAAAACACTTGAAACATACGCTTACAATAGGCATGTTATGTAATATTCAGATATACTTTTGCAACATCTAGATGAAACACTTGAAACATACATTTGAAATACTTAACATATGTTTGCAATATGAAATATACGCTTGCAACATGCGTATATAGCCATTGCAACATACGCAATATCCAAATAAAAACACTTGAACACTTACATTTCAAACACCTAAAACACGACATCGTCCGTTGTTGGTATAAATTAATACACACAGAATAATCCGCAAGCGCACGGATATTATACCGATGTAGCACTTCATCGGGAGTACCCTGTTTTATATCGAACTCGAGGAAACGTGTGTGAGAATAACTAAATCTAACTTATCCCTACTTCACAATCAAGGCTAGATAATAGGAGCGTAGAGGAGACTGCTAAGGTCTTCTAGTTCTAACTTCGGTAAGCTTTGTCTTCTATTGTTTAATTCTAGGGATATTACTAGAGAAAACACAGGCAGAGTATGTTTCCTATAGCAACAATATCCTGCTAGGCCGACAAAGGATTCAATGAGGCTATAAGGGTCACCCTCGCGAGCTACCACCGATCCGAAAAATAGGGTACATCCATGAGTAACCGAGTCTAAACACCATGCTTACACTACAAATACTGCTTTAACCCAGGAGCTACAAGGATAAAAGTACTCAAAAGAGAGTCGCAAACCTAAAGAACAATATAAACAAGATGCTTACTTGAATTAGAAGTCGATTACTAGAGAAATCTCAGAAGCAAGCTCAAAAAGAACTTGATTTCGTTAGGGTACAAGTCGTAGAGAGAGCACCGATAGGCCGGGACTCCTCCAAACTCTTCCCTCACACTCTATCTCTCTGGGGCTTGTCTTCTTGTGCTCATGCCTTGGCTAGCGTCGCAAGCTAGGCAAGATCCAAGGCCCAAGCTCGGGTGTGTCGTCGATCGGGAGCCAAAGGCCCGGGCAAGCCCCCAAGCCCTATGCGAGGGTTGTGCTATGCCTAGGCTCGGTCAGGTTTCTTGGTCAAAGGGTGCACAAGAGCGTACCTAGTGGGTATAGCCCTCGAGCCCCCGGGCGATCCTGGTAGGGTCGATCGGGGGTCCCTTCGATTGAGAACCATTGATCCCAAGGCTTAACATACCCATATGTTAGGATCTGATCACCATACCCAACAACGATGTTGTGGACTACGCCGTTGAGATTGTGTTCAATGTCCAAGATCAATTGGCATAGTGCACTGCATGGCCGGACGATACTCTTTAAATAACCGGGAAACAAGTTTGACACAATAACTCCTCAATCAAATTCCACAAAAAACTCCTCAATCAACGTACGTCGTGCTGCTGCGCCTCTTTAGTCCTCCTGCTCGCTGCCGTCCACACGCCATACCTCCATCCATGCCGACAATCATGGCAGTGAGGCGGCACCCCACATCACTGATGGCGCTCCCTACCGAGGTGCAAATTGAGATCACCGGCCACCTCACTGCGACCTCAAAGCAGCCCAAGGATGACCTCCATAGCCTATGGGCAACGTGCTCGTCCATGCGCCGCATCTACGATGACCCCACATCGGTCGGTGTGTGGCAGTGGATTGGTGCAGACGTGGGGCGAGGTCATCGAACGACTGCTTCAACTACTTCACCCTCCTTGCTAGACTGACCCAAGTCGACAACCTAGAGCCTTGCTTGCTCACTGGGATACAAATCGTATTCATGGAAAACCATAGCCCCTGGCCATCCCTCGACTATCTCACCCGCACCGCCGTTGGCGGGCATAATATGGCGGCCTATCTGGTCGCCATATTCCTCTATAGGCACAATGGCGATGCCGGCGACGACGACAACACTAGAAGGCGGTACATAAGATGGGTCGATGGCGAGGAAGAATCACGGGCGGCGACGGTGGACCAATGAGTAGGTGGCTAAGCAACAAGGGGCGTCAGTTGTGCCATGAGGCAGCCGCGAACATGATCCACGAAATGACGTGTTTGCGCAACAAGTGGCCACCTCCGTCGCCGGCACAGGTGCGCGGTGATCTTCTGTGCGCAGGCGGCTACTGCGGTGTTCCAAAAGGATGGGAAGAAAGGACTCTGTTTTGTAGCGAGGACTATAGGCTTTGCACGAAATTATTTTGTTTGAAAAGGCAATTGGAATAGGAAACTAATTCACTCTTTACATGCGAGAGTGAATTAGTTAGCTTTTGATTTTCTGTTGCAAGAGTGAATAGAAAACTACTCTATAATTCAATATAAGTGTTCTACTACAGTGCTTCTTCCTTCTTCATTGTCTCGTGATCCTTCTTAACTTGTACCTCCTATCTGAGGACGCGGGCATCTAGGCTATGTAAAACTAACGCTGAATCGCCGTATGAAACGGCGACGGGAGCTGTCACACCACTGTACTCTTCGCACCAGAGAAATAATCCAATTTGCAAACACAACAAAGATCGCACACTAGTTTAGCTATAATAATGACAACATCCATCCTAGAGGAAATGAACATGTCCATAGACAATCAAACAACATTGGTCCATGTAAACATGTCGTCATAGAGAGATACGCCAAATATACAACTTAATTTACTGCTCTCCTAATGACTCCGAGAACAAGGGAACATAAGAAAGATAGTATGGTCTACTCATGTCCTCTTTCATGACCCTAAATCTACGATACTGAATGAAAACGGCAGGGATGACATGAACTTTTCTGTGGTCCATGTCATATGCGATGATGGTTCTTTCTTCCTCAACTAAAAAAATAATATTCCATTCTGGGTGAATTGCAATTGTTGTGTAGTCCGCATCACAATCCAGGAAACCAAATTGAATATCAGTCTTTCCAAACACATTCAGCGTGCTGACAGTATGCTTCAATGTCTATTCATTAGTACCATAGTCTTCAAGGATCTAGATTGAAAGTTAGGACATATTGCGACCACCAACAGTACATACACACAAGTGACCCTGAGCTTGATGGATGGAGGGTTGAGCACCACTAGGCCTACGAATTCTCCTACATGTGTTTCTCTTTATATCAACAACAAGTATCTAAGAGTACCCATCTGAGTACCCCATAATGTGCAGAAAACCATTAAGAGATACACTTGTTGATCTAAAACATGTCACATCAGTACCCTGGCCCCATTGAGATTGCTTATAGATCCATGCTGTAGTTTGAGATGAGTAGATCTCCGCACCTACGTACTCACCCTCCTCCTCCACATATTGAAGCACATGGAAGTGCGAGGAGGCTGTCAGATCAAACACCAAGCGAGCCTCACAACCCTTATGGATGCTAGGCGGCAGTACCTTAAACTTTTGGGTTGTAGGATTGTAGACGACATAGCGGTATATAGCAGTAGCCCCAAGGATGAGGCCATTGCAGTAATCTGAGACAGCTACATTGTTAAATAGGAAGGGCAAGAAGGATAAGTCAGGGCGTTCACCAGTGATGCTTGTGAAGTTTTGATTGCCATTTTTGGTGTCATAGAAGCCGACCATAATCAAGGGCAGCACCTTACGGTTGTCAGAGATGAGGCGCTTCTAGAAGCGATAGACACATTTGCAGTAGCACAAGGAGCGGGCCAGGAGGCAACAGAGAATGTCAAGAAGGAGATCGTCTGTGAGGCTGGCCACTACGTTCCTCTGGTTGAGGGCCTCCTCCATTTTGAAGAGCCTCTGATCGTCAGTGTGCAGCAGGATGAGAGCTTCCTTACTAACAAGATCTAAAGAGGAAAATAATCCGATAAAGATCTATCAGTCAAGTGCGAAAGCATACCCTTGCCTTTGGATTTGGCGGCGGCGCGGTGCGAGGCGTGCAATAGTTCACACAAATTGCAAGAGGAACAATGCACTAGCTGTGCGGGAGGTGGTGGCGGCGCAGCGCGAGGCGTGCAATGGTTTGCATAAATTGCGAGAGAGGAACAATGCGCCAACCTTGAAGATGGAGAAGTGGAAGTATATAGGGAGTAATGGTGATGCAACTATATTATGGGTAGTTGGGAAATAACTCACGCTGAAGTTACTACCGCCGGTATACCAAACGGTCGTATAGGGTCGGCAGCCATAACGCCTATCCCAGTCGGTTCAGCTTTTTATACGATGGAGAAAATATCACTGTCGCATCTATTGTTAATCTGTGGGTGGTAGAAGTTTTAACTACCGGTTTCCTTCCTTAGGAGGCCTTGCTATCGGTCCAACCGGTGGTGGAAGTATAACACAGTCGCTTCTATCGCTACGGTAGTGAAAGTGGCGACACTGATATATCAATATGTAATAGTGGTAGTATGGAGTGAGATGGATTTAATTATGTCTAATGGAACTTAGGAAGTTGTTGAACGTCCTTATGGGTGTAAACCTATAGGATGCAAATGGGTATTAAAAAAAAGCTTAGACCTAATGGTACAATTAAGAAGTACAAGGCAAGGCTTGTGGCCAAGGGTTATACCCAGAAAGAAGGTGAAGATTTATTCGATACTTATTCACCTGTTGCTCGATTGACTATAATTCGAGTGTTACTTTCCCTAGCAGCCTCACATGGTCTTCTCGTTCATCAGATGGACCTTAAGACAGCTTTCCTAAATGGAGAGTTAAAGGAGGAGATCTATATGGATTAGCCAGATGGATTTATAGCAAATGGTCACAAAGGCATGGTGTGTAAATTATTGAAGTCCTTATATGGCTTGAAACAAGCTCCTAAGCAATGGCATGAGAAGTTCGACAGAACTTTGACATCTCCCGGCTTTGTTGTGAATGAAGCTGACAAATGTGTACTATCGGTATGATGGGGGCAAAGGTGTGATCTTGTGTTTGTACGTTGATAACATACTGATCTTTGGAACTAGCCTTGATGTGATTAAGGGGGTTAAATAATTTTTATCTAATAATTTTGAGATGAAAGATTTGGGAGAGGCTGATGTTATTCTTTATCAAGCTGTTAAGATAAGTCAATGGTGGGGTTACACTTCTACAATCCCACTATATGAAAAAGGTTTTAAGTCACTTAGGGTTTAGTGACTGTCAGTCTGCTCCTATGCCTTATGACCCTAGCGTGCCATTGAGGAAAAATTAGAGAATAGCAAGAGATCAATTGAGATACTCAAAAATTATTGGTTCGCTTATGTATTTGGCTAGTGCTACAAGGCCTGATATCTTGTTTGTTGTGAGCAAACTAAGCTGGTTTGTGTTAAATCTGGGAGATAGTCATTGGCATGCTCTTGAGAGAGTAATGTGTACTAGAGGGTTATTGTGATGCAAACTGGATATCTGATGCTGATGAGGTTCACGCCACAAGTGGATATGTGTTTCTCCTTGGAGGTGGCGCTATTTCATGAAAGTCTTACAAGTAGACCATCTTAACGAGGTCAACCATGGAAGCAGAACTTACAGCATTAGACACCGCCGGCGTTGAGGCCGAGTGGCTTTGTGAACTCCTTATGGATTTATTGGCAGTAGAAAAACCTATACGGGCTATTTCTATGAACTGTGATAATTAAGGTAAACAGTTCTAAAGATAATATGAAGTTCACAAGGCATGTTAAGAGGCGGCTAAAATCTATCAGAAAATTGAGAAACTCCGGAGTTATAGTATTGGACTATATCCATACGTCTAAAAATCTGGCAGATCAATTCACTAAGGGACTATCACGTAATGTAATAGATAGTGCATCGAGTGAGATGGGCCTGAGACCCACATAAAGTCTACCATGGTGGTAACATGTTCTATGTGATCGGAGAGGTGAAATAGGATGGTGAAACAAGCTAGGGATAGACTATGAGAAAAGACCCTTAACTAGGCTCATATCAGATGCACGTCTTTCCTTTGCTGTAAGGCAGATTAGTTTTTACCTTAATGTATTCTAAGTGGCTTGCTTAAGCAAAGATGTTGTCCTACAGAACATTTTTTGAGGAATACACCTATATAAGTTCAACTGCTAGTTATAATCTATGAGATTTGGATGGTCTTTAGATACTCATGAAAGGTCCACTAGTATGACTTATATACTCCAACCAGAGAGGATGCTTTAGGCAACCTAGTATTAGTAAAGGACTTAGGTGAAACTTATTTCGTACAAAACTATCAATTCAAGGCATAGTCTATTATTCAGTTGGGAAGAAGTATAACCTCTATTCTAGATGGATGTTCAACTTAACAGTCACCATCGAAACACTGGTATGTCAAACAATAGAGAATTGAGAGCATTTTATATGCGCCATAGAATTTGATGGGGATGGTTAGATTTAATGTGGGCGACTCATATTTTTTTAATAATTAAATCAAATAAATTCTAAGGCTATATTAGATGCTAGGTGCATTAAAATGGTGGACTGAATGTAGTTGATGGCTGAACTTGTAATTGTCATGTTTATAGCTGTGGTTACTAGTAACTCATATGATTATGGCTCCAGTTAATAGTAGCTTCCATGGTTATGGCTAGAGTTACCGGTAACTCCCATGTTCATAGCAGCGGTTACTAGTAATTCATGAGCATTTCATGATGTCCAGATCCACCCCTCTACATTTCACCTTCCACCTTCTGCGACTATAAGAAAGGTGCGCTCACCTTCAGCCGCAGATGATGAGGCACAACACATCTAGCACCATCGTTCTTCTATTGAGTTGCTCTCGAGTTTCCCGTCCCAATCCTCTGCGCACACCGAGTGTTAGGAGAGTAGGCCTCCGAAACCACCGTCCACATAGCGACACCTGCTCGGGTGTGCGGGCAATTAGGTTTTTGGGGAGCGTCTCCGCGACTGCTCGCTTCTTCCTGGTGACTGCCGATATCTTCTTCCTTGGATCGTCTACTTCCGGTTGGCCATTCGAGACTGCACTGCGAATATCGTCCTGCATCGACTGTGGTCCGCGACATCGAGCAACGCACTATGTCAATAGTGCGTGTGGAGCCGCTGGATGCCTTGAGCATGGGTCCCTCTGCTAGGTATAATTCTATTCTTGAATTTCTTAAATTCAATATCTTTTCCGCTATGATCTGTATGTCATTCATGTTCATATCTGCTACTAGTGCAAGTAGTAATATCACTCACGTGCACATACATATTGTCACCAATTTACTATGGATTTTCTGGATTAAATTAAACATGAAAATATCTAAATTCCTAACAGCTCTACCTTTGCTATTGCTAAGTGCCAGTAACAATGGAATTAACCTCCTGCGGATCCTCTCTGCTCATTGGGATCATCCAATATGGCTCTCCCCACATCTGCTCAACTTGGCTGCCTCCGAGCCGACACTCCAGCGTCCCTCCCACTTCCGGCCTATCCAAGTGAAACTCTTCGACGTTGTACACGACAACGCGGCGCCCTTGCGGGTCTTCCACCGGTGTAGCACTGATCGTGTACACGCAGTTCCTCTTTATCCCGGCGGCGGTGTCCTCACCGCCTACGCCCACCGAGAAGCCATGGAGCCTGTCAACGAACAGCGCGCGGTCGCCGATGTCGGTCACCTTGGACCACTCCGGCGTTGGTTTCTTGTGCCTGGCCCGGTACACCTCGGAGAACAGCTCACAATACATGTCCCTTGCGCGGTGGACAAGCAAGAAGACGTCGTCTGTGGAGGCGACCAGGTGGACGCAGTCGACGGCGTCGTCGTAGTCGCCACGCGGCGGCCAGATATCCGCGACCTTGTCGAGGGTCCTCGCGTCAATGACCGTGGTGACCAGAGTGCGCTGTTGGAGGACGAAGAAGAAGCCGCCGCGATAATTCACGGTCATGCCCGACGAGATTGTCGACCGGTACAGTGTCGTCCACTCGCCGCCGCCCGCCGCCGCCACCTCCCTCGCAGAAAAACACCGTGTCGCCCCGCGCGATCATGACGCCGCGCGGCGACCGGTCCCACGCGAAGCCGTCGTCCGTGGGCGGCACCGCGCGGCGGCGGCCCTGCACGCGCGGCGCCTCGGGCTCGCACACCGACGATGGCTCCTTGTACCAGAGTGGGACGGGCAGGTCCGGGAGCGGCCTGGACTCGCCGGTGAACGGATCGACGAGGCGGGACGGGTGCCTGAAAGACGTCAGGTCCGTGGCGAGCAGAGCCCCTCCGTACGGGGACGGCACGATCCGGCGCCCAGTGACCGGGCGCAGCCGGACGCCGTCGCGCAAGCGGTCCTCGGCGAGGGAGAAGACCATGTACCCGTGCTGCGACGGGAACGCGACGCACGGGAGGGTCGTCTCCTTGTCCTCCGCCGGTGGATCCTGCAGCGCCTCGGCGGCGGCGGTGATACGTGAGCTTGATGACGCGTACGATGACGATGATAATGATTCGTTCTCGTTGTCCCTATTGGGAGAGAGCATCAGGAGGGCAGAGCTGAAGCCAGCATAGTCGGAAAACCTACAAGCCTCTGCAAGCTCAACGTCGTGGTGCGGCGGCGCCATTATCGCCGATGGCGAGAATCCGCAGGCGAATCTGCTCAGCTTATCTGACAATCTTGTCAACATGCTCGCGTGCATATTGCCAGCCCAACTCGTGCTTGCCATGGCGGCCGCGTTGTATGGTTCTTCACGTGAGGAAAGAGGGATCATTGTAATGTTTGTCATAATAACATATCAGCTTGACTTTTGTTTTAATTAACATATCAGCTTGACTTTAAAGGAATCCAATTAGGATTGATCTGCATATTTTTGACGAACACAATCAGAACTACTACGGATTTGTTTCCTTCGCTGCTACATACATGTTCGTACATGACCCGGGCACCCGGCCGGTCTCATCGGAACCGCAAGGTTACTATAGACCTGAAAAAACAGTTTATGATGATTTGATAATTCATGTGTCTCCTAAAGTATAGGAAAAAATATACAATTATGTGGCTCCTGCCTAGCTACGAGAACAGAGTCAATCCAATCACTTTGTACAGAAGTGTTATAAACAAGAGTACACACATTAAAAAAAAACAAAGGTTTTTTAGGGCAAAAAAAATGCCGTGTGGATACATGAACATTGTGCGGATTATTTATGGAACAATAAAATACGTGCAGACCCCCCAAAAAAAGAAACAAGAAAAATTGGATATACAAGGTCTAGAACAAGGAACAGGAACTGCTAGGAATAGGAACTGCCCAAGGAAGACAAGGGCCCAAGATACTGATGGAGATGACAGTGAAGAACAAGATCAGCATGTAAAATCTGATTCAGCAACAACGGCTCAAGATATTGATGAGGGAGATGACAGTAAGAACCAAGATCAGCATGTAGAACAGCATGTAAATATTTTCCTGAATAGAATTAGAAACATGAGAAGTGAATCATTAGCAAACAAGATATTTCAGATTTCACTAGGTCGCTGCGAAAGAACCAAACATGACTAAAAACTAGAGTACCAACTGTACTTGGGTTTGGAATTGAAGTTTATATTTGATAATGTATGATCAGAATATCAAATGTGCAAATTATATCTAGAGGTACTAAACATGGTACTCCATACGTTCCAAATTATAAGTAGTTTTGGCTTCTCTACATACATATGCTTTACTACATATCTAGAAAGCTATGTATCTAGAAAAAACAGAACGACTTATAGTTTGGAATGGAGGGAGTACCATTCAAAGTTTCATAGCACAAAATGCGAAATTCCCACCCTACTTGTTACCCTAAGAAACTTCATGATGCATGATATAATTATGTTTAATTGGTAAGTAAGATGTCTTCTAGAGAAAACAGAGATACAGTTCAAATATCTTGGTTGTGCATTCCCACAAGTAATGTGGCACAGGAATTAAGACTGAAATATTGTTGGATATCACAAACTGAAGTGACATCAATGCATCCCCAAAAGGAAACCTTGCACATCTGATGCTCATGCTAGCCAAGACAACCTGGTAGATGTCAGCCACGTGGAATCGTGCAGTATACTGCTTAGATTCTCGCAACTTTTGTCTCTGTGACAAAGATTTGCCCTTGGCTAAGGTGTCCAAAGCACTGCAGTAAACAGGGTCGAGTCATTGGAATATAAGAAAAGAACTATGAAACAAAGGATTTCACACAACAGTCATCAAGGTACTACAACAGTCTCCAATAATATATTCCTTATGTCATAATCTATTCTATTATTTGGCCTGGCATTATTATAGATATGTTTCAGTTTTCATAAGCTTTACACAGTGCTACTAATCAGCATGCCAACAAATGTTCCATTTTTGGTCAAACTGAATTAGTAGAAATTAAAATGGTGAAATGGAATGAAATTTCAGCAGGTCAAAACCTTCTTCCAGGCCCATATATTCCACCTAAACGGAATATAAAAGCTGACAGATTTGGATCATCAATAAGATTCAGCCATCCTTTTTCTGCATTATATCTTAACCTATGCAGCACGGATCCGGATACGCGTATCGGCATCGGAAGGATACGGATACGCGGATACGGCAATTTCCTAAAAAACCCGATACACGGATACGTTTTACTATTTTTTAAATAAAAATAGATAATAGCGCATATTAAAATTGTGAAAGACTGAAAGTAGTAAATTACCTTGCAATAGCAATTGCCAGCCAAAGCAAAGACCGGAACTCCGGAAGCATCTCCATTCTTCAATTGTCCATTCTCGAGTTCTCCAAGACTCCAAGTCCAGAATTTGCACAGAAAAACGAACTATCAATCAATTTATTACTAAAACTTGAGTATTCAGTAATCAGTAGTAGTTCAGTACATCACCTTCTACTACTAGTGTACTGAAGTCTGAACTCTGAAGTAGACATGAGAGGAGAGGACAAAGGAGTACTGTTATTTAAAACTGATAACAATAAAACATTAAAACATTGCAATTAACCACTTAAGTGTACTATTATTACAACACAGCAAGTTCCTATTCCTCATTTGTTTCATTGTCATCCACAACATGAACCTACAGATCATCCAAACCAAAAGACACAGCTTGCAATTCAGGTTCATCAAGGGACAGGTCAGCCACTTCAAGAATGCCAATACCACCAAGTGAATCAAAAGAACCCCCTCCTACATCCCACATCCTTGTCTCTCCTGTCTTGTATGCATCAGTTCTTCTGGACAGATGCCTCAGATTTGAGTGCACAAAGACCAAATCTTCAGCACGCTCTGGAGTTAAGGCATTTCTCTTGACACTATGGACAAAGCTATAGGTGCTCCAGTTTCTTTCACAGCAAGAAGATGAAGCTGGTTGGCTAAGCAATTTCATGGCCAAACTCATCAATAAGGGAGTAGATTGTCCATGATTTGTTCACCAAGTCATAGGGGAAACAACCCATCTATCATGGATTGAGTCAGGATCATTAAATTCTTCTGAACAACTAGAGAACCTTGAGTACTCTTCTTTTACTTTAGCCAATTCTTCTGGCATGGGAAAGAACTTCTTAAAGCAAACCATCCTCATTTTCGATACCTCTTTATCCTTGTGGGGTGGTTCACGGCCAACACCTTCGTCAAGCCACTTTTTGCTATAATATCTGCAATTTGGCATTATGATTTTAGTGAATGGAAAAAATCTGAATGACACAAGTGAATGGAAAAAATTTGAATGGCAGTTTGTAGTTTTGTACCTTGGATTAAGTGAATGAGCTAAACAATGAAGTGGATTATTTCCTTTTGTCCACCTAGCAATCAATATGTCATAAATAACCGAGTACAGACTTGACTCCTCATCTTCTTGCTTGCCCTCATATCAATATATGACTTTCTTCACTTTCTCTATCATTGAATCGCACATCTCATAAACTAAGTGAAGGCATGGTGTGTCAGTGTCTGTCATACGAATCATTTCATATATAGGAGTAGTAATCCTAAGAATGTAGTCCACTTTGTCCCACCATACATCACTAAGTATCAAGTCCTTGATAATTTGAGCTGTTGGAGTTGGAGAATCATCTCTGACTTCTCTGTACACACTCCATTTGTCACTAATCACCATTTGTTGGAGGGCTGTTTTTACCTCAACAAACCGCTTCAACATACATACAACAGAGGCAAATCTAGTTTCAGCAATAGAAAGTAACTTCAAACGGCTGAACTCATTGAACATTGAAAGCCGCATGCCATGATTCATTATGAAATTCTTTATCATAGCAGCCTCAGTTTTAACATCATGTATAAATTCAAGTTCCCCCCAAGCAAATATTTCTTCATCAGAAGGTTGTTTCCTATTTTAGGTTCACATATACTTTTCATAGCAAGATTGAGGGTATGCACAACACATGGTGTCCAAAATATGTTATCATACTCAGATTCTATTGTGAGACCAGCACCTTTGCAATTTGCAGCATTGTTTGTAATGATTTGTACTACATTATGTCGACCTACTTCTTCAATTATACCCCTCAACTTCTCAGCAATGTATTCTTTTGATTTGTACTGACCTTCACAATTATCAGCCCTCAAGAACATAGGTGCCTTGTCAAAAACAACAACAAAATTGATGATTGGTCGCCTCGAGGATCGACCAACCATCGAGGCAGATTGTGACTCCTTCTCTCTTCCCATGTGCTCCTTGTGCTCTCCAACAAAGTCTCTATGTGCCTCCTTTCTTGCTTGAAGTCCCTCCCTAACTCTGTTGTAACCGGAATCACATAACCTTGCATATTGCGGTGCGCAAGCAAAGGTAAAGGCTTCTCGAAGATATGGATTTCTCGAAAAATTGAAAGATACCCCTCCGTAATAAATTGCTCTACTAAGCATCCAAGTGCTTACGGTCTTCCAATGCCCAAGCTTTTTTCCAATGCGAAACAGGCCCCTCTTGTTCCTCTTGTTGTTGTCACAAGATGTTGCTTGAGGAAGGAGCAATAGGCAAAGCAAATTCTTGACTTGGACCTTTCCACGATTCTTGCACCTTTCAATTTCCTTCCTCATTTCACTAAGCATTTCATATGTAACATTAGGACATTTACCTATTCCCCTCCTCCTTACTCGCAAAAAATAAGCTTCAACTCTACTAGTGTAACTACTCGGTTTTTGCATTGGACCGAGACTTGCAAATACCACATAGCATTTCCTCCACCAGGTTTTAGGCTTCTCGAGAATTGTTACATGATCCCAAAGTGGAGCCTTGATGTATGTTGTGTTTGTGGCTGCTGCAGATCCTCGCTACCACTAGCACTTGCACTAGCACTTTGCTCAAATTTGGAGACGCCATCTCACGCATACAAGCAACAAGAACTCACTAACTGCACTGCAGAAATAGAAGACGAAAGGAGGAAGGGGAAGACGAAGCGGGGTTGCGGCGTGGGGAGCAAAGAAATCAAGCAACAACCGGCTACGAACTGAAGAAGAAGAGGAGATCGACAACAGGGAAGGGGATTAACTCACAGGATCCACGTCGCAGGGCGGAAACTCGTCGTTGGCGGCCGGCGAGTAGGGACGGAGGCTCGTCGCCGGCGAGATGAGGTGGAGGCTCGTCGCTGGCGGCCGGCCGAAGTAGGAGACGGAGGCTCGTCGCCGAGCGGCGGCGAGGCGGAGGCGAGAGGCTCGCCGCCGTTAGCGGCATGCGACCGGCGATGGGTTGCGCTTTCATCACTGCGGGATCTGGCTCGCCGTCGCAGTACGTGACCGTCTTGGGATCAAGCGACATCGAACGCTAGGGCGTCGGGGCAGAGGGATAAGGTTACATGCTGCTGGGCTTCTTCTGGGTCAGGCCATATCGGCAGCCGCGAGCACTCGTGTCGGATGGCGTATCCAATTTGCACGAAAATAATAAAAAAGCGGATACTCCGAGGATACATATCCTGTGCGTATCGGACACGTATCCATATCCGATACGTATCGGATACGTGGCTTTAGGGACGTATCCGTGTAACATAGATCTTAACTTGGCAGACTCGCTCTTTGGGTTTACTGTATGACTGCATGCACAGCAGTGTATTTAGCTTTCTATTATAATGTACTTCTGGACAAGAAAAGAGCTTTCTAAGGAAAATCTCTTATATGGTGGACAAGAAAAGCCCCTTACTCCTCATCAACCAATATACCACCACAATCACCATACACACCTGAAAGTAATTTAGTGTTACAAAGTAGCTTTCTAAGGAAAATCTCTTATATGGTGCACTGCACACAGCATGCTTTGTTATTACCCTTGACTCAGCTTCAATGTTTGACAACTTCAAATTAAGTGCATGACAAGAGAAAAAGAAACATATTCATTGAGTAATGTGTCAACTGCAATAGCTGCCCTGTGCAAATCACCCACAGATCTCCAAATGCAGTGCTAGCCACAAAAAGCTTGTAAATATACTTCATGCCAGTTTGTTGTATAGTTAATGGCTAACATGATATAAGCAGAAGAATGGAAGAAACACTCTGCTCAATTTGATGTTACTCCACATATAATATGTTGGCAACTAAATAAGATTTATATGAGGGGTCTATCCCCATGTTTGGATGTTTGTGTGTATTAGATAGTGAAATTTCAAGTCTCTGCATCACAACTGTTCAGAGAAGATATTTGTTTGTCTTCCCCGCTATTTGAGCCTGCTAGTTTTCATAGGAAACGTCAATTTCTAATGATACTGCAAGAATAAGAAAATCCCCCCCCCCCTCCCCCTCAGGTCTTGGGTTCAACTCCCTATGGAAGTGAATTTAAAAAGGCCTGGGTTAAAATACACCCCTAAGTAGCTGTGTTCCTGAGTTATACGTGTAACCATCTGAATCGGTTTTAGCGAGATACACTTGTCCGCAGCATGTCCAGGGCAGCTGGTCTTTGGGGTGTTTCTCGGCCTGCAGGTGAGAAGCTTCTTCTTAGTGCAACGCCGTTGGGGTGGTCCTTTTCTTTAATATTGCAGATTTTAGCTTATGAACAAAATATTGACATATTTAGTGTGGAAATTCCCGACTGATTTCAGCAATTCTCTTGACTAACCCCAATAAAACTTGACAATTTTGAGCAGCAGGTGAGCAACTTCACCCTGACAACCCTGAAATCCCCAACCCCAAGTAGCATATGATTTACAAATAATGAACAGGTTAAATGAAAATATCATGCAATTAAAGCTGAATGTGCACAAAATATTTGAGAGCTTACTTATTGACGATTTAGGTTGTTTCTGCTTTCATTATATTTTTTATTCATTATTTAGAAATGTTTCTGGCTGATGAACCATCAATGTTCAAGCACAAACGGGGCAGGCTAGAAACAAGTGCAAGAACGAAAAGGGAACAGGATAAGCAGCACGAATCCACACCTGCTCTCTGTAGCATCGAAAACGGAAGCATTCATGCCCAGCATCTCGAGCTCCCTCTTCTTGGTGACACTGGTGCACGTCCCGGAGACCTGCCTGCAGATTCATCCACCCACTCCCAAATTAGGAATCAGGTTGAGACAGGGAATTCGACATTAGGAAGGAGCGAGCTCGATTTGCGCAGGCGCCGCCCAGCCAGCGAGAAGCAGGGGGTGAGGTGGGCGGGGCAAGAGTGAGGGGGTAACCAACCAGCCCTGCGCGAGGAGGCGCTGCGAGACGTAGTGGCCGACGAAGCCCGCGCCGAACACGAACATGTGCCGAGGCTGAGGTGCCCAGGCCACCGGCACTGCCGCCGCCGTCTTGGGGGCGATTCCTGGAATCATCGTGATTCGCGCTTCTGGCCAGCAAGAAGACTGTGGTGGAAATTAACAGGATCACAAATTCGCAGAATCGCAGTTCAAAATAGCAATCAATTGGTTGAATCCAGTGAATCCACTACAAGAACCTATGTGTGGGTGGTTCTGTTCTCGGTGTAGGCCGCACACGCGGATGAGTCCTGCCAACCTCTCAAGTGAAGACAGAGGCGGAGCTCCACCTACGGCAGGGTACGGCAGCTGCCCCAGCTAGCTGAACTGAAGACCCCACTCCTTTCTTCTCCTTCCAATGGCCTGTGTCTCGTTTGCGGCGGAGATTTTCGTTGTTGGCGTTTGGTGCCTCCAGCACCCGACCGAGGAAGACGACGACGCCTCAGAAATTAGCCTTGATGGACTGGCAGTACTCTGGCCCAGTTGATACTTAGCAACGGCGGCCCAACAGGCAAATCTAGCTCAACATAAGCTCGTGCCATCCCTTTCGGCCTCTCCGTTTGCCTGATCGCGGCAGTGCCCGGCGATTTTTCTTTTGTGCAAATCCTTTTATACGAGTAATAATAAAGAGAATTTCAAACTATCACATTTTGAATTTTTTGTGGAACCAAAATTAAGGACTCCAAAAAAACTTTGTGATTTTCTAAAATATATGCTAAAAATTAAGGGTAACCCATTTTATTTGTATTTGTCATCCTAGCTTTTGCAGTTTTGAGACCAAATTTTTTCTAAAATGCTACTCTCTTTGTCCTAAATTATAGGTTATTTCAACTTTCTTAAACATACAAAGCATCTCAAGTACTTTTTATATATATTTAGTCAAACTTACTCCTTGAGTGCAAGATAAACACTGATTTTGGAACGGAGAAAGTATACTATAGCTGATCCTTTGGACACATTGTCTATGACTATTATGCTATCTTTGAGTGATATGTACGTTTCTTACATATAGTAACTCACTCACCATTAGAAATAAGGGTCAAATCGGTATTACTACTAGCAAAAGAAAAATTCGATGTCTACTGCGTCAATGTCTAGCTCACACGCTATCAAATCAAGTTGCATATATCTGTTATACTACTTATAATAAAAATATATATATGTAGTGGTTTCGTCCAAAGAAAAATCGTGTGCGCGCCCCCACCAACGTTCGCAGCGCTGGTTAAAACGGTTTCTGGGCAAAACCCGTCTCAACCCGTGGCTATCAGACATTACCGGAATCAGGCGATTTGACTCGGCAAAGACTACTTTGTCCTCGACAAAGTCTTTGCCGAGTGCAGCACTTGGCAAAGAGCTTCCGGTAAAAAACTCGTCGGCAAATAATTCTTTGCCGAGTGTTTTTTATTGGGCACTCGGCATAAAAGGCAAGGCACTCGGCAAAGTCTTTGCCGAGCGCCCAACACTCGGTAAAGTTGGAACCGAAAAAAAAACCCGAAAAAAATGGGAAAAAAAATTAATCGATGGAGGCTCCCACCGGCCAGCGCCTGCCCATTTCTGGCATTTTTTGCGTAAATTTTGCAGCAACACGGCTGACGGGATTCGAACCCGCGACCTCCCGCTGCGCGCGAACCTCCTCTACCACTACACCACACTGTCACTTGTTTTTGGATTCCGTATCAGTTCCCAACGTATTATACTAAACCGAGTATAAATTGCTTGTTTGAGGCCCTAAATGAATTCAAATAAAAACGTTGTAAACTACAAAGTTTCATAACTTTTCGAAATCTACTCTTTTAGTTTAGGAAGTTTTTCCATTCGAGGTCGTTTACAAAATTTGAATTTCAAAATTTTGAAATTCAAACGTAGTTTTGCATGACAAGATGATTTCAAATCAAAAAGTTGCCAACTACAATGTTTCATAACTTTTCGAGATCTACAGAGTTTATTTTGGTTGTTTTTCCATCCGAGGTCGTTTGAAAAGTTCGAATTTTAAATTTTTAAAATTCAAACACAGTTTTGCATGACAAGATGATTTCAAATCAAAAAGTTGCCAACTACAATGTTTCATAATTTTTCGAGATCTACAGAGTTTATTTTGGTTGTTTTTCCATCTGAGGTCGTTTGAAAAGTTCGAATTTTAAATTTTTAAAATTCAAACATAATTTTACATGACAAGATGATTTCAAATTAAAAAGTTGTCAATTACAAAGTTTCATAACTTTTCGAGATATACAAAGTTTATTTTGGTTGTTTAGTCATCTGTTCATCCGACATGGTCGTTCTAACATTATTCACAAATGTTATATATCTCTCTTGTAGTTTCATAAACTACAAGAGAGATACGTTAGATTTGTGAACAAATTTACTTTCACTTTGTCATATGAAGAAAAGACCAAAACAAACATTGTACATCTTGATGAGTTATACAACTTTGTAGTTGAAAACTTTTTCATTTGAATTAATTCTATCGCTTCAAAATGTGCTTTGAAATTTTCTTTGCGAGTGTAAAAAACACTTTCGGCAAAGAGCTTTTTTGCCGAGTGTCAAAAAAAATACACTTCGGCAAAGAGCTTTCTTCTTGCGTAAAAAAACACTCGGCAAAGACGTCTTTGCCGAGTGCCCGAAAAACAACACTCGGCAAACCACTTGACACTCGGCAAAGAGCCGGTCTCCGGTAGTGAGAGGGTGTGCACACGGTTGAGCGAGGACGCGTACGCAACAACGAGCCTGGCGGCTGGTGCCACGGAGCGCATCAGGAACATGATCGCGTGCCATGAGCACTGTGGCATGCCGCCGGTAATCAACGAGGTCCGCTGCAGATCGAGGAAGCGACGCGGCCAAAAAGACATGGTAGTTGTGAGGCCCCTTATCTCTCGGAGATTTTCTCATCTTAAAAAGCTACTGCACTGAAAACGTCCGTGGATGTCTTTTCCTCCCTGGAGGCAACGCAAAGGAGATCCTCCATTGTGCCCGTGCTGTTTGTCCTTGCCGTAGTGGTGGTTGGTGGTGATCTGCGGGGGCTGGCGATGGCTTGGCTGGAAGCGGTTTGCGAAGACTAGCGCGGACCTACTCACGCTTGCCAGTGACCAGGACTGCTTCGGTAGCGATAGCCAGCTGAAGACGTCTTCCTACGGTTGTTGTTGTGGCGGCGTGACAACGGTAACCCCAGGTTTATTTCGCATGTAGTGGTTCTGTGGTGGTTGTTGACTCTTTGTGAGAGCGGTTGTTTTTTGTTTTTCTGTAAATGTTTTATTGTACTTTGCTTCTACTCTACTAATACACGCACAGCAAATTTCTTACTGGTGCCTTAAAAAAAACATGGCAGGCCCTAGACGATCTTGATGTCGGGCTGGTTCCACGAGTAGGCACTGGTGCCAGCCGCCGAGGGTTGCCGGCTGTGGGGACTGGGGAGGCACGAGAGCACCTCGGGCTCCTGCTCCATCGCGAGTCCGCGCGGCAAGGCGTGCGTCCATGGCGGCACGGAACACGATGTTGGCCCTGACGTGCCTGCCCATCACGAACACCGCCCTGCCGGCGACAGCGTGCGGGCGCACCCGCAAGACGGCGCCGCGGGGAGACGTTAGTTCACGGTCGGGACGACCGCCGGGGCGGCGACGGCGAGCATCGTGCAGGTGTTGTGGAACGGTTCAAAGGCCGCGCGGAAAAGGCATGCCCGCACCGGAAGCCGTGGGAGTACTGGAGTAGACGATCCGGAGCAGCTGGTCGTGGACGCCGGACCCGGACGGCACGAAGAGGAGGAGGGCCGTGCCGATAGCAGCAGCATCGATGATATAGGAAGGCGCTCGGTGCGTGGCGGCGGCGTCGACAACAGGAAGAAGATAATCGACGGGTTAAGCGGTTTCTACCCGATCTAACCCAGCCTGTAAGTTGCGTCATGGTGCGGTTTGCTATGGTCTGGTTTCTGGGTTGGGCTGGGTTGTAACTGGACCACGCGCCATGCTTGCTGGGACCCACCACCGTCCGCAGCGCCGCGACTCCGCGAGGTCTCCGAATACGGACGCGCCTTGCTTGCTGGGCCCAACCACCGTCCGCAGCCGCCGCGAAGTCTCCGACTCCGATAGGCTCGTGAGGTCTCCGACACCGCCGGAGAGCACGTCCGGCGCGCCCACGCAGGTCATGATCGCCAAAACAGCGCACCCATGCGGAGGTCGTGGCACTAAACTCCCGCAGCTTACAACCACAACAGCGCCATCGACAACCTCGCCGGAGGCACGCCAGCCACCGACGAGCCGACGACCTCGCCGCAGGAGCGCCCGAGATGGAAGGCCTCATCGTGCTGCCACAAGCAAGATATCCGAGCTCGTCGCTGTGATTGCTGGCGGTGGGAACGCCCAGCTCGGCATCGATATGCCCGGGTGCTATATATGCGGTCATTTTGCTGCTTTCATCTAGAACCTTGTGCTCCCTGCGGTCACAGCGGTACTGTAGCAGTTTTCGTTATTATTTAACAATTAGTATCCGATCATAGTCTAATTAGGCTTAAAAGATTCGTCTCGTGGATTTCGTCTAAACTGTGTAATTAGTTTTATTTTTTATTTATATTTAATGCTTTATACATGCGTCCAAAGATTCGATGTGACGAAAATCTTGAAAAATTTTGTAAAATTTTTTGCAACTAAACTGGACCTCAAAATCCTATCAATCGAAGTTCCAGCTGGCAGCTGCTGTCCCGAATCAGCAATCAGAGTGTTTCTGGTCCAATCCACAGCAGCACAGCACTTGGTTGCCGATTTTGGTGGTCCATGCTTGTGCGAAATCTTGCCGGTGTACTGTCTTGGCCAACGACACTAGATTGGTCAGGTAGGCTTTGAGATGGTATAGATGGCCTTTTTTTTTCTTTTCAAATACACAAAAGATTTGTGTATCATTGTATTAAGAAAAAGGGTTTGAACTTACAAGCAACGCGCATGTCAAGCGCCGAAGAAGGTCGACCAAACAACCGTAACTAGACCATCCTAACAAGAGGACTCACGTTTCGATATTACATAAATGAAAAATAACCGATACCAACTCAGCTCAGCGGTATAGATGGCCTTGTCCATGCCAATGTGACATGCTGTTGTCACGGAACGACTGAGGTTGAACTCAGGCCAATCCATGAGTAGCTACTGAATCACAGGGAAATAAATACTAAACATACGGCAAGCATCTTTGCTGTGTTCGGCTGGCTGGCCAGCTAGGGCTGGGCTGGCCAGCGTACTCACGGAAATACTGTTCACCTGCACAGTGTTTTCAGATAAAACAGCATTTTTCTCTCACAATAATCAGTCGGAACAGTATTTTACCTTATTTTTCAGTCCTGCCGAACAGCCCCCTTGTCAAATGTCCACATCTCTAATGTGTTTTCTAAATAAAGTCAATGTCTTGGTTTTGAAAGTGTCGATTCCAAACAATTTGGCAGATGGACACCTGCTACTTTAATTCAGCCTATGATCACAACCACTCAATCGTGGTACTACACCAACACAACAAACGCTTATACAATGTGTCCCTGCCTTCGTTGTCATCAAATCCTGACGCAGCAATATGCATCGGTCCCCAACATCAGCGTGTTCATCGACCTTAATTTAATTTTGGTTGCCACTAAACCCGTAACAAGGTTTCACATGTTATTTTAATCCCGTGCAACGCAAGGGTATTTATCCAGTGTAAATTAAATTACATATAATGCATGTCAGAAGAGATATTTTTTAACAGCTCCCGAACTTTTGCCAAATATGTTCGAACTTCTTCCTAAGTTGTAAATGGCGTACTCATGCCGATCATACGATCCTCCAAGTCAACCGCCTAGCTCGATTATTGAATCGTGCCTGGCTTGTTCGTGTATTTTTCCTAGCGGGATCGAAACCCCCGTTTGTACGAAAGATTCCGTTGACTTGAAGGGCTCAAAAACATTGCTTGATTCGAGAGCCAGTGAGCTCAGCGTCTAGTTTATTATGTCATTTCAAATGGGCTCCAAAAGGAGAGAATCGAACTGGATGTGCGTTTATACGTAGGCCGTAGGCGGCGCATTTCTTTCAGAATCTACCCTACCGCTTAGCTAGTACACGTAACAAAAGCAAGCAAGCCAGCAGACACGAGTGTACGAGGAAAAATGGCTAACGTTCATGGCTGCAAGGACTTCCATGTCCGAGTCGTGAGCCGTCGCCTCGTGATGGCCTCCGACACCACCATTGAGCCGCATTTCGTCGCTGTCTCCAACCTCGATCTCCTCCCGCAAAACATACAGGTCGCCATGTTCTGCCTCTAAAGCCTCGGGCCACCATGGCCTTCGACGCCGTCGTGGCTACCTTCTAGGCAGGCTTGGCTACCTTGCTGAACCACTACTTCCTGCTCGGCGGCCGCATCGCCACCAACCTGAGCTCCGGCCTCCCCGAGGTTCACTGCAGCAACCAAGGCGCGGACCTCGTGGGCGGGGAAGCCACCGGCGCGGCGCTGGCGAGCCTGAACTACGCCGAGATAAGCGCGTCCTTGAGGAGGATCCAGCTGCCGTACGGCGACGACGTGGCGCTGTCTGTTCAGGTGGTGGCGTTCTCGTGCGGCGGCTTCACCGTGGCGTGGTCCACCAACCACCTGCTCGTCGACGGGAGAGCGCTCAGCTCGCTCGTCAGCGCGTGGTCAGAGCTCGCCTTGTTGGGGAAGCTCTCCACGGGGTCCCAGCCGAACCTCGACCGCTCCGTGTTACGGCCTCGCCCGACGCCGTCATACAGCGCCGACGATCTCAACGAGGCGTTCACGGCGGTGGACGCCAGGAGCCAGGTCAACGTCCTGACATGCCAGCAGAGCTTCGTCGAGCGCCTGTACTACGTCGACGCGTCCGACATCGCCTGGTTGCGCGAGGAGGCGAGCCGAAACGGCCGGCGCGCGACTCGCGTACAGGCAGTTTCGGCCTACCTCTGGAAGGCCCTCGCCGGCGTCGTGGGCGCGGCGGACGCACACTGTCGGTGTCAGTTTAAGCCGTGCACTGTAAATAGGATAGGGATGCATGTTTACATTCTGCTGCATGCGCACGAGCACTGTCTTGTGGTGGCCGTGCGTGTAGGAGGTAGTGGAGCGAGAATAGCTCGCACAAGCATCTGGGTGATTGGTTCTGGGCGCACACCATGGACGTGGGGATGGACGCGTCATGCAGCGCGGTGCGCGGCCAGCCACCGAAAGCTCTACTTCTTGTAATGCATAATAAAAGGAGAATACAAAGATTAGAAAATGCTGCGGTCTTTGGGCAGCACCAAATCGCTTGTGTTGCTGTGCTTCTTCTCCGGCGAGAGCCTGTGTTCCCGGCGCCGTACATCGTCGCCCGGGGTCTAGCAAGTGGCATCGGAGCTAGTGTTCGAGAGACCTGCTGTCGCCATGACGCGTGGTCGCTCGCCGAAGAAGAGTGACGGCTCCAGCGGTTCTGGCGCCAAGTCGCCGCCGCCGCGTCCGCCGCCCCTGAGCCGATCTCCACCGCGTCGTTCGCGCACACGTCGTCCGCGCAGCCACGACTCACGTCGTCCGCGGGAGGTGGTGGTCGAGCGCATCGTCCGGGAAGGAGGTGGCTCCGGCAACTGGCCGCAGCTGTCGAAGACAAACTACAACTCGTGGTCGCTGCGCATGAAGCTGAAGATACAAGCACGCCACATCTGGGACGCCGTGGAGTTCGACGACGCGGACTACGACGACGATCGTAGCGCGCTCGACGCCATCTGCAGCGCCGTCCCGGAGGAGTTGGTGCCGGCGCTAGCGACCAAGGCAACCGCCAAGGAGGCCTGGGAGGCCATCTGGACTCTCCGCATCGGCGATGACCGGGTGCGGAAGGCGACGGTGCAGAACCTCCGTGCCCGAGTACAAGTCGATCGCCCTGCGCGACGGAGAGGCAATCGAGGACTTCGCGCTTCGTCTGACCGGCATCGTCCAGCGGCTGGCAACTCTGGGCGACCCCGAATCAGACAACAAGGTCGTCGCGAAGTACCTGCGAGTCGCGCGATCGAGGTACAAGCAGCTGGTCATTTCAATTGAAACGTTACTTGATATCTCCCAACTGTCCATCGAGGAAGTCACCGGCCGGCTGAAGGCGGCGGACGACGTCGAGCCCACGCCGCCTCAAGCCGCTGGTGGTAAGCTGCTGCTCAGCGAGGAGCAGTGGTTGGAGAGGTACAAGAAGCAGGACACGGGACGTGGTGGTTCCAGCTCCGGCGGTCGCGGCAAGCCTCGCGGCCGCGGCGGCGGAAATGGCGGCAACAACGGGCGCGGCGCTGCTGGTTTAGCTCGCGCTGGGCCGGATGATGAGTGCAAAAGGTGCGGCAAAAAGGGTCATTGGGCCCAGCATTGCCGCGACAAACTCAAGGTGCAGGAACAGGCCCATGTGGCCCATGATGTCGAACCCACACTGATGTTCGCGTATGGGGCCGAGGAGGTCGCGTCGCCTCCCCACGCGACCCAGACGCGTGCGCCGTTCCCCACCAACACCGCCGCCGCCGCTGGGGACTCTACTCCGCCCCAGTCCGCGTCGCTCCTCCCCAGCACCAGCGCTATCTCCCTAGATGCCGCTCAGCACCGGAGCGAGAGCGAGCTCCAGGAGGCGGACCCACCTTCGCCCCCTCCGACATCGGCGCCCAGGAAGGTCGTTGGAGGAGCCGCTGATCCCGCGCCCCAGCTCGAGCTCGTGGAGGCGAAGGTGCTCGCCGCCTTCGATGGGGCAGAGGACCGGGACCCGAAGCGCTGGGTCCTGGACACAGGCGCCACGAACCACATGACCGGCTCCCGCAGCACCTTCTCCGACCTGGACACCGGCATCGTCGGCACGGTGCGCTTCGGCGACGGCTCCGTCGTCAAGATCGAGGGCCGCGGCACCATCCTCTTCGCCTGCAAGAACGGGGAGCACCGCACCCTCGCCAACGCGTACTTCATCCCGCGCCTCACCACGAACATCATCAGCATCGGCCAGCTCGATGAGGTGGGGTTCCAGGTGCTGGTGGAAGAAGGGGTGATGCGGATCCGCGACGAGGAGCGCCGCCTGCTGGCCAAGGTACACCGGAGCCCAAGCCGGCTCTACATGCTCGACGTCGAAATTGCACGGCCGGTGTGCCTGGCCGCGCACGCCACGGAGGATGCGTGGCTCTGGCACGCCCGTTTCGGCCACGTCAACTTCAGCGCCCTCAGGAAGATGGGGCGCGAGGCGCTCGTCCGAGGTCTGCCCAAGCTGGAGCAGGTGGACCAGCTCTGCGACGCGTGCCTCGCCGGCAAGCACCGGCGGACGCCGTTCCCTCAGCGCGCGCTCTCGCGTTCCACGGAGGTGCTGCAGCTGCTGCACGGGGACATCTGCGGGCCCATATCTCCACCGACGCCGAGCGGGAACCGCTTCTTTCTGCTGCTCGTCGACGACTACTCGCGGTACATGTGGATCGCGTTGCTGCCTTCCAAGAACACGGCGGCTGCGGCGATCAAGCGTATCCAGGCCGCGGCGGAGCGCAAGACCGGGAAGCGCGTTCGTGCACTCCGTACGGATCGGGGTGGCGAGTTCTTGGCGGGCGACTTCGAGCTGTACTGCGCCAACATCGGGCTGCGCCGC
This sequence comes from Miscanthus lutarioriparius, assembly GCA_904845875.1. Classification (NCBI taxonomy): domain Eukaryota; kingdom Viridiplantae; phylum Streptophyta; class Magnoliopsida; order Poales; family Poaceae; genus Miscanthus; species Miscanthus lutarioriparius. The sequence continues at coordinate 84,927,164 of CAJGYO010000006.1, forward strand.
GAGCTGACAGCACCGTACTCGCCCCAGCAAAATGGCGTTGTCGAGCGCCGGAATCAATCGGTGGTGGGTACCGCCCGATGCATGCTCAAGGCGAAGCAACTTCCAGGCGTCTTCTGGGGGGAGGCCGTGACAACAGCCGTCTACCTCCTAAATCGCTCCTCCTCCAAGAGCATCGGCGGCAAGACCCCATATGAGCTCTGGACCGGGAGCGCACCTGGAGTCCAGCACCTGCGCACATTCGGGAGCATCGCGCACATGAAGCTGACGGCGCCGAACCCCAAGAAGCTCGATGACCGGAGCCGGCGCACCATCTTCGTCGGCTACGAGGCGGGCTCCAAGGCGTACCGCCTGTACGATCCACTGGCGCGGCGTGTTCACGTGAGCCGCGACGTCGTCTTCGACGAGGGCGCCAAATGGGACTGGGCTGGTGAACATCCTGCTGGAGCCGATGACTTCACCGTGGAGGAAGGTAGCATGCAGGCGCCTGAGGTGATCACCGGGACAACATCGACTACGCCGGCTGCGGGCACATCGACGTCCAGCTCGACATCACCTACACCGTCACCGCCTCCTTCATCAGCCTTCCACGACGTCACGCCGCAGACTCCAAGCACCCCAGCACAAGCTGCTGGACAGGGGCTGGAATTTGCCACGCCTCCAGGCACTGGTGAAGCAGATTTGGATGCTGATCACGATGATGCTCCACTTCGTTTCCGCAGGGTTGACAACGTGCTGGGCCCTGCGTCACCACCAGGCCTGGCACATCGGGAGACGTCCGAGCAGCTGCTGCTGGCCAGTGATGCTGAGCCGTCCACGTTCGCCGAAGCGCTGGAGCACGAGTGCTGGCGCCTCGCCATGCTCGATGAAATGACGGCGATTGAGGCCAACGGCACATGGGAGCTCGTTGACCCTCCACCGCGCACTCGCCCCATCGGACTCAAGTGGGTGTACAAGGCGAAGAAGGACGCGGCCGGGCTCGTCTCCAAGTACAAAGCCCGGCTGGTGGCGAAAGGCTACGTCCAGCGACAAGGCGTGGACTTCGATGAGGTGTTCGCGCCGGTGGCGCGTCTGGAGTCCGTGCGGCTCCTTCTTGCGCACGCGGCAAGCGAGGGATGGGTTGTCCATCACATGGATGTCAAATCGGCCTTCCTCAACGGCGAGCTGCAGGAGGAGGTCTACGTCGAGCAGCCGCCGGGCTTCGTCCTCAAGGGGCAAGATGGCAAGGTGCTGCGTCTCATCAAGGCGCTGTACGGGCTTCGCCAAGCCCCCCGCGCCTGGTACGCGAAGCTGGACAGCTCGCTGCTGGGACTTGGCTTCCGGCGCAGCGACTCCGAGCACGCTGTTTATCTCCGCGGTGAAGGCGCACGTCGCCTCATCGTGGGGGTGTACGTCGACGACCTTGTGATCACCGGCGGAGTTGCGGGAGACATTGAAGAGTTCAAGTCGCAGATGAAGGCAACGTTCAGATGAGCGACTTGGGGCTGCTGCACTACTATCTCGGTCTGGAGGTAACTCAGTCCACAGATGGCATTACCTTGGGCCAAAGTGCATATGCAGCGAAGATTCTCCAGAACGCCGGGCTGGCTGGGTGCAACCCCAGCTTCATTCCCATGGAACCGCGCCTCAAGCTGAGCAAGAAGAGTTCTGCACCTGCCGTCGACGCCACCGCGTACAGGAGCATCGTCGGGTCTCTCCGGTATTTGGTGAATACCAGGCCAGACTTGGCCTACTCGGTGGGCTATGTGAGCAGGTTCATGGAGGAGCCGACCACCGAGCACTTGGCTGCTGTGAAGAGGGTGCTGCGCTATGTCGCCGGCACGCTGGACTATGGCTGCCACTACACCAGGAAGAAGGACGCACGGCTGGTTGGTTTCAGCGACAGTGACCTTGCTGGCGACATCGACACCCGCAAGAGCACCACCGGAGTCGTCTTCTTCCTCGGCAACAACATCATAACCTGGCAGAGCCAAAAGCAGAAGGTTGTGGCCTTGTCTTCGTGCGAGGCTGAATATATCGCTGGCACAACGGCTGCCTGCCAGGGAGTATGGCTGGCGCGTCTTCTTGGCGAGCTCAAGGGCAAGCAGGAGGGCGCGATCAAGATCAACATCGACAACGAGTCTGCCATCCAGCTCAGTAAGAATCCTGTGTTCCACGACCGTAGCAAACATATAGATGTGAGGTTCCATTTTATTCGAGAATGCGTCGAGGAAGGCAGGGTGTGTGTTGCTTCCATTGGCACCACTGAGCAGCTGGCAGATATCATGACAAAGGCACTAGCGAGGGAGCGCTTTTGTGAACTGCGTACCAAGCTCGGTCTTGTCAAGCTCAAGCAAAAGTGCAAGGCTTAGGAGGAGATTTGTCAGTTTAAGCCGTGCACTGTAAATAGGATAGGGATGCATGTTTACATTCTGTTTCTGCATGCGCACGAGCACTGTCTTGTGGTGGCCGTGCGTGTAGGAGGTAGTGGAGCGAGAATAGCTCACAAGCATCTGGGTGATTGGTTCTGGGCGCACGCCGTGGACGTGGGGATGGACGCGTCATGCAGCGCGGTGCGCGGCCAGCCACCGAAAGCTCTACTTCTTGTAATGCATAATAAAAGGAGAATACAAAGATTAGAAAATGCTGCGGTCTTTGGGCAGCACCAAATCGCTTGTGTTATTGTGCTTCTTCTCCGGTGAGAGCCTGTGTTCCCGGCGCCGTACATCGTCGCCCGGGGTCTAACAGTCGGATGGAATGGTGGGTGGACGGGCGCCCACGGCTCACATCGCCGCCGGAGCTCCGCACCGCGATGCGGGCAACGTCACCACCTTCGTGCTCCGAGAGGAGCGCGTGGACCACGTTGCGCGGGCGCCGCTGGCGGACGTGGCCGCCATGGTGAGCGACACGATCACAGCGCCGGCGTACAACGAGCACTTCCAGGAGCTGGTGAATCAAACTACTTAGATTTGACTAATAAATTTATAAAATGGCATCGACATCTATAACTCTAAAGTAGACATATAAAAAATATAATTAATGATGATCTAATAATACTTATTTAATATGATAAATATTAATATATTTTTATATAAATTTGATTAAACTTAAGATGCATTGCCTTAGCACAATGCTATATTATTCTTTCTATGACGCATTGCCTTAGCTTAATGCTATATTATTCTTTCTATGATGCACAACTTAAGATGCACTGCCTTAGTCACTGCATCATCAATCGTCCTACGAAGACTAGTCGATCACTGCACAATGCTCAACGAACCTTGGCGTCTGAACACAGAAAACGCCATTGCCCAGAGCCCAGACTGACCCTAGATCCCGGTTCGGTCCAAAATTCAGATAGCTGGAAAACATAACTCACAATTGAGCTAGGGTGCAGCACCCAGATAAGCCATGGAAGCAACACCAAACAAACTCTCGATTAAGCGTCCGCAAACACGGCACAGCGCAGCTGGATTGCTGGGTGCAAGGGCAGCTCACACTAAGGTAAGACCTCGCACATTTAGCATTCCCATGACATAATCTCTGCTTGGTGCAAACAGCAAGCCACTGCTTGATAGTTTACAACCATGCTGTTTATTATTACAGCAAGATTGAGGTAAAGCAACAAGCATACAGGTAAAGCTTATTATTGATCATATTAATATCACCTGGAAATGGCTAAATAGTTGGGTATTAGTATAATGCTTATCAAAGCAGCACAATAGCGCATCAAGGGCTTGTTTGTGGACACGGGCATCCCCAGCGGCTACCACGTTGAAACCTACAAATAAATCAATAGTGCAGCATGAGATGAACTGAAATTTTGCTGATCAAAAGCAAGAAGTGCACGACCTAAGTGACAATAGAGCAAGTTTTTGCCGTAATGCAGTTTGGCGTAATTATCTTATGAAATTACTGAAACCAGAGGGCCACTCTGAGCTGAGGCAACATTGAAAGGACTTAGAGACAGCAAAAATAGATTGATGATTGGGAAGTGAAGATTACACTTGTGGGCCGTGATTCTGCAGTAACTGGCCAATGGAGCCTGTCCCCTCCAGTCAGTTATTGACCCTCCAGCTCCTTCAATGACAGGTACCACGGAGAGGAAATCGTATGGCTGCACCAAGCCACCAACAAAATCAGTTATCGTAGTAAAGAACTCATTCATTCAGGCAGTAAATGCATGCTACATTGACTGCTCTTATTCTACAAATATGATCACAGTTTTTCATTTCCCTAAGATTATGCTAGCAACTATAGTCATGTGAAATCAAATCTGAGTTTAGAGAATAATTTTTCTAAACTACTGTTCTTTATCATGAATGAAGATAACTTCCTTATGATATCACATATATCTTTTCAAAATTCAAATGATTAACAGCTACAAGTATTAAATGATACAGAAGTTGAGACAGCATGATTCTAGTGGTTATCTAGAGGCATCAAAACAATAACCAGTACATGTTTACACCAAATTTAGGAAAAAGAACGCGGGAACTCGAAGCTTCCAAGTTTGTGTCAATCAAGGAATCGATTGAATAAGGATCGATATCTGCTGATTCAGATATGACACTGGAATCGGCTCTCTGCGAATGACGTTAGCAGATAACGATAATGAGCTACGGTTGGCGTTGGGGAATACATGTCGGACTCTACAAAAAGGGAAAGATTAGGGTCCAAGTTATCTTAAGTTAGGAATATTTTCTTTTATGCCAAAGATTGTAAGGAGTCGTACTTGAGTAGTATTCATGCTTAGGCTCCGGGTATAAATATTGGACCCCGGCTATTGTAAAAGGACATCCAATCAATCAATACAAATTACTTTTTTCGTCTCCGTGCCAACCCTTAGGAGTAGGAGTAGTATAGATCTCGACGAGTTCTTCAACAAGCAGGGATGCATCGGTCCGGCCGACTTCCGGCTTGTCTATAAGTACCGTCATGGCTTATCTTTGGTTTGTAAGACTGCATCGGTTAAGTTCGACCTCCACTGCGAGCTTTAGTATAAGCTAGTTATCAATCTTTATCTGGTTCAAGTATGGCTACATCCGGTTAAGTTCGACCTCCACTGCTCGAATTAGATCCAGGTCAAGTTATCGGCTCTACCTAAGGGTGGCGTCCTTCGGGTAGATTCATTAAGTTACCGATCTTACTGATGTTTTTACTATCAATAGTTTTTCAGCAACATCAACCTGCTCGATCAAGATCAAACTAGATCGACCTCATATCCTTTTAGTCCGTCGTTTGCTTTGTGACAATACGACATTCCTTATTTTGAGCGACGGATTATGTTTTATTGGCTGTTCTATCTCGATCTTGATCATGCATAGTACGCGGTTAAGGCACGTATGATCTTAAAGAGGTTTGCTGGCTAGTTAAATCTGGTCTATAGTTCGCTATTATGGCTGCAACGATCCGGTCGATCTCCCCTGATGGCACTTTAGATTGGAGGATGCTAGTTGGTAGATTTGTTCCCGATCAGGCGTGTCCTTAGCTGTTTGCTATGCTCGTATCGGCTAAATAGCCGATCGCCTGTACTTTAATGCTCATAGTATGTTTTCATGATCATGTTAGATATGAGTAGATCCGTTTTCTTTAAAGATTTAATCTGTTATGTTTATGATGGCTGTCATCGATCTGGTCGAACCCCACTGTTAAAGATGATAGGTTAGGTTTGAGGAATTGATAGGTCCGCTCGTATTGAATAGTAGATTGTTCACATGCTGTGACCCTTTTTTACCAGAATCAACTCTTTTAACTGATTCGCCTGCGCCTTCATAGATATAGCATGTCTTTCATAAACCTGTTAAGGTATGGATGGTTTTGTGAATTCTTTGGCTTTAGTTTGTTGTTATCATCATAGCTTTATCGATCCGATCGAACCTCACCGTTGATGATAGCGGATTAGATTCAGAGCGTTTATAGAACTGTTCGTATCAGATAGTCGATTTGTTTGCATGTTATATCCTTTCTCGTCAAACTCATCGGCTCAATGCTTCATACTAGTTATATTTTGTCTAGCTGATGATTTTACTTACATCTAATCACAACTTGTGAGTGTTACAGTCCTTAACAACCGATTTTCCTCTCGTGTCGGCTATTCGATCGATTTTTCCTGTCTGGCTGTTGGCCCACTGGATCACCGGTGTTGCCGACCACTCACCAGCGCTGCCGACTACGACTAACGTTGTCCGACCACACACGGTGACTAGAGGGAGGACAACGATAGTTCGTGGTCGGCATCACTAGTGCGTGCTCGACAACATTAGTGGGTGGTCGGACACCTCTGTGTTGAAGATCCAGTGGGCTAACACTGGCTGCTCTCGAAGCGGCACACTTGGAACTATCTGGGCAAGACCGGCATGTTCCACCTTAAATTGCTGATAAACTTTCTCTCCTTGTCAATTGCAGGTCAAATTGACTGGCACACCCTCAGGAGGAATTCGCAGGGTCGACTAGTCCTGCGTTGAAGCCAACTGGATCTCCAGCCTTGCTCCGTCAAGCAGATCCTTTCGGCTTGCTGTGTGCTCGGCACATCGACACGTTTTTGTGCCGACACACATTGTGGCATGCCCGATGGGACCCTATAATCGTCATGACGACTTACAACAACAGTGACATCCTTATGGTGCCTTATGAAGACTTATCTGATGAAGATAAAGATATCATCAGTAAAGCTATAGAAGAATTTTAGAACAAATGTTGTTGTCCTACACCAAGACACGTGATAATAAAGTTGTTCAGAAATATCCACTGCCAAGAGTTCTGTTGCATAGACAGACAGATGCAGATGAAGCTGAAAATAGGCATTTCTTTGTAGAAATTGTAAACAAATCTGTTCATGATGCCATATTGAATCATAATACAGCTTTCTTGAACACATTCCACAACACCATGAAAGAGGTGTTTCATGGATTTCCAATTGATCAGGTTGGGCCGGCTTACTACAATATTCCACATCCGTCGACTCAAGGGAGTAATCAAGCCGGTACTAGCCATCAAGAAGCAACAGCAGCTGGTAATGATGATGTTCAGCCAGTTCAGAGTTCATCTGAGCAAGTTCAAGGTGCTACTGCTAATCAGATATAGTATAATCCTAGATCGTCAGTGCAACATGTGCAACAACCGATGGGGGCAAGTTTAGGATCAAATGGTCAATTTTTGGCACATCAGGTCAGATACCATCGTCGGCTCAAAAAATAGCACCATCAGTTCAAAGGTTTCGTAGAGATATAGATCCTAACATCTATAACTAGAGACTTCAAGCAGCAAACCAGCAAAGGACCCAGCAGATAGAGATTCCACAAGGATATCATTATGGCACAGATTACAACATCCTTCACATGATTCCAAATTCGGGGTATCAAGGTACCCAAAATTTTAATCCACAGATGGGTCAGTAATTGCAGAGAAATTCAAATTCAAATGCTGTTGAATTGTTGCTTAGAGTGACTGAGATGATGAAGACTCAGTTTGGTTTGAAGCCAAAAGAGCAGACCTTCTCATACAAACGTCCATATCCAAAGTGGTATGATTTGGTCGCTCTTTCTACAAATTATAGGCTCCCGGAGTTCGCTAAGTTCACTGGCCAAGATAGCACAAGCACGATAGAATATGTCAGTCGGTATCTTGCACAGTTGGGCGAAGCGTCCATTGAAGAGACCCATCGAGTTCATTTCTTCTCCTTGTCCCTATCAGTACCATCCTTCACTTGGTTTTCGTCGTTGCCAGTTAACTCCATTGCCAATTGAACTCACCTAGAAAAGAAGTTTTATACATATTTTTACACTGGGACAGGAGAAAAGAAAATTACCGATTTGATGATTATAAGGCAGAGAACTAATGAATCGGGTGCCGAGCTTCTTCAGAGGTCCGAGAGACCAGAAATTTGTGATTCTCATTAAACTTGACTGATGATCAGCTAGCGGTTTTGACAGTTTAAGGAATGTTGCCAACGTGGAGAGAGAAACTGCTGGGACAAGAGTTTGACAATTTAGCTCAGTTGGCTCAACGAGTGGCAGCTCTCAATAGCTAATTTCAGAATATGCGCAGAGATACCCGATTCTAGAAAAGTACCGCAATTGTCGAAACCTATAATCCATATTCAGTTGATGGCGGCTATGAGGACGATGAAGAAGAAGAGGTTGCCGTGGCAGAATGGAATTGGGGTAAGAAGACAGTAATAGTGCCAAATCCTTGGGGAAGAGGAGTCAAAGAAAGATATGATTTCGACATCATAAAATCGGACAAGCTCTTCAATTTCCTGCTAGAGAAGGAACAGATCAAGTTGCCCAATAATCATGTTATGCTACCCTCTGATCAGTTGAAGAATAAGAAGTTCTGTAAATTTCACAATGTCACTTCTCATTCTACTAATGAGTGCAGAGTTTTCCGGCAACACATACAGAGGGCTATTCAGCAAGGAAGGCTCAAATTTGATACACCTCGTGTCACAAAACTGACCAATTTATAAGAATACAAGTACAATGGCAATCCGCAAGCGGTCGCACTGTCATACTTGAACCCATATAAACCCAATAGTCCGTCGAGTACCGCGACGGGCCTCGATAAACGATTTACAACAACCAAGATCGTACAGGATTCAACATACATGCCACATATTACATAAAGTTCACAGATACTTTTCATCATCAGAGTACGAATAAAAGTTATTACAAACCGAGTTTGATAAATAAAGCGGAAGCAAATAAGTTCAAAGATAAAATTTCCAACATAGTTTGATACAGTGCCAAGCCAGATCACGGTCCACAAAAGCCAAGATAGGAATTTCTAAAGAAGCATGCCCAAGGCTTACTCCTCATCCACAGCAGGATAGAAGCAACTCTTGCAATAACCATGATACACAGTGCCATCTGCAACAATGGGAAAATAAACCCTGAGTACGAGAAGGTACTCAGCTAGACTTACCCGCCATGAACCAGAAATAAAATAACTCCAAGGATTATGCAAGGCTGTATAAGTGGACGTAACTCGACAACATTTTTGCATAAAAGCAATTGAGTCATGGTACAGTTACGACTTCTTTAGCAGATTAATTATAACTATCCATTTCTAGATTAGCAACTATCCTGTGCCAAACATGTGATTTATCATTTAGAAGCATACAATAATAACCATAGCAGGTATTGTAATTCCATATTCATCCGAACCATCATGTTTCATAACATAGTTGCTACGATGTTGGGACTAGCCAAGTTTCTCACTATCCGGGAGAGACGGCGATTCGAATCAATTTCAACCAGCTGGGAATTTATTCCTAACACAAACCCAGGTCTACCAGCCACGATAGCCTTTGGTCACCTTTGATACAACTCAGGTACACACTTCGCGGGTCCGTACCGCGCCGCACAATCTAGAACACCAGATGCTAGGATGCTCAGGCCAAGCCTGCCCTTGGGCTCAGTCTGATCGTTCTCCGGAAGGAGCGCACAACAGAACGGTTCCTGGCCTGAGTTGAATTACTCGGCTTCGCGGTCGGAATGAGTTATCCGGCCAGCTAAGTGAGAGGCATGCGTTCAATCTTGTCAGAAGCGTCAACAACGGTAGATGGTCCCTTAATCGACACGATGGGGATAAATCCACACCCAAGACCTCCATGTCTTGTTGCTTCTCTATCGACTTCCCGTCCGGTCTCGATTTACTTTTACCTCATGGTTCTGTTTCCCACGATAGCAGAGATATAGCGAACCGTGCTACTCTGGTATCCACCTACATCTCGCGTGTGACAGACATCACCCGACTTCTACCGGTCTAAGCATGGCTAAGCATATATTCGATCATGAACCTATACCGGTTAAAGGGTTAATATCTGGACAAGGAATTTACATGCATCAAGTGGTTTCATTCAACTCTTATAACCTAATGCATCAATCATAAGTACGTAAGTAAACATTTGTAAATTACTGGGAGACTTATAATGCTCTGGGGCTTGCCTCGCAGGAAGGAAGTAGGGCGGTGGTCAGGGCACTCCGGAAGCTCCTCAGGGTTCTGCTCCACGCCTTCGGGAGCTGCGGCTTGCGGATCCTCCTGCTGGTTTCCTTCCTCTGCTTCTTCGAATTCCAGCAACGTGATCTCTTCCTCTGATCCTAGATGCATGAATGTGGCGTAAGTATTACGAATGCATATATGTTAACAAGTGCATCATGTTTATTGAGTAGGTGCATATCTCTTCTTGATTATTAATTAACTACTTCTACAATGCATTGACTATGCCACAAAACAATAGCAATTTGTTTTGCTCATAACTGGGGTTTTGCTAATCCAAATACAGTGATCCTGGACTTTATGGAAAGCTTATCAAATTCTCTACAACTTTATTATTAACCATTTTTACAGTACACATCATTTTCCACATGCAACTCATCAAACTACAGAATCTGTCCGGAAACTATTCAACATGCAATATAAAGTAACGATACTTCTACTTCATGTAATCATTCAAAATTTGACAACATAGAATCTACCAACAATTTAAGCATACCAAATACATTTAAGATCATATAATGGTGAAGCCCAAACTATTTATTTAATTGCCTTTATTATTTTATTTATATATCTAGGTTAAATAATAAATATATATATCAGATGTACTTAATAAATTCTCAAAAATTTACAGTGCCTTACTAATGCTATCAAAGGACTACTATAAAAATTTCATGTCATTTTACTAAGTAGAACATTCTATACAAAAATGACAAGGAAGCAAGGCTTGAAATAGCATAAATGGAAAATTTTATTGAAAAGTGTCAAGCAACAGATTTCCTATTTTTCTTAACATCCATATGGTACTAGGATTACCTCCAACAAATTTCATGAATTTTGGACTCATAAATAATTTATAAAAATTCATGCAAGGATTGACTATTCATAAAAGGAAAATCTATAACTATAAATCTACCCATGCATTGGTCGTCAAATTTTTACCATAGTTCATATATGCTAAGACTAGCTTACCACAAAAATTTCATAATTTTTGGAGCACGGGAACTCTAGATATAAAATAAACAAGTTTGAATGCATTCAAAAGCACATTTCAAATCCCTATTTAATTCTCCAAAAATTTCTACTGTAAGTGCCAAGGTAATATTTTTAATAAATACTAAACTTCCTAATGAACACTAAAAAATTTATTTCACAAATTTAGGAGCTACCAAACTGAAGATACAAAAATCACAAATCACACTTGAATCTGGAATTTTTGAACTAGCCCTCAACACTGCTTGTCGCTGACCGGTGGGACCTACGTGTCAGTTGGACCCACATGTCATCGAGATTTAAACAGCAGCAGCGGCGCTTTTTCACCTTTACGCTGACTATGGCTCGTCGACGGCGAAGCCACCAAGCGGTGACACCTTCACTACGTGATCTACGTGACCTAGCGCATCTATTGAGCCACTTGGCGCCCTATCGCCGACGGTAAAAGACGACGGCGGCGGCGGCAATGGCGAGCGGCGAGGGCGGACGACGGCGATCGCCGGTGATGACCTCGGCGGCTCAACCTAACGTCGCGGACAAGCATCTATGAACGCTGGAGGACCTAGCGCGCTAGCTAACGGAGCGGAGGTGAACTGTGGCGGCGGGGGCACGACGACGGGTTGGCGGCGAGCTCCGCGAAAGCACTTTCGCATGGCGTTGGAGCTTACCGAGCTCGGTTAGCGGACACCGTGGACGCGGTGGGTTGCCGGTGGGCGGTGAGCTACTGCGGTGGTGATGGAGTGGCTAGGCGCGAGCTTGCGCACGGCTATGGCGACGGCGGAGCTGCGGGAGCTCGGCGGCTGCTGCTGGCGCTGTGAAACGATGAAGGAGGAGCGGGGAAAATGAAATGAGGGCGCTGGGCGTTGCGGGCGGGTGCTGGCGTGTTGAAGGCGCTTGGCCTGCCTTGGCCTGCATTGGCAGAAGCGCCATGACGGCCACGCGCCACGCTCTTACACGCCACATCACCACGACTCTGAACTGGCCGGCCATCAAGGTTTTGATTCATTTAGTTCGATGAACCAAAACCGAGCCTGACGACGGGTTTTCACGTTGAGCAAACTCTTAATCCGTGGACTTATAGCCAAAACTTCTTAAACCGAATTTGTAGACCTATGTACCAGCTACAATATTTGTTCAAAGCACTTGTTCTAATTCGCAACAGAAACAGAGTAAAATCATGCTCAAGGTCGGCTTGTCAGTCATCGATGATCCGCACTTAGAAAAATTTCTTAAGTGTTGAAATCATGATTTTGCTGATTTTTGTGGGACCTATTCAAGCATGTTAGAAGCTAAATCAGTTCATGACCCAAAAATAAAAGTTGTTCCTTATGTCAAACACTACAACTTTGCTTTAGTGAGCTCCTCCATGCAAGGTCTCTAGCACCTAGTTCAACTTTAGTCAAACATGTCACTTTTAAATGATGAAACACATCAAAGCATGGCTTAATGACCAAACTAGCCCTAGCCCTAAATACCAAAGTTGTTCATGATGATATCCTAAGCATGTTTAAGCAATTTGCAAGGTCATTCAATCATTTCATTTAGTAGTCACTCATAGGGCCATTTAGTGTAATCACATGAAACATGACTTAAAGGCTTGGTTATGAAAAGTGACTTTCATGAACAATGCTCTAATTGCTAACCCAAGTGTGGTTACATGTTTTTGTGACTCACATCTACCAATTACATGTTTTCATTCATGATCATTGGCATATGTACAAAGAAACATGCGATAACAAGCAAATGTTGAAGACGTTTCAATCAAATGTTTCAATTGTAAATGCTTGTTTATGAATGCGTGATGATCATGCTTATGTTATGCAAGTCAAGTTATGCAAGGCTAACACCCGAGGTGTTACACCTCGAAAGATGAAAGTTGATGATAATCCTTACCCAAGAGATCAAAACATGGTTGATGCTGGGTTGCTCAAAGGGAAAACTAAAGTCCTAACATCAACTAGATCAAGAGAAACTGGAACAGTCGATCCCGAGATACAAATATTGGCTGATGAATATAGAGAGATTAGAAGGTATCGTGACCAACAAAAGAGCCGATACGAACAGGGAGAGACGTTAAGGGATGGGACAACAAGGTTGCGTATTACATCTCAAATTTGGTTGAATAAATGGCAGCGGTAGAAGGAAAAGGATTATCAGCATTGGTTAGAAGAGCAAGAATACCAGCATCAACAATAGAAAGAGAGGCATGAAAGAAAGAAAGCTGAATCACATTGGAATTGTCCTTTCTTCAGGCATTGTTGGAATGAAGATTTGAAATTACCTACTAGAAATAATTGCCCGGAGTGCAGTGAGCAATATTGGGAGTTTAGGCAATCTCAAGCCAACCGCCGATCTATCCATGCTCGAGATGAGTATCATCATGATGATATGGATTGGCGCTTAAAAATAGAAGTGTTCATGATCGGCTTGGAAAGCGAGTTGTTGATCAAAATTGGGCTGATTATAAAGAAGAAAGTAATGATGAGGAATATGTTTGGCAGGAAGGCCAATGGTGTCCAGGAGGTTTGACAAGAAGCCAAAAAAGAAGAGTGCAAGGCCTAAGGAACAGAGAGCTAGAACAGGCTCAGGCATCTGGTAGACCTCAAGTGCGGCGTGCTAAATAAACAGCCGATAGGAGTCGACCATCGATTAATATTCAAATGGCTTTTCTGTTGCCATCATAATTTAGGGCTCCAACAGTTCAATAAGTTTATTTAGATTTTGATGTATTGGAGTATGAGGAAATAGTTGCCAAGTTAACGGTGATACAACAGGCTATATTCGATAAGCCAATCAAGCATCGGCACTTAAAGGCTTTATATGTAAAAGGTTTTGATGATGGGAAGTCGATGAGCAAGATATTGGTGGATGGAGGTGCTTCATCAATCTTATGCCTTACACCACTTTTCGTAAACTTGGCAAGAGACCAGGAGATTTGATTGAGACTGACATGATGATTAAGAATATTGGGGGAATGCATCTAAGACCAGGGGGCAATGAACGTCGAATGGACAATCGGAAGTAAAACTTTGCTCACTGCATTCTTCGTCATTGATGTAAAAGGGTCGTACAGTCTACTCCTTGGTCATGACTAGATTCATGCTAATTGTTGTGTGCCATCAACCATGCATCATGTTTGATTCAGTGGCATGGAGATGATGTTGAGCTGGTTCATGCTGATGAATCTGTGAGTATCGCAACAGTTGATCCAGTGTATTGGGAGCTGGAGGACTTTGAGTGTTTTTCTAGCAAACTATAGGAAGGAGGCGTCATTAAGATCAGTGATGAAAGCCAACATCCGATCCAAGCAATCGACTCTAAGAGTTTGTTTTGATGGATAATCATGGCTTCGCGTCGGCCGATGGATTAAGGGAGATAAACATTGGTCCTGGAGATAAGCCTAGGCCGACATATATGAGCGCTAAGTCGAATCCTGAATACAAGCCAGAGTTGGTAGATTTATTAAAGGAAATTTAAAGATTGTTCTGCTTAATGAGATGCTTGGCCTGGATCGGTCGATTGTTTAATCTTTGGTCTGAAAAGTTATGGTGCAACCTGTCAATAAGCGATCGAGGGAAAATATTTGAAGAAATATTATCCTAGCATTTGGATCAACACTTGACAGCCAATTTGTTTAGTCATCAGCTCTAATAGCCGGTACCAGAAGCCACGGCCAGCACCACCGATGCTCCATGGCAAACACCATGAAGGGTGATCTCCTGGATGCAGGCTAGAATGTCGTGGAGGCGAGCATTGCTGAAGGGGCTCTGGGCATTGACGACCGCCGTAGCCGCGTTCACTGCTAGTTGGAGGGACTCCAACTCCACTGTAAGGGCTGGCGATCATAGAAACAAAGGAACTATCAAGATAAAGACAACAGAAATCAAAGTAAAGGTGTTCTTGGAGTCTATCTTACCCGCCACCATGGCATCGGATTCGGCCAGCCACGACCAAGCAGCGCTGGCCTCTTCCTCGGTGGTGTGAAGGGTGGCTTGAGAGACCCCGAGGCGGATCTCAAGCTAGTCATTTTCTCGAGTTGCCTCGGAATAACAGTCCTGAGCTGCCCTCCACTCTTGGAGGAAACACCGGGTGTCGTCGCCGTTGTAAGAATCGGAGGAGTTCGACGACGAGTCCGGCGCAGAGGATGCAGCATCGGAGGGCTCGCTGGCCCTAGGAAGAGGACGAAGGCTATCAGTCAAGACAAACCTATAAACAAGTTAGAAGAGTTCATCGCCATGAGCAGAAGAAATCAATCTCACCTCATGCGTCGAAGGCGCTGGCTCACCGGCATATCCTCCTCTAGAATCTCCTCCGCTGCACGTTTGCCTCGGTTGTCCTCGCCGGCCATGAAGTTTGGTTGAATCTACAAGAAGGGGAAGAAAGCCGCTACAGAGTTTGAGAGGATGGAGAAGTGTAGAGGAACAGGAGCGGTTGCGAGTGTAGATGTGTTCGAGGCTGGAGCCCTTGGCCGATATTTGAAGCCACGAAGCAAGGTGGTGGACGTCTCGGGACGTGCAAAAAGCAACCGCACTTAATAGAAGGCGAAGCGCCACCTCACTAATACCAAAGAGAATGCGGCGTTGGTGGCTGAGAACAGAAGATTGAGGGGTTTTTCTTAATAAAGGCCATGATTTTAGACTTAATCGGATTAAAGTTAGAAGTCTGGAATCGGTTATTTTCAAATTGGCTCTTTAGTTGAAACAAGAAATACAATGAGGTGACAGAAAATATGGTTATCATTGATTCTACGCAAGATACATGTTGATGTATAGATTACAAGTTTAGAACATCCTGGACGGCTTTGCAATGCCTCTAGCCGGATATCATCTACTTTTGCGATTTGTTGCTTGTCTTCTTTGGCTGATCTAGGGATATCCTCAAGTATGCTATAGATGGCCTACCTTCTCTGACCTTGGTCAGCAGTTCCCGTTTCTTCTACTTGATGGCATCGGGTATTTGAGCCAGATTGGACTTGTGGCAATCAATGGTAGCCCTTACATTCTCTAGTTCCTTCTCAAGTTCTGCACGCTTGGCTTCCAGTTGGGTCAACTCTGGATCAATCTTGAGAGAGGAGTTCTTCAAATCATCGATCAGCTACGTCAGCTCTTTGGCCTCTTGTCTGTTGGAGTTCTTCCTGGCCAATAAAGCTTCACGGTTGGACAGGTTCCTCTAAGCCTTTTTCACCTTTGGGGCTTGATCTTCAATGATAAATAAAGGTGACAAGACATTGATAAGATCTGGGGATGAAATATCCTTAATGGTCAAGAAGATTCTTTGCATTGAATCTGCATCTTGGACCAAATCGGCTATATTCCTCTCAAGCATTGGCAATATATCCCTTAGCCGATTTCTGGTCTCTTCTGATAGAGCTTCTTTAGAAGAGATGGCTGACGAGCTGATTTCATCTTCATCAAAGTACTCTTCAAGGTTGAAAGAGTAGCTCGGAGCTGGAAGATTAAGTGCCTATATATATAAGAATATCTTGATCAAGAGGACTGAATCAGTCTGTAATAAATAAATGGTGAAGTGGATACAATACCTTTTCTATGGTGGTCTCTATCTGGGGAGAAGGAGCAGCTGATGATGCACCAATAATATCTGGTTGAATCGGCTCTAAACTTTCAGCATTGGTATCTGCAAACATCAAGGAAGATCTTTAGCTCAGATTTTGTGCAGAAGGATAAACCAAGCATATAACTTTCTTACCATCAATTGTCTGCTGGACTAGGAATTCAACAGTCTAGATGATAGCACCAATAGGATCACCGTCAATAGGTGGACTATCGAACTCCTGCTCTTGCATGAATGTTTCCTCAGGGAGTGTCTGACGTGGTAGATGATTAGAAAAGGGTGAAAACTGAATAAAAATCAAGAATGTTAAGAATAATGCCTTGGCAGCATCAGGGGGTGAAATGGAAGGACTTACATCTTCTGCTGCCTTGGAAGCATCGGTTGTTTCAACCAAAACTAGCTCCTTTTGAGGATCGGCTGATCAAGGATCAGTCGATGCTGACTTGAATGCCTGGGACAGCAGTTCCGCACCTAGAGTAGGTTGAGACACAATGGTTGATAACTGTGAAGAAAGGAATGTGATTAGAAGTTGAATATCACTTTGAGATGAGGGGTAATTGTTTTACCTGGGCAGCTGATTTTCTTGTTCTGTGAAGTCTTTTCCCAGTAACAATTTTCTGGATTGTCCCTTGGGTTGTATTACGTTTTGAGGATTGATACGTTACGATTGTAGGGGCAGCTTGAGTTTTTATTAGTTTCTTCAGTGTGGGTGCAGTTGATCCTATCCTTGAGACTAGACATGGTGGTTGATAATCTATAGAATGCCCCTTCCTATCTAGGCTTGGGGGTTCGAATTCAGCATCCTAAAGAGGTCTGTTAGAATAGTTGGCAGGAGAACTCAATCGAATAATTTTCTAAAAAGGATGGTAAGTTACCTCACTGTCAGAAGCAAATTCTTCATCCAGAGCTATGCATCTAGGATGGACCGGCCTACAGAAGAGATGAGAGTGTCATTCTTGCCACTAAGAGTCAAAAAAGTTGGAAGAGAAGCTGATTCTTCTCCAGTCATGCAAATAAAGAGAAGGAAGATCTGATCCTAGTTGAAAAACTCTAGAGGCTTTCATTACTTCACTAATGTCCTCTCTTGACCTTAGTATATCCTTGAAGAACAGTTGAGGAGGCAGTTGACCAAGACCAAACTGACGAAGCTACAAAAGAAGGGTTGTAGAACTCATAGGTTGGAAGGTTGCCTGGAAGGAAGGAACCTGTAGACATTTTGCTGTGGCCATGATGAAATTCGGCTGGAAGAACACAGGGCTTGATGAAGGAATTGAAGATTGCAGCCGCCGTTTTGTTTGAACAGCTTGATTCAAATCGAAATTTGAATGAGAAGATCAGCTCATTGTTCTCATCCTCATCATAGGGTAGCCAAGTCAGGATATCTACATCAAGCCCTCTATAAAACTTTTTGAAGAGATGGCCAACATCGACGACAACTATTATGGTCGATGTAGCTTCACCATAGCTCATGCACTGATGGGTTCTTCCTTCTTTGCCTCGATATTCCTCATCAAAGTTGGAGGAAGGAAAGCTCAGGTTCTTGAGATCAGACCTTATAGTCTTGTGCATATGCAGGTTCAGCCATAGCTATATCAATCACCAAGGGCCACTAATAGTATGCACCAGTTCATTCTTCAGTAATTGGGCAGCTACCTGATGCATCAGATGATAAGCAACTCCTAACAGATACTTTCCAAGAGGAATATCCTTGCCCACTGCCAGATGCTCTGCCATAAGTTTGTGATAGTAAATAGGACCACAAGATGACCTACAGAAGATGAATCTCTCTAACCACATGTTCAGAAAGGCCACATATTCTCTTTCGCTAATAGTTAATTCGTCTCCAATATGGTTCAGAATATAGCTTGCCCATCCTATGCAGTCTGATATTTTGGCTAATTTCTTGGATTCGGCACTTAAGAAGTCATAAGGCTACATCGATCCTGTTATTCTAAGGCTGGTCAGCATATAAACATTGGCCAAAGTGATGGCATTGGGCTGTGACAAAAAATGAAGGCGTTTAGGGTGTTGGACCAGAAATAAGATGCAAAAATCAGGAGTGAATCATTCCTCTCCATCCTAGACAATGAGAGTGTCAAGCATTGATTCAAATCATAAAGCTCCTAATCTCCAGCCTTTTTCTCGGATACCCTACAAAACCAGTCTCTCCATCCCCTAGGCATTTTAGGCCAGTTTCTGAAGGGAGTTTTAGTGTTCTAGGAGGACGACTCCACTACAAATTGTTTGAAGGGGATTTGTTTGGTTTCTTGATGGATAAAATCAGATGGATCAGGGTCACCCATAGGCCCAAGAAAATAGACATTAGGGGCAACAGCTGATGGAATCAAGAATTCGCTCCTCATTTCCTAGAAATCAGATAAAATAAATTTGAGAGGAAAGGGAAATGCAGGGTAGCGGCCGATACTTGGAAAGCGGGAACTTGGAAGCACACTCAGGGACATGGTCACTGGTCACCATTGTAGCCAAAATAGATTTGAATATGAGGAAGATCGCTTGAGTAAAAGCTTAATAGGGTAGAGGATTTGCTAGGATTGAGGCTTTGGTAATGGCGGCGTCGGCTGTTAAGATTTGCTTGAGAAAGAAGAGGAAAGCTAATGGGTCGAGTGAGTTGGAAAAGATACTGTTGGGATATTATATAAGACTCGGACCAAGAAATCAGGAGTCACACGAATATCTTTGAATAAAACGGTTGCGACGTGGTAAACAGGTAAATAGAAATTTTAGAATAAAATCATTTTTATCACAAAATTGGGGGCATGTGTTTACACCAAAAGTTGGGAAGAAGAACATGGAAACTCGAAGCTTCCAAGATTGTGTCAATCAAGGAATCAATTGAATAAGGATCGATATCTGCTAATTCAGATACGGCACTGGAATCGGTTCTCTGCGAATGACGTCAGCGGATAACGATAATGAGTTACGGTTGGTGTCGGGGAATACATGTCGGACTCTACAAAAAGGAAAAGGTTAGAATCCAAGTTATCTTAAGTTAGGAATGTTTTCTTTAATACCAAAGATTGTAAGGAGTCATACTTGAGTAGGATTCATGCTTAGGCTCCGGGTATAAATATTGGACCCCGGATATTGTAAAAGGACATCCAATCAATCAATACAAATTACTTTTTTTGGCTCTGTGCCAACCCTTAGGAGTAGGAGTAGTGTAGATCTTGGCGTGTTTTTCAACAAGCAGTGCTACATCGGTCCGGCCAACCTCTGGCTTGTCTGTAAGTACCGTCATAGCTTATACTTTGGTTTGTAAGGCTGCATCGGTTAAGTTTGACCTCCACTGTGAGCTTTAGTATAAGCTAGTTATCGATCTTTATCTGGTTCAAGTACGGCTGCATCGGTTAAGTTCGACCTCCACTGCTCGAATTAGATCCAGGTCAAGTTATCGGCTCTACCTAAGGGTGACGTCCTTTAGGTAGATTCATTAAGTTACCGATCTTGCTGATGTTTTTACTGTCAATAGTTTTTCAGCAACATCAACCTGCTCGATCAAGATCGAACTAGATCGGCCTCATATCCTTTTAGTCCATCGTTTGCTTTGTGACAATACGATATTCCTTACTTTGAGCGATGGATTATGTTTTATTAGGCTGTTCTATCTTGATCTTGATCGTGCATAGTACGTGGTTAAGGCATGTATGATCTTGAAGAGGTTTGCTGGCTAGTTAAATCTGGTCTATAGTTCGCTATTATGGCTGCAAGGATCCGGTCGATCCCCACTAATGGCACTTTCAATTAGAGGATGCTAGTTGGTAGATTTGTTCCCGATCAGGCATGACCTTAGCTGTTTACTATGCCTGCATCGGCTAAATAGCCGATCGCCTACACTTTAATGCTCATAGTATGTTTTCATGATCCTGTTAGATATGAGTAGATCCGTTTTCTTTAAAGATTTAATCTGTTATCTTTATTATGGCTGCTATCGATCTGGTCGAACCCCACTATTAAAGATGATAGGTTAGGTTTGAGGAGTTGATAGGTCCGCTCATATTGAATAGTCGATTGTTCACATGCTGTGACCCTTTTTCTACCGGAATTGACTCTTTTAGCCGATTTGCCTGTGCCTTCATAGATATAGCATGTCTTTCAGAAACCTATCAAGGTATGGATGGTTTTGCGAATTCTTTGGCTTTAGTTTGTTGTTATCATCATAGCTGCATCGATCTGGTCGAACCTCACTGTTGATGATAGCGGATTAGATTCGGAGCGTTTGTAGAACTGTTCATATCAGACAGTCGATTTGTTTGCATGTTATATCCTTTCTCGTCAGACTCATCGGCTCAATTCTTCATACTGGTTATATTTTGTCTAGCTGATGATTTTACTTACATCTAATCACAAACTGCGAGTGTTACAGTCCTTAACAGCCGATTTTCCTCTCGTGTTGGCTATTCGATCGATTTTTCCTATCTGGCTGTTGGCCCACTGGATCACCGGTGTTGTCGACCACTCACCAGCGCTGCCGACCACGACTAACGTTGTTCGACCACACACTAGGACTAGAGGGAGGACAACGATAGTTCATGTTCGGCATCACTAGTGCATGCTCGACAACATTAGTGAGTGGTCGGACACCTCCGTGCTGAAGATCCAGTGGGCTAACACTGGCTGCTCCCGAAGCGGCACACTTGGAACTGTCTGGGCAAGACCGGCATGTTCCACCTTAAATTGCTGATAAACTTTCTCTCCTTATCAATTGCAGGTCAAATTGACTGGCATGCCCTCAGGAGGAATTCACAAGGTCGACTAGTCCTGCGTTGAAGCCAACCGGATCTCCAGCCTTGCTCCGTCAAGCAGATCCTTCTGGCTTGCTGTGTGCTTGGCGCATCGACATGTTTTTGCACCGACAGTACCAACCAAATACCAACATCATTATATGCAGATGAGAATAAAAGAAGGGAAAGATTGCTACACTAAAAGCTTGCTACGTAAGCATGATCGATGAATTTGGTACAGCAAAAACACCGATCTAGAAAACAATTGTCGGTGTTTTGAACCGCCGACTAGTAAATTTGTGTTTACGTGTCTGGCCTAGATGGTGTGCTCAGAGGACACAAGGGTTTATACTAGTTTGGGAAGAATGTCCCTACGTCCAGTTTGAGGCTGCTCGTGTTACCAACACTTGTTTGTAGTAGGGTTTACAAATGGGAGAGAGAGGGAGAAGGTCCTAAGTCTATGATGGAAGGATCGAATAGAGTTGAGTCTAGTTGAACTCAATCCCTTGAGCCATTTAGCGTTGATCCGTGCCCTTCGTGGGTGTCCTGCTTCCCCTTTTATAGTTGAAGGGGAAGGTGCAGGTTACAAGAGAGAGAGAGAAAAGCGAGGAGGAAGAAGGCCTCCGGGGTCACGGCACCATTCATCTCCTTTACGTGGGTCCCACTGGTCCTATAAATGATGATGGGGATGGCTCCACGTCATGACCATGTTCATCACTAGTGCTATACGTGGGCGTCGTTAGCCAGTCGTGGTACTCCATTCTGATCTGGTGGGCGGCATGGTTAGCAGATACCCCCGTCGGAAGTTGTACGGGGATTAGGTAGCATAGCGTCGGCACGCTCGACACTAGTTGGTTACGTGAGTCCTCAGGTATGGCCCATCGTGGCCACGTGTCTCGTCAAGACGTGCCTACTCCCCTTTTGGTGTCAGAAGTTTGACCCTAGGTTTGTACTCTTAGACCCATAGTGGTTGGAGGCGGTATGGACCCCCATCGGGTGAGGCGGAATCCCCCTATGAGGAGTCTAGAGAGGCAAAATCCACGCCTGAGGGGTTAGGCGAGACAGAGCCTGCACCGTTGGGGTCAGACGTGATAGAGCCTGTGCCCTCGGGGTTGGGCGACATGGAGCCCACACCCTCGGGGTTGGGCGTGATGGAGCCCGTGTCCTCGAGGTCGGGCGACATGGAGCCCGCACCCTCGGGGTCGGGCAGGACAAAGCCCGTACCTTTGGGGTCAGGCGAGATCAAAATATGCTCTTTACCATCTGGGCAAGTTAGCGTATGTGGCCATCAGCTCCTTCTTCCAGGTATCCCTAATACTGATACCCGACGGTAGCCCCCGAGCCTACGGAGGAGTAGGATACTCCTTTGAAGACTATTTCGGACGGAATAATTCTAAGGGCCTAGATCTCCCTTTGCAGGCCACGGGATGTCTTGGTAGGGTCGCAATTTCTTTCCATCATGTTCAGATTCTTTGGGAGCATGCAGCTGCGGGATTCGAGGGGTTGGAAAAGATGTCTCCTGATTCCGATCCCTCCCTAGGATCCGATCGATCCAGCATTGTCATACAACCACGTATTCGGTCTCCTTGCAAGTCCAACTTCCCTCGAGCCCCAGCACGTAGCAAGGGTCTGATCGAGGGGTTAGCTCATCTTGTGGTCGTCCTCCCTTCAGTGTTTTTTTCGATAATATGGAGGGGTTAAGCCGTGCCATGTTTTTCTCGATGGATGAATCATGGTGCTCGGTGAGCTGTTAATGGGCTAGCCCGAGTGAGGCCCTGGCTTACCATTCATGAGGGTCCAGCATGGGTCAGTTGGTGACCGACTCTGGATTCCTGATGGCCAGTCCATATAGTTTTCAGGTCCATTCTACCGGTCCCAAGGCCTCGTTGCCTTTCTTCGAGGAAAACCCATCGATCGTGCACCGGCCAAGACTCGAACATGAATCGGGATGCCCGTGGCGCTTGTGTGCCCAAGTGCTGGCCACTAGCGGGCCCATCCTTAACCACCCCTCACTCTAAAGGTGCCTTGGAGCGGTTGTGAACCCGTCGATGGGCTAACCTTTGAACTCCTGGGCCTTAATGAGCCGTGGGAGCATTTTTAGCTCTATATCCCTTCTTACCTATGGTGGTTCTCGGCCCATCGAGGGGCGAACCGTCATCCGATGCTCCCTTCTAGGGGGCGGCCGAGGGTGGCGTGCGCATGACTTTCGGAGAGGCAAAGTGACGAGGCACGGCGGGTGCGTCGATCGAGGCAGATGGTTCACCTCTCGCTCCACCTTCCCCTATAATTAGGGGTTTTTCTTTTCATCTTTGATACGCCTAACCATAGCCTCGTCGTCTCTACTTCTCGACCGCAAGCGCTCGGATCTCTTGCTCTCGCTCTTCCACCGCCAGCGAAGTTCTGATTCCTCCGCCCTTGCTTCCCATAAAGTCGTGGTATCACTCTGACATCACCCGCGCGCGCATGGAGGGCCTCATCAAGCGCGGTCTTCTCCGTGGGAAAACCAAGGCGGTGGAGTGGCTCATGCCTTGTCGTGAGGAGGCGCCGGCACCGCCCGACGGCTATGTTGTGTCCTTCGCGCCCTTCCACGAGCGCTCACTTGCGATTCCTCCCCACCTATTCCTCTGAGGACTGCTGCACCACTACCAGATCAAGTTGTAGCACCTGAATCCCAATGGGATCTTGCACATCGTGGCCTTCACGCTGTGCGAAGGGTATCTGGGGATCGAACTCCACTTCGAGTTGTGGAGGTACTTCTTCTCCATCTCCCTACACAAGAAAAGGGAGAGAAGTGGGGACCTATCAGTGCCGATGGGATGCACATGTATCCACCTCCGAGGCCACCGGTCCGCCGAGTACATGAACTGTCCGCTATCGAGGTCCAACAAGGGATGGCACGTGCTTTGGTTCTATGTGAAGAACGACACCACCACCCCCTTGCCGGACTTCACCGGATGCCTAATCGAAGAGGCACCGCCGGTGTGGGGGTAGGGACCTCCTGAGAAGGAAAAGAAGAGGCTCTATGACCTCCTAGATGCCATCATGCTCCTGAAGAACCATGACCTCTGCAGGGCCGGTGTCATCGGGGCGTATCACGCGAGGAGGGTGGCGCCGCTGATGGCGCGCGCCCTCCCATTGTACGGGATGACGCTCGGCGCATAGCTTGATGGGACGGTGCTTGCCTAGGGGCCACTCCATGACAGTGAGGTCATGCAGCACATCAAGGAGGTGACGGAGGAGTCCGACACTGTGTTCCCGATCCTAGGAAATCCCACAATGCGGCCGAACTCGGGCTTAGTCGAGCTACCAGCGGGGTTGGGCTTTCGGGCCTCCGTAGTGCTGTTGCCAGAGCACACGGCCATGAGGGCGGTGAACCATGTTGTAGACGAGAAGAGGAAGAAGAAGAAGGATGAGGAGAAGGCAAAGCGGTGGGTGAAGGAGCGGGCGAAGCTAGATCGAGGAAGGCGGCGGCAAGGTTTAGAGGAGGAAGAAGAAGAAGGAGAGGGAGGCGATGGTTCCAGGTCGCCCATCCGATGGGACGAGCTAGGAGGTGGGGATGAGGACTTGTCTTTGTCGTAGGCAGGGCCCTTCCCATGGCATGCCCTAGGGGTAGGAGGGGGAGGATGCGCCCCTAGAGCCAGCGAAATTAGGCCGCTCCGCTCTGTCCGGGCCTTCCGGGGCGCCCCTAGAGTTGGTGAGATCTGGCCACTCTTCTCCGCTCCGTCTGGGCCTTCCGAGCAGAGGGAAGGCTAAAAATAGCAATGTGCCGATGAGGTGCGACCGGGGTCGGGCGGGCTGACCCCAAAACATCACCGTCCGGTGGCGTCGAGGTGAGTTAAGAATTTCTTCGCTCCTTCGCTCTAATGATTTTTTGCCATAAACTAACCGTCATGTCCTTCGTAGCGTTGGGGGACGCTGGACTCTCCTGAGGCTTGCGCTAAAGAAGAGCCTTGCCCTCCGGTAGATGCGCTAGGAGCTGGCTAGCGTTACGCCGAAGGCGAACGGGAGTGGCGCCGGGGCGGCCACAGCGTCTACTGGAGGGGCGAAGCCTATGGCTATGTCCACGGGGGAGTAGACAAAGGAGGGCACGTCTAGGGCACCCATGGTGAATGTGGTGTGGCCAGGTGTGGCCACGACATCATAGGCAAAAACGGCACAGCCAGAGCCATCATCCGCGTAGGTGGCTGCCTCTACGGCAGGTTAGATGTAGGAGGACACACCCGAGGGGTCCATGGTAGATGTGGCATGGCTGGGTGTGGTCACGATGTCATAGGCGGAGATGGCGCAACTAGAGCCATCATCCATGTAGGTGGCCGCGTCTACGGTGAGGCGAACGGGAGAGGGTGCACCCGAGGAGTCCTTAGCGGATGTGGCAATGGGGCAGGGCTCCGTGTCCACATCACCCGCCCCCTCTATCGCTAGAGGGGCCACTCCAGAGGAGTTGCTGCCGCAAGAGGGGTCGGCACCGCTTGGGATCGGCGCAGAGCCATCTCGGCCTCTTGTTTGGTTGGGCGATGACCCACATGTGTGGGGAGGATCCCAGATCTAGTGGGAAAACCAGTGGGACCCGAGGGCAATGCTTTTTGCCCTTGATGATGCCTTGGAGGAGAGGGAATTGGGGAGCATCCACATGGAGGTTGGGACCACGGTTTGAGCCCTGACCACCATGCTGAGCTTGTTGCGCAACGTCGTCGCCTCGGTTGACCAAGTATGTTGTGGCTATGTTTCCAACTCTCATTTTCCTTTTCGCGCCTCTAAGTCTTGTCCTCTCCATAGTCCCTTATGATCCATAGCCGGGAGAAGTCACAATTCCTTTGTCGTGAGATGGACTTTGGGACCGCCTCGCCAAAGAGACACGGCAAAGTGAGGGGCTGGCCGCACAGCTCGCTGCCACCCATCAGGAGGTGGCTGAGCTTGCCCCCGCCACCCGGGAGCTGGACAACCTCTGAGTCAGGGAGAAGGACGCTCATGATGATGCCTGCAAGGCCGGGGAGAAGCTCATGGCCCTGATCGAGAGGGCACACACGGATGCCGCGGAGGCCGAGAGGCTACGAAAGGAGCGAGATGATTTGCTCTAGGCCATAGAGGGGCTCCTCTTGGAGTGTGACTTGTTTCACCAGGAATGCGCCGACGCCCAGAAGGGACCTGACCTCCTCGAGGGTGAGCTTGAGGGGGAGAGGGATCTGAAGGTTGCGGCCGAGCGCATGTCCGCTAGGCTCACCACGGAGGTCGGTCAGCGCTAGGAGGAGGTCCGGCGCCTAGAGGCCGAGGTGACCTAGCAGCGCGATGAGGTGCGCAAGCTTTGGGCGGACGTGGACGATAAGCCTTTGGTTTTCCTTGTTGTCTTTCTCCCTAGAATCCATGGTAGGCCTTTTGACACGGTCAGTATGAGACTTGGATAGGTCTCGACGACAAGCTTGGGGTGGAGGTGATGAATAGCCAAGCATGATACCCTGCACGCCGCCGTCCAGCTAGTCTACGACGACCTTGAGGTGGCCTCAGAGTAGGAGACAAGCTCGCTCACGATCCGCGCCATCTAGATTATGGATCGGGCGCGCGAGACTACGAGGAACGCGCTTCGCTTTGGCGTTCATTGGTCATTTGCGATCGCTCATTCTCACTACGAGAACATCGATCTGGCGACAATGAGTCATGGCTTCACACCTGGTTACTCTGAGGCGAAGTTGGAGGAGATTGAGGAGTCGATGACCCCCTTGGTGCAGAACCTATCTGTAAAGATCGAGGACGAAGTCATCCCCCCGAGGGGTTAGTTAGTTGGATGACCGGGCGGTGAACTTGTAATAAATGGACAAGTTTTAATTTTAGTTTTGGTCGAACATACTTTTGGCCCTTCTCTTTTTTATGTATAAAAAGGTTGATGCGATCCGACCCCTTTTGATGTTAAGGTTGTAAAGCTCGAGGTGCGGGCGAAAAAACTCTGATCACGCTGGTGAGCAAAAACGCCGTAGCTGCTGTGGCGTAGGTTTCTTACGGTCCGACCAGTTTTACTCAGTGTTTGTTTCCGCGACTCTTGCTTCTAGATCTTAACGTAAGGAGGGGTCAGGCGCAAAGAATGTTTCTAAGTAGATATATTCTTATCACCCCGAGTGAGGCCCGACCCCTTGCCATTGCTAGGGTCGGGTGTCACTAAAGATCGAGGAAACGATAGCGAAACCGATAAAAGAAAGTGTTTTTGCATTTCCGAAATATCATTCTTAATTTTCATAAGTACACGCATAGACTAGGGGTAAAAGTGACATAGCTGCTCGATGTTCTAGGCGCTGGTGAAGACTTTGCCGTCGATGGACTTGAGCTTGTAGGTGCTCGGTCGGAGCACCTCTACGACGATGTACGGTCCCTTCCACGGTGGAGAGAGCTTGTGGCGGTTCTTGTTGCTCTAGACGAGGTGGAGCACTAGGTCCCCGACATTGAAGGCCCAGCCCCACACATGGCAGCCATGGTAACGGCGTAACACTTGCTGGTACTTGGCCGAGCGAAGGAGGGCAATGTCGCGTGCTTCATCAAGCTGATCCATGGCATCCTTGAGGGACATCTCAACTCCTTGCTCGTTGTATGCCCTGATCCTCGACTCTCCGTAGTCGAGGTCAGTCGGGAGGACCGCTTTGGAACCGTAGACCATGAAGAAAGGCATGTAGTCGGCCGCCCGACTGGGGGTCGTGCTCAAGCTCCAGAGTACCGTGGGAAGCTCCATAGCCCATCGTCCACTGAATTTGTTCAGTCAGTTGAAGATTCTAGGCTTAAGGCCATGTAGGACCATGTCGGTCATGCACTCGACCTGCCCGTTTGTGCGGGGGTGTGCCATGGTGGCCCAATCGACGTGGATGTCACAGTCATCACAAAATTGGAGGAAGTTTTTCCTGGTGAACTGTGCACCCTTGTCCATGATGATGGAGTTCGGGACTCCAAAGCGGTGGGTGATGTCGAGGAAGAATTGCATGGCCTGCTCAGATTTGATCATGGAAATCGGCTGAGCTTCTATCCACTTCGTGAACTTATCGACGACGACAAGCAAATGTGTGTAGCCCCCGGACACTCTTCTAAGGGTTCTGACCAGATCAAGCCCCTAGACCGTGAATGGCCACGTGATAGGGATCATCTGGAGCGCTTGGGTTGGTAGGTGGGTTTGATGAGCGTAGTACTGACACCCTTCGTAAGTGCGCACAACTCGCTCGGCGTCAGCCAACGCGGTTGGCTAGTAGAAGCCCTGTTGGAATGCATTTTCGACCAAGGTTCTGAGTGTGGCATGATATCCATAGACCCCACCATGGATGTCCTTCAGCAGTAGCCTTCCTTGTTTGATGGGGATGCAATGCTGTAGGATCTTGGTGTGGCTTCGCTTGTAGAGTTCCTCCTCAATAATGACAAAGGACTTGGCGCGGCGTGCGAGCTATCAATCCTCTGTTTTGTTAGTCGAGAGCACCTCGCAGAGGAGGTAATCAAGATAAGGTGTCCTCTAGTCAGTTAAAGGGTCAAGCTCTACCACTGGGTCTTCATCAAGCTCCATGACTTCAAGGTCGGAAGGAGCCGATGGTCAGTCAGCCCCTGAGCCTAGGGTAGGTGGCCCATCACTGGTCTATTCTAGCTCCTCATAGCGGACCGAGGGTTTGTACTGATCACTGGCGAAAATGCCAGTCGGGACCGGCTCTCGGTCGGATGCTATTTTCGCTAGCGTGTCGGCCGCCTTATTGAGTCGTCTCATGATGTGGTTGAGTTCGAGGCCATCAAACTTTTCTTCCAGCTAGCGGACTTCTTGGCAATATGCAGCCATCTTGGCACTGCGGCAGCTTAACTCCTTCAAGACTTGATCGATGACTAGATGTGGGTCGCCCCAGATGTCAAGTCTCGGATCCCCAACTCAATGGTGAAACATAGGCCATTGATGAGTGCCTCATATCCGGCCACATTGTTAAGGTAGGGAAGTGAATGTGAACCATGTACCTCATAGGCACTACGAGGGGCGAAACAAAGACCAGCCCCATGCTGGCACCTTTTTTCATCGGCAATCCATCGAAGTATATCATCGAGTACTCTTGATCGATGGTTGTTGGCAGCATTTGGATCTCGGTCCATTCTGCAATGAAATCGGCTAGCACCTGGGACTTGACAGCCATTCGAGGGGCATATGAAATGCCCTGACCCATCAGCTCGGAGTGCCCACTTCGCGATTCTCCCTATGGCATCCTAGTTTTGGATGACCTCGCCAAGAGGGAAGGACGTCATGATCGTAACCGGGTGCTACTCGAAGTAGTTACGCAGCTTCCTCTTAGCGATTAGGACGGCGTACAAGAGCTTCTAGATTTGGGGGTAGCGAGTCTTGGAATCGGACAAGACTTCGCTAATGAAGTATATGGGACACTGCACCTTGAGGGCATGTCCCTCTTCTTCCCGTTCTACCACCAGAGTGGCACTGACCACTTGCGTGGTGGCCGTAATGTAAAGCAAGAGTGGTTCCCCATCGGTCGGCGGGACCAAAATTGGGTCTCTCATCAAGATTTTCTTGACCTTGTCAAGTGCCTCCTGAGCCTTGGGCATCCACAAGAATTGATTGGTTTTCTTTAGAAGTTGGTATAGGGGGAGGCCTCATTCATCGAGGCACGAGATAAAACAGCTAAGCACGGCGAGGCACCCCGTAACTCGCTGTACTCCCTTTAGATTCTGAATCGGGCCTATCCTCGTGATGGCCATAATCTTCTCTAGGTTGGCTTCGATGTTGCGCTCAGAGACAATGATCCCAAGCAGCATACCCCTCGGGACCCCGAAAATGCATTTCTTAGGATTGAGTTTGATGCCGTTTGCCTAGAGTTTCGCGAAGGTTTGCTCTAGGTCTGCTACAAGCTGGTCAGCCTGTTTGGACTTGACCACGATGTCATCTACATAAGCCTCAATGGTTCACCCGATGAGGTCCCCAAAACACTTGAGCATACAACGCTGGTATGTAGCCCCTGCGTTTTTTAGACCGAACGGCATCGTGACATAGCAGAATGATCCGAATAGGGTGATGAAAAAAGTCACGAGTTGGTCGGATTATTTCATCGCGATCTGATGGTACCCGGAGTACGCATTAAGGAAGCAAAGGGTTTTGCACCCTGAGGTCAAGTCAACTACTTGATCTATACGTGGCAAAGGAAACAGATCCTTTGGTCATGCCTTGTTGAGACTTGTGTAGTCAACACACATTTTTCATTTCCCATTCTTTTTTCGCATGAGGATGGGATTGGCTAACCACTTGGGATGATACACTTCCTTGATGAATCTGTCCGCCAAGAGCTTCGCGATCTCCTCACGGATGGCCCTGCGCTTCTCCTCGTCGAAGCAACGCAGGCACTGCTTTACTGGCTTGGAGCCTGACCTGTTCTTCAAGGCGTGCTCAACGACTTCCCTCAGAATACCTAGCATGTCCGAGGGTTTCCACACAAAGATATCTCTGTTGGCGCAGAGGAAGTCGACAAGCGCACTTTCCTATTTGGAGGAAAGCATGGTGCCAATGCGCACCACTTTGTCCTCAGAGCTGCTAGAGTCTATGAGGACCTCCTTGATGCCCTCGATGGGCTCAAAAGATCCGGCCGACTGCTTGGAGTCAGGTGCTTCCTCGATGGTCCCCTCCTTGATGACCACGAGCACCTCAGAGGCGATAATC
Organism: Miscanthus lutarioriparius; assembly: GCA_904845875.1. Classification (NCBI taxonomy): domain Eukaryota; kingdom Viridiplantae; phylum Streptophyta; class Magnoliopsida; order Poales; family Poaceae; genus Miscanthus; species Miscanthus lutarioriparius. The sequence goes on from CAJGYO010000006.1 coordinate 84,958,103, forward strand.
ACCGAGGCGTGCTCATAGCACTCAACTTCGCACTCATAAGTGCGCTGAAAGGAGGTGCCGATGGTGATGACCCCACGCAGGCTTGTCATCTTGAACTTCAGGTAAGTGTAGTTGGGGACGACCATAAACTTTGCGTACACGGTCGTCTCAGGATGGTGTGGTAGGTTCCATGGAACCCAACCACCTCGAAGGTGAGGGTCTCCGTCCTATAGTTAGATAGATCCCCAAAGGTCATGGGCAGGTCGATCTGCCTGAGTGGTACAGCTTGTTTCCCTAGCACGATGCCATGGAAAGGCGCCCCAGTCGGTCGAACGCATGACCGGTGATGCCCATGGCATCAAGCGTCTCGGTGTACATAATGTTGAGGCTGCTGGCTCCATCCATCAGCACCTTGGTGAGCTGCTTTGTGCTGACGATCGGGTCGACCACAAGTGGGTACCTTCCTGGCTGTAGGATGCCCTCTAGGTGGTCAGATCGGTGAAAGGTGATGGTGGACTACGACCACCAGATGAAAGATGGCATGGCTGGCTCGGTCGTGTAGACTTCACGACGCGTGAGCTTTTGGTGGCGCTCGGAGTCATAAGCCGCCGCCCCACCGAAGATGATGAGGCAGCCATCAGGCGTCGGAAAGCCGACATACTTCCCCTCGACGTCGCCTACCGCCGGCTTAGGCTTCTTCCCCTGGTCCCCCTTTTTGGAGCCACCAGACAGGAAACTCTTCATGAGGGTGCAGTCCTTATACAGGTGCATGACGGGGATGGCGTGGTTCGGGTACGGCCCCTCGAGTAGCTTCTTGAAGTGGTCGGGAGCACCCTCGGTGGGTGCCTGACCACCTTTCTGCTCGGCAGCGGCCACGAGCGAGCCCCCATATTGCTGCTTGTTCTTCTTCTTGTTCGGGTGGTTGGAGGCGCCCTCGCCGGCGTCCTTGTCCTTGGGGCGGTCAAAAATCGCTCCGACTGCCTCCTCACCTGAAGTGTGGCTGGTCGCGATGTCAAGGAGTTCCTTGGTGGTCTAAGGGCCCTTGTGTCCTATCTTATGGACTAGGGACTCACAGGTGGTCCCGGACATTAAGGCTCCGATGACGTCGGCGACGTCGGGCAACTCGTACATTGCCTAGAGAAGTGTCGGATGTACTCATAGAGAGTTTCCCTAGACTTCTGTCGGCAATTCTTTAGATCCTAGGGGTTCCCCGAGCGCGCGTAGGTGCCCTAGAAATTTCCCACAAAGATCTCTTTTAGGTCCGCCCCGCTTTGAATCCGGTTTGGCGGAAGGTGCTCCAGCCATGTTCATGCCAAATCGGATAGGAACAAGGGGAGGTTGTGAATAATGAAGTAACCACTATCCGCATCGCTGGCTTGACAAGCAAGCCAGTAATCTTCGAGCCACAGGTCGGGGTTCATTTCCTCGGAGTATATCAGGATGTTGGTCGATAGTCCATACCGTGGCAGGAAAGCCACGTTGAGGATGTGCTGGCCAAAAGCCTTGGGCCCTGACGGATCGGGGATCGGGCTCCGATCGTCGCCGCTGTCGTAGCATCCACCGCGACGAGGGTGATAGCCACGGCCGGCCTCCTCTCTCTTGTCCCCCCCATCCACGCCTATGGGTGTCTAGGGTGTTACATGCGTCATGGTTGGGGCCGAGACACTCATGCACTAGGACCATGGCAAGCCCCCCGCCATCACGTGGCGCCTAGTGGATAGATACGTCCCGGCCATGTCATCCCAAAGACGCGCGCTGACTGGCATCGAGCTCGCGTCGTCGAGACAGCGAGCTTTCCGCCTACCGCACCGCCGTGTGCTCGAGCAGCGTGCGGATCTCGTGATGAGCCCGACAGTCTTCGAGTGTCACGGGCTCTAGGAGCCCTCAGAGCAAGGCCACCATGGCAGCTATGTTCTAGCTCGCCCGGGCGAAGTGGGAGAGGCCTCCATCATCCTTAATGATCCTTCGGTTTATGTCACGGGCGTTGGCGCATGCACGGCCACCGTCTCCATGGTGTTCGATCTCACGCTCTAGCTCTAGCTGGAGTCATGCATCCTCGATCTCCTTGTGTCGTGCCCTCAACTGCTCCACACGTAGGCGAGGCGGGGCCCCTGCATCTCCCTTGACCTCATCGTTGGGGTCATTCGTAGGAGTAGCCCCTCCCTCATGGACGCTTTTGATGCGTCCCTTGGGGGTGCTTGCCATGAAGCATTCTCACAAGGGGTGATGGCTTCCCCTGCTGGAGTCAGAGTCAGAGATCGTCTCTAAATCTCTCGCGAGAAGGCCGTGGAAAGATTCTGTGACATAGTCCGTCATACCCATGAACTCATCATCCGTGGGCGACGGGTGCATGCACTATACCACGAGATGACCAATGGTCCTTGTAGTGTTGCATAGATTGAATAGGAACGCTATCGGGATGCTCGGGTGAGGTATTCCGGGGAGAGCGGTTCCCCTCCGGCAAGCTGCATCATGACGTTGGCGAACGAGAAGGTGAGGCAACGCAGGTCCTCCCAGAACGGTCGGGGTCCTAGGAAGATGTCGAGCTGGCGCTCTAGCCTCCTATAATCGAAGTCCGAGGCGTGCAGCTGCAGCTCCTCGAGGGCCTCGACGGTTGCGTCGAGGCCGGTGGAGCGAAGAAGTTGGGTGGGGGTGGGAGCCCACGCCAGCTCTCCCTCCGCGGTGACAAAGAAATCTAGGCTCCCAAAGCGCACGTGCATGCTCGGGACCCAGCTGACATCGTGACTAGCCATCCGTGGCCTGTTGTGGACAATGAGACATGCAAAAGGCCCCTACCTGGCCCGCCAACTATCAGTGTTTCGAACCGCTAACTAGTAAATTTGTGTTTGCGCATCTGGCCTGGATTGTGCTCGGAGGACACAATGGTTTATACTAGTTCGGGCGGAATGTCCCTACGTCTAGTTTGAGGCTGCTTGTGTTACCGGCACTTGTTTGTAGTAGGGGTTACAAATGGGCGAGAGAGGGAGAAGGTCCCAAGTCTCTGATGGAAGGATCGAATGGAGTTGAGTCTAGTTGAACTCAATCCCTTGAGCCGTTCAGCGTTGAGCCGTGCCCTTTGTGGGCGTCCTGCTTCCCCTTTTATAGTTGAAGGGGAAGGCACTGGTTACATGAGAGACAGAGAGAGAAAAGCGAGGGGGAGGAAGGCCTCTGGGGTCATGGCGCCCTTCCTCTCCTTTACGCGGGTCCCACCGGTCCTATAGATGATGATAGGGATGGCTCCACGTCACGACCCTATTCATCACTGGCGCTATACGTGGGCGTCGTCAGCCGGTCGTGGCGCTCCATTCCGTTCTGGCGGGCGGCATGGTTAGCAGATACCCCCGTTGGAAGTCGTACGGGGATTAGGTAGCATAGTGCCAGCACGCCCGACACTGTTGGTGTCGTGAGTCCTCAGGTATGGCCCGTCATGGCCGCGGGTCTCGTCAAGACATGCCTACTCCCCTTCTGGTGTCAGAAGTTTGACCCTGGGTTCGTACTGTTAGACCCGTAGTGGTTGGAGGCGGTACGGACCCTAGTCGGGCGAGGCGGAATTCCCTTCGAGGGGTCTGGCGAGGCGAAGTCCGCTCCCGAGGGGTCGGGCGAGACAGAGCCCGCACCCTCGGGGTCAGACGTGATGGAGCCCGCGCCCTCGGGGTCGGGCGACACAAAGCCCAGGCCTTCGGTGTTGGGCGGGACGGAGCCCGTACGTTTGGGGTCGGGCGAGACCAAAATACGCTCTTGACCATCCGGGCGAGTTAGCGTTCGCAGCCATCAGCTTCCTTCTTACAGGTATCCCTAATACTGATACCCGACAACAATGAATGAAAAGCTTTGGAAATTAGGGTGCCCACTAGTTTTGAGTCAACCTCAGCTTGAATGTTCTTAAGCTCACTTAAGCTTTCACAATGTATGCATAATTTCTGAGGCCATCTAATCAAAACTTAGCAAATTAAATGCTTTAGTGAGTAATTCAATCTTGCTAGCAAATCAAAAGGACCTCTGTCAAACTGTCAAATGCAAATAATTAAAAGTCAAAACCAGCTCTATTAGCTTGATTTCAGTTTATTTATGGTCCTTTCCTTTCTGTTGTCAGAAAAGATAGAAAACAAGAAACCCTCTACTGAACACAATTTGAAGGCTAATGCCATATTCCTAAGTCCTATAAAAAATGGAAACCATACCTTCAAACCGGATTCAACAACAATATCCACAAAACCAGAAGCCAGAAGTGCATAAGCATAACAATCACAGCCATGAATTGGGACTCTCACCTGGCAATAGAGATGGTAAATACATGTGAATAGTGTTGATGATTGCAGAAAAAACATGAAGCTATATGTAACACACATACCTTATTCCTTACACGAATAAATGCATCTTCAGCATCTCCTTCAAAGAGATGTGGGCTTGTTGTATATCTGTCATAGCAGAACAAAGAATATTTATACTGTAATGCATTATTCAAGACTATAAAGAGATGTAACCACATTACGTCTAAATACTAAAACAAATGTACATACAAGTAAGCTTGTGCAAGTAAAGTACAAGAGCGAACAGATATTTCTTGTCCATTCAAAGTTGTTTTTTTCCCTCCACCCCAATCCATCTTTCTCGCAAGATTGGCTGGTCAATGACACCAATAACCTAGAGAAAAGAAACAAAAAAAATCAAGCTTAACTAAAGAAATAGCAATATCAAATATATTAGTAAAGATGCCCACAAAGAAAATTTTCAAGAAATTTCTCAACAAGATATATCATGATTAAAATAGCTAATGATTTAGAAAAGTTCAATCAAAATGCCATGTAAAGTTAATTCATTGTTGATATAACCAACAGAGACGTTATATAAATATATAACAATATGATGTTTTGTGACACTGATAAATCATTAACTGCATATGCCATGCAGTAGTCGTAAAACAGAATGAAGGAAATAGTGAAATAACAAGGAAAACAAAGGCACCTAGAAATGAACAAAAGAAAACAAATGTACCGGCTTCCCATTGTGCAGAAGTGCTATAAGCGTACCAAAAAGAGGCTTGCCTACAAACAATGAATTAGCAGTCATTATAATTAAGTTCAACTTAATCTTCTCACTCATAAACTCATAATGCGATCAAAGATCCACTACCAGTTATGAAACTTTTCGTTCCATCTATTGGGTCCAAAACCCAAACATAATCTGCAGAACTCTCCGCACATCTCCAACCATTCTCCTCACCAAAACTGCATGATTCAAGTAAATGTTGGAAATGAATGTTCAAGGTGCCATAAAAGTGAACAGAACATTTTAAAAACTAGCAAAACAATCCCACATGGCATGAGTAGGGAAGCTCTTCAGTATAACTGACACCATTGCTTCTTCTGCTTCTCTATCTGCAACCGTGACAGGACCTAGCCCGTATTGAACAATTCCATAAGTTCAAAAAAAGGCACAAGACCACCAAATATAATTAAATAACATATTCCAGTGCCCCAATGCAAGTATCCTTTTATCCAAAAATCACATATGGAAAGTGGGTTCCTATACATCCTGAAGTCAGCCCAATTTATTAAAACATTGTTATGTTGATCAAATTGAACAAAAGAGTACTTAAAGAACTTCAATATTGGTGTGAACACTTCACATGACAAGTCTATCAGGCATGAGCTTCCTGTATAGATAATTATTAGAAAGTTGTAACATAAACTGAGGGTTGATTTTCTTCTACCTACCAAGTCACTACAAACCATACTGCTAGCACTTTGAGATGGTACCTATTGATGCCATCGTGCTCGTCCTGTTGTTTGACCACAAATTCTCCATCTCAACCTACCTAATCAACTAAGGGTTTGTTTGGATACAAGGGCTAATCACTAGCTAGCTAAAAATTAGTCCAAATTAGCTCTAGTGCATCCAAACAGGAGGGCTAATAGGTGGGCTAATTTTTTAGACTCAACTAATTGTTAGCCAACTAACTAGCCAACATTGGCTAACTTGGGCTAATTTTTAGCTCAACTAGTAACTAGCCCTAACTCATCCAAACAGGCCCTAAGTCAATTCCGAGATTGACTTGTTGTCCTGACAAGGTTGTGCAGAATGGGTTACTGACGAAGGCAGTTGTACAATTATATATAGTCAATCTTGTTCACAAGTCAAGCCCTAATGATTCTCTGGACTTGAAGGTAAAAACATAGCTATACAAGGATATACACAGAAAGGGTTTAGAATCCTTGAATTTTCCAACGCTCGCCTGAGCAGACCCATAGGAAGGAGGCTCCCAAGTCCCATCAAGAGCACAAATAATGAATTGACTAATTCCTTACAGAAAAAAATAACTGGTAATTTATCTCCACTTCTATTGACCAGCGCTCCCTGAACTTTGAGTAATTTACATCCACATACCAAATTTCCTACACATTTCTTTCTTTGGAAATGATTTGCATACTGCAGGACGTAACTAAGACTATCAGCCTGTTAGTTTACAGTTTCAAGTTATTTCAAACAAAGTATGCTCCTGCACTAGCCGTAGCAGCATTCCTTGCAACAGAAACTAATACTAAATACTTAGTTTACAACGTGCAAAGAGAACAGGGCACACGCCCTGATTCAACAACCAGCACAGTATACCCTCCCTATACCCAAGCAGGAAGCAAAACGAAATTACGAGTGTGGTGTGTCGATAGAGAGAAGCATGGCACGCACTGTGGTCCTCCTTGTCGATGATATCAACCTGCTGGCGGAAGTACTTCAGACACCTCACCAACCGCGCCACCACCTGCCCTGGACATGATGAAGCCCCGTACATCATATCATCAGCATCAGCAGCACACAGGCCGAGGCCGAGAGACGCACGGGCAATGCGGCGTGGAGGCGGAGGAGGCGCGAGCCGGGCTTAGGGTTTGCGCAGGCGGGGCCGGGGAGGGGCGAGGTGGCCGAGGGAGCGGTTGTGGAGGAGGAGAGCATTGGGGATGAGGAGTCGGGAGCGAAGGTTTAAATATCGGGGGATTACATTTTTACCATTATTAAGATTGGCGCTCATCCGATTATCACTCTTAGGATGGCACTTACAACTTTGCCAAATGAGAGAAGTTTGAGTTGTTCATTTACCACATTTGCGCATGTGGCAAGCCACGCCAGCCCGACACGCTGGCGCCTAGTCAGCAAGCGCAGGTAAAATGTCATCGCTGCCCCTGCCAATTTTCTTCATTACAGCTCCCCGGTCCCGCCCTCGCTATCCCTCACTCATTTCGTCCCCCCCACCACCGCCAACGCGTTCTTCCCCCGTACCGTCGCCGCCGCCTCCTGCTCCCCTCCGACCGTCACTGCGCCATGGTGACCGCATCTGGTGAGCGGGACCCTTGGTGAGCGCATTAAAGGTATGTGGCCTTACTCCCCCTTTGCACCCAGGTCCCGTGTCCATTAGGGTTTAGGGTTAGGGTTCATGGACACTGACTTTGTCTTCCTCGGTTGATTGTTTCGTAGGCTTGTGATGTAGTGGGAGAGGTGGTGTCAACCCGTGTAACAATGGCTAGCAGCAGTAATTGCCCTCCTTGGTAAGTGTTTAATCAACCTAGCAGTGTAGGCAGAATTGGAGGAGTTGGATACCATCTAACTCCTCATTTCTTTCATTGTTTACCATGATGGTAGGATCGATCCTGGCAATGCGTTTAGACTAGTCATTAAGGTTGCTAAATTTGTGGCTGATGGTGAGTATGGGCTAGTTGAAATGGCAGAGCAGCAGCATGACTTATGGTTGGATAGGAACTGTCAGTATTCTATGGCTCAATTCCATGAGGATTTAGCCACAAAGATAATCTGGGGGCCATCTCAAACACTTGTAGTGTGGGTTCTTGACCAAGATACTGGGTCTGAGTGGAAGATTAGGAGGGATGAGCATTTCCAACAGATGATTAAGGACAGATGGGATGAAAGGTTAGCTGTTATTGCAGTGGATGTTGTGAGGAAGGATGTTTCTAATTCAAATATCAGCTTTGGTGCTTCTAAAGCTAGATGTGTCTCTGGTGTCACAAGTGGGCCAACTGGTGGCTCAAGTGTTGTGCATGATGATGCTGAAGGTTGTGGTGATACCTGTAGTTCCCCAGCAGAAACACCTACTGATTTGCCTATAGCAGTTGACTGGACTACTCTAACAATAATAGGGCAGCCTGATGATGATGGTTTAGCAAAAGAGGTTGCTGATGAGGACAAGGTTTATGAGGCAATGGGGTTCATGGAGTCAGAGACAACAGTAGAAGGATCTAGAGAAGAGGTGCCCATTCCAGCTATGTCAGCAGAGATGCAGGCAAATATAAATGACGCAGTTGTTAATGTTGATGATACAGTTGATGTAGAACCAATGCATGAATGGGATAGGGACAATCCTGATATGAGTGTTGGCACATGCTATCCCAGCATGACTGAGTTTAGGCTAGCCGTTAGGCAGCATGCTATAGTTAAGGAGTTTGAGTATGATACTGATCATTCAGACAAAGAAAGGTTCAGGGCTAATTGTGCTGCTCTAGGCTGCCCATGGATTGTTAGAGCTAGAACCCAACATGATGGCAGGGTCAGGGTACAATCTTTTTTTATTGTTGAATAACATCTTTTCTGTGTTTGTTGAATGTTGCTTTTTTGTTGTCCTCATATGTCCTTTTGTTTTTATTATGTAGATTCAAATCAATTAGGGGGTCCATAACTGTGCATCTACACAAAGGGTTGTCAGCAGGATGGCATCTATAGCTTGGGTGGCTGAGAGAGCACCCTACCTCAAGAGGAACCCACAAATGGGGGCTAAAGAACTCAAAGAAGAGCTGAATTACAAGTGCAAGATTCACATCCCCTACTAGACAGTGTACAATGGGAGGCAGAGAGCATCAGATAAGTTATTTGGTAAATGGAATGATTCTTTCGATTATTTGTTTAGGTTTAAGGCTGAGATAGAGCTGAGATCACCTGGAAGTGTTGTAGAGATAGACACTGTCACTGATCCTAAGGATGGGAAAATTAGGTTTAGCAGATTCTTCTATACATTTAGGGCTAGTATAGATGGATTCTTGAATGGCTGCAGGCCTTACATAAGTGTAGATTCCACTGCACTTAATGGGATGTGGAATGGCCACATGCCTGTAGCCTTAGCTTTAGATGGCCACAATTGGATGTTTCCTCTGGCCTTTGGATTGTTTGAGTTAGAGACAAAGGAAAACTGGGTCTGGTTTATGGAGCAACTTAGGAAGGCCATTGGACCCATGGATAAGCTAGCTATCTGCACTGATGCATGTAAAGGGTTGGAGTCAGCTGTTAGACTAGTCTTTCCACAAGCAGAGATGAGAGAATGTTTTAGGCACTTAATGGAGAACATGAAGAAATACTACACTGGTGATGTGTATGGCAAAAACATGTGTCCTGCAGCTAGAGCTTACTCACCACACAAATTCAAGTACTTTTTTGACAAAGTCTTCCAAGCTAGCCTAGATGTGCAGAAATGGCTGATAGAGCATCATCCTTTTTTGTGGGCTAGAAGTAAATTCTCAGAACACATCAAGTGTGACTATATCAACAACAATTTAGCAGAATCATGGAATTGTTGGATCAAAGAGCACAAACACCTTCCTATGCATTGCATGGCAGATGCAATTAGAGAGAAGACAATGGTCTTGTTTGCCAAAAGGAGGAAGATTTCAAGGGCCCTCCCACCTGGTATATTGCCTAGGATCATCCATCAACTAAATGCAGCATCAAGGGGACTTGGACACCTGACCATTTCCAAGGGGCACCCAAATCAGGCTGAGGTTACAGAGATCTACACGGATGAAGAAGTGAGAAGGCATGTTGTGTACCTACTTGACAAAGTTTGCACATGTAGACAGTGGCAGATAACTGGTCAACCATGTCCCCATGCCTTGGCTATGATTACCAGCACCAGGCAACCATACATGGCCAAATTTGTGGATCAGTATTATTCAATTCAGAAGTTTCAAGCAACATATGAGGGTATCATTCCTAATATCACTGATAGGAACCAGTGCCCTGAGGTAGACAAAGGGTTCAAATTGCACCCTCCATGCCAAAAGAAGAGAGAAGTAGGAAGACTAAGGAAAAATAGGATCAAGTCTGCAAGGGAGACAGGTGGTAAGGCAACAAGGCAAGTGAGGTGTCCTAACTGCAGTGAGTATGGTCATAGGGTTGGTAGCTGGAAATATCCACTCACTGGCACCAAGAAAAGGTACCTTCTCAATTCTTTTTTATTTGTTACACTACAATATGAAACTGATCCTATCGTTATTGTAGGAAGAGAACAAAGAAGACCACAGTCAAGGTTGGGAGGAAAAAAGCCAAAAAAGGTACCACTGCTGAGGAAGCACCAACTCCAAGGACCAGAGCAGCTTGTTGCAAGGGAGGCAGCAACAAAGGCTAAGAGGGAGGCTCTAGAAGTAGAGCTAAAGGCAGCAACAGCAAGGGAAGCAACCCAAGCAGATGCTGCAAGAAATGAATTTTCAACAACTCAAGCACATGAACAAGTGATGGAGGTGATGGCTTTAGAAGTTCAGCTCCTAGAGACAGCTATTCAGACCACAACAGCTAGGAGGTACTGCTCTTCTTCCATTGATAGCATGATAATGGATTTCCTGTGTAATAAATCAATCATTAATCAAACTTTATTTTCCATAGGTCCTTATTTGCTGAAGATGCACTGGAGGTTGAAGTGCAGCCAGCTAGGAAGATGACTCCTAGGAAAAAGCAGTTGGCAACTAAGGTGAAGAAGACACCGCACAAGACAAGAGGAGGAAAGAGAAAGACAGGAGCCTGACTGGTCTTGTTTTGCCAAGATCATGAACTTTTATTATTTTACAAAAACAATATTTACTACCTTATTATGTAATGAGATGGCCAAAACAATGTATTATTTTGCATGGCCTTATTATGTAATGATGGGCACAAAAACAGCATGCAATGCCCCAAGTTGAACTTGTTATGTGTAATAGGCGCTAAACTCTATTTGTATGCCCAGAATTTGCTACCTGTGTCATGGCCAGGAGTTGCAACCTTAATGTACCCTATCTATCATTGTTATTTGCCTCTATCTTATTTTGCATGGCTAGAATGTGCCTTCACTGTCAAATGTTTTGATTAAGCACTTTCTGATGAAAATAGGACAACACAGTTCAAAGTTTCATTGCAAATGGTTCATACATCATGTTCAATTCATTTTCAAACACATTGCTACAAATCAAGTAATACAACTGATCTGACAACAATTCCAAACACAACAATTGCAACAACAACAATGAAACAATTCATTTTCCACATCAGGTTCATCTTCTTCTCCAGGTCCTTCTCCTCATGGTTAGCATATTCACTGCCCTCTTATCCTTCTTCCAGTTCCTCAACCTCCTCACAGTTGATAATGACGATCTTCTTATCAATCAGCTCATCCAGGTACTCCTTCTGGAATCTGTAGAATCCACACAATTTCGGATTCTACAAACACCATTTCATGACTGTTAAACTCTAGATTTCAAACAAAGAAAGCAAGAGAGATGGAGACACAGCAAAACTGACCCCATTCCTAGGGCACTTGAAAAAGCTCTGGCCCTTGTTGGGAGTGTCCTGCTTGACGCGAAGCTCGATCACACAGGCCAGATGTCAATCCGGACATTGAATCAAAGGAAGCCCGGTTTCTTTACCGACCGGATACGCCACAGCATGCGCGCGCACAGAGCTCCCGCCTCGTTCCTGCCTCCTCAATGCCCTACTAGCGATGGACGACTCTGTCCTTTGCGACATGGTCACCGTGGCGCAGGGACGGCGGGAGGGGAGCAGGAGGCGGCGGCGGCGTGGGGGAAGAACACGGCGGCGGGGGGGATGAAATGAGCGAGGGGATAGCGAGGGAGGGACCGGGGCAGCGTAATGAAGAAAATGGGCAGGGGCAGCGATGATATTTTACCTACGCCTGCTGACTGGGCGCCAGCGTGTCGGGCTGGCGTGGCTTGCCACATGCGCAAATGTGGTAAATGAAGAACTCAAACTTCTCTCATCTGGCAAAGTTGTAAGTGTCATCCTAAGAGTGATAATCGGATGAGCGCCAATCTTAATAATGGTAAAAATATAAATCCCCCTAAATATCGGGGGCGAAGGATGATGCTCGGAGCACCGAGTAGCGGTCCGCCGACGTGGTGGGTTTTGTCCTGTGGGCTTCCAGCCGCGAGGCCGCTCCTTAGCAGGTCGCGGTTGTGGTAGGGAACATGCTACGTGGTACGTCACTTTTAAAAACAATGGGACGAAGGGGTATACAGCTTCCAGGGGCGAAGCCAGGAGAAATGGCTACCGGGGTCGGTACTCATAGTACTAGGGGCGAAGCTACATTGAGCTTGCCTGGTACCAATGCACCACGGTAAGGGAAAAAAAATTCACTAACTGGACAAACTTTCACCATGTATTTCTACAAAATTATGTATGTCCTCTTAGTAGTGTACCACCATAAATTTATAGCGGGCTTCGCCAACAGTATTAATTGTTGATTTATAGGTCTCGATAATATAATACCATGCATAACTTGACATTGATAAAATAACAACCGCATATTATGACAAAATAAGGTTTTGCAACAGTAGTTACCTCTTACATTTTCTCTCTACGACTATGATCCTCCATCTTATGAAAGCAAATTATCACATGTTTCATTGGAATTGTGGTTAAAAAACTAAAGCAGATAGCAGCTATGCGTATAATGTAGAAGTCACTACTAGATCGATACCTGGCATCTTGCTGGATGGAATGAAAGAGAACGTTCTTCACTTCATTGCTAGAACGCAAGTTACACTCTGCTTTTCTAAGAATCTGATTTCGGATTGTATAGCTGGAAAAAAAATAAAAACCCTGAGACCTTAATGTTCAGACGATCATTAATTTAATTACAAATTGCATAATTGGGTATTTGCTGTGTGGGGTACCTGTACGGCTGTACCTCATCTAGATTGAGAGTAGACAGCAGGAGAACACAAGATCGTCAGATTGAGAATGAACTGAGCCATGAGGAGCGGTCTGCTGGCGCTGGCCGTCACGCCACGGCAGCAGGGGCGATGCCCGCCAGGAAGATTTGGGATGCGTCGGGTATGAAGCTAAGCGACGTTCGGCCTTCTGGGCTATCAAGTACTCTCCGTATCTGCAGCATGTTAGCATTCACCGACTCACGTATGTGGAGTTGTGGGCGTATGGGATTGATGGATCGGATGGGCTGATCAGAAGCAGATTGATGGACTTTGGACTGTTGCTGTTGGGCTGCCACCTGCCGAGCCACTGGGGTCTCACGTAAATTTTGCTGGGGTCCAAGCCGGTCAAAATTACTCTAAATAAGGTGAAACGGCAAAGTCGTCGGTGTCGCCAGACCCCGACGTGTGAACGTAGCTTCGCCACTGACAGCTTCAGCTTTCAACTAATGGAACATGTTCCTGGAAACAGGAACGTGTTCTGGAACGAGAAATGCGATCGACATCACCAGAGAATACAATAATTTAACACAAGTTTTCACCAAATTTGGAATTTAGAAAATTCTATTCTAAATGTAAAATAATAGGATCCATGCATGCTGCGTGGTCTCCTTTTTGTGTTCGGTCATCATTTAAGACTTGATGTTCCCGCGTGGTTATCCGCAGCTGTGAGTCACGTTCCATCCTCGTTTGGAATGATGTTCCATCATGTTTCCGTACCATGAATTGAAATGATGTTCCCAAAACGGGAACATGTTCTCAACGTGGGCCATGTTCCCGTTCGAGGCTGCTAAGGGCTGCTCTTCTGGTGCTGTTTTTTTTTGCTGCGACGATGGAATCCAGCCATCGAAGTGTCTGCCGTCTAGCACTAGCTGGTCGTCATGACACGTGTGTCGCACGGTATTTTCTTTCTTGCAAAATGTTATGTACCCCGTACTTCACTACTTCTTTCTCTCCCATAGAATTTGAGGGGCCCTTAATGAGTGAAAAAATTATGTTTCCTGTGTTTTTCGTGCGAAAATGAACCGATTCCTGTAAAATTTATGTAGAATTCCATGGCCTCACTCAACCTCTTTGCATCACAGAGACCTTTGAGCGGTTAATTGATGACTATGTGATCCACCCTCCAGCCCATCTTCAGGATGAGGCCAAAGGCGGCGAAGCCATACTTTAGACAGCCCATGCGACAGAAGTAACCGATGAGGATGTTGTAGGTGCAACTGCTGGGGGCCACCTTGATGGAGCATTCACGGATCATCCAATTGAAGAGGGAGACAACGAGCTCTGAGTCTGAGGTGGAGGAGCAGCGCCGGCCCGAGGCACCAGAGACAGCGGTGAGGATCTGGTTGAAGGCGGTAACCGAGGCAGGACTAGCGTGGCGTGGCGAAGCAATTCGTCGAACAGCTTGAGCGGGTCCAAAAACACATTTGGTTATGGCGGGCATGGAATTGATCCAATCCAATTCTCACTGATCCAAACAATTATGCAACCTCCCCACCGCCGACCGGAAAGGAGTCACTTGTGTCGTGCGCTTTGCTCGGCTACGACATAAGGCAACACCACCATTGTTGCTCCCATGTCACTAGAGTTTAAGGATTATGGCGGATCTAAATGTGATTCCTCTCCCCCATCTCGTTTGCCTCATCCCCTACCCTCCATCTCATCGGCCTACCCATTTTGGGTTTCAAGTTTATGCCATATAGATTAACTACTTGGGCCGAGTGATTCACTAGCAGCCAGGTCAGTTCTAGGAGGTAATCGCTGGTGGCTAGGTTGACTATAGGAGGCTTTCTTCTGCATGGCCAAGTGGGCTCCATATCCCACCCCTTGTTGGTAATGGTGAGGACGCCTACACCTTTTGGTAGTGTAATCTTAGGAGCCTTCAAGCTAGTCTCAGTGGGAGTTTTATGAGAGTTTCATCTGCATTAATTAGATTGCCACATTGGTATTTTTTATGACATGTCAATGTTTCAAGAGATGAAACTCACTTGGCACGATTATCAACTCTCTGTGACTCATGAAATTAAATGCCTATGAAATTATAGAATGAAACTTTCTATTGGGAGTAGGTGTTTCATCCAAGTTTCATTTCACTCTGTATAACATGGCAGTCTTAGAAACAATGCTATGAAACTATGGACCTTTTGTTGTATAGGAGATGGAATTATTTGGACTACCACCTTATTTCCTACTTCCTCTGTCATGAAATGGATTTGAAGATTCAAAATTTATATCAAAATATAAAGTATTTGGACTACCCCTCTCTTCTTTGTCTTTTTTTATAGGAAATATTGAGATTCCTTTTAAACTTGGTGTCATCTTAAAAGACAACCTGTAACTAAGGAAAATAACAACTTAACAACTCCATCATAATTAGCCAGGGGCAAGGTGGTCTTTGGCCAAACTTCTTATTTTGTTTGAAAATCGTCTGAATCCCTTATACTTTAGCATGAAGACCGTGTATATTTTAGTACACTACTTTTGTTGTTTATAAATTGTCTATGTC
The DNA here is from genome assembly GCA_904845875.1 of Miscanthus lutarioriparius. Classification (NCBI taxonomy): domain Eukaryota; kingdom Viridiplantae; phylum Streptophyta; class Magnoliopsida; order Poales; family Poaceae; genus Miscanthus; species Miscanthus lutarioriparius. Next base: position 84,973,559 of record CAJGYO010000006.1, read on the forward strand.
TATATAACTATACTGCCATATGTATTGGTGTACTATGAGCCAATTTAGATGGATTAGGACTAACAATTAGTTCTATTGGCTCTATATATGGACTAATGGACTAATAACTAGTTCATGGTGGGACTAATAATTAGTCTGTTTGTTTTGGATACTTAGGGATTAAAAATTAGTCAAGTAGTTGTTAGACCTATAAGTTCAAACAGAGTCTATGGTACGGTCCAATAGGAGAATGTATTTTTTCATACAGTTTAGTAATTTACATTGTGATGGTAACCAGAGCATGTGTGCACATGGACGTAGCTACGTGGGGGCCAAACTGGGTCCTAGCCCCCCCTTGCTCCGATTGCATCACTCTGGAAGTTTGTCTGTCGCTCCATGCATGCAATTAATTCATGTCTCTCTTCTACCATGCTTGCTGTTACTGATGAGTGGATCACAGCTTACAAGTATATAAATCCGCACATTGTTCATTCTTCTTTGACAGAATTCTAATTGTTTATTGCAGTCTATATAGATAGAACTTGAAAAAACAAAGATTTTTCACAGAATTCCAATTGTCTATACTACTATTAGTAATTACTGTAACAGTATAGCTTTGAATTAGCCCCTGCACATTCATGCAAGCTCGGCCACTGTGTGTGCATACATTCTCTGTGTCAATCTAGCTCTCCAAAAAACTGCCAAATGAGGTGAAAATAATCAAGGGATCAAACCCCCGGCATAGACGTTGGTTAGGTAGTCGGGGTGGATTCACCCGATCCCCTTGGTTTAGTACACACGCATCTACATCCTGTGTCACTGTGTGTGTAGCTTGTGAGGAACCCATCAACCGTCAAAATAAAATTCGTTCAAAACCGAACTTTCCTGGGCAGTAAGCTGCGTGCTTGTGCTACATGTTTCTTCTGGTAATGTAATTTGTGTTTTGCTGTTACTCGGTTCTGAGTCTCTTTATTTGTAGATAGAAAGTGAACTCTGATGACAAAAGGCATATAACGATGCAAAAAGAATTCCTGGTTCGGAACACAGCTATTTTCTTTTCCTGAAGATGAGAAGACTAAACTGATTGTCGGATTCCATATTTGTTTGTGGGTCTTGGATGTCAGAATATATTTATATACATGCTTGGTAATTGGTACTAGGGCCTTGTTTAGATTGTAAATTTTTGCAATCCGGACACTGTAGTACGTTTCGTTTGTATTTGACAAACTTTGTCCGATCATGGACTAACTAGGCTCAAAAGATTCATCTCGTGATTTACAATCAAACTGTGCAATTAATTTTTTTTTTACCTACATTTAATGCTCCATACATGTGTCTAAAAATTGATGTGATGGAGAGAGAGTGAAAAAACTTAGAATTTTGATGGGATCTAAACAAGACCTTGTAGTTTGGTACCAATCTAGAAATTCAGGTACCCGGCGTTTTCAGATTTGATTTGAAGAACATGCATGGCTCGCTGACTGAATAAAGGCAGAATCAAAATTGGCTGGGCCAATGTGTTTGGTTACGCAAATGTGGACGAGGGCCAAGCAAATGGGCCGACCAAAGAGAAACCACCTGATTGAAAATCTTTTCTTTTAAGATGGTAAAGAGCTTTACCCCTACGCCGAAGGTGAGAAAAGATAAACCCTACGGTAAAATAAAAAAAAAACTCCTAGCTAACTGCCACCAGTTGCCAACAACTATTTACCTGCAAGATCATGAATGTGGAGATCTATTATTGTGTTGTTGATTCTGAAACCGCGCTTTCCCTGACAAGGCATTGCCTCTACAAACAGGCATCATGCACATGCTTATGCCCTCAATGCAAAGAAGAGCAAATGGTTGGCAGCATCGTTCAATGATGCCTGACACCGCCCACCTCTAATTCAGGGCACCAGTTAACGTTGCTGCCCCAAATAGCACCTGTCCCGCGCCAAACACTCGTATGCACAGGTGCCGGATCGGAACCACACCATTTTCTGCATACATATGTTAGTTTGGTTGCAGTGGTGGCTCCGAGTGAGTTCAAGGTAACTTCTTGGAGCCTTGTGCGTGGCTCTATCTCGCCGATGGAAACCAGTGGTAGGATGGGTGGTTGGTTACGGACCTGTCTGTTTGGATTGAAGGATTTTCATAGGAATTCTGGAGTTCGCCATTCCTGTGGAAAGGGAATGCGTGGATGCGTTTGGAACAACGGAAATCATATTTCGGCCTTGTTTAGATTGTAAATTTTTGCAATCCGGATACTGTAGTATGTTTCGTTTGTATTTGACAAACTTTGTCCGATCATGGACTAAATAGGCTCAAAAGATTCATCTCATGATTTACAACCAAACTGTGCAATTAATTATTTTTTTATCTACATTTAATGCTCCATGTATGTGTCCAAAAATTAATGTGATGGAGAGAGAGTGAAAAAACTTGAAATTTTAATGGGATCTAAACAAGTCCTTCCTTTCCTCCGGAACAGAACAAAGCCATGTACATTTTAAAGGAAAAAAAAGAATCCACTCAGAACCGAGACAAATCTTCGTCTCTCGCTCCGTGGCTTGCTAATCACAGCTGTTATCAGTGCTTGCCTATTGCTGTCTTGCTCCCGCCATGGAACAATCACATGTCTATTAATTATATTAAATTGTTACTAATTTTTTCTTTACTCCTTGCAAAAAAAACTTTACACATATGTTTATTTGTTAATTAAAATTTGACGTTGTAATGACAAATATTTGAATAATAAAATAAATATTCATCTCTTTTAATCACACCTCATGTTTTGGAAATCTTGTGTTATAATTCCTACATTCCAAACACCTCTATCTATATATTTCCTGTGTTTTTCCATTCCTATGTTTTCCCACAACACCTACACCCCATTCCTGTGTTTTCTTCCTTTTCTCTGTTTTGCATTCCTTTATTCCAAACAGGCCTTAGGGCTCTTTTGGAAGCGAGGGAAGCAAAACCTAGAGATGAAACCCCCCACTAAAAACTAGAATGATAATTAGAATGATATCTTCATGGATTACCCACCCAGGAAAAAATCCATGATCTCGGAGGGATTGGAGTTTCTAAATTAGGCCTAAGGAGTGTTTGGGGTAGCAATGGCAAGCAGTTAGTGGATTGGCAACTGGATATGGACGATTGCATGTGCTACTAACCAGTTGCAACTCGTATGAAATTAAATTGCTATTTTTAATTCTTTTTTGAATTTACTATTTATTACTAATTATATTAGCTATAGACTTTTTTTTGTTTAATCTAAGCCTACTCTCATCAGCCTTGGGTTTCCATGGCTTCCGAGTGAGTTCAGGGTAACCTCTTGGAGCCTTGTGCTTGTATAGTAGGTACTATTGCAAGTATATGAGAACGCGTGGCCCTCCTTTCACATGCTAGGAACAGTATACGAGTTCACGTGCTAGGCTCCTGCACTGGTTAGTAGCACATGTAATGGTCCATATCCAGCGGCGACGAACGCACGGCCCTAGCGGCGGCGGCGATGCGTTTCCTTATTGAAACTTCCAGTGTGTCCGTCTGCAATTAGCCCTTGCTATTTTTCCTGCTTTCGTCATTACTTAGATACATATGTCTTTGACTGCGAAATCGAAGAGTTAGTCCCACGAAGAAGAGAGCTCCACATCTTCCACAAGAAGGAAAGAACATAGTATGACATTATGTTTCTAATTTATCTAATGAGAAACATTCTTGGGGCCTTCGTTGAAATAATGCACGATTTAAAATTGTAAGATTTGTTAGTGCTACAATATATATTATATAACAAGTTTCTGATAGCAATGTACATCAACTTACCAGCATATAAGGTAAATAATAGGCTTATTTACTGATCTTCCTTCTTTATGCAGTTCAAGATTTGGCATAAAATCTTTGTCTTCTGATCTTCTCATGTGGTTGGTATAGTACACACTACTCTAGATCTTGACATCACTGTCGGTTCAAAAAACCCCTTCGTTGTCGGATTTTGATCCGGCAGTGGTATACCGGCAGTGACGTGGGATTGACATGACTACCGGTTCTTATGAACCGACAGTGATACTGTCGGATTTTGAACCGGCAGTGACGTGGGATTGACATGACTGCCGGTTCTTATGAACCGACAGTAATGTGAACCGGCAGTGATGTGGTTTTTAGGAAAGCCAAAAAATTCATTGAAAAAATAGGGAAAATTTTTTAATACCGGGAGAGGCCTCACTGGATAGCCACACGGCCGCGCGTCGCAAGTCACAAGTCAAGCGATTTTTCACCCGAAAAACACGTGCTTCGCGGCCACCGACGCTCGAACCCCTGTCGTCCTGCTTCACGTCTTCGGCCTCTAACCACTCCACCTGCAAGCTGTTTGTGTCCAAATGAGATTTTTGTCCTAGCCATTTTATGTTGATCTAATTTTGAAATGAGTATTTGGGACCCTAAACAAATTCAAATGAAAAAGTTATCAACCACAAAGTTTTATAACTTTTCGAGATCTATAACTTTTATTTTGGTAGTTTCTCCATCCGAGGTCGTTTACAAAATTTAAATTTCAAATTTAAGAAATTCAAACGTAGTTTTCCATGAAAAGATGATTTCAAATCAAAAAGTTATCAACTACAAAGTTTCATAACTTTTTGAGATCTACAAATTTTGTTTTTAGCTGTTTATCCATCTAAGATCGTTTAAAAAATTCAAATTTCAATTTTTTGAAATTCAAACGTAGTTTTCTTTGAGAAGATAGTTTCAAATCAAAAAGTTGTCAACTATGAAGTTTCATAACTTTTGGGGATCTACAACTTTTATTTTGGTAGTTTCACCATCCGAGGTCCTTTACAAAATTTAAATTTCAAATTTTAGAAATTCAAACGTAATTTTCCTTAACAAGATGATTTCAAATGAAAAAGTTGTCAACTACAGAGTTTCATAACTTTCCGAGATCTACAACTTCTATTTTAGTCATTTGATCATTTATTCATCCGACATAGTGGTAGTAACATTGTTCACAAATGTTACATATCCCTCTTATTGTTTATGAAACTATAAGAGAGATATGTAAATTTTGTCAACAATGTTATTACCACTTTATCGGATAAAGAAATGACCAAAATAAAAGTTGTAGATGTTGATAAGTTCTACAACTTCTATGTTCATGATTTTTTCGGCTGAAATCATTTAGTGTTCCAAAATAACGTTTGAAGTTGCCATTTTTTAAAATTCAAAATTCAAATAGATAAAACACAGCCACATGAAAATATGGATAAAATAATAGCGGTAAGAACACAATAAATTAATAGAGCATGATTTTAGAAATTTTTAAAAAAAATCATCAAATTTAAAGTTAGTATGAGGGAGAAATACTACTTACAAGTTTTAGCCCAAGATTAAAAAGAGAAATCAGAGTTCTTCAATAATTTTAAATTTTAATTTTCAAGTAGTAAATGATCTCAAATGAAAAAGTTTTCAACTACAAAGTTGCATAACTTTTCGAGATCTACAACTTTTGTTTTGGGTGTTTCTCCATCTGAGGTCATTTGAAAAATTCAAATTTTAAATTTTAGAAATCAAACATAATTTTCGTTAGATAGATTATTTCAAATGAAAATATTTGGACATCCAAACAATCTAAATTTAAAAAAGTTTGAACTACAAAGTTGTAAATCTCGTCGAGTACTACAACTTTGATATAAAGTTCATCTTCATTGGACATCATATGAGAAACTTATGAAGTTTTCTTACAGCATATCACTGTTGGTTCAAGCCACGAACCGACAATGATACTAAGAGAGAATTCCTTATTTGACACTGGAAAAATGAGTCGTTTCTTTTTTGTCCTGAAATTTTCTTCGTTCCCTATTTGACACTTACTTCAACTTTCATCCCTAATTTGACACTACCGTCAAATCCGTTAGCTAACGGTGTTAATCGGTCATTAAAAAGACGTTTTGCCCCTAGAAAAAAAAAAAGCGCGTAAGCAAATTTGAGAGGAAAAAAAATTGCGCCTGCCTCTATGTGCATGCGCCAACAAAAAAAAGACCACCCGACCAATGATGCATGCATGCAACAGCGCCTCCGCATGCGTCTAGGGGCAAAAACGTCTTTTTAACAGTCAGTTAACACCGTTAGCTAACGGATTTGACGGTAGTGTCAAATTATGAATGAAAGTTGAAGAGAGTGTCAAATAGGGAACGAAGAAAATTTCAGAGCAAAGAAATGAACAACTCATTTTCCCAGTGTCAAATAATGAATTCTCTCTACTAAGTATCAGTGTCGGTTCTTGGTTAAAACGGCAGTGATGACCCAATATCACTGTCGGTTCTTGGCTAAAACCGACAGTGATATAAATCAACAGTGAATACTTGAATATCAGTGTTGGTTGGTCCTATCAATACCGATTTTAGCCAAAAACCGGCAGTGATGGTCTATCATTGTCGATTTTTTAAAATTCGGCAGTGATAAGACCGGCAGTGATGTCCAATTATGTAGTAGCGACACTTTGTAAGTTCAAAAGAAAATTACCTCTAATACATGTTCCTGTTAGTTAATTCTGTCATATTCTGCTAAATGAGCAGGACTGCTGAGTCCCAGTCGGTGCCTATGTCTCCTCCCCCTACGTTGCTGCCAACTACAACCTCACTCAGTTGTCCATGCTCAACAGATCGTCATATTCAACGTACACAGATGGCATCAACTGTGAGTAGTCGCACTCAACTTCTGTTACTTGAGCCTTAGTCCTCTACATATACCAATTAGTTTGAAGATAGGACACAAAAAATTGACATCGAACAGGTTTTAATAACATCTATGTTTCACTGAACAAAAAGCTGTATTATTGCTCTTTGCTCAAAATTCCATACGACCTTTACAGGACAAATTTAAGCTACCGCCAAGATTAGTCGTATAAGATATTTTCTTTGTTTGGGCAATATCCGTTACCATCCAAAATATACCCAATACGTAGATACCTCATCTCCTCTATTAGGCGATAAAATTGATTAATTCCTCTTTCCTAAATAGTGCCATCTAACTGTTTGATCAATCCTACGTACTGATATTGATAATATATGTCAACAAAGAATTTAAATTTACAAGATTGGCATTATAAACCTAGTTGATCTAGACATGAAATAAGCAAAGTACGCCATACCACAGATAGCATTTGTTACACTAATAAGCTAGGGTCCATAAACTGCCTCAGCAAGAAGGCTTACAACTTATCCATTAATTAATCAACTTCATAAATAGCAGCACAACTCACTGTTTTTTGTGCTACGGAGGTGGACGTACAGGTCCACACATACATATATATATAGAGCCATTTGGCGTCATGCATGGATCCTTCAGCTTCGGTGCGTTGTGCAGCAGCTAAGTACACGTACTAGACCTGCAAAACATGAATCCAAACCGGAACTCGATTGGAAGAAAAATTAAATGAACTGCATGTTATAATTGCAAGAACTACGTACTCTAGAAAATTGAAAAATATATGTCGTTTTACCTTTGGACAGATCCGGCGAGAATCCAAACAATCCAGCTCTCCCCTGCCCACGTGTCAAGCAGTGGAATGGCCCCCTAAGTTATATATACTACTACTAGTACTGTACAGTAACTACTCGTCGAGCGGAACCCGCACGAACCCGCCATTTCCCGAGTCGCCAGTTCCAACCAACTGTCACCGTCTCCGGTGGCGGATCTAAAAAAAATTTAGAAGAAACTAAACAAAAGTGCTATAGCAACGTAGCTTCAGTATTACCCCCACAAAAGTTAAATTTAATAGTTTAAAATAGTCTTATCTTAAAACATTGATGAACAATAAAAATCACAAAATACATCATGAAACATAAAGTATGCGGTTTATCCATGCCGCAAAGGCTAAATTACGAAACTAATAGACGATGCGTGACAGTGACAACCATTATTCATCCGAAGAAGCAATCTACATAAATAGATATAATTGATTGATTAGTCAAACATATATGGACCTCTAAATTATGAATTTAGAAGAGAATAGAGCGTACCACTAATTTTTTAGGCAATAACATACGGTGTTTTTTCATCTCTTGAAACCGTTTTTATGATCTTTTCATTATCAATCTTTCTAAATATCTCATTCTCATTATAGCATATCATCAAGTCATTGAGCCATTCATCACCCATTTTACTACGCAAATCTGTCTTTATAATGGACATGGCTGAAAATATCCTCTCAACTAAAACCGTTGCCACCGGTAGTATCAAGGTTAGCTTAATGAGACGATAAACCAATTTATAAGATGTGTGCATATTATTCTTGACCATAATTTCAGCAACTTTTCCAAGTTCGGTGCATCTAAGAAAATCTGGAGTTCTAGCACGGTTGACGAATTCTCTAAGTTGATTTGGCAAAATAGTAAGGTTACCAATATCAAAATCCTCAGCATAAATTTCAGCAAGCCTTATAAGTTTGTCCACGTCAAAATTAGAGAAGTAGTTCCATGGGTTAAACAAGCCATGCATACCAATAACTCTAAACTAATTTCACTAAATCGATGATTCAGCTCAGCCAAGATGGCATCAATGGCAACAAGAAAAATCTCAACATGATAGTAATGCATGTTTGTTACCTTTTGGTTTCTATGTCTAGATGTCCCTCTAACATTTATTTCCTTATTCATATCTAGCACTTCAAACTCATTCTTCTCACAGAATGTTTTCACTTTTCTGAGTAATGGCTCCCAACCATTGTTCCTCATATCCTGCAAGCCATCTTTCATATTAGTGATCAAATGCAATGCTTCAACTATGTCTTGATCCTTCCTTTGCAAAGCACGTGACAAAATATCTGTCATGCTCAACAATTCTATCATCAAATGCAGGATTAACACAAAATCAAAGCTCTCCATTTTTCCAATTAAACCTAAAGCTCCACCATTACATGTTGGTTTAATGGAATCTTTCTTCACTATCTCAAGGACATCTATAATAGCCCCCCACATCACCAAAATGTGAAGCAATGTTTTAAGATGTGAACCCCATCTAGTATCTCCAGGCCTAGCTAGGATACTTTCCTGGTTCAAACCTCTTCCAGACATAATCTCACCATCCTCAATCTTTTCAAGCAACACATCATGATGCTTTGCAAGCAAGGCATCCTTTCTCATACAAAATGCAACCACATTATTGACTATTAAAGGAACATAGTTAAATAAATCTACAATGTCTACACTAGATGTTGAAACAATAAAACCACCGGTTGCAATTGATGGGCAAAACAATGCACATAGAATAAGGATTTTCATTACGAATCAATTTCTGCACCCCATTAGATTCACCTCTCATATTAGAAGCTCCATCATACCCTTCTCCATGAAGCATAGAGATTGACAAATTGTGACTTGAAAGCATACCGATCAAAGCTTCTTTCAATGCAATAGCTATACAACTCTCAACATGCTAAAGTCTAAGAAATCTCTCCACCACTTTCCCTTCATCATTCACAAACCTGCACGCCACATTTCGTTATGTGTTAGTATAATTGTAGAAATAGAGGTACAAATCTAGCAAGAAAATGCAATATCGACTACTAACCTTAGAATCACCGCCATTTGCTCCTTAATTGATACATCTCGAGACTCATCAATAAGCACCGAGAATTTTCTTCCTCGAATCTCATCCATAATGACAGTTGTGACTTCCTCCGCACAAGCTTTTGTAAGGTCTTTCTGTATATGATGAGATAACATATGGCAATTTTTAGAACCTTTTTCATATGCCTCCTTCACTACCTCAACCTTATCTTTATACCATTCAACCATCTCTCTATAGTTTCCCTTGTTGAGGGAAGAACAAGTCTCATCATGTCCATAGAAAGCATCCCCTTGCAATATGAGAAATCTTGCAACATCTAAAGAAGATGTCAAACGTATCTCATATCGTTTTTCTTCCTCCGTGCTTACTTCAACTAATTTTCTACCCACATTTGTCCTTTGGTTCATAAAGTCATCACATTTTAGCCTAGCCTCTACATGAGTCTTGCAAACACTGTGGTTACTTAAAGTATCCTTAGCTTTCTTCCAATTCACATAACCTTGTGTGCAAAGTAGAACTCCCAATTTTTTCAGGCTTTGCCGAATTAAAGAAGAGATAGCAATATAAGCAAAAAGCTGCATCCTTGGACTCACTGTACTCTAGCCAATCAAATAAATCAAACCAAGTCTTTTGAAATGATCTCCATTCACCACCAATCCATTTACGAGAAAATTGAAATTCATGAGGTTGGGTTGGACCACTCAAAGCATGTTCTCTCTTTACTTGGTCTCTAATTTCAAGTTCATAATCATCAATTGGTTTGCGATTTCAAGGGTCCACAATCATGTTCAATTGACTAAACTCTGCTCTAGGTTTCTTTGGTTGACTTGTGCTCTCATTAGTATGTGGAGTTGATGGACCACTACCACTAGAACTTGAAAAGTAATTGTGCAGAGTTCTTTTCGACATTCTGAAATCTGACATTCCAAATTTTCAATCACATATTCAATTCAATAATGAAACATTCAATCACAAACAAATAAAGATTTAAGTTTGGTTCACCAAATCACCTTGCTTGTAGTATGCTTGTTGCTCGACTTCCTACAATCCAGCTCCTGCGGTCACTCCAACGGTCGTTTTTGACAGCCCGGTGTGCTGTTGCAGCGGAGAACTGACCGGACGCGTTCGGTCACCATGACCTACGCGATCCGATCACCACATAATGTGCTGAGTTAGACAGTAATAGTTATGTTTTGAATGGGGGTATAAATACATCTCCTACTTGTCCAATTCAGCCCTCTTGCCCATTTGTTCATCTGAGAAACACCTTTGGAGTGCAAGAGCCAAGTGGGGTGATTGAGATTTTAGAATCCAAGATTAAGGACCTCATTAGTGCATAGGGAGTAGCAAGTTTGCATCCACCATTTTCATTAGTCTTGTCATAGTCAAGTGAGAGTTTTTGCTTGTTACTCTTGGTGATCGCCATCACCTAGATGGCTCGGTGGTGATTGGAAGCTTAGTGATCATCCGGCGGAGCTTATGGATGACCCAAGTCATCTTATGAGCGGTTGTGGATGATTCACCGTGATGGAGTGTCGAAGAATCAGCTCGTAGAGAGGCTTGATCCTTGCACGGATCAAGGAGGAGCTACACCCTTGCGCAGGTGCTCCAACGAGGACTAATGGGGAGTGGCGACTCTCCGATACCTCAAAAATCATCGCCGCATTCCTCTCCCTCTCTTTACTTTGAGCATTTACATTTGAGCAATTCAATTCATGTCTTTACATTCTCAAAATTGCCATGCTAGAGTAGGATTAGAACCTAGAGTACAAAACTTTTGTGTGGTAGAACAGTAGAAACACTTTGAGGCACAAGGGGGTGAAGTGGGCTAAGTGTAGGGCTTCATTATTGCAAGAAATTTAGAATTAGTCTAATTCACCCCCTCTTGGGCATCTTGATCCTTTCAATTGGTATAAGAGCCTCGTGCTCCTTAAATTATACTTAACTGTCTAAAGCAAGATGTCCCACGAGGATGACCCCCTCCCGTCTTTGAGGGAGATGATTTTCTTTACTAGAAAATTCACATGGTGTACCTAGAGGCTTTAGATGTTGAAGTGCTTAGAGCCGCTATACAAGGCTTCCCAAAACCTAAGGATCCCGCCAACCTTCAAGGTGATGAGGTTCACTACGAGAAGTGGAATGCAAAGGCTAGAAACACCCTCTTTAGAGGCCTTTGCAAGGTTATCTTTAATCGTGTGCGGAACCACAAAGACTCCCATGCTCTATGGTTGGATATTTGTGCCCTCCATGAGGGAACCAAGAGTGAGTGTGAGGAACGCTATCACCTTGTGATGAAGAAGCTTAATTCCTTTGAAATGCTTCCTAGTGAAAGTGCTATTGAAATGTATTCTCGCTTAAATGTTTTTGTAGAGGAGGTCAATGGTCTTGGACTCACACAAATGCAAGCACCCGATGTTATGAGAAAGATCTTGAGTGTCCTTCTCATTGACAAATATGGCCATATTGTGATGGTGCTTTATCAAGGTGATCTTTCCGCCGCTACACCAACTCAAATATTGGGAAAGATCAATGCACATGAGATGTACATGCACATCACTCCACAAGAGAGCTCCTCTTCAAAGAAGAAAGATTTGGCATTCAAGACTAGCCAATAGAAGAGAAGCAAAGAGAAAGTTGCTCTTGATAGCTCTAGTGATGATGAAGTTGATGATGCAAGTCTTGCCCTCATGGTGAGAAGAACCACCAAGATGCTAAAAAACTAAACAAGAATAGTGTCAAGTTTGATGGCAAGAAGAAGAAATTCTTTACTAGTAGTAGAAGGAAGCCCATCTCCAAAATGGATTGCTACAATTGTGGAGATCTTGGTTGTCTAGCTCATCAATGCCCCAAACCCAAGAAAGACAAGTTTAAGAAGAAGTATAAGGACAAGAAAGATGACTCAAGTGATGATGATGAAGAGAAGAAGAAGAATAAGCCATACAAGAAGAAGGATGGCAAGGAGTATCACAAGAAGAAGAAAAATGGCAAAGCTTATATTGTTGGTGATTGACACATGGATAATGAATCATCAAGTGGCTCATCCGATGATGATAGTGATAATGAGAAGGAGAAGGTGGCCACTCTTGTGATTGGTTCTTCACTATCTCCACCGCCACCACCGCCATCACCCTCTACACACCTATGCCTCATGGCCAAAGGTGAATGAAAGGTACAAAGTGATGATGATAGTAGTGGTGATGACAATGCTAGTAATGATAAAAATGGTAGTGATAGTGATGAAGAATTTGAATCACCTTCTTATGATGATCTTGTCAAATTGCTAAATCAATATACTAAAATCATTAGAAAGACAAGAGCTAAGAATGAGAAGCTCGAACTTGAGAATGATTCATTCTTAGCAAAGTATGACATAGCCAAAAAAGCTAGTAATGAGCTTAGAGAAGAAAATAAAATTATGTCATCCAAGCTCAAGGAGCTCAAAACCTCTAAAAAAGAGCTTAGAGAAAAACATGATAAACTTGAGGAGATACACAATGAGCTCATCATTAGTTACAACTTGCTAAAAGAAGAGTACACCAATCTCAAGATTAATCATGACAATCTTGTTCTTTCTCATAAGTTTTTATCCAATGAGCCGCATGAAGCTACTAACAATGTTGTTAAGATTGATATAGCGACATCATGTGATGACTTAATTGTTGAGAGCATTGAGCAAGGTTCTAGTAGCAAAGGCAAGAAAGTGGTTGAGTCTGACAACTATGATGACTATGTCATGCTCAAGAATAAGAATGAAAAGTTCAAGAAGGATCTTAAAAAGCTATCAACCACCAACACAATTGTGATAGAGAACCTTGACAATGATCATGATATGGCTCTTGAGAATGAGATGCTTAGAGAATAGAACAAGAGAGTCAAGATGGAGAAGAATCATGATGAACTTAGAGAAGAGAACAAGAAACTCAAGTTAGAAAAAGAACATCTCAAGACCAGTTTGAGCAAGTTCACAAGAGGCCAACATCTTCAAAGTGAGCTACTAATGAACACAGTGATGAAGATGGATAGAAGTGGGATTGGATTCTTGGCAAATCAAGAAAAGAAAACTCAAGCTCAACATCAACAACAATATAAGTCAAAGCCTAAGCCAAAGAGATGCTTTGAGTGTGGACAAGAAGGTCATTTTGCTCATGAGTGTGAAACTCCACCACCACAACCCTTGCCCAAACATGCTAGACCCTTTGCTTTCAATGCTCACTACATGCTTAGAAAGAATTCTAGTGGAAAGATGAAGGTCATGTTCTTAGGTCCACCAAATAAGAATAGGTCTAAGCAAATTTGGGTTACTAAGTCACTAGTTGAGAAAGTCAAAGGCCCTCATCAAAATTGGGTCCCTAAACAACAAGCTTGATCTCTTGTGTGTGTAGGTGAACTACAAAACCGGTGGAAGTTATTGGGTTATTGATAGTGGTTGCACTCAACATATGACCGGTGATCCTCATATGTTCACCTCACTAGATGAAGAAGTCGATTGTCAATCAAGATTACATTTGGTGACAATTCAAAGGGCAAAGTATAAAGATTAGGCAAAGTTGCAATATCAAATGACCACTCAATTTCAAATGTGCTTCATTCAGCTTCAACTTGCTATCCATTGGACAATTGTGTGATCTTGGCTTTCAATGCTTATTCACCGAGAAGGAAGTGGTTGTATCAAAGAAACATGATGAGCAAGTCATATTCAAAGGCTTTAGATACAACAATCTATATCTAGTTGACTTCACCTCCGAAGATGCTAATTTGAAGACATGCTTATTCACCAAAACATCACTTAGGTGGCTTTGGAATAGAAGGCTTGCACATGTTGTGATAAGTACACTCAAGAAGCTATTGAAGAAAGAATGGGTGAGACGTTTGAAGGATGTGAAGTTTGAGAAGGACAAGCTTTGTAGTGCTTGTCAAGCCAGCAAGCAAGTTGCAAACACTCATCCAATCAAAGCTTACATGTCAACATCAAAAGTGCTAGAGCTTCTCTACGTGGATTTACTTGGACCAACATCTTACAAGAGTTTGGGTGGCAACCTCTATTGTCTTGTGATAGTTGATGATTATTCAAGATACACTTGGGTGTTCTTCCTTCATGACAAGACCGAAGTGACCACATGTTTCAAGAAGTTTGCCAAGATAGCACAAAATGAATTTGAAGTAAAGATCAAGAAGATAAGAAGTGATAATGGAAAAGAATTTGTCAACACAAATATTGAAGAGTATTGTGATGAAGTTAGGATCAAGCATGAGGTTTCCGCAACCTACACTTCTCCACAAAATGGTGTAGTAGAGAGAAAGAACCGGACACTAATTACCCTTGCAAGAACAATGCTTGATGAATACAATACACCTCAAGATTTGTGGGCGGAAGCTATCAACACCGCATGTTGTGCATTCAACTGTCTATTTCTTAAAAGTTTCTTGGCAAGATCCCTTATGAGTTGCTCAATGGAAAAAAGTCGGATGTCTCATTCTTCTAGGTGTTCGGCTGCAAATGCTACATCTACAAGAAGCAGCAACACCTAGGGAAGTTCTAAAGATGTTGTGATATTGGTTTTCTTGTTGGTTACTCATCGAAGTCCAAAGCATATAGAGTATTCAACCATGCCATCGACTTGGTAGAAGAAACATATGATGTGGAGTTTGATGAATCTAATGGCTCCTAAGGAGCACATGAGAATCTTGATGATGTAGGTGATAAACTATTGAGGGAGGCCATGAAGAACATTCCGGTTGGAGACATCAAGCCAAAAGATGATGAAGACGAAGTACAAGTGATTGATCCACCCTCTTCATCAAATATGCCACATGATGGTAAAGATGGGAGAGTAGAAAATAAAGATACTCATGTCTCCTATGGCCAAATGGTGGCACAAGCTCAAGATGTTGATGCTCCACAACCGCCTCCTCAAGTGGTTGAGAGAAGAAATTCACCTCTACTTCAACCTCATCCACAAGATCTCATCATAGAGAGTCCTTCAAAGGGTGTAATGACTCGCTCTCAAAAACTTGCTTAATTTGTTGAACATCACTCGTTTGTTTCTTGCATTGAACCTAAGAATATAGAAGAAGCTCTTCAAGATCCGGATTGGATAAATGCCATGCATGAAGAATTAAACAACTTCACCCACAATGAAGTTTGGACACTTGAAGAGCGACCACAAGATGCAAGAGTCATAGGAACAAAGTGGATGTTCCACAACAAGCAAGATGATCAAGGCATAGTTGTGAGAAACAAGATAAGGCTAGTTGCAAAGTGGTTCCCTCAAGTTGAAGGTTTGGATTTTGGAGAGACCTTTGCACTAGTTGCAAGACTTGAAGCCATTCGTATCCTACTTGCATATGCATCGCATCATGAAATGAAATTATATCAAATGGATGTGAAAAGTGCATTTTTAAATGGCTTCATAAATGAACTAGTCTATGTTGATCAACCTCTTGGGTTTGAAGACCCTAGATATCCTAATCATGTTTATAAGTTGTCCAAGGCATTATATGGGCTAAAGCAAGCCCCAAGAGCTTATATGAGTGGCTTCGGGATTTCCTCATTAAGAAGGGCTTCACCATTGGAAAGGTCGACACCACACTATTTACCAAGAAGCTTAATAGAGAGATCTTTGTTTATCAAGTATATGTTGATGATATCATATTTTGCTCAACAAATGAAGACTATTGCAAAGAGTTTGGTGAATTGATTGAAAGCATCTAGGTTCCTAGTTGGGTTTCGGTGATTAATGACAATACGATATTACTATAACTAACGTGTGTTTTACAGAGGCAATTAAGTTAGGTCATGGTAATGGCAATTGATTGGGCAATCATGGTTGTCATTCCCCTACGATGGATATCATTTTAGTTTTCAAAGGATGGACAACAAGGTTAAGGATGGACTAGTTCTAAGTGTCGTTTGGTGTTGAAGAGACACTTAGAGTAGTTTAGGACTTTGTTTTTCCTTTGGCCATACTATTAAGGGGGTATAGACTAGTAGCTTGACCTAGGTGAGTGTAGTGGGTTAGGTGTGGTGCACACTTGTCAAATCTAGCACTAGGTAGCTCAGGAGTAGCCCTAAGATCCATTGGAGCAAACTTCATTCACATATGATTTTGAGTTGGAAGTGAATGGAGGGTCAAATGACTGATCGGACGCTGGTCTGGTTGTGACCGAACGCTGAAGGGTGAGTCCGGTCAGTTCATTTGATCAACTGGAGTCATCTGGTTGCGACCGAACGCTGAGTGAAAAGTGACCGAACGCTGGGTTCCTACGTCCGGTCAACTCCAGAGAGGTTCCAGAGAGGGAGTTTCCTGATCGGACGCGTCCGGTCAGTGCTGACCGGACGCTGGTCAGGATCCGGTTACTGAGCGGACGGTGAATAGCGAAGCGATCGGACTCTGGGTGCCCGCGTCCGGTCAACATCAGAAAGGTTCCATACAACAGTTTTTGTAACCGGACGCAGGTCAGAGTCCAGTCACAACTTAACGGCTCTATGGTGGGGATAACTGACCGGAGCGTCCGGTCACCCCGCAAAGTGCTGACTCAACCTCCTAAGGGTTAATTATGAATGAGGGGGTATAAAAACTTCCTCTATTCATCCAAGGGAGATCTCTTGCCCATTTGTTCAGCTGTGAAACCCCCTTGAGAGTGCAAAGGAGAGCAAGGGCCTAGTGAGGTGATTGAGATTTGAGAATCCAAGAATAAAGCCTCATTAGTGCAAGGAGAGTAGCAAGTGTGCATCCACCTTTCTCATTAGGCTTGTTGTGGTCAAGTGAGAGTTCTTGCTTGTAACTCTTGGTGATCGCCATCACCTAGATGGCTTGGTGGTGATCGGGAGTTTGGTGATCATCCGACGGAGCTTATGGATGATCCAACTCAAGTTATGAGCGGTTGTGGGCAATTCACCGTGATGGAGTGTTAAAGAATCAGCCCGTAGAGAGCGCTTGATCCTTGCATGGATCAAGGGGGAGCTACACCCTTGCGTGGGTGCTCCAACAAGGACTAGTGGAGAGTGGCGACTCTCTGATACCTTGGCAAAACATCGCCGCTTTTCTTCTCCTCTCTTTACTTTAAGCATTTATATTTGAGCAATTCAATTCTTGTCTTTACATTCTTAGAATTGTCATGGTAGAGTAGGATTGCAACCTAGGGTGCAAAACTTTTGTACGGTAAACAACAGGAACACATTCTAGGCACAAGGGGTGAAGTGGGCTAAGTGTAGGGTTTAATTATTGCAAAGAATATTAGAATTAGCCCAATTCACCCCCCCTCTTGGGCATCTTGATCCTTTCAATTGGTATCGGAGCCTCATGCTCATGAATTTAGACTTAACCACCTAGAGAAAGATGTCCCATGGGGATGGACCTCCTCCTATCTTTGAGGGAGATGATTTTCCTTATTAGAAAATCAGCATGGAGGCTTATCTAGAAGCTCTAGATATTGAAATTCTTAGAGCCGCCTCTCAAGGTTTCCCAAAACCTAGGGATCCCACACACCTTCAAGGCGATCAAGTCAATTATGAGAAATGGAATGCAAAGGCTAGAAACACCATCTTTAGAAGCCTTTGCAAAGATATATTTAATCATGTGTGGAACCACAAGGACGCCCATGCACTATGGTCGGACATTTGTGCGCTTCATGAGGGAACAAAGAGTGAGCGTGAGGAACACTATCATCTTGTCATGAAAAAACTTAATTCTTTTGAGATGCTTCCTAAAGAAAGTGCTAATGAGATGTACTCACGCTTAAATGTTCTTATAGAGGAAGTCAATGGGCTTGGACTTACACAAATGCAACCTTCTGATGTTGTGAGAAAGATCTTGAGTGTCCTCCCCATTGACAAATATGGGCACATTGTGACCATGCTTCATCAAGGTGATCTTTCCACCGCTACCCCAACTCAAATATTAGGAAAGATCAACGCACATGAGATGTATATGCACATCATACCACAAGATGGCTCTTCTTCCACCAAGAAGAAAGACTTGGCATTCAAGGCAAGCAAAGAGAAGGGCAAAGCAAGAATTGAATATGAGAGCTCAAGTGATGATGAAATTGATGATGCAAGCCTTGCTCTCATGGTGAGAAGAACCACCAAGATGCTTAAGAAGCTCAACAAGAACGATGTCAAGTTTGATGGCAAAAAGAAGTTCTTCACTAGCAATAGAAAAAAGCCAATCTCGGAGATTGGATTGCTATAATTGAGGAGAACTTGGTCATCTAGCACATCAATGCCCCAAGCCAAAGAAAGACAAATACAAGAAGAAGTACAAGGGCAAGAAAGATGACTCAAGCAATAAAGATGATGATGAGAAGAAGAAAAACAAGCCAAACAAGAAGAAGGATGGCAAGAAGAAGGATTTCCAAAAGAAGAAGAAAAATGGCAAGGCATACATCGTCGGTGATTGGCTCATGGATATTGATTCATTAAGTTGCTCATCCAATGATGATAGTGAGAATGAGAAGGTGGCCGCTATTGTGATTGACTCTTCATCATCTTCACCGACACCACCGCCATCATCCTCTATACACCTATGCCTTATGGCCAAGGGTGAACGAAAAGGTATCAAATGATGATGATAGTAGTGGTGATGATCATGCTAGCAATGATGATAGTGATAGTGATGATGAATTTGAATCACCTTCTTATGATGATCTTGTCAAGTTGCTTAACCAATATACTAAAATTATTAGAAAGACAAGAGCTAAAAATAAAAAGATAGAACTTAAGAATGATTCACTTTTAGCTAAATGTGACATAGCGGAAAAAGCTAGTGTTGAGCTTAGAGAAGAAAATGAAGCTATGTCATCCAAACTCAAGGAGCTCAAATCTTCTAAGAAGGAGCTTAAAGAAAAACATGATAAACTTGAGGGATACATAATGAGCTCATCACTAGCTACAACATGCTAAAACAAGAATATACAAATCTCAAGATCAATCATGATAATCTTGTTGTTTCTCATGAGCTATTATCCAATGAGCCACATGATGCTACTAACCATATTGTAAAGATTGATATAGTTACATCATGTGATGATTTGATCATTGAGAGCATTGAGCAAGGTTCTAGTAGCAAAGGCAAGCAAGTGGTTGAGTCCGACAACTATGATGAGTATATCAAGATCAAGAATGAGAATGAGAAGCTAAAGAAAGATCTTGAAAAGCTATCAACCACCAACACCATCATGATAGAGAATCTTAACCATGATAGTGATCTAGCTCTTGAGAATGAGAAGCTTAAAGAAGAGAACAAGAAACTCAAGATGGAGAAAAATCATGATGAACTCAAAGAAGAGAACAAGAAGCACAAGTTAGAAAAAGAACATCTCAAGACCGGCTTGAGCAAATTTACAAGAGGACAACATCTTCAAAGTGAGCTACTCATGAATACCGTAATGAAGATGGATAGAAGTGGCATTGGATACTTAGCACATCAAGAGAAGAAGGCTCAAGCTCAACACCAACAACAACACAAGTCAAAGCCAAAGCCAAAGAGGTGTTTTGAGTGTGGACAAGAAGGTCACTTTGCCCATGAGTGTCAAACTCCACCACCACAACCCTTGCCCAAGCATGCTAAACCTTTTGCTTTCAATGCTCATTACATGCTTAGAAAGGACTCTAGTGGTAAAATGAAAGTCATGTTCTTAGGACCTCCCAACAAAAATAGGCCTAAGAAAATTTGGGTTGCAAAGTCACTTGTTGAGAAAGTCAAGGGCCCTCAACAAGTTTGGGTCCCTAAACAAGCTTGATCTCTTGTGTGTAGGTGAACTACAAGACCGGTGGAAGTCATTGGGTAATTGATAGTGGTTGCACTCAACATATGACCGGTGATCCTCGTATGTTCACCTCACTTGATGAAGAAGCTGATGGCCAAGAAATAATTACATTTGGTGATAATTCAAAGGGCAAAGTGGCAATATCAAATGATCATTCAATCTCAAATGTGCTATATGTTGCTTCTTTGAGTTTTAACTTGTTATCCGTTGGTCAATTGTGTGATCTTGACTTTCAATGCTTGTTTACCGAGAACAAAGTGGTTGTATCTAAGAAAGATGATGATCAAGTTATATTCAAGGGATTTAGATACAACAACCTATATCTAGTGGATTTCACCTCCGAAGATGCTAACTTGAAGACATGCCTATTCATCAAAACATCACTTGGGTGGCTATGGCATAGAAGACTTGCTCATGTTGGGATGAGCTCATTCAAGAAGCTTATGAAGAATGAATTGATGAGAGGGTTCAAGGATGTGAAATTTGAGAAGGACAGGCTTTGTAGTGCATGTCAAGCCGGCAAGCAAGTTGCAAACACTCATCCTACAAAAGCTTTCATGTCAACAACAAGAGTGCTAGAGCTCCTTCACATGGACTTATTTGGACCAACAACTTACAAGAGTTTGGGAGGAAATCTTTATTGTCTTGTGATTGTTGATGACTACTCTAGATATACATAGGTGTTCTTCCTTCATGACAAGACCGAGGTTGCATCATGTTTCAAGAAGTTTACCAAGAGAGCATAAAATGAGTTTGAAGTGAAGCTCAAGAAGATAAGAAGTGATAATGAAAAAGAGTTTGACAACACAAACATTGAAGCTTATTGTGATGAAGTTGGGATCAAGCATGAGGTCTCCGCAACATATACTCCTCAACAAAATAGTGTAGTTGAGAGAAAGAACCGGACACTTATCGCACTTGTAAGAACAATGCTTGATGAGTACAATACATCCGAAGCTCTATGGGCAGAAGCTATCAACACCACATGTTATGCATCCAACCGCCTATTCCTTCAAAAAAAATTTTGGCAAAACACCTTATGAGTTGCTTAATGGGAAGAAGCCGGATGTCTCATTCTTCCGGGTGTTTAGTTGCAAATGCTACATCTACAAGAAGCGGCAAAACCTAGGAAAGTTTCAAAGACATTGTGATATTGACTTTCTTGTTTGTTACTCATCAAAGTCCAAAGCATATCAAGTATTTAATCATGCCACCAGCGTGGTTGAAGAAACATATGATGTGGAATTTGATGAATCTAACGGCTCCCAAGGAGCACATGGGAATCTTGATGATGTAGGTGATGAACCATTGAGGGAAGCTATGAAGAACATTCTAGTTGGAGACATCAAACCTAAAGATGATGAAGATGATGTACAAGTGATTGATCTACCTTCTTCATCAAATGTGCCACAAGATGGTGATAAAGATGGAAGAGTAGAAAATGAAGATACTCATGTCTCTCATGATCAAATGGTGGCACAAGCTCAAGATGTTGATGCTCCACAACCTCCCCCTCAAGTGGTTGATAGAAGAAATTCACCTCTACTACAAGCTCATCCACAAGATCTCATCATAGGGAGTCCTTCAAAGGGTGTAATGACTCGATCTCAAAAACTTGCTTCATTCATTGAACATCACTCTTTTGTCTCGTGTTGAACCTAAGAATGTAGAAGCTCTTTAAGATTCGGATTGGATAAATGACATGCATGAAGAGTTGAACAACTTCACTCGCAATGAAGTTTGGACTCTTGAAGAGCGACCACAAGATGCAAGAGTCATTGGAACAAAGCGGGTGTTCCGCAACAAGCAAGATGATCAAGGCATTGTAGTGAGAAACAAGGCAAGACTAGTTGCAAAGGGGATCTCTCAAGTTGAAGGGTTGGATTTTGGAGAGACCTTTGCACCAGTTGCAAGACTTGAAGCCATTCATATCCTCCTTGCATATGCATCGCATCATGAAATGAAATTATATCAAATGGATGTTAAAAGTGCATTTTTAAATGGCTTCATAAATGAACTAGTCTATGTTGATCAACCTCCCGGGTTTGAAGACCCTAGATATCTTAATCATGTTTATAGGTTGTCCAAGGCACTATATGGGCTTAAGCAAGCCCCAAGAGCTTGGTATGAACGCCTTTGGGATTTCCTCATTGAGAAGGGCTTCACCATTGGGAAGGTCAACACCACACTATTCACCAAGAAGCTTGATGGAGAAATCTTCATTTGTCAAGTATATGTTGATGATATCATCTTTGGATCATCAAATGAAGATTATTACAAAGAGTTTGGTGAATTGATGTCAAAGGAGTTCGAGATGTCAATGATTGGAGAGCTTACATTCTTTTTTAGTTTTCAAGTCAAGCAAATGAGAGAAGGGATTTTCATCTCTCAAGAGAAATATACAAATGATCTTCTCAAGAGATTCAAAATGGATGAATGTAAGCTTGTGGCAGAACCGTCCGAAATAGCGTACTTACGGAGGCGCTCGTCTTCCACCAGACACTAAGCACCCCGAAAGCAACTACAACAAGAGGTGTCCGTCGGACACACCCCGAGGGAGAACCCGAAAGATCCACATTTTTTCCAAGGATCCAATAATGAGAACGAGTTACAACACAAGTCCATTTCATACATTAGAGTTTCTTAAAAGGTACATTATTATAATACCAAATACAGAGTGCGGAATGATAAACAGCGGAATATTAAAAAGAATAACATCTAGCGATAAGGTAGCGAGGATTCCGTCTAAGCCCACTAGAAGGATCCTCCACACAAGATACTCATCAAGCATCACCTGCAACAGGGATAAATAAACCCTGAGTACACAATGTACTCGCAAGACTTATCCGACTAGTGGGAATAATTTCCCGACTCCAAGGAATATGATAAGCTTTATGGCTTGCTGGTTTCTTTTGGCAGAAAGCAATACTAATAGTGAGTCCTTATTTATGAATTATTATTATTAGCCGTATTAAGTTATCATCTAGCCAGTCTATATAAGCACTTGTTCTACTTTCAAGCACAAGTTGAGCAATTAGTTCTATTTCTTCTCCTTTCAACTTTCCGTTCTTACTACGGTGCTAAACACGAGACAAGCCATACCGGATCTCCCGGTGATTTGCGAATCAATGTGCCCAGCTGGGTGCCCCAAAAACACACGTCCTGCTTGTACCCTAGGCACAAGCAGGACTAACCCGTCACCCTCCTATCCCGGGTGTCCAGGTCCCTATCCAAACTTGGACTCCAAGCCCCCACATCCTGAGTCTCGGACTCAGTGTGGTGCAAGGACCTCCACCACCTCTTCTTCCCATCAGTCGGTCCGAAAAGAGCCGGATCCACGACAAGAGAGCAACAAGTCTTCCCTGTGCCCATACCCAAGTATGCGCTCGGGACAATAAATCTGTGACTTTCCCACGATGCCTTATGCAACGACTGGTCCTTAATCGACACAGACAGGGAAACAGTGTAACCGAGCCATGCCCTGTTGGCCGTAGGACACACCCCTTTACACCCACCAATACCCAAACCATATCCCTGCCCGGTCACCATTTACCTTCCCATCATTTTATCATGAGTGTTCATATTTTATCACCTATTTGCGAGTAACGACAGGTTACTCACGCTACCGATATCCTGAGCATAGCAGCTACTCGACCTGTACTAGTAGGACTCATGGGTGGATATATTTATGCATGTAGTTTCATACAATCCCTATAACTTAAATGCACATCACATATATATATTCAGTGATCATAAAAATATGGGTTATGCACCGGAGCTTGCCTTGGGCAGGTGTCGGGTCAGCAAGGTCAGTACCAACAAGCTCTTGGACTTCCTCCTGTGCGAAGATCTCCTCCTCGTATTCCTCAATCACCTCGTCGTACTCTGGCTTGCCGACGGGTACGAAGTCTACCTGTTCGTGATCTACATGAAATGATGATGCAATGCTTAATAAGATGACAACAACTCTTCGCCTAAAAGTACATATATTAAACTACTAATTGAGGTCTACCCACTAAGGCTAAGCTATGTACCAGCACCACTAACAAGTATGAACATGACATACATTCTTACGGCGACTACAGATATTCCTACTCCTAATGCCAATTTAAGATACATACAATAAAGCAAGGATAATAACCACGCTATTAAGCAACTCGCTCTACGGCTACCAATTTTACAGCAAGTATATAATATTCTAGTGAACATACTGTAAAAGTTTTAAAGCTAAAACTATCACCGATTTGCGACAAGAATTCCTACAAATATTCATCTACACAATGCTAAGCTTTCTAATTAGAATTTATGAGCCTATCATCATAACAGCTAACTGTGAACTAACCACACTAACAGATAAATGACATTTTTGTGAACCTAACAAACTTGGTTTCACTATTTTTGGACAACAACACAATTTACTATGATTTATCGAAGTTGGACTCATAACTAAAATAAATAAGCATTTCTATTCTCTGGAAAATAAGGAAACCGAATTCACCACTTCGGCCCACATCGCGCGGCTCGGCCCGCAACGGCGCGCCACGCGCGCCAGTGCAGCGTGGCCCACAAGCGCATGCGGCCCAGCCGGCCAATGGCCCGCAATAGGGAAAGGGCGGCGCGCGATGGCAAATATGCACGAACACCCCCGACGTACTCGGTATTTGCTACGAGCTCTATGGTACTATTTCGCTAGTCTATAGTTTTATGGTTACGTCCTCCCCTTCCTTCTTCTTTACGATGGCGTAGTCCCTCAGCACCAGTGCGCGCACCGGCGCGACGACGCGGGCACTGAGCGGCCACGCCGGCCTCACCCGAACCTCTACTGCCTACCTAAGGGGTCGATAGGTACCTTGATGACAAGTAGAAGCTACTGGAGGCAAAACGGCGAGCAGAGGCGCAGTCACAAACTCCCTCCCGGCGGTGGTGGCTGACCTGTGATGGCGGGCACGCTCCCGTGAGCCGTAGTGAAATCAGAACAAACCAAAAAGCTAGCAAGTTCGAGAAACTACCCACGGATACCCCTGAGGCGACGGTCCGGCCGGAGAAAGCCCGAGTAGTGCTGGTCGCGTGCGCACCGATGAGGTGATAGCGCCCGGTGATGGCACGACCATGGCAGTGGTGGCTGGCTTGCTGCGAAGCTATGGCTGAGGTGCGTGGTGTGCTCAAGAGGGTAAGGCTAAGCTAAGGGTGCACTGAATTGCTACGGGGTGCTCGGTGTGGCTGGCTTGCTGTCAAAAAGCGTCCGTGCGGTCTTATGGACCCTGTGGCGTGGGATTACGAAATCGTGGCCCTGTGCAATGGCATACACAAAAAGGTGGGGACTGGACGTGGCCAGATACCTAACGAAGCCGAGCCTAAGCCAAATTGGAGTCTAACGCAACGGTCACGGCGAATTGAGAAGACTCGTCTCGGCGGCCATGGAGATAGCGGGGCAGGGGAGGTCATGGCTTGGCTCATGTGCGGCGTCAACGCACGGGCCAACATCACCACTACAGAACAATGGGACAGGCGGGACGTACCCTAGACGGCTGCCTGCACGGCCACAGCAGCATGGCGATGAGCGCGGTATGGCGCCATCGCTGCGGGCAGCGCTAGACAACCGACGCAGAGCGATGCGACGTGGAGGGGATGGCGGGGCAGGCGGACGTCCTTTGAGCGCACAGCCAAGGAGTCAACGGAGCAGAGCTGGGCCTAGCCGCTAGCGACGTGCAGTGCATGAACCAGCACGTCTCCGACCAAGGCAGGACAAGGCGCTGGCAAAGCTCGGCCGGCGCCCAGGGCGCAGCGCGTCAGCTGGCGAGGCGACCCACGCGGCAGTGCAGGCAGCAACCAGCCAAGGCAGCAGTGCAGGGCCGGCTCACGTCGTAGTCACGGCGATAGTGCGAAGGCGGCTAGCGCAAGAGCGCGTGCGCTGGCGAACTAGCAGCAGTGCCCAGCCGCGCAGCAGCGGTGGTCGTGGTCAGCGCGCGGTGGTGGGCGAGCAGCAGCGGTGCAGGCGGCCTACGCGCGCAGCGCAAAGGCCATGCGTGCACAGGCGCGGCAGTGCATGTGGTCCACGCGGCGGCGTGCGCTGGCAGACCAGCAGCAGTGGTGACCGCGCCTAGGCGATGCCCTATGCCGTGCACGCATTTTAAAGCAGCCTAAAAACTTGTACACGATGCTTCAACAACCGAACCAACTATTTTATGCACTAGAGGGTACGTTGGGCTGTCTAACGGAGCCAAGATATCGTACCACATCCTAAGTCGATCGCCCCACAACTATCGCCAAAGGTGGCTTCATTGACCCATTTGGAAACCTACACGAAACGACGTCGCCCTGAACGATTTCACGTCGAATCCCCAATTCGACCCACTGAACGCATTAGCTAACTATCCTTGCCCTCGGCCGCACATATTTCCTCGCCGTTCACAAAAACGTTCTATAACATCTTCGTTTGATAGAAATTTGATTAAGTGACACGAAACGTAACATTGCCTCATGTTTCATATAAAAGTTTCAAAGACCAAACATTGCGTTATAATTTATCTTATACACACAGGCACATAATTATGATGCTCATGAAATGTTTTAGCAAAGCATTACAATGTAACACCGGGATGTTACAAAGCCAATCCAGACACCAATGCCATCCAATGGACATCTCGACCTAGATGAGGGAGGTAAAACGGTTGATCATACTCTCTACCGCTCTATGATTGGTAGCTTGCTATATTTGACCGCATCTAGGCCCGACATCATGTTTAGTGTGTGTATGTGTGCTAGATTTCAAACTAACCCTAAGGAAGCTCATTTAGTTGCTATTAAAAGAATCCTTAGGTACCTTAAGCACACACCAAGCATTGGTCTTTGGTATCCCAAAGGAGCTAGATTTCAACTAGTTGGTTATTCTGATTTGGATTATGCCGGTTGTAAAATTAACAGAAAAAGCACATCCGGAGGGTGCCATTTGCTTGGTAGATCACTAGTGTCTTGGTCCTCCAAGAAGTAAAATAGTGTGGCTTTGTCCACCGCCGAAGCGGAATACATTGCCATGGGTGCTTGTTGTGCACAAATACTTTACATGAAACAAACTTTGCTAGACTATGGTGTAGTTCTAGAAAAGGTACCTCTTTTGTGTGACAATGAGAGTGCGGTAAAGCTTGCTAATAATCTGGTTCAACATTCTCGCACCAAGCACATAGATATCCGCCATCACATTCTTAGAGATCATGTTGCTAAAAATGATATATCACTAGAAGGTGTAAGGACTGAGGATCAATTGACGAATATCTTCACTAAACCGCTAGATGAGGCAACATTTTGTTGGTTGAGGAATGAGCTCAATGTGCTTGATTTAAGTAACTTCACTAGAAAATGAGCTTGTGTTGTTCCTTGCATTGCATTGTAATATACAACATGTTTACTTTTTGGTAATGCATTTAGGGCTTATCTAACATGGTTAAGATAACTACCAAAAAGCGTGTGAAGAAGCTTAACCTTGGATCAAACTTGACAAGCAACTAGAATCACTTTCAGGTATTGCATTGCATATGCATGTGTGTTGTTTTGTCGTTTCCTTTCGATTACCCATTTATTGCCTATTTTCTTAAAATGAAGTATAGCCTAAGGCAAAATATTTTGAAAAAATTGAGGGTTTGAGAGAGGTCACTCACATCAGTCCCAATTGGTGTTTATTTGGGTCTTATTGAAGTTGGGACTTAATTGGGAACAGGCAACGTGAAGGAACATTCAAGATTTGCTAAAAAAGAGCGACCGAACGCTGGACCGGACTCTGCTTCCAGCGTTCGGTCAGTTCACAGGAGCTGAACCATTGCTGCACAAGAGTTACCGGACGCTAAAACAGTGATCTTCCTGCATCCGGTCAGATGATGGTCCTGTGTCTGGTCAAGCGAAGAAGGTGTACATAGGATTGACCGGACTCTGGCTTCGTCCGGTCAAGGGTAACCGAACGTGTCCGGTCACGACTTGAGGGGATTTGGACCTCTCTGTAGTCAACCGAACTCTGGGTGGCAGCGTCCGATCGTTGCAACCGGAGCGTCCGGTCAGTAGTAAACATGTGGATCCCGAAACTCTATTTCATTCCCTTTCTTAATCCTTCACGGGGGGGGCCACCATATAACCCTAACCACCGTGCCCGTGTTTTACCCTAACCACGCCGAATTCCGCCGACTTCACCGTCGCTCGCACAAGCCGCCGCTCTCCTACCCACGCCGCTTCTGCGCGCCTACCGCCACGCACCGCCGCTTGCCCGCGCCGCGCCGCCACGCCTTTGCCCACGCCGTTTACCAGCAATCGCGCCACGCCTCTTATTCCACGCTACTGTGCCCTCTAGCACCGCCACTTCCGCCACACCTCCGCTCCATCCGTGCGTCCATGCCCTAAAGCCGTCTTGCCCGCGCACCTCTACAATAAGGTGATCGTGCAGGCCGACATCGCCAGCGCCACCATCGCCGTGCCTACATTGCATTGATCTACCACCGCATCACAATCCTAACCCTAGACGTCTAATTGCCAATTCCGATGGTGCTCGTGATCCGTTCCTTTGCTCTTCGGTTGCCGATTTGTCAGGTAGCAAGCCATCGCCTCTAATTTCGTATCCATTGCTTGCTTCTTAGGGTTTCGTATCTCTAGATGTATATTGTAATTATTCATATATATGATTTATTCTATCGTGCAGCGAGTCGGTGTTTTTGAGGTTGCTTTGGCAGTTGTTAGTTAACTCGGGGCCAAGCCCACGAGTATGAATCGAGGCCAAGCCTCGCGAGAGTCAGTTGGCAGTTGGTTCTTGTCCGTAGCAGCAATTTGTTTCAGCTCCAGCAATGGCACGAGTCAAGAATGCTAGAGGTGGTCCTGGTGATGAGGATCCGAGGCCTCCGCCTCACCTGTCTGCTGAGGTGAAAGGCAAGGCGAAGAAGACTATGACAAAGAAGCGTAAGTTTGCAGATGCTGATACTGAGAGAGCAGCAGCAGTGGCAGCCGCCGCAGAGCGTGCAGAGAGAGGAGGGGCTCAGAGTGGTGTCTGTATTGTAGACCAGCTATCACCAGCTCAGAGGGCCACCGTCGAGAGGGTTGAGAGTCTTCATGGTAGTCCAGCTGGGATTGTCATGCTTAGAGGACGGCGTGTTGCCTTAGAGGAGAGTCAGCCTCAGGGGGAGCCAGAGCAACAGACACAGCCACCAGTGTAGTCAGAGGATACTCAGTAGGCTAAGCAGACTGAGCAGGCAGAGCAGGCCGAGGAGACAGAGTAGGCACCTCAGCCACAGCTATGACACTCTGGTCGTACTCATGCTTAGGTGATGCCGAGGCTTGAGACACAGAGGAGGGGTTCTCGTCCGCCTCCCAGACCATAGGGTCCACCTCCGGTGACTCACCTTGACTTGAGGGCAGCCATAGCCAAGCAAGTGCAGTAGCTCCGCTTCATGCAGTTTGAGGACTGGTTTCCACCGAGGCAGGATGAGCATGCTTCAGAGCACTTCTATACACCACTGTAGGAGGATTTCTATCATGCATATCTTAACAGTGGAGTAGCATTCAGATCACAGAGAGTTTTCTCTATTGAGGCACTTGTAGCAGCAGCAGGCGAGCAGATCTGCCCCCACCTCTCATATCTGCCAGGGTTGATAGACCTACTTGGACGGACTGACCGATATATTCCATCATGGGTCCATGAGTTCTACTCTTCACTTTGGATTGACCTGGGGCACAGGTTAATACACTTTGCATTCAGAGGCTGTGACTACATGCTACAGAGCTCGAGGGTCAGAGAGATTCTTAGGATTCTAGAGTCACCCATTCGCCTTCATGAGGTTTGCTATAGTCAGACAGAGCCTCCTAGACACCCTCACGACGGTCTTGTGCCTCCTACAGATCTAGTCTGACCATGCTTCACAGAGCCATTCGGTGAGGGGTCGAACAGGACACCACGGGATCTTACTCCTATAGCTCGGCTTCTTGATGCTATCATGAGGAGGACCCTGCTCCCGAGGATGGGTTATCGCGAGGGATTGACTCGCATTCAGTTATGGTTGGTGAACTCTCTAGTGCAGCAGATAGTATTTGATATTTGGGATGTTATTCTTTCAGAGATGGAGGATACACTTGCAGAGGGTTTCAGAGGTCATCGACAACTGCCTTATGCTCACTAGATCACATTCCTAATTCGCAAGGCAGTTATAGTGAAGTCTCCTGAGACGATGGTAGAGTATACTAGTGCCACTACTGAGTTTCCACCATATAACATGACTCAGATGCTCCGTCACAGCAGTGCGAGGACACCTAGTCAGCTGAGGCATCGCCCAGAGGTGCTAGAGACAGTAGCCCAGTAGGATGAGATCATCAGGGGCATTGCAGCGATAGAGGAGGAGCAGCTAGATGCTCAGCAGGAGGGTGTGGTCGAGAGCGACCCTAGTGACAGTTCTAATGATGATTATCAGGCTATTCCTCAGATGCCACCTCGACCACACCCCGCTCTTCTAGCTATTCTTGAGCGGATGAGGTAGGATCAGGCACGCCAGGCCTAGGAGACTGTAGCTACACTAGCACAGGTTTAGGCTAGACAGGATGAGTTCTAGAGACAGCAGTAGGCCATACAGCAATAGTAGCAGGCCATGCAGCAGCAGCAGCTCCTGATCCAGCAGCAGTTACTTGGTTTTATGCAGCATGTCATCACTGTTATTGGGGTTGCACCGCCACAGTCTACATCTCAGATTGGCCAGCCTACCAGCACTTCAGTGACTCTAGCTATATAGCCCAGTGGGCTTCAGAGTTAGGGACAGCCAGCTACTCAGTTTGCTTCACCTACAGAGCAGGTGTCCTAGTGGTTTGCTTCGCCAGTGACAGCCTAGGGTCCTCACATCACACCTATTGTTACGGGCTTCACCCTGGCTCAGAGTTCCTCGGTGCTTGTGACTGACACCCCAGTTTCTAGGAGCCTCGGTGCTACTTTCAGCGAGCTTACAGGGCAGCCTACACCGCCAGAGTTGTAAGTCCCTGTATCTTCCATAGTCGCTCTAGTTATTGGGACTATAGAGACGCTCCCATCATCTGTTGCATCATCAAAGCCACCTGCTATAGTGATACCTACAGAGTCATAGGCCACGTCAGTCCCAAAGCACACCTAGACCGCTTTAGCTTCACTTTTAGCGACAGAGGGTTAGATAGCTCAAAGCTCTGGATCAGAGGATGATGCTACATAGTTTTAGATCGCTCACTGCACCTTAGCGCCCGACTCATCTACTCCTGTCCCGCCGACCGACCCTTAGGTTTTGGTGCTTGACGCCAAAGGGGAGAGGGATCGAGATCTAGGGGGAGCTTATGATTTATTACTTTTGGCTTTTTATGTGTGATACATTATTATGCATTCATGTTTACTTTCATGCATTGAACTACACACGTGTGATTGTGATACTTATGTGATATGTGACATGTGTGCTCTCTGCTTTGATCTATATATATGTCATGTCGCTTCATTATGCTCATTTGTTTTGCTTCCGCGTTTTACTCCGATTCAAATGAGCTTTATTTCTTATACTCATGCTTCCTTCATATCTATTGAGTACACCATGTTGGCTTGGGTCATATAAGCATGTTTAACTCCTTTGCTCTTATTGTCAAAAGCTTATATGAACCAAGCATGTTGAAAACCTCATCTCTTACACATACTCGAGGTTGTATTGTCATCAATCACCAAAAAGGGGGAGATTGAAAACATCTAGGCCCCTAGTTGGGTTTCGGTGATTAATGACAATATGAGATTACTATGACTAACGTGTGTTTTGTAGAGGCAATTAAGTTAGGTCATGGTAATGGCAATTGATTGGGCAATCATGGTTGTCATGCCCCTACGATGGATATCATTTTAGTTTTCAAAGGATGGACGACAAGGTTAAGGATGGACTAGTTCTAAGTGTCGTTTGGTGTTGAAGAGACACTTAGAGTAGTTTGGGACTTTGTTTTTTCGTTGGCCGTACTATTAAGGGGGGTATGGACTAGTAGCTTGACCTAGGTGAGTCTAGTGGGTTAGGTGTGGTGCACACTTGTCAAATCTAGCACTAGGTACCTCAGGAGTAGCCCTAAGATCAATTGGAGCAAACTTCATTCACATATGATTTCGAGTTGGAAGTGAATGGAGGGTCAAATGACTGACCGGACGCTGGTCTGGTTCTGACCGGACGCTGAAGGGTGAGTCCGTTTAGTTCATTTGATCAACTGGAGCTGTCTGGTTGCGACCGGATGCTGAGTGAAAAGTGACCGGACGCTGGGTTCCTACGTCCGGTCAACTCCAGAGAGGTTCCAGAGAGGGAGTTTCCTGATCGGACGCATCCGGTCAGTGCTGACTAGACCCTGGTCAGGATCTAGTTACTGACCGGACGCTGAACAGTGAAGTGACCGGACTCTGGGTGCCAGCGTCCGGTCAACATCAGTAAGGTTCCAAAGAGCAGTTTTCATGATTGGACGCGTCCGGTCAGTGCTGACTGGATGCAGGTCAGAGTCCGGTCACAACTTAACGGCTCTGTGGCGGGGATAACTGACCGGAGCATTTGGTCACCCCGTAGAGTGCTGACTCAACCTCCTAACGGTTCGTTTTGAATGAGGGGGTATAAATACTTCCTCTATTCGTCCAAGGGAGGTCTCTTGCCCATTTGTTCAGCTGTGAAACACCCTTGAGAGTGCAAAGGAGAGCAAGAGCCTAGTGAGGTGATTGAGATTTGAGAATCCAAGATTAAAGCCTCATTAGTGCAAGGAGAGTAGCAAGTGTGCATCCACCCTTCTCATTAGGCTTGTTGTGGTCAAGTGAGAGTTCTTACTTGTTACTCTTGGTGATCACCATCACCTAGACGGCTTGGTGGTGATCGGGAGTTTGGTGATCATCCAGGGGAGCTTGTGGATGACCCAACTCAAGTTGTGAGCGGTTGTGGGCGATTCACCGTGATAGAGTGTCGAAGAATTAGCCCGTAGAGAGCACTTGATCCTTGCGCGGATCAAGGAGGAGCTACACCCTTGCGCAGGTGCTCCAACAAGGACTAGTGGGGAGTGGTGACTCTCCGATACCTCGGTAAAATATCGCCACTTTCCTTCTCCTCTCTTTACTTTAACCATTTACATTTGAGCAATTCAATTCTTGTCTTTACATTCTTAGAATTGCCATGCTAGAGTAGAATTGGAACCTAGGGTGCAAAACTTTTATGCGGTAAATAATAGGAACACATTCTAGGCACAAGGGATGAAGTAGGCTAAGTGTAGGGTTTAATTATTGCAAAGAATTTTAAAATTGGCCCTATTCACTCCCCTCTTGGGCATCTTGATCCTTTTAGGTGAATTGATGTCGAAGGAGTTCGAGATGTCTATGATTGGAGAGCTTACATTCTTAGTTTTCAAGTCAAGCAAATGAGAGAAGGGATTTTCATGTCTCAAGAAAAGTATACCAAGGATCTTCTCAAGAGGTTCAAAATGGATGAATGTAAGCCAATCAAGACACCAATGCCATCAAATGGACATCTCGCCCTAGATGAGGGAGGTAAATCGGTTAATCAAACTCTCTACCGTTCTATGATTGGTAGCTTGTTATACTTGACCACATCTAGGCCTATCATCATGTTTAGTGTGTGTATGTGTGCTAGATTTCAAGCTAGTCCTAAGGAGGCTCACTTAGTTGCCGTTAAAAGAATTCTTAGGTACCTTAAGCACACACCAAGCATTGGTCTTTGGTATCTCAAAGGAGCTAGATTTCAACTAGTTGGCTATTCTGATTCGGATTATGTCGGTTCCAAAATTGATAGAAAAAGTACATCCAGAGGGTGCCATTTGTTTGGTAGATCACTAGTGTCTTGGACCTCTAAGAAGCAAAATAGTGTGGCCTTGTCCACCGCCGAGGCGGGAGTACATTGTCATGGGTGCTTGTTGTGCACAAATCCTTTACATGAAGCAAACTCTTCTAGACTATGGTGTAGTTCTAGAAAAGGTACCCCTTTTGTGTGACAATGAGAGCGCGGTAAAGCTTGCTAATAACCCGGTTTAACACTCTCGCACCAAGCACATAGATATCCGTCATCACTTTCTTAGAGATCATGTTGCTAAAAATGATATATCACTAGAAGGTGTACGGACCAAGGATCAATTGGCGGATATCTTCACAAAACCGCTAGATGAGGCTAGGATTTGTCGGTTGAGGAATGAGCTCAATGTGCTTGACCTAAGTAACTTCACTAAAAAAATGAGCTTGTGTTGACACTTGCATTGCATTGTAATATAAAACATGTTTACTTTTTAGTAATGCACTTAGGGCTTGTCTAACATGGTTAAGATAACCACCGAAAAGCGTGTGAAAAAACTTAACCTTGGATCAAACTTGACAAGCAACTAGATTTTTTTAAGTATTGCATTGCATATGCATGTGTGTTGCTTTGTCATATCTTTTCGATTATCTTTTGAGCATCCGCTATGTTCGTCCACAAATAGGGAGAGCATTTGAAGCTCCTAATGGTTAAGAACCCTATTGTGTGGCCACATGGTGCTCCTCGCCCCTTTTATTGTTTATTTTGCTAAAAAGATATCTAAGCTTATGGCAAAATATTTTGAAAATCTTGAGGGTTTGAGAGAAGTCTCTCATATCTATCCCAATTAGTGTTTACTTGAGTCTTATTAAAGTTGGCACTTGATTGGGAGAAAGCATCGCGAAGAAAGGAGGAGAAACATCAGTTGAAGAGGGACCGGATGCAGGGACTGGACTAACCTTTGGAGCGTCCGGTCAGTTCATCAGGGATCTGATGGAACTGGCGCTGAACAGTGCTTCACGTGCCTTCGGTGAGAAGTTGAAGCCGCATCCAGTTAACACGAGGAGGAACACAGGAAAGGATCGGACTCACAGCTGTGTTTGGTCATAGGGCTTCGGACGCGTTCGATCACGGTTTGAGGCGTTTTGGTCCTCTCTGTTATCGAGTAGATTCGGAAGATGCAGCATCAGGTCATTTTCATCGGTGCGTCCAGTCAATACAGTCAACGCATAGTTTGATTCAGAATCTTGACTGATACGTGGGGCCCCCACTTCCCAAATCGACAACCTCATCATGCTTGCTCTCTTCTATCAAGGTGGGCCCGCACTCCTTCCCTTTCCTAAATCAGAACCGCCCGCGTCTCTTTCCATCCGTACGCCGACGCCGCGAATCCTTAACCCTAATCCACCGCCGCGACCGCGCTCCTCCATCCACCGTGCCACCATCACAGTCGCACCACCGCACTCTGAAAGGTCCCTATGTGGTTTTGGTAATTGAGTGACAACCTAGGTGGACTAATTGTGTTTATATGAGATACACAGGTGATTAGTCCACAGGTACATGTGTGTGAGCAACATATGCCATGAAGGTGAAAATGGCTTGAAGATGTTGCAAAGCTCGCACATATGATGATGAAGGAGCTTAAATGCACATGAGACATGACATTGAGTCATGTGATCAAGGTGGAGAAGATCAAGACAAGACTTGGCTTGATAGACCGGTTGCAAGCGTGAAGGGCAAGTCGAAGGCTTTGGAGTGATGGACCGCGTGGCGGTGAAGCTTGAGCAAGACTTGGCGCCGATGGACGATGGCAACGGTGAAGGGCAAGTGAAGTCAAGATCGATGAACCAATATGATCATGTGATGATATGAAGTGGATCATATCATTGTTGATCGTGTTGGTGCATGTGTTGCATCGACATTGGAGGAGATGGAATGGAATGCGCAAGGTAAAGGTATAACCTAGGGCATTTCATTTCACCGGTCATAGGTGTGTAGAGAAGTTGATGACCGGGTTTAGGATAGATGGTTGTACTATCAAGAGGGGCAAACTTGTTTGCATATCGGTCATCTAGTGCCACTCGAGTGATCTAACTTTGCATCGTCGCTAGGATTGAGTGGCGTGGCAAGTTGAGTGGCTAACATCCTTTGGGAAATGATTGTGAAAAGCTAACACACATACACATGGTGGTGTACACTTGGTGGTGTTGGCACATTTACAAAAGGAGGTGGTGTTTGCAGGGTTGAGATGGGTTTGGGTCATTCGGCGCTTTCGGGAAAATGGAATGCCAATTTTCTATTGCGCCGGATGCAAATTCTTGTGGTTGGCATATTGGAGCAAGGGTGAAGAAGTTAGAAGTGAAAATGAGTTGATCGCGAAGATGCTGGCGTCGGTCAACTGACCGGACGCTGGGTCTGAAAGCACCTGACGCTGGCAGGGTGCGTCCGGTCAGGCTGACGTACGGTGACACAGAAGCTGGAGTGTGACCGGACGCTGGGCTGCGTCCGATCACGTGCGACCGGACGCGTCCGGTCAAAGAAATACGCCTCAGGTACCTTACTGGAAACGACCGGACGCTGGGGTCCAGTGTCCGGTCAGTTGAAGCTGCTGCGTCCGGTCAGGTCAAGTGACCGTTGGAATCAGGACACGTGGCCGTCTGCAGGCGACCGGACGCTGAGGTCCAGCGTCCGGTCAACTCGACCAGAGCGTCCGGTCAGCCCGACTTTTGCCTAGTGAAGGGGTAACAGCTAGTTTAGCCCTTGGGGCTATAAATAGAAGTGGCCCTCGGCCATGGCTGGAGCTGAGCACCTAAGGGGACTTAGTGTCCATGCTTGTGAGTGCTTGGGAGCCCTCCATCACACATATACTTGATAGTAATCATTCGATTGTGTGAGTGAACGATTCTAGTGCGATTGCATCATGAGGTTGCATCGAGTGGCACTAGGTGGTCGTGTTGCAAGCCGGTGGTGCTTGTTACTCTTGGAGGTTGCCACCTCCTAGATGGCTTGGTGGTGGTCTCCGTCGAAGCCCGCAAGAAGCTTGTGCGGCGCTCCGGAGAAGTGCTTGTGAGGGGTACTTGTGCTCGCCCCGCGGAAGTCACGAAGAGCAACTTTAGTAAAGCGTGTCATTGAGCTACCCTCACTCAAGGGGTAGGTTCTTGCGGTGCCCGACGTGCGGACTTAGCGGGTGATGCTAATTAGCCGCCGAACCACCAAGTGAGCGGTCGACACAACGGGGACTAGCGTGTTGGCAAACACGTGAACCTCGGGAGAAAAATCATCGTGTCAACCTTGTTCTTCCCGTTGGTTTGCATCCCCATTACACAAGCTTGCAATTACTTATATATATCTTAAGCTTGTGTAGTTGCTCTTGTAATTAGATAGCTTGTGTAGCTAGCTAATTACCTTCTTGCTTGTGTAGCATAGAAGTAGCTCCCTTGCGTGGCTAATTTGGTTTTAGTAACCTTGTTAGTCACATTGCTTAGTTTGTGTAGCTAAGTATTTGCGCTCTCTAATTAGGCATTGGTTGCCTTGTTATTGAGCTTTGCTAGTGAGCTTAGTTGGCTTTGTGCTTTTGCTTACTAGCATGTGTAGGAGCTCCCTTGTTGCTTAAAGTACTAGTGGCATAGGTTTGTGTGACCTTGCTCCTAGAATTGTTTAGGAGAGCTCTAGCTAGCCCGACACCTTAGTTGCATAATTAGTATCTTTGCAAGGTGCTAGTGAACATATATAGAGGGGTGTAGTCTTGGCTAGACCGATTGTTTTAATTCCGCATTTATATCGGTTAGCCGACGCGATTAAGTTTTAGAAAAGACTATTCACCCCCCTCTA
Source organism: Miscanthus lutarioriparius (assembly GCA_904845875.1). Lineage (NCBI taxonomy): Eukaryota > Viridiplantae > Streptophyta > Magnoliopsida > Poales > Poaceae > Miscanthus > Miscanthus lutarioriparius. The sequence goes on from CAJGYO010000006.1 coordinate 85,011,463, forward strand.
GTCCGCCATCTCAACCCTTCACACTCTCGCCGCAGCACCACCGCCGCACCTGGCCCGCGCACGCGCCGTGCCTACCTTGCGCTCTCAGTGTCGCCATGCCCGCGCCTTTGTTGCCGTCGCTGGTGTTCCTTCACCACGTGGGCTCGTCGTCGACTCCTACTTCTTCAGTGACCTGGTGTCCCTCTTCCCGGCGCCTAGTGCTCACGCTCCAGTGATCTCCTTGGCCAGCTCATGCTCCATCCATGGTGAGCACACCGTTTGCCCCCTAGGTGCTCGGGGAAATGTCCATTCCATTCCTGTGCAATGTTTTGATGCTGGTTTATCACCAATTCTTTTGCAGTGCTCTGTTGTGATGTCCAGCAACCTTGCCTTGGCATTCCCTTGACCACAGCCTTCCATTCTCAGGGTGAGTGATCACCATGCCTTTTACATGGTCGATGGAATGCATGATCCCTTCCAGCAGCTCGGTTTTGATTCCTCTATTCAATTCTTGCAGTGTTGTTGTCCTGATTGGTGGTGCCCCCATGCTCAGTCATCTCTTCTATTCACAGGGATCATTCATGTTGTAAGGTAGCAAGCCATCACCTTTCTATTCACTTACCTTTTGCTTGCTTCAAATTAGGATTGCCTCGCTTCTCTAGATGAATATATTGCTTATATGTACTCTATCTACTCTATGCGTGCAGCGAGTCGCTCATTTGAGGCTGTTTTTGGCAGTGGGCCATGATAGATAGACTCAAGGCCAAGCCCGCGAGTATGGACTGAGGCCAAGCCTCACGAGTGTCAGCTGATAGTGGTTTTCTTATCAGTGGCAGTGATTCTCTATGATAGGGGGAGTTCTTGACTACTTGATATTGTTCAGTGGCCATTGATCTTTGCAGTGTTAGTCATGGCTCATTGCAAGAACATCGGGGTGGTCTTAGCAATGAGGAGAGGCGTACGCCTCATCTAACACTTGAGTAGAAGGAGAAGGGGCCCAAGAAGGTGATGACAAAAAAGAAGTGCAAGCGTGGTGACATAGAGACAGAGAGAGCAATAGCAATGGCCACAGCAACTGAGCAAGCTAAGAGAGGACGCCGAGGCAGTGGTGTTCACATTGGTGAGACCTAGTTTCACCTTGAGGGCTGAGAGCTAGGCACTGAGGGGACAGAGCAGTTAGCGATAGAGGAGCCTACACCACAGTCAGAAGAGCAGGCAGAGCAACCATGGCTTTGATGTTCCAGACATACTCGCACCCAGGTGTAACCGAGGCTAGAGACAGAGACATGGTCACATCCACCTCCTAGACCATAGGGTCCGCCACCAGTGGTCCACCTAAACTTGAGGGCAGCCACAGCAAGGCAGGTTTAGTAGCTTTGTTTTGTCGAGTTTGAGCAGTGGTTTCCATCAAGGTGGGATGAGAGAGCTTTAGAGCAGTTCTATATAGTGTTGCAGGAGGATTTCTACAATGCCTACCTCAATAGTGGTGTGGCATTCAGGTCCTAGAGAGTGTGCTCCTTAGAGGCCATAGTTGCAGTTGCAGGAGAGCAGGTCCATCCTCACCTCACCTACCTACCAGGTCTGACAGATCTCTTGGGGAGGACTAGTCGGTACGTTCTGTCATAGGTCAGAGAGTCATATGGTTCTTTATAGATTGACCCGAGGCATAGGTACATTCACTTTGCTTTTAGAGGATGTGACTATGGGCTATAAAGCTCAAGGTCTAGAGAGATACTAAGGATCTCGAGTCTTCTACTTGGATTCATGAGATCTGCTATGAACAGACAGAGCCACCGAGATGCCCTCATGGTGGATGGGTACCACCTACAGACACAGTGAGAGCTTGCTTCATAGAGCCATTCAGAGAGGGATCAAGTCGCACATTGCGTGACCTTACACCTACAGCTCGTATCCTGGACTCGGTCATGAGGAGGACCTTGCTCCCGAGAGGTGGCTACCATGAGGGATTGACACGTATTCAACTTTGGTTAGTCCACCACCTGATCTCTCAGATTGTGTTTGATATTTGGGATGTGATGCTATCAGAGATGGAGGACACCTTAGCAGAGGGCTTCAAGGGTCATCGCCAGCTTGTCATATGCTCACTAGATTACTTTCCTTATTTGGAAGGTTGTTTCACAGATGTCCCTAGAGACAGTGGCTGAGTGGAGTGGTGTTGCTACAGAGATTCCTAAGTACGACATGAGCCAGCTATTGCATCATAGTCGTGGGAGGACTCCTAGCGAGCTGAGCCACAAACCATAGATGCCAAAGACAATAGCTGCAAGATGAGGACATCAGGGCCATTGCAGACACCGAGCTAGAGCAGCTAGAGGCATAGCAGGAGGACATGGTCGAGAGCAACCCGACTGACAGCTCAGATGAGGACTACCAGCCTATCCTGCATATGCCACCACGTGCACACGATAGAGAGGCCGATGGTTCCAGTTTAGCTCCACCACAGCCGCCTCAGACCGGCCCTGTTTTGATTGCTATACTTGAGAGGATGCAGCAGGACCAAGCACAGTAGGCATAGGATACTGCAGCTGCTATTGCTCAGATGCAGGCACATTAGGATTAGCTCCAGCAGCGGCAGCAGGCTATTCAGCAGCAGCAGCTAGACACTCAGCGGTAGTTCCTTGGTTTCATGCAGCAAGTCCTTACATCTACAAGGATTGCTCCTTACCAGCCCACGTTGTAGCTTGGTTCAACTGTTACTACTACCCTAATGACTCCAGCTATACAGCCCAGTGGGCTTCAGAGTCAGGGACAGCCGGCTACATAGTTTGCCTCACCTTCTGAGCAGGTGTCTCAGTGCTTCACTCCTATTGTTACGAGCTTCACTCCTACTTAGTCAGAGTCTGTGCTAGTGATAGACACTCCAGTCTCTAGGAGTTTGGGTGCTACCTTTAGTGAGCTCACAAGACAGCCTACACTGCTAGAGTACCAAGTTCTTGCTCCTACTTCAGTAGCTCAAGTCACCGGGATGACTGAGACTCTCCCATCTTCTGTTGCTTCGTTAAAGCCGCCTCCTACAGTCACTCCTACACTTAAGGCTTCAGCGACAGAGATAGAGGCTGTTGTGGCTCCACTTCCTACAGAGATAGCTTCAGAGCCACAGGGTTAGGCTACATCTTCAGCTTCTACTTCTCAGCTAGCCGACCCAATTACTGAGACCGCGAAGCAGACCCAGACCGCTTCACTTCCTGTTTTAGAGTTAGAGGGTCAGCCGCTCGCTCGCTCCAGCCGGTCTGACAGTTCTGAGTCCATAGTCAGATGATGATGCTACTCAGTTTTAGATCTCTCACCGTACCTCAGCGCCCGACTCATCTGCTCCTATCCCGTCATCCAACCCTTAGGTTTTGGTGCTTTATGCCAAAAGGAGAGAGGGAGCGAGTATGTTAGACTTAGGGGGTGTGAGATGGACTCATTTTTTGTGTGTGATACTTCAGGCATTCACGTTTACTTTCATGCATTGTAATATATGTGTTATATGTGTGATTGTGAGACTTATGTGACATATGTGCTCTCTACTTTGATATATTTATATCATGTCACTTGTTTATGCTCATTTGCTTTGCTTCCGCGTTATACTTCGTTTTCAAATGAGCATTATGTTTCGTACTCATGCTTATTTTATATCTTTTGTGTACATTATGTTGGCTTGGTTCGTTTAAGCATTCCTAACCCTTTTGATCTTACTGTCAATTGCTTATATGAACCAAGCATGCTAAAAACCTCACCCATCTCTTATTCACATTCTCGAGGTGGTGTTGTCATCAATCACCAAAAAGGGGAAGATTGAAAGCATCTAGGCCCCTAGTTGGGTTTTGGTGATTAATGACGACACAAGATTACTGTGATTAACGTGTGTTTTGCAGAGGCAATTCGAGTTAGGTCATGGTAATGATGATTGTTTGGGAAATTATGGTTTTCATGCCCCTGTCGATGGAAATCATTTTGGTTTTCAAAGGATGGACGACAAGGTTAAGGACATACTAGTTCTAAGTGTCATTTGACGTTGGAGAGACACTTAGAGTAGTTTAAGACTTTATTTTTCCTTTGGCTGTACTACTAAGGGGGGTATGAACTAGTAGCTTGACCTAGGTGAGTCTAATAGTTTAGGTGTGATGCACACTTGTCAAACTTAGCACTAAGTAGCTCAAGGTTTGCCCTAAGATCGATTGGAGACAAACTCATTCACAAAGGTTTTGAATTAGAAGTGAATGGAGTGTTGATTGTACTGACCGGACGCTGAAGAAGGTGTGATCGGACGCTGCGGCGTCGGGTCCGATCAGTGGTGGCACACGCAGTAGAACCTCAGGCATCGACCGAACGCTGAACCAAAAAGGAATCAGACGCGTAGGGGCCCGCAACTATAGCAGCGGTGGTTCAGCGAGCAGGATCGGACGTTGCGTAGGAACTGATCGGACGCGCGCTACCTGGAGTCCGGTCAACATCAGTAAGGGTCCAGAGAGCAAATTTGCAGACCTAACGCGTCCGGTCAAGACCGATCGAACTCTGCTAAGCGTCAGGTCACTCCAATGGTCATCTCTGACAGCCCGGTGTGCTGCTGCAGTGGAGAACTGACCGGACGCGTCCATCACCTTGACTTGCGCATTCGGTCACCACGTAATGTGTTGAGTTGGACAGTAACGGTCATGTTTTGAATGAGGGTGTATAAATACATCTCCTACTCGTCCAATTCAGCCTTCTTGCTCATTTGTTCAGCTGAGAAATACCTTTGGAGTGCAAGGGAGTGCAAGAGCCTAGTGGGGTGATTGAGATTTGAGAATCCAAGATTAAGGACCTCATTAGTGCATAGGGAGTAGCAAGTGTGCATCCACCTTTCTCATTAGGCTTGTCATGGTCAAGTGAGAGTTTATGCTTGTTACTCTTGGTGATCGCCATCACCTAGACGACTCGGTGGTAATTGAAAGCTTGGTGATCATCCGGTGAAGCTTGTGGATGACCCAAGTTATCTTGTGAGCGGTTGTGGGCGATTCACCGCGATGGAGTGTTGAAGAATCAGCACGTGGAGAGCACTTAATCCTTGCGCGGATCAAGGGGGAGCTCCACCCTTGCGCAGGTGCTCCAACGAGGACTAGTGGGGAGTGGTGACTCTCCGACACCTCGAAAAAACATCGTCGTGTTCCTCTCTCTCTCTCTTTACTTTGAGCATTTACATTTGAGTAATTCAATTCATGTCTTTACATTCTTAGAATTATCATGCTATAATAGGATTTGAACCTACGGTGCAAAACTTTTATGGAGTAGAATAATAGAAACACTTTTAGACACAAGGGGGTGAAATGGACTAAGTGTAGGGCTTAACTATTGTAAGAAATTTAGAATTAGCCCAATTGACCTCTCCTCTTGGGCATCTTGATCCTTTCACAGTGTATGTAGATTGTATTGCTTTGTACGCCATATGTACGTGTTGAGAGCGTTAGAGGTGTTGCTAGGCATGATGGTGTACTCCCTCTAGCTAGTTTGATCTTCAACAATTGATAGTATAACTTTTGGCTGCAAATGTCAATGAAGTTACTACTACATCTGTCCTAGTAGAAAGTACACAATTCTAGATTTGATCTGAATCAAATTACTTAGGTTTGACTAAGTTTATAAAATTGTATCAACGTCTATAACTCCAAAAAAAATATACTATAAAAATATACTTAATAACGATCTAATAATATTTATTCAGTATGCTAAATATTAATATTTTAATATAAATTTGATAAATTTAAATTGACTAGACACACTAGAATTTTATTTTTTTAGAAATGAGAGAGTGGATCGAACAATATACTCCCTCCGTCCCAAAAAAATGTAATCCTAGATTCAAATCTTGTCTCAAAAAGTATGTAATTAGTTGTTTCAAGTGGGATCCACCCAATAAAAACAACCAAAAAAACACCACATGGCTCATGACACTGAATAATGTAAATTTTTTTGAACTTGTGGAGAATTCTTTAGAGACAAAGATTACTTCCTATGGAACTTTCTAGAGTAGTTAATAATATAGCAAGGGTACATGCCTAATTTCACATGTCTGCTAATCTAGCCTTAAAATTTAAGATTTATATTCTTTATGGGACGAAGTGAGTAATTATCAGTAGTGCTGATCTCTGCATTCCCCTGCCACCTGGACGCAAGATTGCTGCCGTTAGGTGTACCAGTTTTCACCATGGTTTTATGATTGTTGAGGGCTTCTAACTTTAGCGTCTACGTCATCAATTGTCCTATACGTGAGTAAAACCGGGGAGAAGACAAAAAGACTAGTCTAGCTATTATCGAAGACTAGCTATTATCGAAGAGAGAAACTATACTAGAAACAGCATAATTATCACCATATTGGCCATACGTATACATGCATGCATTAATAATTAAAAAAAGGAGGCTTATCGTAGTCTTTATATGCGACATATACATCCTTATACCCTGCCTATTACCCAGAAAGTGTCATTCCCCAAACCCCAGGCTGGCCCCATACACCTCTCGGCGCAGAATTCAGACAAGGCTGGAAATCATAACTCACAATTCAGCTAGTGTGCAGCACCCAGATATGCCATGGAAGCAAACACCAATCTAACTCTCGATTAAGCGCCCCCCAGAACTGCATCGCGCAGCTGAATTGCTGGGTGCAAGGGAAGCTCACACTAAGGTAAGACCTCGCACATTTGACATTCCCCTGACACTTATGGAGTGTTTGGTTTCGAAAAACAACCCGTTTTAGATGAGATGATGCATAATGAGTCCATTCCTCAAATTAGTACTAATTACTAGCTTGTGAGGAATGAGATGGTGATGAATCAACTCATTCTATTCTACAGACCAAACAAAAAACTAAAGAGTGGGATGGTGATGGACAACTTCATATTACAAACCAAACACCCCCATAATCTCTGCTTGGTTCAAACCACTGCTTGATAGTTTACAACCATGCTGTGGATTATTAGTGCAAGATTGAGGCCAAGCAACAAGCATACAGAGATAAAGCTTATTATTGGTCATATAAATAGCACATGTAAATATCTAAATAGTTGGGTATTAGTATAAGGCTTAACTAAGCAGCAAGCTAGCGCCACTGCAGTGCATCAAGGGCCTGTTTGTGGACACGGGCATCCCCAGCTGCTACCACGTTGAAACCTACAAATAAATCAATAGCGAAGAATGAGATGAACTGAAATTTTGCTGATCAAAAGCAAGAAGTGCACGATTGAAGTGTCAATAGGGCAAGTTTTTCCCATAATGCAGTTTGGCATAATTATCCTATGTAATTACTGAAACCAGGGGGCCACTCTAGAGCTTATGCAACATTGAAAAGACTTCAGCAAAAAGAGCTTGATGAATTTTAATGACAAGTGAAGATTATACTTGTGGGCCGAGATTCTGCAGTAACAGGCCAAAGGAGCTTGTCCCCTCTCCAATCAGTTATTGACCTTCCAGCTCCTTCAATGACAGGTACCAGGGAGAGGAAATCGTATGGCTGCACCAAACCACCTACAAAATCAGTTATCGCAGTAAAGAACTTTCATTCATTCAGGCAGTAAATGCATGCTACATTGACTGCTGTCATTCTAATTACATATATGATCACAGTTTTTCATTTCACTAACATTGCTAGTGAATATAGTCATGTGAAATCAAATCTGAGTTCAGAGAATACTTTTTCTAAACTTCTGTTCTTTACCATGCATGAAGATAACTTCCCTATGATATCACATATATATTTTCAAATGATTAACCAGATATTTCAAGTATTAAATGATTCAGAAGTTGAAACAGCACGGTGTTATCTACAAGCATCAAAACGATACATAAATGCATAGCCATCCCCATGCTTACCGTAGTACCAACCAAATACCAGCACCATTATATACAGATGAGAATAAATGAAGAGGAAGAGAACTTTAATGCTTGCTAGTTGCTACACTAAAGCTCGCTACAAAAGCATGATCGACCAATTTGGTACAGCTAAAACACCGATCTAGAAAATAATGAATGAAAAGTTTTGGAAATTACGGTGCCCACTAGTTTTGAGTGAACTTCAGTTTCAATGTTCTTAAGCTGACTTAAGCTTTCACAATAAAAAAAGGGTGTACCTAGTGCAGAGAGCTCCCGCTCTGTGCGGGGTCTGGGGAAGGGTGTCAGTGGCAAGCCTTACCCTCGCCTGTGCAATGCGAGGAGACCGCGACTCGAACCCGGGACCTTTCAGTCACAGGCGGTAAGACTCTACGGCTTGCACCAGGCCCGCCCTTCTGACTTAAGCTTTCACAATGTATGCATAATTTCTGAGGCCATCCAAACAAAACTTATAGTAAACTAAATGCTTCAGCAAGTAATTAGAAGTCAAAACCAACTCTATTTGCTTGATTTCAGTTTATTTATGGTCCTTTCCTTTCTGTTGCCAGAAAAGATAGAAAGCAAGAAACCCTCTGCTGAACACAATTTAAAAGGCTAATGCCATATTCCTAAGTCATAATAAAAAAATGGACATCATACCTTCAAACCAGATTCAACAACAATGTCCACAAAACCAGAGGCCAGAAGAGCATAAGCATAACAATCACAACCATAAAGTGGGACTTTCACCTGGCAATAGAGATGGTAAAATACATGTGAGTAGTGTTGACGATTGCAGAAAAACATGAAGCTATATGAGTATATGTAACACCCATACCTTATTCCTTACACGAATAAATGCGTCCTCAGCATCTCCTTCAAAGAGATGTGGGCTTGTTGTATATCTGTCAAAGCAGAACAAAGAATTGTTATACTGTAATGCATTATTCAAGTCTGTAAAGAGATGTAACCACATAACATCTAAATACTAAAACAAATATACATACAAGTAAGCTTGTGCAAGTAAATTACAAGAGCGAACAGATATTTCTTGTCCGTTCAAAGTTGTTTGTTTCCCATCCACCCCAATCCATCTTTCTCTCAGGATTGGCTGGTCAATGACACCAATAACCTAGAGAAAGGAAGTAAAAAATCAAGCTTAACTAAAGAAATAGCAATATCAAGTATATTAGTAAAGATGCCCACAAAGAGATTTGTCAAGAAATTTTCTCAACGAGATATATCAAGAGATTTGAAGGGCGGGCCTGGTGCAAGCGGTAGAGTCTTACCGCCTGTGACCGGAAGGTCCCGGGTTCGAGTCGTGGTCTCCTCGCATTGCACAGGCGAGGGTAAGGCTTGCCACTGACACCCTTCCCTAGACCCCGCACAAAGTGGGAGCTCTCTGCACTGGGTACGCCCTTTATATATCATGATTAAATAGCTAATGATTTAGAAAAGTTTCATCAAAATGCCATGTAAAGTTAGTATATTGTTGATATAACCAACAGAGACATTATATAGATATAACAATATGATGTTTTGCGACACTGATAAAGCATTAACTATCTGCATATGCAGTGCAGCTGTGGCAAAAAAGAATGAAGGAAATAGTGAAATACCAAGGAAAACAAAGGCAGCTAGAAATGAAAAAAAGAAAACAAGTGTACCGGCTTCCCATTGTGCAGAAGTGCTATAAGTGTACCAAAAAGAGCCTTGCCTACAAACAACGAATTAGAAGTCATTATAATTAAGTTCGGCTTAATCTTCTCAGTCATAAACTCATAATGCGATCAAAGATCCACTACCAGTTATGAAACTTTTCGTTCCATCTATTGGGTCCAAAACCCAAACATAATCTGCAGAACTCTCCGCACATCTCCAACCATTCTCCTCACCAAAACTGCATGATTCAAATAAATGTTGGAAATGAATGTTCAAGGTGCCATTAAAGTGAACAGAACATTTTAAAAACTAGCAAAACAATCCCTCATGGCATGAGTAGGGAAGCTCTTCAGTATAACTGACACCATTGCTTCTTCTGCTTCTCTATCTGCAATTGTGACAGGACCTAGCCCGTATTGAACAATTCCATAAGTTCAAAAAAAGGCACAAGACCACCAAATATAATTAAATAACATATTCTAGTGCCCCAGTGCAAGTATCCTTTTATCCAATAATCACATATGGAAAGTGGGTTCCTATACATCCTGAAGTCAGCCCAATTTATTAAAACATTGTTATGTTGATCAAATTGAACAAGAGTAGTTAAAGAACTTCAATATTGGTGTGAACACTTCACATGACAAGTCTATCAGTCATGAGCTTTATGTATGATAAATAATTATTAGAAAGTTGTAAGTTAAACTAAGGGTTGATTTTCTTCTAGCTACCAAGTCACTACAAACCACATCGCTAGCACTATGAGATGGTACCTATTGTCTATTGATGCCATCGTGCTCGTCCTATGGTTTGACCACAAACGTCCAAGGTACAATGATGCACAAAGGTATTAGATACAATATCTAAAAAACAGCTTCTATGTTGAATTTGGAATAAGTTATACCAGATGAAACTATCTTGCTGAAAATGCATAGTGCCAATACATATTGTGCCTAATTGGGTCCAATACTCCAGTGTTACAACTCAGGTCATTGGTGCTAGACATAAAGGTAGAAAAATGGGGAAAAAAGATTTTTGCCGAGATATATGTGTGTGTGGTTGTGGCATGGTCCACAAAATGATGGATGATAAATCAGTAGGTTTCAATTGGCACTTTATATGGGAACGATGGGGCACAATACCACAAGCGCACATGAGCTGTGAACATGAAGGATTCTGAAGCAGTGCAAAACTAAAGGCAAGGGAAGGAGTTGGGTTCGAATGAATCAATTGGCTGGAATACACATGTACATGAATTAGGGAAAATGAACTAAGGCCGACGTTCTAGGACCTAATAGTAACAGATTAGGTCCCAGAACTTTCAATGTGCGGATGAATACAGATTCCCCATCTCAACCTACCTAACCCAACTAAGTTAATTGCCAAGATTGACTTGTCCGGACAAGGTTGTGCAGAATGAGTTACTGTCAAAGGCAGTTGTACAATTATATATAGTCAACCTTGTTCACAAGTCAAATCCTAATGATTCTCTGGACTCAAGGTAAAAACATACCTATACAAGGATATACACAGAAAGGGTTTAGAATCCTTGAATTTTCCAACCAGGACGTGAGCAGAACCATAGGAAGGACGAAGGAGGCTCCCATCAAGAGCACAGATAACGAATTGAATAATTCCTTACCAAAAAAAAAATGGTTAGTTTATCTCCACTTCTATTGACCACCGCAACCTGAACTTAACTTATAGCCTACACACTTCTTTCTTTGGAAATGATATGCATAGGTCCTACTGCAGTGCAGGACGTCACTAGGACTATCAGCCTGTTACTTTACAGTTTCAAGTGATTCCATTACAGTCCAAAATATTAACAGACAGACCACCCTTCAGCTAAATTTGGAGTGCTATGTGATTTCCTAATTCAATCAGTCAGTATCCAAACTATGAGCCCCACCTAAATATCATAGAATTTCAAACAAAGTATGCTCCTGCACTGGCCGCTGCAGCATTCCTTGCAACAGAAACTTGATACTAAAATAATTAATCTACAACATGCAGAGAGAACAGGGCACGATCCGACTCAAGAACCAGCACACTATCACCTAGACGCTATACCCAAGCCGGAAGCAAAATGAAATTACAAGTGTGGTGCGGAAATAGAGAGAAGCATAGCACGCACTGTGGTCCTCCTTGTCGATGATCTCAACCCGCTGGCGGAAGTACTTCCTGAGCACCTCCCCGGCCGCGTCCGCCGCGCGCTGCGCCACCTCCACCAGCCGCTCCGTCGCCAACTCTCCCACTGCCTCCGCTCCCCAGCCGCCCGCCCCAGCGGCGGACGAGGCCCTGACCGTACACATCGGCGGGCGACCGCGCGCGCTCAAGGCCGCGGACGGCACGGGCGATGCGGCGCGGAGGCGGAGCAGGCGCAAGCGGGGCTTAGGGTTTGCGGAGGCGGGGCCGGGGAGGGGCGAGGCGGCCGAGTGAGCGGTGGTGGAGGAGGAGAGCATTGGGGATGAGGAGTCGGCGGCGGCGGCCGGGAGAGAAGGTTTAAATGTCGCGGCGGAGGATGACGCTCGGAGGAGGTGGTGGTTTTTTAGGTTCTAGGGCATTGGGATGAGGGATCCAGCCGTGTCAGGCGTCTGCCGTCTAGCACTGGCTGGTCGATTGGTCGTTAAACCCGTGTTCTTGTCGTGGTGTGAGTGTGTGGTGTGCGCGTGGAGAGTTGGTGTTAGTCAGTACAGATACTGTGGCTGTATGAGGTGTCAAAAAAAAAACTCGTGTTTTTGTGAATTTTTTTTTGCGATTTTGTTCATGCGAAATGTTAGTACTAAAATAATGTAATTATAGAATCATGTTTTAGTATCTTAAATTTAACTAATTATAAATAAATAATATTAATATTTATAATATCAAATAAATATTAGTAGATTAGTTACCAAATTTGGAGTCATAAATGAATATCATTCGCTAGAAACTTACTTAAACGTGAATCATTTTAACTGGTAGGTAACACATAGTTATATTTTTTTCTGACAAAGGCAGTACTTCACTATACTTCTCTTAGAATTTGAATTATTTGCCTTGTATGTTTAGGACGTCCATAAGGATCACAATTTATTTGCCTTTATGTACCTTTAGACTTAGGTAGCGTTTGGTTTGGTAATTTTAGAATGATATTATCCGTTCATAGCGCAATCTGTATGGGTTAAATATTGTCTACAATAAACGTACTTCTAGCATTCAAATTTTGTCCCACAATAAAGTGCACTTTAGACCATAAACCACCTAGCACTAGTACTTTTGCTACTTTCTCCATTACTAATGTGCAATTATTACATGTTGCTATACTTTTTATATGGGTATATACATGATTTTGTAGTAGCATTGGTTTCTCCTCTTCATCTTAAAAGTACACTTATTTTAGGATGGATGGAGTATGTATTTATATTGACGATTCGTATAAGACTATCCCCACTAATGTCGATGTGTTTGTATAGAGTCTCGGTTCTATTTTCACTAGCATTTGGTTCTGACATCTGCTAGTAAAAATAAAAAATCTACCACTAGTAAAAACGTTTTATGTATGCACTAGTGGTTTCTCAGCGTACCAGATTATTATACAATCTAAACTTCAGTACCAAAAACTGAACAGAAGCTAGATACGAAGGCAACAATTTTTTCATCTCATCTAGAAAAAGGGCCGTGTGCCTGGAAGGCCCAAACGGGACGAAAAGAGGAAAGATAGGCGGAGCAGGATATACTCAGCTCGGTCGCCGTCGGATTCGGTAGCTGGTGGCAGCACTAGAACTGCAGCTTACGCAGTTGCTGCTGGCTTGCTGCCTCCTTTTTCCACGAGTTCGTCTTTCCGAGAAGTTTCCTTGACCGCTGTACTGCGAAAGCGCGCGCGGCAGAAAGAGGGAGACGGAGGATCTACAACACGACGGATGCGCGATGCATGCACGGGCGCGTCGGAACCGTCGACGGTAAGCAACGGTTCAGACTTGGGTCTGGTCGCGCTGCCTTAGGCCCCGTTCGCTTCCGGGTGAAAGAACCCGAGGAATAATTCGTGGCCGGATTTCTTACCAAAATTTATATAAGCTTTCAATGGCTGGAACGGTTCCACGGCCGGATTCCCTCTAACCGAACGGAGCCTAAGGCGAACCTGAATCACTACCAGGATATGGAATCATTTGGGGCTGAGAATTTCCTTGAGTGCTAAAATGAAACATTCTTAGCAGTGCTAATGAACTCTAAGAAAACATATATTCTTTGGAGATCGATTCTAAGCACCTCGAAGGAAATTTCTAAGCACCTGAGTATATGTTCCGTGTTCGTGAGACAGGCCAATAATTTTTTACTATTTCACAGACTTTACGTGCCATGTGCTGGCGTGCCGCTGCGGTGCGCTGGGGAGAAAGCGACACTCGTTTGTGTTCACTTGGTTTGGGTTCAACTTCGTTCAATTCGTTGGTGCTTTATAAGTGCAACTATTTGCTACGCGACATGCCGACATGTAAGGTTTGTGCGAGAGGCCGGAATCGGCATTCGTTGACATATTCCTCTCGTCCTCTTCCTTTGCGAGTGTGCTAACTACTGAGCCTCTGCGGCTACTAGAACCAGAACGGAAGGTTTGAGCGGGACTGTGTCCTCGATGGGGGTTGTGCGTGGCTCCATCCTTGCATATACACGTTTTGAAATCTGGAAATTATTTCCAACGAGCAAAAATGATACTAGTACAGATATGATATCTAAGAGATTCTCCAAGAGCTTCTCATATCTCTTCCCCATCCATATTTTTTTTAAAAAAAAAAAACTCATCTCCAAAAGTACCCGGCCCATATCGTTTCCCCATCTTTGAGCACTTGGCAAATCTTTCCCCTCCACGCGTAAAAATACGTGCATGGTAGTCTCGCGCATCCGAACTTCCCCGCGGCATCTCCTCCTTCCGGCGACTACTTCCCGCGTGAGTTTCCTTCACGCCATCGCCGAGGTTCCGTCAGGGGAGCGGATCTGCGCCGCCGGCAAGTCCACCCTGCTTGAGATCCTCGCTGGCCTCTTCCCGTGCGCGAGACGCTGCTCTCTTCCTGCTGGTGATACGCGCGCTAGGCGAGTGCGTGACGACTGGGGACGGGTGCTCTGCGGCGCGAGGGGCTCGGGGAAGAGTGCAGTTGGCGCAACATCGGCGTCATGGTGGCCTTCATGGCGGCCTACAGGGTGTTGGGCTATGCTGTGTTGGGCTACACGAAGAGCAGGTCGAATCGCGGCCTGGAGCGCTCGCGTCGTTCACGACGGCGACGGCGAAGCCCTTGCCGGCCTCGTGCTTGTGCGAACAGGGGCGCGCACGCGACGGTACGTGATCACGGCCGCCAGGCGCATGACGATGCTCTGCCGTGGATCTTTCTGCGTAAATTCTCATGACCTGTGTTATTTGGTTTGGAATTAATCTAGGTCGTGACCCTCGTCGCATCTAGGCCTGTCAGCCTATTCGTTTCGGCTGAAATGATCGTGGATTATTTACTACGGACTGGTTTGGTGTAAGAGAAAAATATTGTTCCAGCTTATAATCCACCACCGTATAAGCCTAGCTGAACTGTGTTTGCATGGTACTGTGTTCCTTCGTCTGCTGCTAGCTTGTGTTGAGGGCTGGCAGCAAGCAGCTTTGTTTGCATTGGAGTACTTGCCTGCTGCATGATACTGTGCAGTGCCTGGCGGCCGGCTGGGATGTACCTGCGGGGAGAAGGGAGCCTGGCTGGCTGCCGCCGGTTACTGTGGGCTGGTGATCGGCACGACCGTGAAGGGAAGCGGCGGCTACCTAGATGCAACGAGGGTCGCGACCTTGCGACGGAAAAAATAAAAACCGCAAAAAAAAAAAGAGTGTGGGGCCACAATTTTGATATTTTGGAAGTTACTCCCTCCGTCCTTCATTCAGAGGCGTATTGGCTTGGGAAAAGGTTTGTGAATTCACCGGCGCCTAAGCCGTTGGGTGCATCGGGAGCCAGCGCTCACGTCCTGTACTCTCACGCGTAGTAACTGCGACGCCTCGCTTCCAGTATCAGTTGCATGCATGCATGCAAGTTGCTCTCCCTTCCCAACTGCACTTCCTATTTTATCCCTCCCGCTTGCGTACTCAGCCACGAAGAGAAGCACCGCCATGGACGCGAAACCTCGCCGCCACCTCATTTGAAAAGGGTTCGCCACCTTGCCGCAAAGGGTTCGCCACCTCGCGGGCAAAGGACGCAGCCGCTTCGCCCGCAAAAAGGCGCGCGGCCGCCTCGCCCGGCAAAGGGCGCGGTCGCTTCGCCGGTGCTCATTCGTGGTCTCAACTGGGCGCCGGACTCCGAGGACGAGAGCGAGCTCGTTACCATCGATCGTGAGGAGTGGCGAATCCGTCACGGCATCAGGATTCCATGCTCTCGCTGTGGTCTCATACACAGTGAGTATGAGATCACATCATGGATCTATGGCTTCAACGAGTTTGACTGCAAGGTACTTTTCCCTAACATCGACGATCTAGAGATGGATGGCGATACTGTATTGCTCCCTGCACACATACGGATGGCCGAGAGTGATGCTGATATTCAAGATTCAACCAGTGTAGGCGAACAGCAAGAGTAGTTGTTTTTGATTCAATGTAACCGAGCAGTAGTAAGAGTGCATGTAACGCTGATGCTACCTAGAAGTGCTTATGTCTATCTATTTCTTCATGCATTCATTTCAAAAGTCCCTCTAAACATGCATCGTCTAAACATCATGACTAGCTTAAGATTAACAGGAAAGAAGTAAACAGACGCTACCCATGCAAAAGATACTCTAAACATCATGGCAAAAGAAGCAAGTTTAACCAACGAATCATAATGCTTGATTGTAAATTTCCATCGGACACTCATAGCTAATTGGAAGGTTGCCTGTCATCTCCAAGTGCTTCTTCTTCATGTGCGGGATGTTGTAATATTGTCCTCCATTTTGCTTCATGATCTCCATCATGCAACTCTGTTGTGTTAGGAAAATCCGATTGGACCTATCCACAGGGTACTCGCGAAATGCCTTGTCAACCTTTTCCACAATTTTTTCGATGTTGTTTGGAGTTCCCTTGTAAAACAACGCTTGAATTGCTGCAAAGAAACCAAGGTCCAACACATTAAGATCGGGTGAGTTTGGTGGCTGGCATGTTAGCCGTATGTCCCACCCATCTGCTTGGGCAGCTTCTACAAATGCTGGATCATTTACAGCAACGTGAGTCCTGGCATTGTCCTGCTGGATGAATATTGGCATTCCACTTTCTTTGGCTGGCCATTTTTCCTTTATTGCAGGGAGGACTTTGTTGATAAGGAATTGCCGGCTAATTTCCTTGGTAACAGACGTCATGGCCTTTGTTACCATGACACCTACAGAAAGCATATACCCTTTGTTAGCCAAATTAAGTAAAAAAGAGAAAATTAAATAGAAAAGGAAATTTTTAAGTACATATGCATGTCATACCTCTATCTCTATTGGGGCTCCATCTCTTTGCAGGCTCTACGTAGACAAAGGGAAAATTGCCAATTTTCCCATCAAAGGTGCATACACCATGCTCATCAAATCTAGGCCGAGCAACCACAGTAAGAACCATGACCTTTTCAATGAAGTTTTTGCTTTTAACCGCTCTTTGTGATCTTTCTTCATCATTGGCGAGATAGTACTTTTGGTTACGCCTAGTCCTATAGAACCACTTCTCATCAATGTACACGATGTTGTACATTGGTTTGAACGTGGGAGCATTTGGAATGTTGTTTGTGAGCATGGACAAGCAGTACTTAACTCGTGCCTTCTTGTTTTCATCTGTTAAACTAAACTTTAGGTCATTTGTGTGCCGACGGAAATAACCCTCCCTAAAACGACTATGAAGTGCGCTTTTAGACACACCGAGTGCATTGGCTAGATCACGGATGGTTGTGCGCTCTTTCAAAGGCACGTTTTTATGGCTTCCATGTCTATCTCAATTCGTTTGCGACCACAATTCCTAGCCAACATATTTTTAACACCATGTATCCCACTAGCAAGTTGTCCTTCTCGCCATATCCTCTGCACTACTCTACGAGTCACACTGTATTTCTGTGCAACTTCCTTACTCACTCCACGCTGTAGTATAGGTGGTTTTGTTTTGGCTAACAAATCACAATATATAGCCATCTTAATGTCATCGGTGTAGAACTTCCTCTGTCTCCCACCAGAAGCTGCAAAGATAAATCGAATTTAAAACAAAGAACATGGTAGTACAACGTGAAAGTATAATACGGTCATGCTCATGCTCATGCTCATGCAAGGTGCATGAAAGCAACGTGCTACAGTACCATGCAACAAAGAAGCTAACAGATGCTGATGATATAAATGCTAGCTTACCCTCTCCAGTGTTATTGTTTCCTCCATGATCCAAAGCATTGCTCGCGGCATCGACTTGCTGGGCACCATGGTCACTGGCATCACCATGCTGGGCGCCATGGTCGTCGGCATCTCCTTGCTGGGTGCCATGGTCGTCGGCATCTCCTTGCTGGGTGCCATGGTCGTCGGCATCGTCGTCATGATCTCCAACTAGAAAAGCAGAGGGAAAAACAAGTCAGCGGAATCATATTTGGCACAAAACAAACTGAATCTTTGAAAACTAGCGGCACCATTATTTCCATCATCCCACACAAAGTTGTAGCCGAGAGCATGTGCAGGCCCTTCCCACTCGCCGATGGCTTCCCAGTCAATTGGATTGTCCCAATCTGGGAGCGCCTCTTGGTTGAGATCAAAACCTAATGGCGCCATGGATTGGAGAGGTAGGGAGAGGAGAATTGACGAGAGAGAGAGCTGATTAGAACAGGTTGCAGGAGAGGGTATATATAGAACTGTGGAGGCTTCATAGGCGCGGCAACTGTGAAAATTTTAAACACCACAAAACCTTAAGCGGAGATTTGATTTCTTATGCATGGCGGTAATTTTCAACAGCAAAACTAAAACTCAAAACGCGGCAATTTTCAATCGCAAAAACTGAAAAACTAAAAACGCAGGAGGCGGACGAGCGCGTCATGGCATGCGTTCGGCGTTATGCGGCGTTGAATGCTTTTGCATGCAGCCATGCAGGGAGTTACGGTCAGCGTGGGATACGAAGGGATTTTGCGGCGTTTGCGGCTGGAGGTTACGGCAATTAAGTTCTTCTTGGTCTCGGTGAAAAATGCTACTACGCCTCTGAATGAAGGACGGAGGGAGTAAATATGAGGTACTCTTGGAGATGGCCTCTTTTTTTTTCTTCCCATACTTATTTTAGGAGTTGGCAAACACCTAGTTTGGGGAACAAAATGTGGGAAACTCTGAGAAATGCTCTAATATAAAGAAACCAGAAATAATCCCAAAATTGGAAGGTGAAAATGAAAGTAAGACAGATATATGTAGCTTGTCATCGGCAGACTGTACGTGAAAGCTGAACGCTCACTTCTTCATCATCAATCAAAAGGGAAAAACAAAAAGTGCATGCACTATTGCGCCAGCACGCATCAGACATCACTAGAGTCAAAGTCAAGACTCTCAATCAAGAGCACAAGGCACAACGAAAAGGAGGCCGCCTTTTTCGTACGTATTCATCAGAAAAGAAGCAAGTCCGTCCGAGAGAGGAGAGATGGACCTTTCAAAAAAAAAAAAAAAAGAAGAAGGAAGAGATGGACCGGGCCAACAAGACAAATTTAAACATCGGAGAAGGGAGATCGGCGTGGGAAGTGGGATTCGCCGCCAGAACGGCAAGACCCCGTCTCCGTCCCGTTTTTCTTTTCTTTTCTTTTTTAAAAAATTCTCCGCGTACTCCCGTACCCGTACGCGAGATCAGGGTCCAGTTTAGTTCTTGAAAATTTTGCAAAATTTTTCGATTCCCCGTCACATCGAATCTTTGGACGCATGCATGAAGCATTAAATATAAATAAAAAATAAAACTAATTACACAGTTTAAACGAAATTCACGAGGCGAATCTTTTAAGCCTAATTAGATTATAATTGGACACTAATTACCAAATAACAACGAAAAGTGCTACAGTGGCGTTTGCAAAATTTTCACCATCTAAACAGGCCCCAGGTGAGGAGAGGGGGGCGGGGGGGACAGAGTAACAGACACGTCCTCGACACGCACGCGCTGTTTCCGGCTTGTTTTCTCGGAGTAGACACGTCCTCGACACGCACGCGCTGTTTCCGGCTTGTTTTCCCCACGTACGGCTGACTGGCTTTATTCGGTGATGAGGAGAGAGCGATTAGCTACAACCTATTCGGGAGGCCGTATCGTATCGTGGATTATTTACTGCTGGCTGGTTTGGTGTGAGAGAAAAACACTGTTCCCGGCTAAAAATTTACGATCGTTTACGAGCAAGCGAACAGGCTGATGCCGCTCATTCGGTGATGTAAGCATGTTGGTGGCTGATTAGCCGACGGCGGGCCGCGCACGCACGGCTAACGGGGTAGTAGTACGTCGGAACCGTCAAGGGTAAGCAAAGGATCGGATCGGGCGGGGCGGACGTGACACAGCCTGTTCGGTTGGCTGGTTCGTTTCGTTGCTGGTTTGTGAAGAAGTACTGCTGGCTGATTTGTGTGAGAGAAAAATACTATTTCGTCTGAAATTTACGATCATTTATGATAAGCCACAGCAAACGAACAGGCTGAGCTCGCTGTGCTACCCGCTCCTCATTGGACAGTGAATACGTTGTCATGCTAGCTGTGCCACAGCTGGCGGCAAGAAAACTATTGCTGTGTGCTTCTTCGATAGGTGTCGAAAATACTGCCTAGTACGTACGACGTCTGCGGCGTCACCGCATCCCGTTCGGTTCGCTGAAAAGTCAAAACACTATTTTAACTTTTTTTTGAAAAAAAATATTATTTTAATAAAAAAAAAAACTGAAAAGTACAGATTATAACAAACGAACAGGTCAGGTGGAGTTATCCGTCGTCGACGTACCGTACGAGTGTACGACGTCCCCTTCGTCTGGAAGGTTATTGGGTACGTGGCCATGTTTGTTTTCTCGACCGGTTTATGTAATCCAGTTTTATATATATAAGTGGTTGATTTATATAAGATGGCTTAGCCTGTTCACTTGGCGATAAGTTAGGCTGAAAAGTAATGTTTGCTAATTTATGGTGAGAAAAAAATACTGTTCGTTCGCTGAAAAAGTACGGCTCATGAGACAAACGAATAAGGTTTACAATAGGAATCTCGAACTATTAATTGTTAAACCACTCTAACCACTTATATATGTTAATATATATTTTCTTTATCTCTCGTACATTTACATTCGAATTTCTCCTTTCTTCTTATTCTTTCTCCTATGTAGGGAGGCTATAAGCTAGGTTATATCTATACTTCTGTATGTATCTATATCTCTATCTAATATTATTATGTATATGTAATCTCTATCTCTACTCTCTACCTAATAATATTAAAGAGCGCACCATTTCTTCTAACCCAATTTTTTATTCCCAAATTATCCCATGTAAAGAGCGAACCGTTTCTTCCAACCTAATTTTTTTATTCCCAAATTATCTCACGCATTTTGTGTCTTGTATGTGATCCAGACTGATGCCCCATGACCATATGAGTTAGAATAATTAACTCATGTCCAATTATATAGTACAAATTCCAGTTATAAGAGCAAGTGATTGGACATGAGCAAGTGATTTCTTTTATCCAGCTTTTTTTTACTTTCCGGACTACCCTCAGGTCTTTCATGACTCATGACCCGTACTTATATGAGTTAGAGTTAGAGCAAGTCGGGTCTAACAATGATACATACTTCGATTTCAAGACGTATTGGGGTCCCGTTTTTTTACTTTCCAAATTGCCATCGCACCCTCCTTGTCCAACCTGCACCTTTAATTTGATGATCATCATATATAAATCGGCCAGAAAAATAAAGGCCTGAAACTTATATTTGTAAGCTTATTATCTGTAGTCAAGGTCACGTAATTCGGCTGCGCGCAGATTAAGACGTGCCTTCGAATTTTTTCTGAATAGATAAGGATAAGAGACCATGATTATCTAGATCCCACTTTAGCACTAGTGAAGAGATTCTGATGAGACGTGACCGCCTGGTTCTAGTTCTAGTTGCATCGTTGGACCATGACAAGGCCACCTCAACACACTCGCTGCTGACTGGCGAGTGGTGAGCCGAGTCCAGCCAGACAACACTAGCGGCAGCGGCACGAGCGCCGCGGGAGGAGGAACACAAGAAGTCTTGCTCCACAAGACAAATCAAGTCGCGGTGCGGCTCCCCCACCTGGCAGCGAGGCAGCAGCGGCACCTGGAACCGGAGGCGATCATCGCCGATCGGATTCGGGCGATTCGCATCCAACGACCCGTAGGGCCTCTGCCACGACCTCACTTCCACATCCTGCCGTCCGATCCATCCATCCATCTCCCTCGGCGACCTGCGACCGATGGTCCAGGAGTCAGGAGTCAGGGCGCCCGCGTTACGCAAACGACCCAGCACCGCGTCCCCAGCGCGTAGTTAAAAACGCGGGCGGGCGCAGCGCACCCGTCGCTTCCTGGCTGCTTCGTCCATCTCGCCCAATCGTCCTCTCCTCTCCCCGGCTCCCCAGCAGGAGCAGCCCGCCAGCCCACCCAGTGCCGCCACTCCCAGCCTTGACTCGTTCGCTGGACCGAACGAACACCCGCCTCGTGCTCTTCGCCGTGCTTCTCCGGGCTCCTCCTCTCCTCCACGCCCGGCGGCGCCGTCCTGGTGGTTCCGCGGGGCGCCGGTCGGGCGCGATCGGTCGTGCGGCCACCCGGCTCTGGAGAGGTGAGCCGATCCCGTCCTCGCCGTTCCGTCTCTGTTCGTCTGATGCTGGTGGCCTGGTCGGGTGCTGTGTTTTTGTTGGGGTTCCTCTGTTCTAGGCGTCCCTGGCGCTCGGGGGGCGACTGCACAGCGTGTGCGGGTGCGGCCACGGTGGTGGATTTTGGCTTAGGGTGGGGGCGATGTCTGCTGATCGTGGGACTGCTTAGTTAGGGTTCGTGGCATTTATTTGGTCGGTTAAAGTTTCGGCTGCCGATCCTAGGTCGCCGCGTTTTTCGTCAACGGGAATTTCCTGTGACTTTTTGAAGGGTTTTGGCTCTGTTTGCTGCCGAGGTCATTAGGCTGAGGATTCTTCTTCTTCTTCCCTGCAAAATCAGGGGTCCTGAAAAATCACATGAAACGATGATTCTGGTGATCGTGTCCAGTGTCATCCTTCCTTGCCTTCGGTTGCATTCTGGCAGTGGGAAGGAGCAGGAGAGCTCTGCTTGGAACTTGGTGATTTTTGGTGGCGGATTTTGAGCTCCTTGAACGATTTTGCAAAATGTTGACTGCTTATCTGGGTTCTGGATAACTGCTGTCACTAGCACTCGGAGTCATTGATACTTGTGGTTGTGGGATTCAGAAGTTCACTGAAATAATTAGATGATGAAGTTATTCCCTTCCATAGAGAGAACAACCAAATCAGTGGTACTTGTTATAATTAATAATTAAATCCTATCGTAATAGATTAGCGCGAACACACATTTTTAGCAGGCTTTAAGCTTCCTTTCCCAGTTCAGTGATTTATTGTTGATGGTGGCCCTATCAAGTCTTATAAAGAAAACATGTAGTACGTTAGATGGAAAATATTGTTCACAGATAAAAATGGATGTGTTGGCTCCCTTGGAAATGGATTGTTGGCTTCTTCTCTATCTTCAGTATTTTGTTTTTGTTACACTATATGCTGAAAATGCTTCCATGTTTGAAAACAATGCAATTGGTCTTTTTGAGTCTCGTGGAACTGCTATTGTGCAACTATCTTTGTTCTTTGACTATATGCTTTGGTGGATTTTTTCCCACTAGCAAAATTTTACTTTGCCATATAGGGGGAAAGAGTGAAGAACTAAAATCCTTTGTTTTTTTTGGTTGTAACGCTTTAGAAATTTCTGCTTTGTTTTGAGAATCAAGGCCTCAAGAGCGTTTTCTACTGGAAGAGTTAATGAGCTCAATGTATATTCTGCCTTTGCTGGCATGATTGTTTATCGTAGGCATGATTGTTTACCTCAATCATTTGAGAATCCATACTTTTGAATTGTTATGGTTCTGATCATGCTTGTGCTTTTGTTTGTGTTCTGTGGATAATGCAGATAATCAGCCTGTTCGCTTGTTGGTTTCAGCCAGGGCTTATTAGCCAGCCAACAGTATTTTGCTCTCACAACAAATCAGCACCAGTCAGGCTTATCAGCCCAGAAGCCACCCAAGGAACAGGCCGATTGTAAAATGGAAGTACTGCGTGATATGTACCAGCCACCAGGATTTGGATTCCATCCTTCGGATCCTGAACTTATTTCTCACTATCTGAAGAGGAAAATACTTGGCCAGAAAATTGAATATGATCTTATACCAGAGGTGGATATATACAAGCATGAACCATGGGATTTACCTGGTATGTTGACCATGCTTTCATAATTTTTAGTTGAGTTCGTTGAGAACTTTGCAAAAAAAAAAAAGGGTTATCTCAAGTTTTATCTATGAGTTTGGTCTAGATGTGATATCTAGCTGAATCCTATGAAGTCCTTGTCAATCATAGACAGCTAGACAAGAAATATTTTTCAATCAAGTTTATCACTGATGCAGCTTTTTTGTTTTACATTAAAGTGATTCCTGTCAATATGTATCCTCTTTATCTAGTATCTGTTCTTTAGCTCTGTGGATGAAGTTTTCTGCTATTTGCACCACTTATGAATGCAATTCAAATGTTCTCTCCTATTGCATGGCTCATATCCTCATATTTCCTGATTTTCTGAGTTCTGATGGTATTTGCAGCAAAGTGCAATCTTCCAATCAAGGACAACAAGTGGCATTTCTTTGCCTCTCGTGACAGGAAGTACCCTACTGGCTCTAGATCAAACAGGGCAACACTTGCTGGTTACTGGAAATCAACTGGGAAGGACCGAGCCATAAAGCTGAACAAGCGGACTCTAGGAACAAAGAAGACTTTAGTTTTTCATGAAGGCCGGCCTCCCTCTGGCAGACGCACTGAGTGGATTATGCATGAGTACTACATAGACGAGAATGAATGTAAAGTCAGCCCTGATATGAAGGTATTGCACTGTTGATTGTAATACATGTTTCTGAGTAATATAATAGTGGTTTCAGAGAATTGTATCTTGAAGAGTATATATTAGATCTTGCTTCTTGGATTTATATGTTGTAGGACTTACTATAGATGGCATAGATGGGCTGTGCCACATGGGCTGGCACCAGGTCCGACTTACTGTGTGATGTGCCTTAAAGCCATCTTGCAGTCAACTTGCTTGGTTATATGATTATCCTATATTCTGTTGCCTAAGGTTGAGGTCCAGTATGCTAATGTAGTTTTTCTTTTTCTGCAGGATGCCTTTGTCCTCTGCCGTGTTACTAAAAGAAATGACTGGGCATTAGATAATGATAATGAGGTGGGCAACAGGAACTCTCATCTGGAACAACTAGATGCTGCAGCTACATCAGTTGTCAGCACTGTAAAGCCAGAAGATGCTGCTGCCTCAGTCATCTGTTCAGAAGAATCGAACCATGCAACTACACCAGTTGGCAGTGCTGAACTATCTAATGATGTTGCTCAGGCAGCTATCACTCCTGATTCGACATTTCCAAATGGTGGTAATGAACTGGAAACATGGCTGGAAGAACTGTTGGATCCTTCACCTTCATTTAACCTTGTAGTTGATACTGGTTCTGCTGAGGTGTCTCCGACTGAACAATATGCTGAATCATCGGTAAGTTTCTGAGACTCACAGTAGTTCTAGACTTTTTTGAGTAAATTACGCTGGCAGTCCATAAGCTTCTCCCAATGTGTTCATACATGTTCCTAAAAAAAACTAATAAAATGTCAATCTGGGTCCTTAAACTTACTAACATATGTGTTTGGTTCCCTCTCTGGTAACGTAAATGGTTTTGGAAATGGATCGCGGGGGGATTAGCAGTGGGATTAGTGATTACTTGAACTGTTTGGTTGGGCATGGTGACGATATCATGGAGTCAGGGGAAGCAAAAGCGCTTGAGCGGTGGCAGCCAGTAATGCGATAGCGGTCAGGGAGGGTAGGAATCAATGGTGCATAGACCGGTGTCTAATTACACCTTACTTTGATTATGGCCTGACCTTAACCAAACGCAAATATTGCTTTCTATTCCCCCTCTGTGAACAGATAACGTTACATTTTTGCGAACCAAACAACATCTAAGTGTGCCACTCGAGGCCAAATCTCCCTACTCAACGCATAACTGTCTACATGGCATGCCAACATAGCCATCTCTCTTCTCTTCCCCTCCACTGCTGACAAGATATCCTGCAATTGACAATGAGGCAACCTCGGATACTTCCCCACTCTCAGCTATTGCCATTTCTGTGCTTTACTGTATGATTACATGTTGATTAGAGAGGCTTGGGCCTTGAGTTTCACACTCAGTATGTTTAGGGACCTAGATCTGCATTTTAATACTTTAGGTACCAAGATGTTACAGCGAGAAAAGTATGGGTACCACTGGTGCAACTTTAAATAGTTAGGCCTTGTTTGGATGCATGTGTATCCACCTCAATCCACATGTGTTGGAGTGAAATGGAATGGAATTTAGTTTAATTCCACTCCAATCCACTTCAACACATGTGGATTGAGATGAATACATGCGCATCCAAACAAGGCCTTAGGGGGATTTAGTTCCCCTGTGAGCAAAGTGATAATGCACGGACAACAGGTTGCTGGATTAAGTTACAAGCTGACATTTTTAATTCTATATCTAACATACTTATTCTAGATTAAATTTTCCTTTTAAGATTACAAGGTAGGTGCACACAAGCCTGGTGTGCATGCAGAAGAAAACGGGCCTCCCAAGCACACATCCATAATTCTAGAGGCACCCAAAACTTCGATGTGTCCCCTAGCAGAAGCAAACCTGCAACCTCATGGAACATGGACATGTGTTTCCTGACTGAGGTGCACTTGTCCGTTGGAGCCCCAGTGGAAGGAGTGGCACTCCCACAATTCCACCATGTTATTAGCAGGCAGTTCTTCAGTTCTCCCTGTTTGTATGTGCTGAGAAGTAGTAGATGGCCGGCGCTCAGTAAGGTTTGCATCAAAGCACTTCTGCCATGGGAATACTGAAGAAGTCTGCCAACATGTGGATACCAATTACACCACTTCCATAAAAATAAAAAAAATCTGCACTCCTATGTAACATTTTTTTCTAAATCTCACCTGAGTTACACCAGGCCCTACTTTGTCTTGGTACTAAACTACTAGTTGGCTCATTGCAAGCTTATAACCACACTGATCGACTACTGAAAGTGTAGTGACACCAATATCTAGTATGTCGTGGGGCACCCAAAAATTTGGATTTTTTTTATATAGTTGATGCCCTATTTGGTAGAGCTTCTATCTTAGGGCATGTTTGGTACATCTTCTTCTGCCCTTGATTCTCTGAGAGAAGTAATTCTGTGGCTGAAAGTGGATTCTCTAAGATAAACTATAGGTAAAAGGTGATTCTGTGAGAGAAGTGAATTAGCCTACCCCAACTTGCTTGGGACTGAAAGGCTATGTTGTTGTTGTGAGAGAAGTGAATTAGGAAAAGCTACTTTTTTCAGCTCTTAGGCTCTTGGTTCATTTCAGAGAATCACTTTGCGGAATCAGCATAGAATCACTTCTCTGTAAATTACTGTTTGGGTTTGGCAGAGCTTCTCCTGGATAGAATCTGCGTCAGGAGCTCTGTCCAACAAGCCCTTAGGTTAGCATAATGTTTTTATTTTCCTTGGAAAGCTCTAAAGTAAAAATAAAAATAATGAATCTCTGCAAAAGTTTCATGTTGATAATTCAAAATATAAAGCAGCCAAATTATTTTAAGTTTGTTTGATCTTTGGGATTTCTGGATATTTCTTCATTGGGTAAACTGAACCTATAACTACACATTCAGTTCCCTTGTCCCTGATAATCAGTACTTTTCTCTTTGGACCATGGAAAACTCTTTCTGTAAATTGTCAATTCTTTCTCTGTTGTTGTATTGTACATGCTTTATTGTATTTTGGCTGGGAGTTTTTATTCACTGCTTTCAGAAATTGCGTACTTGTTTGTATTGGTCCAACACCCTTTGCATTTGTTTTCCTTGCAGAATTTGCAGAATCCTGGTTCCGTGGCTCCGAATATTGGACCAGGCCATGCTAGCCCTATCCAGGATGGAACAGATGCCACAGACTACCTATTCATTGATGATCTTCCCGAGGATCTTTACAGTATGTTGTATCCTGGTACTGACCAGTTCAATGACAGTATATTCTTGGAACAAGCTGGCCAGGAAGGTATTGCTTTTCCTACCAACCAAGCATATATGATGGGAACAGATTCGTATGCTCTTCCAAACAACTTTGAGAATGGAACTGCGAATGCTGAATTGCAGTTAGACCAGGAAAATAACAAGACGAATATGTCAAATGGAAATATCGACAATGGAATTACAATACGAAGGCGCAGAGCAACCGCATCTCCTGCTAACAATTCGCTAGCAGCTGTCAATTTTAAAATGCAGGTTGGAATTAAGAGGATGGTTACAAGTAATTCCGAATCTATCAACCAGACTATGAAGTTTACAGATAACAGTGGTTGTCGTCTTGATCTCAGGACTGATGTTGAGCACCAGAAGAAAAATACAAAAAATGTCATTTCTGCCAAGCAGTCTGATGCAGCCAATCCTGAAGGCCACAGCAATCAAGGTTATCTCAAGGGCTTCAAAAGATGTTCATCAGCTGGATTCAAGGCATACATATTTGTTGCCTTTTTTGTGGTTGGAGTTGCTGCTGTTGCAGTGCTGCATTATCACCGCTCTGGTGCCAACCTATAAATTTGAATCATCAAACATCAGCATGCTTAGTTGTAGCTCTAGTGGTCATCGGCAGCATTGGCTTGAGCGTAGCATCTTCCCGGCTTCGTCCTTGGAGTAGTTCGTCAGCTTTACTTACTTGCATTGGACTGGAATAGTAATCGAGTTCCTCAGCTTTTCTCACTGGGGTTACTGGCCTTCTGGAGATACATTTGTGCGACCACTGATTCCCAGTTATCTCCACATGTTTTTTTGTGGTGCTGTACATATTAAGTTTTTTCTCTTTTTGATCGTCTAGTTGCTACCAACGGGTGCCTATCAAAAAAGAAAAGAAAAAGGGAAAAATGGTGGGGGCGTATGAACAAAAAAGATGTACCTTTGGCTGTTACTGTTATCCTTAGATTTGTAAATCTGAACTATGTTTATAAATGATAGTGGATGACTACATAATTACACTAGAGACCACAGCATGTTTGCATTGAGACCACTGCATTGTTTGCATTCTCTTTTATAATAGCTTCTGTTTGAAGAAGTGAAGATGGTCTCTCGCTTGACTACAGAATTGTACTCCGATAATCCATATGAATTCTGCTGTCTAAGAGTTTGTTAAGTACTTTCGGTTTCAGAATTTCCTATGATGTATCGTTTGTTTCATGTGCCCTATTTCTGGTTGGCATAAGCTAATTGCTGCTGCCTGCTTGCATAGTTGTATGGAAGAGCTACAATTTTGATGAAATGGAGGAAACAAGTTACGCTAGATTGGTTACCATGTGACTTCAGGACACTACGCTAGCTGGATATCTTACCTGCGATGAGACTTCGATAATGATTTTTATTTTAAGGGAAATTTTGTTGCAGGACACCGCTAAAATGCATAATATGCTGATGGACACCGCCAGAACGAGAATTTATCCAAAAACATCGCAAATTCGTGGTTCTTTGCCCAGACACACCGCACCGATTATTTTAATCATTTCTCAGATCTGCGGAAAGTGAAGGTGGGTGAAACGACTTTTTTGCCCTCGTCTTCCACCTCTGGCTGGTCACTGATTTTTGCTATAACACATCGCCGCCGCCTTTTCTTCTCCGGCGAGGTCTCGTCCCGCTCCCCCAAAGACACCGAGCCCGCCGCCACCTCGTCTTGCGTCGTTGACTCGTCGCCACCTAGGCATCTTGTGGTGGGCCGAGACTTCAACAGTCCATCTTCCTCCTCACTCCATGGCCATGGAAGCCATGGAGGAGCTGCCACTCACGCGTGGGAGGGAGGGAGGCTCATCGGCTTGTCTTGCCTTCCAGGCCGGCAAAGATGGCAAGGCCGAGGGGCGGCGCCGGGCCGAGCACGGGCGGTGGGGTCGGGCGGCGGGCAACACAGGTCTTCTGCAGTGTGACGCAGGAGGGCTCTACCGGAGGGGAGCAAAGAAGCCGGCCGGCAAGATGGTAGGTTGGAGCAATGGGCGGCCACACATGCTGCCGCTTGGCCCGTGGGGGCTCATTGGCGGGACGGTGGCGAGGTCGGGTCATTTGGGCGCACGCGTCTTGCGGCGAGAGGGGGTAGGCCAGCGTCAGGTCAATTTGACCAAGCATGCCGTGTTAGGCAGCGGCGTTGTGGCACAACTTGATGGCGGATGAGGAAAGGCTGGAGATGGCCGGAGCAGAGAGGAAGGCGACGCCGTCCATGGAGTCTGCGGATGCCGTTCTCGGAGACGAAATGCCTAGGTGGCGGCGAGTCAACGGCGCTGCACGAGGTGGCGGCGGGCTCGCCGGTGCTGGGGTGCAGAGACCTCGCCGGAGAAGAAAAGACGGCAACAATGTGTTACAACAAAAATCAATGACCAGCCGGAGGTTGAAGACAAAGGCAAAAGAGTCATTTCATCCATCTTCTCTCTCCACAAATATGAGAAATGATTAAAATAATAGGTGCGGTGTGTTGGGAGACAAAGAACCATAAATTTACGGTGTCTTTGAGCAAATTGTTCCGACGGTGTCCATCAGCATATTATGTATTTTTAGGGTGTCAGCAAAATTTCCCATTTTGTTTTGTCTCAACTTCGCTTGCAGCGCAAACTAGATAAGCTAAATTTGTACGAATTCCAGAGCAAATCTTCTGCAAACAGGCAGAAGTGGAGCTCAAATTTACTAGCAATTTTACTTCACTGTCAGCTGGGTGTATGTGCGAACAAACGGATACTCAGTTCAGCCAATCTCATCGAAAAATTCTACCACTGAAGGCTTCAACTTGAATGCATTCGGCATTCCATCCAACAATAAGTACCTTAGTCAATCATTAAAAAAAACTGCGAGTACAATAAATAATCTAGCATGCTGGTTACATAATCTAGCAACCCAGCATTTGCATTGGGCCTATCCAGGAAGGCCACACCGTTTCTGTTAGATTGCTACTATTACTAAGCTGCAACCAGGGCCCGACAAACCCTGTCTCGCTTGGTATAAGAAACCTTGTTATTCTACTATCCTGGATTTCTGGAACCTGCGCTACCATGCGCTCTGCGCCAGTATCCGAATATGATGGCTGGGAGAAACTTCCAAATATGTGGGTTGCTCGGCAGCCCTTGTGCCAGTCTTTACTCCATTAGCTTGCATGCTGGGGAGTTCACCTCCTCTTAAAGATCCTTCCTGTGAAAAGAACACATTCAATTAATAATGTTATTCAGCCTGTTCGCTGGTTGGTTTCTGGGCTGATAAGCCCGGCTGGTGCTGGTTTGTTGTGAGAGGAAAACACTATTGGCTGGCTGATAAGCCATGGCTGAAACCAACAAGCGAACAGGCTGTCCACTTTAAACTGTTCAGAGATGACGTGAGAAATTCCAAATTCGACGTTAATTTGAATTCATCCCCATGATGAGAAAAGGAATAGAACTAGTAACCTGCTATATAAAATTGAACTTACCAAAACATAATAATGGAGACCAGCCCACCTAATGACAACTGGAAGCTATTCTACTCTCTCCAGTGTCTTGCCCAGAATCCCTTCTTTCTTGTCGAATCAGTTTCTGAGACTGACCGAGGTGGTCGAGATCCAATGGAGAAATGTCTCCGCAAAAATGGACGACTAAACGGGACCTTCATGCTTGAACTTGTACCTAACCTGGGCTCCCTGCTACCTTTCTTCTGGTGCTTATTACTGTTCCCATCTGGATTCATATCAACTGCCACATTTTTTGGTATCTTGTTCTTAATCTTTGATTCCAGCTTCCCAAATAACTTCACTGTACATTTCTCACCATGGGTGCATACAGGGCATGGAGGATCATATTTGTCAGCTTCTGTAGTTATGCTGTCCAGACAGTCAGCATGGTACACATGTCCACACAACAAAACAGCAACAACAGCCAGCTCCTGACCATTCCATGTCGATCTCTCCTTTAACAGCTTCAAACACAGCTTGCACACCTCTTGGTCAGGGGGAAGTGAAGTAGAATTCGAAGCACTTGATCTTGTCATTTTACTAGAAATGGATCCCAAGAGCTCACTATCAAGTGACCACCTCTCTCTTTGGGATGTTGCAACCATTTCAGAAAATGTGCGCATTGACCAACCATCAGATGACTCACCATAGGATCCTGCTGCTGATAAGTCATTGCTGCAGACTGATAGCATGGAAGAGGAAGGCCTTCCTTCAGGAGAGCTTATCTCATTGAGAGATCTGAGAGATGGAATTTTACTGTCCGAAACCTGTCTGTATAATTGATACCCTGGTGACCGCCGTGCTTTCTTCGTCGAATCTGAATCTGTAGGTTGAGAATGCCCCCTGGAGGATGATGGATCTGCTCTGGATACTAAAGCAACACTTGACATGTCCAGTGATTTCCTGGAAAGCTTTGCCTGCACAACATATTAAAAAAAAGGTGTCAGACAACAGATGCAGTGGTACTGCAATTGCATGGAACCTAGAAGGTAATAACTTCTTGGTAGGTAGCTTAATGATGCATACCTCAGGGGAAGAGTTACTTGCTGTGGAGCGGTCAGCTGAAAATAAGTAGAAATCAGTAAACAAAGTCCATCAGGTTGAGAGATTACAATAATACTTCCTTTGTTCCAAATTATAAGACATTTTGGATTTTTTAGATACATTGCTTTTATGATGTATCTAGACAGTGTATATCTAAGTGCATAGAAAAAGCTATGTATCTAGAAAAGCCAAAACATCTTATAATTTGTGGAGGGAGTATAAAAGCTTGCTTAATGAAAGCATAGGCCATAGCAGCGAATTGTTTATTACCTCGAGGATCAGCCTTTGTGACCTTAGGTGCTTCCAATTTTTTATCAGATTTGTGCCACTTTGCTCCGTGAAACACATTGGAAGGGCTAGTTCCACGGCTATTTCCATTAGAAAATCCTTCGGTTGGGGCAATGGAACCACTCTTTGTATCAGGCCGAATGCTTCCACTACTATGGTTGGAGAACAGAGTAGGAATATCCATTATGTCTTCTATATGTGTGCGATTGTCCCATCGAAAGCTCCATGATGGCGAGTGCCTCACATTCCTGTATGCTGATACTTCTATTGGAGTGATGCATGGCTGTGTCCTCTCCTTTGCAGCAATGCAGCAATTAGCTCCCATATTGCTTAAAGAAGGGGAATTAATATGCTCACAGTTTTAACACTGAGATGCTCTGAGTTCATTCATGTGATACAAATGTAACAACCCGACACTGCCTAGCTGTACAGGGAGACAATAACAATAATAAGGTCGTTTTCAATAAAGAAATGGGCAAAGACTTAATATAAAGTTAAAGACGATACTATGTACTATACACCGGGGCACTCAGCCTACAGAGGGAGCTAGGGGTACCACATAGAAAGAAGAAAGCAACCCCGAAGAGGAAGCTAAGGGGCATCCATAGCAAGATCATCAAAAGAACCGGTATGATCGGAATTATTAAGCTTTGTTAAATAAAAATGCACATGACAACCTTGCAGCTTATCTAGACATAGTGTATGTCTAAGTGCATAGTGAAAGCTATGTATCTAGAAAAGCCAAAATGTCTTATAATTTGGAATGGAGTGAGCACTAGAAATGCAATCCACAACGAATTGGGCAGCATACAGCAGGGGTTGGGCTACTGAAGGGACTGGAGAGAGGCAATGGAATGTGAGAAAGCCACAAAAGGAGAAACGTAAACTAATGAGTCCAACAATAAGACATAAATGATCAGATAGGGGTCATAAGCCCAAACTAGGATAAAAAAACAAAATGCTTCTTGTTCCTGCTGTATTTGAATTTATTTGGGTAAGCAGAAGTGTATGGAGAAAGCAATTTTTCTAGCAAATGGAAGAACACTAGTAGCATGCTTTTAGTACAATTGCATTCCCTCATACATCCCTAAATACTTGCAGGTGGGAACATCAACATCTAAAAAGCAACCACCTCACTTATTCACAATAAGAAAGCTAAAAGGAATTAAAAATAGATGCTTGTTTATAACTGAAGGCACAACGTTAGGAAAGCTGGCTAACTACAGTTGGGTGAAAATGTGTGGAGGAAGAAAGCAGCTGTTAGGTAGACCAGCGTCAAGACATTCCAAAACTAAAGTACACTCAAAGGCCACATCCTTCGCCCCACACAACAAAATAGCATCTCGCATCTATCCTTACTGCCGAATAAGCACTGTGCAAAACCATGGCAGGATGGAACAAGTATAATATTTTATTGTCCGGTATCCGATTAAAGCAAAATAAAGACAATTCTGCACCCAGAGCCAGAATACAATACGATTTGCAATTCGGACAGGTCACGAGTATATATTGCTTTCAAGCCACAATTATTCTCCATGCGAATTTTTTTCCGTCGATTAGTAACCAAAAGTGTCGATATTTAACTGATATAAATCACCAAAGAACCGATGCTAAATCTAACTGATGAAATTGTGGCAGGAACTAACACAAAATATCAGGTGAAACCAATAATATATCACACTTGAATCATATGCAAAGAGTACAGATCACTAGGATAACAGATGAGAAGTTAGCACCGATCAAAACCCACAATTCATCGGGAGCTACCAGCCCGGACGGCACCGAAATTCCCCATTTGGACCCCCCAACTAACGCAAAAGGCGCCCCCCTTAAGTTCGCGGTAATTACCTCGAATCACGCGACCTAACGGCGCGGGGCCCGGATCTGACACCGCTGGGCCGCCGCGACGCCCGACGCTTAAGACCGCTCCCCGCCGCCGCCGCAAGCAGGTGCGTATTCCGCTAGGGTTGGGGCTCGGCCGGCGGGGGTGAGATTGAGATTGAGAGGAAGGGAATGGAAGCGACGGAGAGGAAGGAAGGGGAGAGAACGGCAGTGTGGCTGTGCGGGTATAAAACCCGGTGCGGATGGGAATGGGTCTCCGACTCTCGGTCGCCGCTTGGCGCTGCGCCTGCCTGCGAGCGGAAACGAAACTGCTCCGGTCACCACTTGAGTGGACACGAGACCGCGCCTCGAGACGCTTCCTTCCGCTGCCGCTGGGCCACGTGCCCAGCGCCCCAGCTTGCGTGTCCCGGACCCGGGCCCACCTGCATTGACTCGTGAGCACACGGTGTCCACCTCTCTAGCGGCGTTCTGCAGAGGTTTCTTTCGCTAGTGGCTACCCGTGGTTCGTCTACTTCCTCCGTACCGAAATAAACGTGTCTGTAATATTTATGTCGATTAACTTTTTAAATTTAATTAGATATATAAAAATATCAGCAAAATTTTCATAATGATCAACTAGAGGATATATACCCATCACTAGCAAACAGTTTGGGATAGTTCATACACGTTGATTCAAGGGCTCCATCAGAAACCTCACGAAGACCGTTGTCCGTAGTCGAAGAGTTGGGCATCAGAGTATCACTACAGTCATCCATCGCTACAATCATCCATCATGTGTGGTTCAGAACGTTAGAACCCAATGGATCTATAGTGTGTGCACCGAAGAATGGAAGTAGAGAGGGCTTTTTACCGGAACTCTCTGGTGGTTTAGCGGAGATGTCACTAGAGTGATCTATAGTTCAACAAGTATTCTTTGAGTCTTTGGAATTTGATCGTTGGGATACTCCGATGCTCATCGGAGCTATCGGATGCGTAGGCAGAAAGTTGATTAAGTTGGTAACAACTAGTTTTGCGTGGGGGCTAATAAATAGGTGGTGAGCTCGGGCATTTCACCTCTCTTGGACCCCTTGGCTGATATCCACACACATTTGAGCTCAAGTTAAGCCTCCATTCACATTTGCTTAGTTGAGATTGCATTTGGACGAGATTGTAGAGGATCTAGTGTATTTGTATTAAGAGTTTGCATCTAGTAGCAGTAGTGACTAATTGAGACTGCTAATTTCTTATTACTCTTGGTGGTTACCGCCACGCAAACGGTTTGGAGCAGTTGGAATTTCCTTGATGCACTCAATTGGAGATTGTGAGGAGCTTTGGACATCGATTGTAAAGGGCTCTTGTGCTCATCCCCGCAGGCGATTGCGAAGAGAAACTCTAGTGGAACTGAGGCTTGTGGAGTGCCTAGTTGATCGACCGACTCATAGGCAAGAGCTCATGTTGGAGCCAAGCTTGAGGGCTTGTTGAGCTTGCAGAGGAGCAACAATCCTTGGACTTGCCTTGATGGAGAGTAGGATGTTGGCAAGTAACTGAACTTTGGGAGAAAAATGTGGTAGAACCTCCTAAGAAATCGGGCCCACGTGCACCTATCGATGTCTCAACAGACCTCAAATAGCGTACACAAGTTCCTAATAACTTAACAAATCTGTCGGGTGTCCTCGAAAAACCCGAATCATCCACGATTTTTTTCCAAACAGGATCCCAATCACAGTCATTGCAGATTACAGCAGTTTTCAATATACATACCAGAGATTATAAAGCGGAAGACTTAAGTTTTAATATTACAAACCAATTGTTCAAACTTACAAATCATAAGTGTCATACAACTATAGTAGCGGGATAATATTACATTAACATTATTTATTTCACACAAACTAGTGCCTTGTCCAAAGGCCATTCATCATTCCTCATCGTCATCGACTTCAAACACTGACATGCAGCAGGGACCAAAACAAGCCTGCGCATGCGACTCACCTGCAACAAGGGTTAACAAAGCCTGAGTACAAAAGTACTTAACAAGACTGACCCGACGAAAAAGGGCGAAGGTCTTAGGGATGCAGGTGTTGGGTCAAGGTAAGGATGTAGCAAAATTTAAAAGTTCTTTGCCAAAAGCTTACTATTCTTGTTCCTATTTTCGAGTTTTACCCCTAAGTACTTTAGTTCATTATCTCAAACATATCACATATTCCAATCCTTCTCATTCCATTTTTTTTCTCATGTTTTAGTAATTCACCAGTCCTGCATTGCTTCTGTAATGAATCGAGTCTCCATATCCGCGGAGCACCGGCAATTCGAATTGATTCAAGTCCCAGCTGGGGATTCCTTATCACACGACATATGTAGAACTTAATCTTGCATATATCAATCTCGCTACCGGATCCTCCCATACTAAGCCGTCTCCACGCCACCCGAGAGCACAGCACGCCTCAAATCCGGCCACATTCAAGCCACGAGGGTACACGCTACTCTCGCCATCTCACCACTTCCAGTGCGTGGGCATTCGTCTTAGTATCGGATTAGCCGAAGTAGGCTTACCGGAGTATGTGACCAGTACTACAAAGTGTCTTGTTTAGAAGATCCACAATGAGTGGCCTTTAAGCGACATAGTCGACAACATTACTCAACATTCAAGATAAGTCGTTCGACTAGTCTCTAGTTCATTCTACCTTCTTTCTTTCTTTGGCCAGTATGCCATCTTTGATTGTATCGAAACTTTTACTTTAAAAACCTACCATAAGCATTCTAAGCATTCTACATCTTTGTAAATGAAAACATCTTCAAGGATGGTAAACAATTAACAAGGTAGGCAATGCATCAAGTAGGCAACATTTGAAGTAAATCAACTTAATGCAATAGGTAACATAGGTGATAAACTTTTCAAAGTAAACAAGGTAATGGTTTAATGCATAAATCGGGGCTTGCCTTCGTTGACGATCTCAGGTTCCAGATCAGTACAACAATTATCGAATCCCGTGACAACCGGGATTCTTCCAGGACTTACTCAACTAGAATCGTTTCACTCTCGGGTTCTACACAAAATGATAACATATGCTTTAACATGATGATAATGTAAACATGATGCTTTCATGTTACATGAAATGTAAAAATACCTTGAAAACGATTTTTCTTCACGGTGTACAGTTGCAAGCCAACAAAACCAACTGGCAATTCTATCGTCAAGAACCACACATGTAATTTGACCAAATGGATCTTGAAACCCTACTAGTCACAAAACATCACCAAAACAAGATCCAATACTAATCAAACCCTTAGGGTTTGCCTTTATTTATTTTTGAATAAATTTGGAATTAAGTCCAAAAATGAACTTGTTCCAAATGACCTCAAAAATTTACGTAAGCTTCCTTATGTCAAATTAGGGTACCAAAACAAATTTCATAATTTTTGGAATTATACAGTGGCCTACAAAAATCATGGAAATTACATTTATTAATTAATGGACTAAATATTTGAACATAAAAAATTTATTCAAATTTCATGTTTCAAATTTTTAAACCATACTAGAGCATGTCCAAAAGCTACACACAAAATTTCAGAATTTTTGGAGTTATGATTAATTTCCTATAAATTTCCAAAGTTTCAGCACTATTTAAAATCAGAAAATAATAAAACCTCACTGTTCTTCTCCTTCCTTCTCACTGACAGCCCGACCCCACTCGTCAGTGACTCATACAGGTCACGGCGGCGCTACCATCATTGGCCGGCCCAAAATGCTCCGACGGTGACGCTCCGGCGACGCAGACCACACCCAAATGGTCTACACACTCCTACGAACCCATCCCCGCCCTTTGAATGGCAGAAGAAGGCGCACCGGAGAAGACTCCACGCTGGCCATGGCGGCTTGAGCACGATGGCTCACGGCGTAACCCCGGTAATGGCGTAGTAGAGTCTAAAACAAAGTGAGTATCGCGTTCAAGAGCTCACCACGGTCACGCCGTGACGCTTTGGTGAAGACGGAGACGGTGCGAACGGCCAGCCCGCGTCCGAGTCGATGGTGGCGAGTCTCGACCGGGCTCGGGGAAGAAGACGTTATACCGAGCGATTCCGCCAACCTAAGCGACGTGAGCAAGCCACAGAGAAGCGCAAGACCGAGGCGATCTCGTTGGCGTAGGTGGGCACGACGAATGCGGCTCGATGATGGCTACGGTGAGCGACGGAGCTAGTGGCGTTGGGCGGCAGAAGCGAAGGGAAAAAACAAGGACGACGGCACGGCGGCCGCCGCTATTTATAAGCGGAAGGGGTTGCTTTCGGCGTCGACAACAAGACGAACGGACCCGCCACGGCACCACCACCGTGTGTCAATGCGCGAGGAAGCGGCGCAATCTGATCGGCGGCGACATCCAAGTGTACCGGCAAGCAACAAGCAGAGAGGTGGCGCTCGGCCGAATTTCAATTTTGATATATTTACAGAATTGCCACTGGCATCAATTTTGCAAATTACTCACAAATTTTCTAAAGAAGTTGAAAATCTCCAAAAATGAAAGTTGCTCAATTTTTCAAACTCTACAACTTTGCTTCAAGGAACATTTTCAAATTCTGCCTCCATTTTGAAATTTGAATTTGGGGTGCATTTGAGTATTTGAATTATTTCAAAATTACTCCAAATTTTATATGTAAACTTGAAAAACTTTGAATACTAAAGTTGACCCTTATAAAATAATCTTCAACTTTGCTTTTTGCCTCAACCCCAAATTCCACATGGATTTTGAATTAGTCAAAAGGGGCAAAAAGGACTTTTATAATTTGAATTTGAATTCAAATTTGATTTGTCTTCCTTTTACTTTAACTTTGATTTTTGACCAGTAACATGGCCCATTAGGGTTATTTGAGTCAAATGACACATGGCCTCACATGATCACATGAAATTTGACCCCTTGTGGTCATGATCTTTATTTAGGGTTTTGAAACACATCACATGAACTAACAACATTATGAAATAAAGCTTATTTAGTGAATGCATTCAAAATTTTCTACTCCATGAATGCTTTGCAATGCATATGATGACATGTCAAATTTTAGTGCTAGGTCAAAACACCAGAGGTGTTACAAAAAATATTATGCCATCTTGTCTCCCCTGTGGTTTATTCCCTACTACACTTGTTCTTTACTTTGTGCAATCCTTTTCTTCTGTAGCTTCTAGAGTAATCGAGTCGCTCTTGTAGCTCTTGTACTTAACTCGAGTAGATTGCTTGCTCTAGTGGTAGCTTGTTGTTTACCTTCTCGCCAGAATTGTGTAGGTGTGCTTGAGCTTAGCCTTAGTTAATTGTTCTAGTTGCTTGCTAGTTTGTAGTCTTGGTTCTAGTCTTGTGTAGAGCTTGGTCTTGCTTAGACTAGGGTCGTAGTGCTTATTAGGGCTCACCTTTGTTATTAACTATTGTATCTAGTTGTGTTTGTGCCTTGTAAATTTTTAATAGGCTATTCATCCCCTCGAGCCATCAACCAATCCTTTCACTAAGTCAAAGCATTATTCCAAAACTCTGGTGCATGCAACTTTAGTGCGCACATGACAGCTGCAGTGCCCTATGCGACAATCAGACTAATCCAGCTTGGAGCATTGTGTCAAAGCTCTTGTGCACACTTGAAAGCTCCAGTGAGTGTAAAAACACTCTACCAAACTCTTTTCTCAAACCTTTTACAATTTGGCTAACTCCAATAGGTGTCCCACTAGACAACCAATATCTTTAGCACTGAGTTATAGCATTTGCAAAACATTTTGAAAGGTTTTCTCTTGCTTCCTCACCACACCACTTGATCTAATTAATACATTTGTAATGTTAGACCTCGCCTAGTGGCAACACAAAAGCAAGGAATGAATGCAACATAGACCACATACTGAAAGGGCCTATGGCTTCCGGTGATTTAATTGAATCAAACCACCTGTAATGGAAGAAAATTCAGCAGTCTTCTAATAAAAGCAACAGTGATCGTATGATACACCGAGTGGATGCCTAAATCACATCTTGTTCTGTCGAAAGATTTAAAGATTGGAAGGTAGGAACACATGATAATGCTAGTTTAGTTGTGGAATGTCATCAAGATCTATTCATATGGATATCTAGGGCTCACAAAAAAATTTGTCGTCTTTATAGTACGACTATCTATACTAAACCTGACTAAATCACTTCTCTAATCACCTTAGGCCGGTGAAAGCAAACCTATCTTACACCTTTGCCTTGCTTTTCTTTCATCCATCTCATATCCATCCATCACCTCTCATCTTGAGCCCTTGCACTTCATGATCCTAGCCACCTCCTCAATGACCTTCATGTTGTTCAAGACAAGCTTGTGGAGTAAGTCACCTAATCATCTCACATGAAGTACATTAGTCCACTAATGTTGTCACTCAATTACCAAAACCAAACTGACACTTTCAACTATCTGTGTGCATGCTTGGGTTTTCTTGAGGAGTATCTTGAAGACTTGTTACTTTTGGTGTTTGCCAGCACCTAGATGACCCGATGAAGGACTTGGTGACCTTCCTTAGTGGAGCTATTCTGAGGAGGCTCCAAGGAGAGCTTGTACATGGTGTGAAACCCACCGTGTTGGAGTGGTGAACGGGTATTCATAAGTGGAACCTGTAACCAAATCTTTGTGACTTAGTTGCTCCAAGGTGGATTAGAGGATTATGGCAACAACCCAATATCAAGGAGAAATCCAGTTATCTCTTTGCGATAACTTTGCCTTCCTCTTTCATACTTGTTTTACATTCATTGCTTGTCAAGTCTCATTGAGTGACAACTAGGATTTAAGTTAGTGTGTGCTTAGCATAGGTT
Organism: Miscanthus lutarioriparius; assembly: GCA_904845875.1. Lineage (NCBI taxonomy): Eukaryota > Viridiplantae > Streptophyta > Magnoliopsida > Poales > Poaceae > Miscanthus > Miscanthus lutarioriparius. The sequence continues at coordinate 85,052,637 of CAJGYO010000006.1, forward strand.
TCATTCTTGCTCTTAAGAACATTAATCTTAATGTGAACCTTGCTAAGGACATGATTAGCTTGTTGCCTATAAGGACTGACTAGCTTGTCTTTTAAATACATTTGGAGCTGTGTTGTTTGGGGGTGTAGAAATTTCATATGTTAAGGTTTATCACTTTAAATTTTCAGAGCTCAATTCATCCTCCTCTTGGGCCATTCGGTCTTACACCCACATGCATAGATAAGGGTCACAAATTGTAGGATCATAATTAGTGGAATCACAAAATCATAAATTCTACTTAATAAAATCAAAGAATCAATCTAATAAATTAAGATCATAAAGCCATAAAATCACACTATAGATTCACAGATTTGACAACTATGGCTAGAGGACACCAATTCAAGGTTATAGTGAACATAAGCTTCATGTTCAACAAACATCACTGTGTGACTTACATTTCAAAATAAATATCACAATAATTTATACTTTAACTCCTCAAACTCCAATTACTCTGTGTTTGGTTGCAAGGTCAAAGAGAGATTGGCTAGTTTCGTCCCTCTTTCACATGTGTTTGGTTTGAAGACAATAAGTGATTCATCCCTTAGAGGAATATATCCTATGATGTAGGTTCACCCTATCCTCAGAAAATGAAGGGACATGCGCTTCCCTTTTCTTTGTCATCACGGGTCGTTCGCAACGTCCTCTTCACGGGCGGCGAGTTCTTGAGGTCGATCACCTATGGTAGCAACACGACTCCATCGGGACTCAAGTTCAGCTCGACGATGTGGCGCTTTAGAGCCGACACTAAAGTCGACCTAGTCCATGTGCCACCCTAGGCGATAGAGGTCAAAGCGGACGGGTCTAGGTGGCTAAGGTCAAGGCAGAGAAAGCTAGGCAGCTGAGGTTCGAGTGCTTGGCGTCATGATTCAGGGTGACGAACAAGAAGACGCGGTTTAGCGTGAAGTTCATGAGGCGCATGAAGAATCAAGGGAAAAAGAAGTGAAAGCGGGATGTATGAGAGGATGACAGGTGCCACCCGGCGCCCACCCAGCGCCGGGCAGGCGACAATCAGCCCGACTGACTAATGGTGTTAATTGTTGTCCATCCCACTTGCCTAAATCACCCCAACCAAATAGAAAACATGATGGGCCTATCCTTCTCAACAAAACACATAATGGGAACATCCTATTCTCCAAATCAGGGATGGAACCAGAACGTCCCCAAACAATAAAAAATGTTTCACCAACTGGTTGCAGCTTGCAACAATAAGATAACAATTCAACAGCAATCTGTGTGCTAACGATTTCCAGATTATGTCTATAATCCAACAATAAATATTACAGATATAGAAGGTGCAGAGAAAATAATATAGCATGCTGTATTTCAACCTTTCAACACAGCATGATACCCTCCTGAAATTTATACCCTTTTTCTGTTCTATTATACTGCTGACTATGACTATTGTCTGCACGAAAACAACCACCCTTGGTCGCATACTTGCTTACTATAAGACATAATTTTACACACTACATTTGTGCTAGCACAATGAGTGCTTCTACGATATGAATACTGCAGAATCATATATATTGTATGGCCAGCTCAGACAGACCAAACCCTTGCACCAGTTTGCCTACGATCATTGCTTATCAGGAGCTCACAGCAGCAGACATGCCCTAGTAAATTAACATGAAAAGATAAGGCACTATGATTTTCTCCACATTGAATGATGTCAAGCTGGCTATTCTCTCCAATGCCTTGACCAGAATCCCTTCTTTCTTGTTGGTTCACTCCCTGAAACTGGTGTTGATGGTCGAGAACCATTGGAGAAATGTCTCCTAAAAAACGGACGACTAAACGTATTCTTCATGCTAGAACTTTTGCCAAACCTGGGTTCTCTCTTAACTTTCTTCTGGCGCTTAGAGCTCCCATCAAGATCAGTATCAGCCATATTTTTCGATGTCTTGTTTTTAACCTTCAGTTCCATCTTTTTGAACAGCTTTACTGTACATGCCTCACCATGGGTGCATACAGGACAAGGAGGATCATATTTCTCACTTTCTGCAGTAATACTATCTAAACAATTTGCATGATATGCATGACCACAGAATAAAACAGCAACTACTGCCAGTTCATGACCGTTACATGAAGACCGCTCCTTTAATAGCCTCGAACATAGCTTGCATACCTCTTGGCCAGGGGAGAGTGCACTGGGATGTGAACCATTTGATCTTGATGTTTTACTAGCAATGGAGCCAAGGAGCTCATTGTCAACAGACCACCTATGTCTTTCAGTTGTGGCCACCATATCAGAGGGTGTGCGAGTTGACCACCCATCAGATGTCTCACCTTGCAACTGCCCTGCAAACATATCATTGCTACAGGCAGAAAGCTTGGAGCTTGATGGCCTTTCTGCAGAGCTGTTTCCACTTAAAAGTTTGAGGGATGGAATGTTTCCATCCAAGGTCTGCCTGTATAGTTGATGCCCAGGCAATTGGGTTGCTTCCCTTGTCGAATTTGGGTCAATGCAAATTGAATGACTTCTAGAGGAAGGATCTTCTGAATCTGCCTTCGGTACAGGGGGCGGTGTTGAAGGAAGAGACTCTGATGTCTTTATATCTGAACCAACAGTTACTATGTCAGGAGCTTTAGAAGACTTAGCCTGCACAAGACGGTGAAACAGCAATGGAAATAATCATTAGAAACGATTGTATAGCTCAATAATCACATCTACTAATTTGGAAATGAGAATGATACGAGACTGCACAAATGCCCAGTACCACATACCTCAAGAGTTGGATTGGCTGCAGTAGACTGATGTGCTGAAAACATGAAAAGAGATGTCAACAAAGAACGATCTATTTCTCCAGTGCTTAGCTGTTTGTTCCCATAGGCAACAGAACCTCTGCAGGCTGGTTATTTGTCACTATATGGGTTTAGCTTATGATATGTTTGAACTGCAAGTTTGATAATTTAAAGGTATCAAGATATGTGGCATTTGAGTTTTTATCATTTTAGCATGCACTGGGAAAAAAATGATTTGACTCAAGGAGAAGAACAAGAAACACAAAATTAAGCAATGAGGAAATCAACTTCATTTCATTGTAGCATGCATGTATTCCTCTTCAGACAGTACATACCCATAACCATTCAGTCAGTAATATGAAATCCATGCAATTTGATACATGTATTCAGACAGTACATGGAACGGGAACACAGGACAGGAGTAAATACTAAACACAAGACAAAGAAGTATTTCAAGCCTATACCTGGAGGATCAAATTTTGAGAGCTTGGATGCTTCCATCTTTTTGTCAGATTTTTGCCACTTGACCCTACAGAGGACATCAGAACGACTATCCCCACTGTTATGGCCTTCAGTTGGTGTAATGAAACTATTCTTTACTTCTGGATGAATGTTTCCACTACTTTGATTAGAGAACACCGTACTGTTCTCCATTATATCCTCTATGTGTGTACGGTTGTCCCACCGGAAGCTCCATGATGGTGAGTGCCTTACCCGGTATGTAGAAACTTCAACTGGAGCCATAGATGGCTGAGAACTTTCCTTGGCAGCTATGCAGCAATTAGCTCCCATATTTATTACAAGAAGTCAATGTCCTTTATAGACAATCTTAAACAAATCTCAGAAATTGACCATGTAATCAGAAATTGCTAGTCATACTGTCATACATAACATGCTGCCAGTCCCAAGGTGACACTGCAAAATAATGAAAACCATCTCATATTCATGAAGAAGCAAAGGAATGACTCCAAGAAAACAATAGCAGAAGTGAGGGCATTATTAGCTATTAGCTATATACTAAAAGGTCTTGAAACATTCCTTGTTGGCACAGCATTAAAAAGTGAAAGCAACCTTAACAAGGAACCAACGAGCATCAGAAATAAGCTTACTTAATACAGTACAAAGTAGGTCCAGTGTTAGACTTTCTGTTAAACTTTGTGAGAGATGAATTACTAGGTAGGGAGCAATTGCCTTGCAATATATATGTCTGAATAGAAGCAAACAAAAAGAGAGAACAAATTGTATACACAAAAAATATAATATGAGGTTAACTGATCCAAATACAGTGCAACAAATCTCATAATGTTTTTGTGGACCCCTTCCTGGGAAAGACCTACAGGCGCAGACCAAAGAAGACTCCAGGCATCCACTAGTGGCTAAGTTTGTTTGAGACTGAGTCAATTATAGTTTGTCGATCTAGATTGGTTTGGTTAGCAAGTTTGTTAGGGTCGGCTCTATACCTATGAGATCAACATAACTGTACTGTTGAGATTAAGCAAGAATAAACATAAGATTTAGAATCTCCAGAGGGAGGGTGAGTTCAGTTTATCTCTGCCATCCCCATCTACTATAACCAACCATCCAGCCATAACACATGAACATGTAAACCACTAATAATCATTGTGAAAGGGCCTCTAGCTGAGTTGGTTAGGTGGCTTGAGTAGCACTCCTCGTGTCCTAGGTTCTACTCCCCGTGGGAGCGAATTTCTAGTCTGGGATTAAAAAAAAATCCCCTCGTCTGTTCCACGCCAAAGCATAGGTTTAAGGCCCGGCCCCGGCCGTGGTCGTTCTCACATGGGCTACGGTGCCGATGTGTATGGGTGGGGCCAGGGTTCTAGGGTTTGCTCGACCTGTGTGAGAAGGTCTTCTTCTTAATGCAATGCCCAGGGGCTGTCTTACCCCCTACAGGTCAAGTTTTAATAATCATCTAGCATTTGGGGAAATTAAGTTTAGCTTTGTTAAGTTCAATAAATCATAAAATTCAGAGAATTCATTGGGGGAACGATTTTCTGAAGGTAAGTGTATCTTGTGGATAAGAGAAAACCAGTAGCTCATTTGAAGTATGAGAGATAATATTTTAAACCTTATGAACATAGGAGCACTGTCAAGCACCACTGAAGTTAGAAATGAAAAACATACACTAGGAGCCAACCATTTGAATACAATACAAACAAACTCCTCAAAAAATTATATTGAAAAAGAATCTCACATATAATTAATGGGGGTAAACATGTTAAGGAGCTTAACAATAGCAAGAGAATCCACGGAAGGCAAGATCAGGTACCAATGTCTGATGTATTCCAAAACTAAAAAGAACCTACCTCTCCCGACAGCACATAAGCATCTTTGGTATTGTATGTGTATGTCAAATCAAGAATTGTGGAAACCACAAGGCTGGATAGCAAGAACAATCACGTATTCGGATATCAGATTGACGCATAAGGTACACCAAATGTACGAAGCTTCTTTTGTACAATTATAAAAAGTGGCGTTTCAGCATAACCATGACCCATGAGAATAACGATGCGAAGGCAGGGGCGGGCGGACCCAGTAAACGACATGGGATTACACTTTTACACCAAGTAATTTTTGCAAAATAAATCGAAGTTAGTAGTCAAGTATACAATTGTAATTAGATCAGATCCGAATATAAATAGCCAAATAGCTTAATTTAGGGTTCCGGTACCCGGTTTCGCAAGCAGGAATGGAAGAGAAAGGGTGGGTATACCTGGTGGGTGCTCGTCGCCGGCGAAGGACGCGACGAAGACCTGGCGAAGGGAACGACAAAGACTTGGGCACCTGGCGTAGGGCGTCGGCGGTCGACCAGTCACGAGAGAGCGGAACGGGAGAAGAAATGGCAGGGGCGAACTCTGAGCGTTTCTTTCCAATTTGACCCTTTTCGTAAACTTTATTTTTACAAATAGGCCCCAAGTAGAACTATTTCAAGAAATGGTTCCAATGTTCTGTGTGTATAGCCGAGATATATGGATCTGCATCTGTATAACAGTTATTCTTCGTCTAAAACCAAACCTGCCACGTTGGTGCCAACATGGCCGAGCCAAACTTGGCGTATATAGCATGCAATCTAACAAGTACGCACGTCGAAGATTTCATGAAAATTCATCGAAAATGAATATATATCGCCGAGTTTGATTAGATTCACAACAATTATGCATGTGCGTTACAATTTGTTGAGAGGTGCTCATGCGAATGATAATAAACTAGTATTTTTTTCGTTAGATTTAATTGGGCTTGGCTCAACCTTACATCAAATAAGTTCCAAAACACATAATAAATACCAATGCAATAAATGATTAATCTTAGATGAAAAATTAATAGAATGTTGATGTGGCTTATGTACAATTGCTGACGTGAGTTCAAGAAAGGGGAAGACGAGCCACATGCGCACACATATGCCACCCGTGAACAGGCTTAGGTGGCTAGTCCATGACATGAATGGTGTGACATCTAGGAAGATTTTGGAGCTCCGATCCAAACTCAGAGATTTTGGATCTCTGATCCAAACTCAGAACCTGTTTGGAACAAATGAATAGAAAATAGAAGAAAATAAGAAAACACAAGAATGAGATGTAGGTGTTGTGAAAAACAGAGGAATGAAAAAACATATGAAACATATAGACAAGGTGTTTGGAGCGTGGGAATTATAGCATAGGCTAAAACATGAGGTGTGATTAAAAGAGATGAATACTTATTTTTATTACAACATCAAATTTTAATTAACAAATAAATATGTGTGTAAAGTTTTTTTTTGCAAGGAGTAAAGGAAAAATTAGTAACAATTTAATATAATTAATAGACAGATTGTTCGTGGCGGGAGCAAGACAGGAATAAACAAGCACGGAGAGCAGCCGTGATTATAGCAAGATAGGACACATAATAGTAACGTGTGGTAGATTAGTTTGCTAACATATAGTTAAAAAACATTTATGTGATTACAAATCAAATTTATCATTTTAATTGTTTCTGGCATGTAGGACCTGTCGTTGGTCAAAAGATGAAAAACTCTGGTGATTACTCATTCACTGCTGTTTGTTCTTGCCCAAACCTTCTCTTCTTTTCACGTTATCCCTTCACTGGTCATGCTCTCATCTCTCCCTCACTTGTTGAACTGATCAATCTCTCTCTCTCTCTCCAAACACGCCTTCTCGGACTTCCGCGAAAAAATTGGCCTCCACTGGATGTTCTGATTATCTATACCAAAATCAACAACACGTAATAGCTCGGTGGGGCAACTTCTCACAAATGAACACCTTCCTCGGTGCCCTCCCTGTCTCTATACCGTTAGTGGTTCTAAGTCCGTTCAATTTTGGCCAATTTCTCTCTAAACCCGATGGTTCGGCCTTTTTTCGCTGGTTCTATTAAACGATTGGTCTTTGAAGTGGATCGAAGCCGATTAGGTCCTAGTTCTGGTTTTTGTCCTAATAAATTGGTGTTCCTACGCTACTATAGATTGATTTATCACTATCGTCATTTTCACTACTGTAGCGATAGAAGTGACGGTGTTATACTTCCACCTCCGGTTAGACCGATAGCTAGGCCTCATAAGAAGGAAAACCGGCAATTCAAACTTCTACCACCAATTGGTTAATAATAGATGTGGCAGTGGTATTTTCTCCATTGTATGAAAAGCCGAGCCGACTGGGATAGGTCTTTATGGCCGCCGGCCCTACACGACTGTTTGGTGTACCGGCGGTAGTAAATTCAACGTGAGTTATTTTCCCATTTTCAACTACCCACAACACAGTTGCATTACCATTACTATGCCTCGTCTTCCCTAATGCGTATTAACTGCTCATCTCGGCTTCTCCATCTTCAAGGTTAGCCTATTTAAGCCGGGGCTGGATGTGCTTTTTGGCAATCCACACACTCCTTCCTCCTTAGATACAGATAGATACAGACAAAGCTATCTTGAGCCAACCATCTATATTTTCTTCATCGCCATGGCGCTCCTTCTCCAACTCCTCCTGCGGCAGCAGCAACGTTGGGAGAAGGTCTTCAAGATTAGGTACTACCGGCATGTAGGCGCAACGGGGGCTGCTCGATCTAGGTGCTAGTGGAAGTTTTGCGATTAAGGGGTTTGCTTATTTGGGCAAGCTAAGGGGTACTGAATTCACTTTGGTATCCCTAGTTTGGTATCCAATATGGGCAAGGCCGCTAGGAAGGTGATATGCCTGTATGTATAGTTGCCACCTTTCTGCCCTGCATATTTCTTGTGCTGCTGCTGATTCATCAGTCCGGTGCCCTAGCTATCCTCTCCTTCCTCTGGAGCAGCAGCGACGACAGCGGTGCTTCTCTTCCACGCCTCCTCTTCTTGCCTCTCTGTCTCCTGACCGTGAGAGGTGCAGCAGGGAAGGTAAAGCACCTCACTGAGATGCTCCTCTTCTTGCCTCTCTCTCGATCGTGAGAGGTGCAGCAGGGAAGGTAAAGCACCTCACTGAGATGCTTCTCTTCTTGCTCTCTCTCTTAATCGTGAGAGGTGCAGCAGGGGAGGTAAAGCACCTCACTAAGATGCTCCGCTTGCTCTCTCTCTTGACCATGAGAGGTGTAGATGCTAGTGGAAGTTTTGCGAGGTGTTGCCTCGTCCTTAGCGTGCAATGCCTGTCTCCAGACTCGACTATGTGATATACTTGTACTTGCAGGTCTTTGTTATTGTACACCCAGTAGTCTTCGATAGGTCCTTGTTATTGTACAACTGTGGAATGTAACTGAAGCTATCAATGAAGTTGCTGTGATGATTGTTACTGTGTCGTTTATATAGAGTTTTTGTCTTAAAAACAATTAATAACTGAATGGCGATGCTTGTTACTCTATTTTTTTAAATATCATAGTATTTGCCTTGGCTACACAGATGTGAGATAAAGCACCTCACTGAGATGGTGCTGGGGTGGAAGTATTTGCCTTGGTTTATTTGCAAATTAGTTTGCTATGTTTGTAAATTGTCATTATTTTAGCTCACGTTGCTGTTTCATATGGTGATTCAGCGTTAGTATTAGATCACAAAGTGTAGGGAATCAAATGGTCCGCGTCTTCTTCTCTGCTCTGTCATGGACCTCTTGTTCGATAGGTCTTTGTTATTGTAACCTGTTTAGTGTAATGGACTTTATCAATAAGGCCTTGTTTGGATGCATGAGTATCCACTTCAATCCTCATGTGTTGGAGTGGAATGGAATAAAATTTAGTTTAATTCTACTTCAATTCACTTCAACACATGTGGATTGAGATGAATACATGCGCATCCAAAGGCCTAAAGAGTTCCTTGCATCACTTTATTATTGTGTAAAGTTCGCCTTTTCAGTTGTAGCGTTTTCTTGTCGTCATGATGAAAATTTTCCTCATGTGGCTGTGATGCTAGTGAATCTGAACCGCATCATACGGTATACATGTGCGCAATTAGATCAGTGGTACTTGGATGCCCTCCAGCTAGCGCTCCACCATATCCGCCATGTTGGTGACCATATGCCTTCTATATTTCTTATATTGATATTAATTATGTTTATTAGTGGATATGACTTAACTTATATTAAGAAATTGGAAACATGTACATGTGTGCAATTAGATCAGTGGTACTTGGATGCCCTCTGGCTGGCGCTCCACCGTATCCGCCATGTTGGCGACTATATGTCTTCTATATTTCTTATATTGATATTAATTGTGTTTATTAGTGGAGATGACTTAACTTGTATTAAGAAATTGGAAACATGGACATGTGTGCAATTAGATTAGTGGTACTTGGATGCCCTCCGGTTGGTGCTCCATCGTATCTGCCATGTTGGCGACCATACGCCTTCTATATTTCTTATATTGATATTGTGTTTATTAGTGGAGATGACTTAACTTGTATTAAGAAATTGGAAACATGTGCAAGGGAATCTGAACCGCATCATACAAGAAGGAAGGTAACTCGTAACGAGTTTAAAAAGGAATAATTGTACTTGGGGTATCATTGTATTAAGGAGAATGAAGAGTTTATCATACAAATCCCATCACCTAGATATATACATATCAACATTGATCTGCCCAAAATCTACCACATTGATCTGAAGAACCTATCACACTCATTGCGGATCCTACAGTCCTCGCCACAGAACATAGCCCACTCCTCCCAACCTTCCCATCCTGCGTGGTCGCCGCAGCCTCCGTCTTCGCACTGATGTCCGTTCTAGCGACGCATCGGCATGACCAGAGGAGGCAGAGGACTAGACTCACCTAGTGCCGGTCGCCCAACCAAGTCCTACAACACCCATATGGCCTGTTGGAGGCGCCGTGTACATTTGTCGTTCTTCCACATCACATTCGCCGTCGGGCCCGCTTCATCACCTTCGACCTTCCTCAACAACCGCCGGGCAATGTTGTCGTTGCCAGCACCATAGTTGGACTTGTGGAGCACAAGGGAGAGAACAAAAGCAGCAAAATCATGGTCTGCCGTGGCGGAGCGCTCAAGCATGTCGAGCCGCGGCATGAGCGCGTCGTGGTCTTTCACGAAGACAGCACGCATCCCAGCGTAGAAGCAAGCCTCCGGGTTACCGACGCTAGCAAGCCCGGCGATGAGCTTGGCGCAGGTATTCATGGTCATAGAACCGCTTCTAGATCCCACGTTGCATCCCACGCAGCAGCACTCGCCGTAGTGGTATGCTTCATCCCACTACAGCTTCGCCACACACCCTGCGCATCTGACGAATAGGTTGCCCATAGCCTGCCAAGATCTTTCATGGGATCTGCTGCAGCCGCAGTGACACGGCTAGCAATCTCAACAGCCACCTCCGTTGGAAGCTTGTCCATGGAACATAGCGGCAAAAGACAGATCCTTGGGTTAGGGAGCGACATCATAGCAGAGCGGAGCACTAGGGAGGGGGATCAGAGCGGAGCAAGGTGAGTTCCAAAAAACCCTCTTAGGATTTTATGAGCACTCCATTCTTGAAGGTTCCGTGGCGTGGGGATGTTGAACGTTGGGGAAGTCAATCGTCATCTTCAAACTGTGTGAACCGCGTAAACTACTTGCACTGGATGCTTCTCCAAACTAGCGCTAGAGGGACCGAGCCACGTGGTTGAGTTAATTTTCTCTCGTCCAACTTTCAACACCATTCCATTACCATTACTTCCACCGGGAAAATCGTGCTCCACTAAGATCATGCGAGACGTGGCCTCACCTTAACTCCTACTCTCGCTCAGTGCAATCGAAGGGAACTCCAACGGGCACCTATCTCGCCCATCCTTCTATAAAAGCGGAGGCTAAGGTGGGAAAGCAAGTACATGATTCCTTTTCTAAAATCGTTACACTTAACCTATCTTCTCATTCTATCTTCTCCGTCTGGCGCTCTGCCTCGACACCCCATCTTTCAAATCTCATCCAATGGTAGATCGGGCAATGAAGCGACCAATGGAAGACTCACCGGAGGTTGTCCCTACTCGTCCCCGTATTCATGCGATGCTATGACGGGACAGGGAGGGCAGCTCGGCTGGTGTCGCCATAGGAGAGTCGATCCCCACTTCTGGCTATCTCCTCTGACAATGATGGGGGGGGGTCGAATGATGTCCTCGAGTTGGTGGAGCAGCTAGATGTGGCCACCTCCGCCCTTCGTGAGGAGAGCAGGCGGACTGGCTGCGCCTCTCCGTTGCCACCGCGAAGCGGTCAACGCTATGATGGAGCTTGCCACCGTAGAGGCCCTAGCGTGCCTCGTTGGTACTGCATTTGGCACGATATGTTCTTGCTCTTTCGCTACATGCGATGTCGTGTCTTCAGTTGTAGCATTTTCTTGTCTCCTTTTTAGCTGTCTAGGAGCTGCTGATCACCGCGCAGGGTGAGGTGGCGGAGGCAATCCACCTTCATCAGGTAGCCGAGGACTACGCCCATGTCTCCTCCCGATGACGGCGGAGAGCAACAGCGCTACTAGGACCTCCACGCAGCAGTAGGTAACCATCAGCTTGCTTTCACCTCCTACGCCTGTGGGGATGACCCTGACAGACTGCCTCTACACTATGCCACCATCGGTCATGGAGGTGGCCACATACTGCATTCGCCTAGGGGCCACTTCGGCCATGGCCATCGCCTAGCTTTGGCTGGGTGAGGACCTGACCATGGTGGAGCTAGGGTTCCCAAGAGAGACGAGCTATCGACAGCGTGAGAACCTGATTGGCGAGTTCTCCACCATGGGCGATGGCATCTTGGCCATGGTGGATGTAGAGGACATCATTCGTAATGCTCCCCATGAGTAGTTCGATTATAACTGCCTCTGCATTCTGAATAAAAATGTTCATAATATTTAGTAGTTATTACTTTGAGTTTGAACATTTCTATTTGCTGTTGACTAGAACGTTTCTATTTGTGCGCCTTAGAGTCTAAGACCATATGACACATCCATCGTTAGTAGGTACATCTCCCAAGCCATCACCGCCACTTTCATCAATTTCCAAGCCCAGACGTGAGTCCTACGCGTCACTCCCGCGCGTATTTACAAAGATTTGCATTCCTGCATCGTGCTTCGACTAATATAGTTGCTTACAGAGGACGCTCCCCACCATGTCTTTCTCCTCCTTAGTGCTACTGTTCCTTATCAACGCTCCTGCTCTCCTAAGCCGAACTACGCTACCACCCCTACTCAGCGGCGTGCAAGCCAACAAGCTAGTGCTCCACACCGGTATGCCTCATCGATAGGGAGATAACACAGATCCACCGGTGACCAGGCTGGTACTCATCACCGCTGTCACCGCTCGAGCTCAATGCCGCAAGATCCAAAGGCAATGGTAATGCTTTCGCACTTCCCTTATGCAATGTTCTTGGATTTTTATTCCCTTCTTCACTCATATGAGTACGAATGAAGCTTCCATCTGATTATTAACGAGCTCACAAACACATCCCTAGCTCACAGTCACTCGTTCTATAATTCAGGCGATAGCGCCGCCACTTCCATTGCCATCCCCGCTCTACCAGATCCTCATCAAGATGGAGGAGGCCCCTAACATGAGGAACGAAGTGGCCATCCTCACATACCATGTCTTCATCCTCATCCTTAGTCGCCTCACCACCCGCTCCTTGTGCAGCTGCAAGTGTGTCTGTCACTCCTAGAATAGCCTCATCTCGGGATCCGAGTACCGTAAGGAGCCACCCTAGATTCTCATCAGATTCTTCTACAGCACTTGGAAATGAAAACGTAACTTCACCAGCATCAACGGTGAATACCCCTCCTTGTCCTTCTTGCCCTTCCCCATTTAGGATGTCGTGATCTCAGATTACTCTCGAGGCCTCATCCTCTGTTGGTACTCTGGGTTTCGCTATGTTGTCTGCAATCTGGTGACTAAGAAATGGGTTGCTACTGCCGGGTAGCAACCATTCTTGTGGTTCAGCTTGCTTAGAGTTTGATCCGATAGTCTTCTCGCACTTCCATGTGTTTGAATATGGAATCAACGATGATGACTCCTTAGGTGTCAGCATCTACTCATCTAAAACTGGAGCATGGATCTTTAAAGAATCTGAATGGGTCGAGAGTATTGTAGTATCCACATATGGGAAAGGTATGTTTGTTAATGGTTTTATACACATGCTGGAGTTCACCCAAATAGTTACTGTTGATATGGAGGGAAAGACATGGAGGTAAATTCGTTGGCCAACTGGTGATGCAATCTCTATCCATGAAGCTTAGGGCCAGTTGTGTTTATGTACTGCTGATAATTTAAATAGGTATGAGCTTTCAATCTGGATCCTTGAAGACTATGGTACTAGTAAATGGACATTGAAGCATAAGGTGACCATGCTGGAGCTATTTAGAAAGAAGAATATTGAAATTGGTACCGAGGTTTGTGATGAGGCTTACAGAGTGATTGTAGTTCATTTAGAATGGAATTTGATTTTTCTTGTTGGGGAGGACAAGACACTGCTTGCATATGACATGAACTGCAGTAAAGTTCATGTCCTCCCTGCTCGGGCCATCGGCTATCCTAGAAGTACCTAGAAACTATTATGTATGAGTGGCGGACCTCACTATCTTCCTTATATCCCCTTGTTCATGGAGTCATTAGCAGAGCAGTAAAGGTGCATATGCTGTATTTTATTGTAATTACATCATGCCTTTGTTCAGGTAGGTAGTTGTTTTGATTCTATATATAGGCCAATTTGGGCTTGGTAATTAAAGGAATTGTGTGTTGAATATCATTAATTCTTCTACTTTGTGTAGCAGCAGGAGTCTGAGTGGTTTTGAATAATTTTCCCGCATTGGCTAAGGGAGGAAGAAGAGGGGTCCCATGGTGCATTGCCTACCAATCCGAAGGAAGCTTTGCCTTGCAAGTAGGAATGCCAATTTGAAGGAGCGGAGCACATCTACCTCATTTTTGTTACGTAAGTCTATAGGGGGCAGAACCTTTATTCTGCTATCTATGTACCGCTTGTGTTAATTCATCAGTGGACATAGTTGTTATGTTAGTGTCGATTGTTACTATAAAAAGTACTCTTTGTTGTGGACATGATGAATGGTGTGTAATGATTACATCTGTATGGTGTGTGTCTAGTAAGTTATTAAGGCCCAACTGAATTAGTAAATAAATTGTGAAAATAAGATGCCATCACCACCGCTATTCATTTGATGCGGCAAGGGTCAATAGTGTATCACCGCCGAATCGTTTAATAACCCGACATCGACGAAAGGATCATCATAGGTGGATCATACTAGCAATGGGACGGTGACCATGCCCTATGACTAGGCGGTTCATATGCTGAAGCGATGGTGATGTTCACCTCGACACAGGCGGATCGTGCTCCAATGTGATGGAAACAAGGACCTGATCACGGATGGATCATAAGCCAATATGGTGTTGTTACACATAGGTGGGTCGAGCCTCAATGCGACGGAATAAGGATATGATCACGGACGGATCATAAGCCATGCGGCGGTGTTAGTGCATACCCACATAGGTGAGTCGTGCTCCAATGCAATAGTAGTAAGGACCTTATGATAGATGGATGATAAGCTAATATGACAGTGTAGTGTACACCCAAGTCGGTCTCAGATAGCGACGGTGAGGGCTATGACCATCACTGCCGATAGCTTACTGCCGAAGCCGAAATGCGGCTGCGATGGGGGTTACGACGTGGCTATGAAAGGCTTGAGTGTAGTAGTGCTTTAAGAAAGGGGGAAGGTGAGCCACACATCCACATATATGCCATGTCACGATCATGACATGAGTGATGTAACACGAACGATGGTTTTGGAGCTCCAAACTCAAAGCAAGAAGGTTAGCTATTGTGTGCAACTGTAATGCCTTTAAGAAAGGGGAAGGCAAGCCACAAGCCTGCACATACCACATTGTGAACGGGAGCTAGTCCATGACATGAGTGGTGTGATATCAACAAAGGTTTTGTAGCTCCAAACTAAAAGCAAGAAGGGTGAGAATGAGGGACAATGAACCGAGAGGAGTGGGAGACAAAAGAAAGAAACTAATTTTTTAGAAATAAGTAATTATGTATCTATTTTTTAATTTATGTTAAATAAAAAATCATGAATCCAACTTTACCGGTGCGGTTTGTAACTTCTAGACCTAATGTTTGTTAATCTTATAATTAAAATGTAAGCAAATTCGTATGAGGTTCTAATATCATGAACTGCTATGTGCTACTTTATAAAAATTCTAATACTTATGAAATAGTTTTGCAATGAAATAATTCCAAACTATTTAATTTATGTGACCTTGTGGTACTTTTTTAAACGAACACAAATTGGATTATTTAAGAACTACTTCCTAATGTTATGTGAAATGAAACAGACGGCCATGTTAATGATAAATATTTCATGAAATGAGTTCAATTAGTTACAAACTATTTTAAAATGAGCACAAATTAGATTTATTTTCGAAACATTTTCATGTTTCTACATATTTGAAATGATATAGACACCACAACTTGTGACAACTAGTGCCACACAATGCAATCTCTCAAATGTTAACCCATAATAAAGAGTTTGCTCATAGCCGAGAGCACAATAATTCAAGTTGACTATCAACATCTTACAGAAAATGCACAACTTTTCCCACTCAAGAGCAAGGCCACCACCCATATGACCCATTGCGCTGTAATGGGCAACTAATTGCCCCAACCTTTTCCACAATTGGCCAAGTCATCCAATAAACAATCAAGAAGCACAAGTGTATTAGCTACCCCTCGTCCCTCAACACATCGAATCCATCGGATTAACTGGTCACAATGTAATGCCCTAGAGTCCAAATGGCTCAGATCCACTCTAACTACTAAGTGAACCACACCTACCACCATCTCACTCACGCTTAAGTCCTTGCTTCGCGTAAAAGTATTAACCGGGGATGGTGGGATGGACTCTAGAAGCATTATATGTTGGTCTAACCCACCCTAAACAACCAAGGTGGGACTAAACCCTCCACAATATACATCTCATTAACATGCACATGGGCACTATAGGCCAACACTACTAGAAATATCCACTTTTATGATGAAAATGTTAATGACGAATCCAAAACCGTCATAGAAGAGCGCTTTTTATGACAAATATTTCCGTTTCATCATAGAACAGTGGTGACGATCCTGCAACCCTCCCTTTCTATGACGAAATCAGACATCGTCACAAAAAATGTCATGGAAGAGCATAGGGTTTTGTCACAGATCACTCGTGCGACTCATGTGTGACGATCTCCTTTAAAACTTTGATGAACAGGGCTTCATCATTGAATTAATTACACATCTGTGACGAACAATATTCGATCTGTAATAAATGGCTTCGTCATAGATCTCCACATGGTACTTTCTCCATCCAACGTGTACCTGTGGGACTTGTAGTTACTCATCTGTGATGCTTGCAATTCGTCATAAAAGTCTTCGCTCGATCCTTTCTCCATGCGACGTGTACCTATGGGACCCTTCTCCATCTGATGTGTACATATGGGACCTACAGTTACTCATCTGTGATGCTTGCAATTTGTCATAAAAGTCTCCACTCAGTCCTTTCTCCGTTCGACGTGTACCTATGGGACCCTTCAGCATCCGACCTGTGGGACCCGATGACGTACGTGTCACGTGTACCTGTGGGACCGTTCTCCATCCCCATCCGACGTGTGGGACCCGACGACTTGCGTGTCACATGTACCTATGGGACCATCCGACCTGTGGGACCCAACAGCTCACATGTCACGTGTACCTGTGGGACCATTCTCCATCTCCATCTGACTTGTGGGACCTGACGGCTTGCGTGTCACTTATACCTTTTGTGCCGCCGGGGTCTAATAAATTAAAAAAACCCTTAATGCCTAGGAGTCGAACCCGGGACCCGGAGGAAGGAATGCATGGTCTTTACTTAAAAAAACTCCATCCCCATCCGACATGTGCTTGGTTGTATTGACATGTCTTTGGAGTCGTTATAGTATTATATTCTCTGTGTGGATGCCCTATAGGTTGACCTATATTAGATATTTCCCCTTCAAGTGGAAACAAATCTATGCCCGTTAGACTAGCGACGACGGAGGAGGATCCCCGATGTGCTGTGGTGGCCCTAGCGTCCTTTTGGAGGCTAGGCAACGGGGCTTGCCGGTGGAGCGCGGTGGCATTGGCGTCTATGTCCGTTGTGTACCACGACAGAGGCGACAGATCCGATTTGCAGGTCTCTTTTCTCACCTTTTCTTGTTCGCTTCACTATTTTGGTCCTTGCTTGAACATGAGGTATACAAGAAACATTCTAGCATTGGAGATTCGGTTAGGCTAATGATATGATGATGAAAAGAACTAGGAGGAGGCATTGGTTGGTTTTCTGTTGATGTCTTGGTTTTCTGCATATGTTCAGTTTTGTTACTGTAAATGCCTATGTGCAACTAGGAGGTGGCACTAGTCAGTTTTCTGCATATGTTCAGCACTCTAGACGTTCTTTTGGAGACTAACATTGAATTGGTTTACTTGGATGTTGATTAGTACTACACAACGGTTTACCCGGAATGGAATTTGCTTCTCTTTGTTGGGGTTGGGGATGAAAATGACATCGTCACATATAACATGGACAACAGAAAAGTTCATGTCATCCCTACACGTTACAGTGTGTTTTTGAAATGTGGCATCCTGCCGCAAATCAACGACAGACCTTACTATCTTCTCTATGTTCCCTTGTTCTCGGAGTTGGAGTCATTAGCAGAGGAGTAAAGAAAGTTCCATGATGTATCTCTCTATCATGACATGTTTAAATGGATCAATGTTGTTTGATTGTCTATGCATATGTTCAGTTTTGTTACTGTAAATGCCTGTATGCAACTAGGCCTGTTAATTGTTAAGTGCTTGCTTGATTATACCTATCTGTCTAGGCAAACAAATAGGCCCATTGCTTTTGCCTTCAAAACTGTTGTAATTGTCATCCTCTTAATCTTTGTCTGTCTCCTATGGAAGAAGCTCTGATCTTGTGTACTGATTGTAAGTGTGATGGATAGACTTGATTTAGCTATAATTGTAATGGTTATAGCTCCATTAACTGCTACTCTAGTTTGAGTTATATATATATATCTATATCTATGTAGTGCTACTCTAAATTTGTTTGGGGTCGTACCATGAAAATTGTTAATGGTTGTTAAAGTTGCACTTTGGTATGAGTTGTGGACTTCACTGATGGATTTTTGTTGGATTATTTTCCTCTTCAGTGATCTCATTACTGACCAAGCTCTTATCCTACTGCACATAGACAAAATAGAGGAGGCCCCCAACAAGAGGAAGACACTGGCCAGCCTAACAGACGATGCCATTGTCGAGATCCTCCGCTGCCTCCCCGCCCGCTCCTTGTTCTGCTATAAATGTGTTTGTCGCTCCTAGAACTGCCTCATCTCAGACTATAACAACCATAAGGTGCTGCCCCAGACTCTGGTCGGGTTCTTCTTCGACATTAACCAAGGCCATCGATGCTACACTAGAGTCACCGGTGAACATCCCTCCTTGTCCTTCTTGCCCTTCACCTTGGCTAATGGAGCTATCTCAGATATCTGCAATGACCTCATCCTATGCTGGTGCTAAGGGGCTAATGGATCATACTACTATGTCGTCTGTAATCCGATAACCAAGGAGTTCAAGGAACTGCCACCTAGCATCCATTCTGTTGGTGAGGCTCGATTGGGGTTCGATCCGACAACCTCCTCACACTTCTATGTGATTGAATATATAGAAAAGGAGTAGGATGATGAGTGCAAGGGTGTGGACATCTACTCATCTAAAACTATAGTATGGATCTATAAGGAATATAAATAGGGACCAAATACTTGTGTGACAATTGAGAGATCAGAAGAAATGAGATCATTAGAAACTGTATATCTTAACGGTTGTCTACACATTATGGGGTATTCGAGGGTTTACCCTCAGATACTTGCTATGGATATGGAGGTAGAGACATGGCGGAAAATTCCTTGCCCTCATGGTTCTTCACCCTCCATCCATCAAGCTCAAGGTCACTTGTGTGTATGTACTGTTCGTGGTCAGAATATGTCCAAACTTTTAATCTAGATCCTTAAAGACTATGGTACTAATAAATGAACATTGAAGCATAATGTCAGCATTCTGAAGGTGTTTGCATAGACTAACATTGAATTTAGTTATTACTCGTACTACAATGTTAATGAGTACTACTACTCAACGGTTCACCTAGAATGGAATTTGCATCTCTTTGTTGGGGTTGGGTTGGAAAATGACATCACCGCATATAACAGGGACAATAGAAAATTTCATGTCATCCCTACATGTTATAGTCAGTTTTTGAAACATGGCATGCTGCCACAAAGCAACGGCAGACCTTACTATCTTCCCTATGTTCCCTTGTTCTCGGAATTGGAGTCATTAGCAGGGGAGTAAATAGAGTTCCATGATGCATCTCTCTATCATGATATGTTTAAATGGATCAATGTTGTTTGATTATCTATGCATATGTTCAATTTTGTTACTATAAATACCTGTGTGCAACTAGGCCTATTAATTGTCAAGTGTTTGCTTGATTATGAAAATATTATGACTTAAGATCAATGTAATGATACTTATTATGAAAATAGTATAATTTAAGATCAATGTAATGATACTTATTATGCATCATAATCACCAATACTTCTCTATATATATTTGGTCAAAGAATCTTTAAGGGAAGGGGGACGCTCCTCCCATATAGACCTTGTGCAGTTGCTGAGAGTGAAATGAACGTGCAGGAAAGCTGGACACAAGAAGTGTTAGAAGAAGAGCTTTTGACCACCATGACACGCTGGAGACTTGAAAGCCTGGTGCGGTTGTGAAGAGGACTCATAGCAGTCGAGGGGAAGTCAGGCAGACCGAAGAGTGAAGAGGAGTTGCTTCCCTATTAAGCAATTTCTCTTGGTCAGAGGAGCAGAGCCGGTCAGTTAGCTAGAGATGGCTATACAATGGGAGTGAGGCTAGGCTTTGTACACATAGGGATGCCAAGGCTGGAATAGGCTTCTGACGTGACCGCACGATGTTTATCATTACTAGTATCTAAGTAGTGAATACTTTAGATGGTTGGACCATCTGTCATCTGGTGGAGTATATAGTGCACTCCAACCCCAGCAGTCGCAGGCTCGTAGCAGCCGAGGGGCAACATCTGGCTAGAGATGGCTAATGTACATGGTTTCATAGGTTATGATTGACTGCACTCCCTGGGCTGTGGTTGCCGCTGCCGCTTCACGAATCCAACTGATGTACCTTACTACTTCATGCATGAAGCCACAGTCAGTGCAACTACTGTTTGTAGCACAGTCGATCAGGCAAGTTCTACTCACATAAAAATTTAATGTTTTTTAATGTATGACGTGGGGCCGGGAGTACTTTTGTCATCTATGAACAAATGCACTCAATTTGCTACAACTTTCAAACGTACAGACAACACTATATACTATCCTACAAGATGAAATGTACAGCGGGCGGACTTTCTTATGTGCGTAGTAAAAAATTCAACAGCTATGCCTCCTCTGTTCTGCATTAGATGAAGGCGACACTTGTCCAAATAAAATCATCGCTGCATGGTTCGCTGCATTAGACCGAAGCCACCCATCCTACAACTACTACTACTGAGACATGTCCAACGAGATCAAAAGATACCATACCTAGGCAATAATTCTACTCGCAACTGTCCGACAAGATCAAATGAACGACATTTGGACTTTCTTGCGTGTGCACTAAAATGTGAACAGAAAGAAACATGCAGATCAGAAAGAGAACTAGAAAACTCTGTATTTCCTAGTAATCTGAACCGTCTCGTCCACCTGATCGCCTGCCCACTGGGTAATCTGACCTATGTCGTTGTTGCGAGTTACCATGCTAGTTCGCAGAGGGTGTTTAAGAACTCCTACTATAATCCCCGCTCGGCCACCTCTCACGCCTCCTCCACAATCAACGTAAGTTGATCACGCCGCTCAACCTCTCTTGCCCTCCATCTCGTCACCGTCCACACGCCGTAGTTCCATCCACACACACGCCGTAGCTCCATCCACGCCACCGCATGAGCCCTCAGTTGGCGTCCTCGGGCTCCGCATCGCGCGATGTCGACGCCGACAATCATGGCGGTGAGGTGGCACCCCATGTCGCTATTGCTGGCACTCCCTGACAAGCTAGCCATTGAGATCACCGGCCACCTCACTACGGCCTCAAAGCGGCACATGGACGACCTCCGTAGCCAACGGGTGACCTGCTCGTCCATGCGCCACATCTGCGGCAACCCCACCATCGGTTGGTGTGTGGCACTAGACCAGTGCAGACACGTGGGCTAGGGTGGGATGATGTCGGTGACTACTATGCCCCCTTTTCTAGCCTGACCCAACTCGGCAACCCGAAGGCTTGCTTCCTCACTAGGATACCAACGGTATTCGATGAAACCCATAGGCCCCGTCCATGCCTCGACGATCTCGCCCGCGCCGTCGATGGCGGGCACAATACTACTTCATGCATGAAGCCACAACCGGTGCAACTGCTGTTTGTAGCATAGCCGATCAGGCAAGTTCTACTCACATAAAAAATTAACATTTTTTAATGTATGACGTGGGGCCAGGAGTACTTTTGTTAGCTATGAACAAACGCACTCAATTTGCTACGACTTTCAAATGTACAGACGACACTATATACTGTCCTACAAGATGAAATGTACAGTGGGCGGACTTTCTTACGTGCGTAGTAAAAAATTCAACAGCTATGCCTCCTTCGTTCTACATTAGATGAAGGCGAGACTTGTCCAAATAAAATCGTCGCTGCATGGTTCGCTGCATTAGACCGAAGCCTCTCATCCTACTGCTACTACTATTGAGACGTGTCTGACGAGATCAAAAGACATCATACCTAGGCAATAATTCTACTCACAGCTGTCTGACGAGATCAAATGAATGATGTTTGGACTTTCTTGCGTGTGCACTAAAATGTGAATAGAAAGAAACATGCAGATCATAAAGAGAACCAGAAAACTTCGAATTTCTCGGTAATCTAAACTGTCTCGTCCACCCGGTCGCCCGCCCACCGGATAATCTGACCTGTGTTGTCATTGTGAGTTCCCATTCTAGTTCGCAGAGGGTATTTAAGAACTCCTACTATAACCCCCACTCGGCCGCCTCCCCCGCCTCCTCCATAATCAACGTAAGTTGATCACGCCACTCTACCTCTCTAGCCCTCCGTCTCATCGCCGTCCACACGCAGTAGTTCCATCCATGCACACACCGTAGCTCCATCCACGCTGCCACACGAGCCCTCGATTGGCCTCTTAACGCTGCGCATCACGTGACATAGATGCTGGCAATCATGGTGGTGAGGCAACACCCCACGTCGCTATTGCTGGTGCTCCCTGACAAGCTGGCCATTGAGATCGCCGGCCACCTCGCTACGACCTCGAAGCGGCCCATGGACGACCTCTGTAGCCTACGGGTGACCTGCTCATCTAGGCACCGCATCTGCGGCAACCCCACCATCGGTCGGTGCATGGCACTGGACCAGTGCAGACATGGGCTGGGGTGGGACGATGTCGGTGACTACTATGCCCTCTTTTCTAGCCTGACCCAACTCGGCAACCTGGAGGCTTGCTTCCTCACCGAGATACCAATGGTATTTGAGGAAACCCACATGTCCCAGCCATGCCTCGACGATCTCGCCCGCGCCGCCGATAGTGGGCACAATCTAGCGGCCTATCTGGTCACCATATTGCTCTATAGGCACAATTGCGATGCCTGCGACAACGACACTGCGAGGTGGTACATGCGGCGGCTGCGGGCGACTGCAGTGGACCATCGAGTAGGTGGCTACGCAACAAGGGGTGTGTGTTGTGCCATCGCGAAGCGGCCACTGAGGTCATCCACGAAATGAGGTGGGCCTAGGGCAAGTTGTCACTGCTGCTGCCGGCACAGGTGCGCGGCGATCTTTTGTGCGTAGGCAGCGCTTGCGGCGATGCAAACAGATGGGAAGGAAGGGTTGTGTATTGCAGCGAGGACTATAGGCTTCGCCACAAATTTGAGTTGTTCACATGGGAACTTGGAATAAGAAACTAGTAGTTCACTCTTTACATGCAAGAGTGAATTATTCACTAAAATTTGTCTTATGCTGATGCTTATACTGATTTGTTGTGAGAGGAAAACACTGTGCGTTCGCTGAAAAGTACTGCTGAAGTAGTTCGAACTCCTCAAATATAGTGTATTCTATAGCTTTTGTTTTTCTGATGTTTTTGTTTTAATGTTATTTGTTTCTTTTAGGGATTCAATGAAAGTACTCGTATGAAATAGGTTTCCCTATATAATGTGAGATGTGTCCAGCCCTGTTTGATTTATTATGCTCGGACTTTCTTGCATGTGCAGTAAAATTTGAATAGCTATGTGGCTCCTTCTTTAGGCATTAGATCGATGCGAGACTTGATCGGATGAATTCCATTATGCATGTTTACCATACTATAGATCAGAAAGAGAATCAGAAAGAAACCTGTAGGAAAAACCAACCAATAGGGGCTAGAAACCGGCTACCAAATGACCAAAGGACTTGATCTACACTATGCTCACCAGAGTTTAACCCACCTAATACAAAGTTGAACAAAAGCAAACACAGACATGCAGAGGGCCAAAAAAGACGCCCATGCCCCTCAATACTGCGGCAGCAACAAAGATCCTAGGCAATTAATATGGGTGTTCTCGTCTTTTTTAATTGCTTTTGTCTCTTTTAGTTCACCTAAACCAAACACCCTAGGATCTTTGCTGTTATACTTTAGTCCTATGTTCCCTTGTTCTTGGAGTCATTAGCAGAGGAGTAAATAAAGTTCCATTTGATGTTATATCACATTGCATTTGATGTATCTTCCTTATGTTGGGAGTTGGGAGTTTCTTACGTGTCCAAACAAGAAAAAAACTATGGAGGATATTGTCAGACGCGACTCGCTGTAAGGTTCTTGGATGTTCAACAAAGATTGACAAAGACACCAAGGCAACAACAAAAACAAATAGAAACCAAACAACCTGAGCTACATCATGCTCAACAGAGTTCAACCCACCTAATACAAAGTACCACACCCCACGACCAACGAGCAATGAGAAGTTTCTATGGTTTGGCGGTGCGGCTTGGCCACGTCACGTCAATGCGACGGGCCACAACCACGATGTCCCTATTGCAATATGCTGCTGACGCCACCCATGCACGTGCGTCTGCGCAGGAATGCAGGAGCATGCAAGTAGTCACGACAGTCGAGGGGCAAACTGAAGGTTGAAGTCTGACGAGTTATAAACTGAAGATTGAAGCAGTCACAAAAATAAGATGAATTGGGTTCAACACAGATCAAAGCCACTCGTGACTACTACTACTGCTGAACCAAGGGTCATTTGGTAGCTGGTTTCTAGCCCCTGTTGGTTGGTTTTGCCTGTAGGTTTCTTTTTGGTTCTCTTTCTGATCTGTAGTGTGGTAAACTTGCATAACAGAATTTATCCGATCCAGTCTCGCGTCGATCTAGTGCCTAACGGAGGAGCCACATAGCTATTCAAATTTTACTGCACATGCAAGAAAGTCCGAGCATTGTTAATCTGACTGGGCCAGACACATCTCACGTTATACAGGGAAACCTATTTCAGTACTAGTACTTTCATTGAAAAGCAAAAGCAATAGGAAATCAAAAGTTGTAGAATACACTATTTTTTAGGACAAATTTAAAATGACAGAATACACTACATTTTAGGATGGAGGGAGTAATTCACTCTCGCACGAAAAGAGTGAATTACTAGTCTCTTATTCCAAATTCCCATTCGAAAATAGATTTTTTGACGAAGCCTACTGTCCTCGCTACAATACACAACCCTTCCTTCCCATCTGTTTGCATCGCCGCAACCGTCGCCTACGTGCAAGGAAGATCGCCGCACACCTATTGTTGCTTAGCCACCTACTCATTTGTCCACCGCCTCTACCCATGATTCTTCCTTGCCCTCGACCCATCTCATGCACTGCCTCATAGTGTCGTCGTCCCCGACACCGCCATTGTGCCTATAGAGCAATACGGCAACCAGATAGGCTCGCCAGATTGTGCCCGCCATCGGCGGCGCGGATGAGATCGTCGAGGCATGGATGGGGGCTGCGCTTTTCCATGAATACGGTTTGTATCCCGATGAGGAAGCAAGCATCTAGGTTGTTGACTTGGGTCAGGCTAGCAAGGAGGGCATAATAGTTGATGGGTCAACCCCTGTCCTCCACGTCTAAACCAATCCAGTGCCAGACATCAACCGATAGCAAGGTGGCCGCAGATGTGGCGCATGGATGAGTAGGTCGCCCATAGGCTATGGAGGTCATCCATGGGCCAATCCAAGGTCACAATGAGGTGGCCGGCGATCTCAATTTGCATGTCGGTAGGGAGCACCGTCAGCGACATGATTGCCGATGTGGATGGAGCTACGGTGTGTGGACGGCGATGAGACAGAGGGCTAGAGAGGGGGAGTGGCGTGATGGACTTAGGATGATTGAGGAGGAGGAGGGGGAGATGGACAAGCAAGGGTTACAGTAGGAGTTCTTGAATACACTCTGCGAACTATTGTGGGAATTCACAACGACAACACTGTTCAGATTACCAGGTTGGATTAAATGTACACTACTTCCAAACCTAGGAGTTAAAACATGAAATGGGGGATGCCAACCAACCATGAAGCCTCGAGCGTCATGTCCTATGGGAGAGCAATCACTCGGCTCTCCTATTTAAAATGACCAGTAGGCTATAGAGAGCACCACCGACTAGGGTATTCTCTCATATGTACTCATCTTATCCGTCCATCACATCACCTTCTTCAATCCTTACTCACCGGTGGTGACTACAACGTTGAGCGAGCAATGGGGCACTAGTCATCCAGCAAATATTCCATCGACTATGAAGATAAGGATGGCGAGGAGGTGAATCAACCGACGCCGAGCCCCGAGCGTGAGGAGTATCCGTTGCCAACAAAGGAGCCCGCCGACGAGGAGGAGGAGGCATCGGTGGCGATAGAGGAGGAGGAGGAGCCAGTGGAGGAGGTGGACAACATCACCGAGACCATTCCACCAGGGTTCGCCCCCATGCCGTGCTATAAGAAGTGCAGGCTCAACTCTCCATCCCCCAACACAATCGTGGAGGACGAGGATGACTCCTCGTCAGAGTAGGACGACGATGAGGAGGGCGGCCACAACGGCGATGGCGAGGGCAGCGACATCCATCAGTAGGTGTTAATTAGTATAGTAGTAGTAGGTGTAGTAGGAACTAGTAGTAGTACAATGGCGGGTGCGTTGTCGTGCACTTTTGGTTTGTTTCGAATGGCCTCATGTACCTAGATAGTAAATATTAGGAATCAATACAATGGCGGTTTGAACTATTTTTAGTGCTTTTCATGTATTTTGGAATGTGATTTTGATGAGGGACACAGGTAATGACTTTCTTTGAATAGTGAACACCACTGCGATGAAATGAACTAACTGATATAAATACTGAATAAACAAGCGCACTGCCAATTATAGATTGAGATACATCAGCATTATTGACATCCAGATACATACCATAATTAACTAAGTTCAAACCATCGCCTAACTCATCTTGTTGCCCTTCCGCTTCTGCACCCTTTTTTGCATGTCCGGCCTATGCCAAAACAAGGGGGCGGACTGTCCTTTGGTTATTGATTTTGCATGTCCAAGATAAAAGAGCTAGCTAGACACCTAATATATGGTCTGGCCTCATCTAATACAACATGGCCAGATTGTGCTTTGGTGGCATAAAAGATTAGGCACCTATTCCTGGGACTTTGCAGTGCTAGTCATGGCTACATGCATAATAAGAGGGGAGTAGTGCTACTAGAAAGATAACATAACATCAAACCAGACTTGATATATATATATGTGGAGTACAACAGCGATACGAGTTTAGACTACATAACCATGCCTTCATTGACCATAATAAGAGGAGAAACATGCCACACTACTCAAAGTCATACGACTACTACATAAACATATTAGTTCTAACTACAAATGATGAACATGACTTCGTAGTAGTAATGAGCACTAGGTAGGGTACTCGTCCTAACTACAAATGTTTATATGACTTGATACTACTAATTAATTTAATGAGTTGTGCCATCCCACAGCTCTAAGCAACAAGGGTACCAACATGCATGATCAAAATCCAATGCCTGCAAGGTAAACCTGCTTGGGTTAAAACCAACAAACCTATCTACCACGTTGAAACGGAGGATCACTTCACCTGATCCCGCCGTGGTGTGCCTAGAGCGGATCTAGCAAAGGCGAGCTATACCACGACAGGGCCACCACCATAGAGCCCTCAGACATGTCCTCGGAAGATGGCTAGCGGGACCACGACGTTGCAGGAGACCTACTCCCGCCATGGCACATTCGGAGTGGATCCGACAACGGCGAGCTCAACCACGATGGTGCCACCAATGATGGGGAGGCGGATCGCACCGGAGCAAGCAGCAGTGGCGAGTGAACCACCGGTGCCGATGGCGTCAACGTCGTCGTTGTGGGCGATGGGGAGACCAATGCCAGCCTAGGAGATGGCGTGCGGGACCATGACGGGGCCTACGATGATGGTGAGGTGGACCACACTGGGAGCGGCGGTTGCAAGGGAACCAACGGTCCTAGAGGCATCAACGGTGTTGTCGTGGGTGACGGGGAGACAAATGGCAGCCTAGGAGATGGCGTGCGGGACCGTGACAGTTAGCAGTAGTCAAGAAGGGTATGAGCAGGCATCTAAGTGGGGTGCACCAACGCATTGGAGAAAGCATGGACTAGAGCCCACCCATGGTTCCTTGAGGAGGACCTAGAGCGCTTCATGGGGATGGCTGAGGCAGAGGTGGGTACTTTGTGAGGCAGTGTGAGGCGAAGGCTTTCGTGCAATGCAAGAGGGAGTGAAACAATGGGAGTGAGGTGACCATAAAAAACAATGGGAGTGAGGCTAGGCTTTGTACACATAGGGACGCTAGGGCTGGAATAGGCTTCTGACGCGAGCACACCATGTTCAGCATTACTAGTTTCCAAGTAGTGAATATTTTAGACGGTCGAACCTTCTATCGTCTGGTGAAGTACAGTGCAGTCCAATCCAAGGAGTCACATGCTTGCAGTAGCTGAAGGGCAGCATTTAGCTAGAGATGTCTACATGGTTTCATAGGTTCTGATCGTCAGCACTCCCTCGGCTATGTTTGAAGCTGCCGCTTCAGGAATCCAACTAGTCCTACCTTACTACTTCATGCATGCAGCCACAGACGGTGCAGCTCCTATTTGTAGCACAATCGATCAGGCAAAAGTTTTACTCATAGCTGAGTACAAGAGTTACATGTCCGGCCCATTCAAATTTACGCTGCTCGGACTATCAGGCGAACATACGGTTTACAAGAAACATGTAAATGTCATTTCATCTAATATCATAGATGGATGTGATCGGGGGAAAAGTTGTGGTCGTTTGTTGTAGAGTAAACATACATGGTATGGTAACTACTTGCCATCTGTCAGCATAATTTTAGTTAGAATAAATGTCAATCGAGATCCTCAAACCAGCATGGAACGCAATAATAAGTTCATACAAATAGTATGGTTTGATATGAAGCACAATACCTTTATTTAGATCCTCAAACCAGCATCGAATGCGGTTGGAAAAATGCAAACAGGTGAGGGGGGAGCTAGAAGGTAGGCGATTGATGCAAATGCTATCGAATGAGTGATGGGGGACACTCCTTTCATATAGACCTTGCATGGCTGACGAGAGTCAAGCGAATACGGTAGAAAAGCTAGACATAAGAAGTGAATCCAGAGAAAGAGCTTTTGACCACCATGACACGCTTGACACCTGAATGCCTGGTGCAGTTGTCATAGGTGTTTTCTGTACTTATTTCACTCCAATCCAAGCAGCCACGGTAGTCAAGTGGTAGACTGATTGCTACTCCGTACAACACTTTATTCTGTCCTATGAGATCAAATACTCAGCGGGCGGACTTTCTTGCGTTCGTAGTAAAAGTCAACAGCTATGGCTCCTGTGTTCTGCATTAGATGGAGGCGAGACTTGCTTAGATGAACTCTTCGCTGTATGGTTCTTTCAAAGTCAATAAAATTTATCGAAGACATGAGTTGGCTTCAATAGTGATCAAAGGCACTCATGAATGTTTAGCATATTATAGATCAGATCAAAGACAACTAGAAAGAAATCTATAGCGAAAAGCAACCAACAAGGGCTAGAAACCAGCTACAAAATGACCAAAGGACCTGAGCTACACCACGATCAACAGAGTTTAACCCACCTAATACAAAGTTCAACAAAAGTTAACACTAACATGCAAATAAGAGTTCACATATTTGCAAGGGCGTACATGACTACTAATACTACTGATATGTCCCACAGATCAAGGGTCGAGGTTGGCATGCAGGATCAGCTCCACGTGCATCGTCGACCACCCCACGACCGAGACGTTTGCTTCGATGAACAATGGGTCTTCACCCTGTCACGTCAATGTGATGGGCCTAGAGGTGATGTCCCCTGCTATAACAGGCTGCTGACGCCACCCACGCACACGTGCCTACGCGAGAATGCAGGGGCACGTCGTTCATAAATTACAATATCTAGGTAGTCAAGATTTTAGATGGCCGGACCATGTGTGATCCTATGAAGTATAGACAGTGCGGTCTAATCCAAGCAGTCATGACAGTTGAGGGGCAGACTGAGGACTTGCTTCAATTTCTCTTGGTTTGCAGAGGTCCGCATTAGATTATAAAAAATGAATTCAGAATAAAATTATCTTTGATGCATGGTTCTTGCAAGTTCAACAAATCTTATCAAATACACAAAAATAAGACGAGTTGGGTTCAACACAGATCAAAGCCACTCATGACTACTACTACTGATACAAATATTGTGACCGAGTGCCCTTCGTTTGCAATAGTTTTACTCATAGCTCTGTATTGTATAGTGTCCGACAAGATCAAATGTGCCGCATCCGGACTTTCTTGCGAGTGTAGTAAAATATGAACAGCTATATGGATGCTTTGTTTTGGTGGCTTGATTCTCGACGTGTATTTCTCGGAAGGCGTGCTCCTTAGAGATCGGGGAGATGTGGCCTCGCACCCTCACCTTACCTCCCACTATCGCTCGGCATCTACTAGAACTCCATCGGTCATGCTCGTGTCCTGCTATAAAAATAGAGGAAAAATAGATAGAGGAAAAATAGGGGAGTCAGTATAGTTGCCTTGTAACCATGCAAACTCACTTTTCCTGCTCCCCGCCTCCTCCCTAGCACCTCGTTCTTCAAGCTTGAACCATGGCGGTGGAGAAGCATCTAAGGGAGGAGATGATGTTGTGGGACCTGGATGTGACTAGGCAAGGTCTCCACGTGGAGAACCAGGAGGTGGAGCGGCTGCGATCGTGCCTCTCTGCTATGGAGATGGCACTCATCCCAGCCGATAGGGAGAGCCGTGGCTAAAGCCGCAGCGGGTTAAGCGCAGGCGTAGCTTACTAGTAAGGCATTGTCATTACCGTATCTTCTTGTTTTGTGTGGCACCACATCTTATTAATTGGTATGTTTTGTGTGTCACCACATCTTATTAATTGGTAGGGTTTTCTTTTTTCTTGCTCTTTCAATCGTCATGGAGCAGCTGAACGCCATGTTCATGTGCTACCGGTGGGGCTGAACGCCCTTGAGCATGTCCGTGCTCTGCCAACGCGGATCCTAGAGGTAGTGATGCATGGCGTTCACCACGGGGCTGCGTCAGCCCTAGACGCCACCCACCTCCATTTAGACACGGACTTGCATGTGGTGGAGCCATGGTTTTCGCCAGAGCTGCTGGTCCAAAGGGCTTCATATGATTTTTTCCTATAGGATTTGGATCCTTCAAAATTCCTGTTTCTCCTCTATTCCAAAGTAGCCATAAGTTTTTGAGTTTCTGTTGTCCATTTCTCAGGATTCCATTTTGCAGTGTTGGTGGGCCCCGAACAGACGAGGAGATCTGCCCGCGTGAAAAT
This sequence comes from Miscanthus lutarioriparius, assembly GCA_904845875.1. Classification (NCBI taxonomy): domain Eukaryota; kingdom Viridiplantae; phylum Streptophyta; class Magnoliopsida; order Poales; family Poaceae; genus Miscanthus; species Miscanthus lutarioriparius. Next base: position 85,083,884 of record CAJGYO010000006.1, read on the forward strand.
TTGATTTTCGATGAAAATTTCACACCGCGCCGAGCAGTCCCGCCAACACGCACCGAAAATTAGATGTCTCTCTTTTGCCCTCCACTCAGAAATTAGGTTTACCATACCATCTATTTTAGACAGGTATTTGTGGTACTATGGTGGCCGCATAAAAGCACAAGGAGTCACCGTGTGCACCTCCATCTCCAACCTCTAGCCGCCACCATCTCTCCTCCAGGTCCAAATCCTAACCCCATGGCCTTCCTCTCCACTCTCTAGTCAACCCCTCTAGCACCCCTCTCCGGACCCTAGGCGCCATCAGCATAGCAGATCAACTCATCAATCTCCACTCTCTAGCCGCACCCTCTCTCGTAGCTTTCCGAACCCTAGCCGGAGCCAGATCCCCTTCGATTCGTCGACAGCAGGTCTACTAACGGTGGAAGGATCACCTTGATGACGGTATAGGCTAGATCCGGATCCCCTACTTTGGCACCTATCATGACCAACCGGATCTGAACCCTAGCCGGAGCTAGATCTGGTACCCCTTCATCAACACCGGCCACACCAGTTCTACGACCATGATGACAAGACAGCTATGCCAGTGACAAAGCGTAGCCAGGGTATGCAGAGGAAGAGGTGCCCAAATTCCTTTTATGATGTGTGCTGTATTATAGTGGTTCAACCTAGGATATGTAGATAGCGATAGGGTTGCATATTTCCTATAGTTGAGTGTAGCTGACATGTGCTTTATTAGATTAATGACTTCTATATAAGCTGTAGTTACTAGTTAGGCACTTATTTGCATACTTTGGCTCTCTATTATGTTGATATTCGCTAGAAGCTTTAGTTATACCTTTGTAATCTAGATGAACAGACGCTGACTACTTTTGAACGAGAGTAGGAGGCACAAGTCACAAAGAATCATAGGAAGATGGAAGAACTAGGGGTGGTTGTTGAGGGATTTGGTGATACAAATGAAACATATTTAGATTTACAAGATGAGTCAGTGGCCCTTGCAGTTGAGGTGCTTGTTCTACCTTGTATTGAGTATGAGCGGGAGGGGCCGGGGGGTGCAGATAGCAATGCAATGCTTTGCTGTCTAGATAGCAATACAATTTATACATTCTTCTTGCTTAATTTTCTTTCTCCAATTTCAGCATTTGATTCGAAGAAGCCACAGAGGAGGCTCTGCCAGCAGGATAAAAGGCAGCACTAATATCAGTCCTAGAGGAAGACAGTCCAAGAGAGTGAAGTCAACATGATCTAGAGAGTTGACTCATGGATCTGAGAAGAACAAGCAAAACCGTGCAAAAGTGAAGTGCCACCAGGCTACAGGATCTCGCTCCTATGCTGTACAACTACAATCATTTGTAAGTGATGGTTGTATTTTATTGTTACTCGAGCCTTTGTATAAATAGAAACTCATGTGCACTGTTAATAGAAGCAATAGTGGCAGGAGCCCAAGGCTCCCTTTGGAACGCAGGATCAGAAAAATGTAGGAACAGGAAAAATACAGGAATATGATTGGAATGCATGTCAAAAATAGAGGAATGAAAAATAGAGGAATTTTGTTAGAAGGGGTGTTTGGTTTTGTACAGGAAAAACATAGAAAACCAATACAATGAGGTTTTACTGGATGTTTTGTTTCCTTTGTTTTTCCTATGAAAGTTGAAGGATAGGAAGCTTTCCAATGGTTTTCCTTCCCCCATTTCTTCCTATGAACCCAAGGCCTCTATGGTGCTGATTCCATAGGATTACTGATTCCTATATTTTTTCTTTGGAAATCCTATGAACCAAAGGGGCCCTAAATTTGGCATCATCATTTAATTTTGAAGTTGCAATACCTATGCATTGTGCTTATGTAATCCATATATGTAACCTATTGTTTACTGCTTGAATTTCATAGTATGTAATCCATATCAGTACCTATGTGTTGTGCTTATGTAGAGGGTGTTTGGTTGAGGGCCACCGGCCGCCATGCCACAAACTGTGGCTCGCCACGGGAATCAGAGCTCTGTTTGGTTGCTAACTTAAATGAGGCTACCACAGCTTTACTTAGTAGAGAATGAGCCACAAGAGTGTGGTGGATGAAAACCCCACCACTACCACAACTCGCCATAGCGTGGGTATGTGTGGCCAAGATCCAAACAATCCCTGTAATCCATATCAATATGAAACCTGCGTTACTTGTTATGAACTAATCTCTTGGGTTTTCAATTAAAGTCCTCTTTCACTATCTATAACCTAATGTTTACTGCTTGAATTTCATAGGAAGCTATGGAAACTATGCGAGGAGAACCTGTTGCTGATGGGCATGAACAAATGACAAGTGCTGATGTTGTTCCTATGGTCCTTTGCCTCTCCCATGGCCTGGTCCACTCCTAGGTTAGTGGCAATACCCTTTTTTGAAGAATGCTGATATCTCGATAAGCTCCACCAGAACAGAGACATCGGCGGAGAGAATGCTTCGGGAAGAGCTTGTTGCTAAACAGAAAAGTTTTGCTAACCTCATCAAACAAGTGGATGAACTGAAGAGGAAGACAGAAAAGACTGAAAGGGAGTTTGAGGAGTTCAAGATACAGCAATAGGAGGAGTACAATAAGCTACGTGAGGATATCATGCACTTTAACTCTTCTTCTGGTAACTCTCAGTCGTCAACTATGTTGGCTTGATGCAGTGAACATTTGTGGTTTGATGTGTGTACTCATGTGCTAGTTCGATGTGGTGAAACTATCAGTTGGTTGCTGCTGATGTGGAAATAGTAATTTATTGTATTTGATTGTCATGCTGAATAATTATGTAGACATTGTCGAATAATTATGTAGTCAATCTGTGCAGCAGTGATGATCTTGAATTACTTTTATGATGAATTGATTGTTGGGCACGTGGTAGAACCTAGGCAGACCACGTGATCAAATAAAAATGCGACACATGGATGAACCAGTGCATGACACGTGAAATAGCCATGGCTCGGCACGTGGGATAATAAAAATCCAGCACGTGGAAGGAAGCCGTCATGTCATGTGGCCGAATAAAAAATGAAACATAGATGGACAACACCATGACACGTGGTTGAATACAAAATGGCCACATGGACCAATAAAAATACGACACATGGTCCAATGAAGAAATGACACATGACCCAACCGCAATACGACATGTGTGCCAATAGAAAACAGACATGTGGAACAACAGGGGCTCGACACATGGTCCATTAAGAACCTAAAACGTGCAAGAACCAGAGATGGCCATATTGTCCAATAACAAGGTGACACGTACCCAAACCATCTCCAATGCATCCGGCTATAGCAGGTATGCGTGGAAAGCATCTCCAACGGAAGCAACCACCAGTGTGGCTGCCCCCTGCCACGCAGGCCAAAGCACTTCTATGACGATCAGTTTTTCATCATAGATCTATCCAATTCTATGATGATTTTCTAAAATCATCATAGATATGCAAGAGTGATGCGACTTCTATGATGAACTAGTTTTCATCATAAATTCATCATAAAACTGAAATTATGATGAATTTAGCTCCTTCAGTGATGAAATATATTCATCATAGAAGTGGATATTCCTAGTAGTGCAAATTACAAACTGGGCTAGATGTCACACACAACATGTTACTTGTCTCTTGCCATGCCCATACATAATATGTGATAATAAGTCCATGTTCATATTGATTCAACAAGAATCAGTCTTTAACTAGCTCAAGCAAGTTATGCCATCTAAGAGCCCACCATGAGCCTACCCTCTTCAAGCCTCAACCAACATTGACTTATATTGGTCAATATTTAAGCTCTTTGCACCTCTACATGTTCATTAATTAACCAATAATCAACTTATATAACTTGCAAGTAGTGAGACCCTTATCGCATACATGACTTCTACCATAATAAACATACTAAGCATGGTTATGGTCTAGGAAAGTAAGAAATTAATACTTCAAGACATGCAATGAACAACAAGGAATGAAACCTAAAGTGGGTTTCATTTAGTCATGGTCATACATATATAACTGTCGGTGTTTGATGACCGGCAACTCATCACAGGGTTACCCAGGAAGATGTTCGAAGGGCTTCGGCATACGCAGAACTCGACAGTGAATGCAAAGAGATGAATGATTTATACTGGTTCCGGCCCTCTTGTCGAGTAATAGCCTTTACATCTAGTTGGCGTGTAGCCTTTTGCGTTGGATTGATTATATGATTGTTAGGTTTTCAAGGGGGTGCACCGTACCTCTCTTTGTATAGGGGAGAGGGTAAGGGCATGTATCTAGTCCTAGTCGGTTACAAGAGAAGAGTCCTAGTCCTACTAAAGAATCTAGCTTTCATAGTAAGCCGACTAAGTTGATCTGAATAGATTGAAGTCCACGCCACCTTGTCCCACGTCCTTCAACAGATCATGGGCTATCCCAGGGCCCATCCAAGTAGTACCCCCGTGGGGAACCCCTAGGACCCTAGTCCATCAAGCCCCCAAGCGTGTCATGGTTGAACTCAAAAGCCTTCTTGTTTCTCCTGATCTTGCCGAGTAGAAACAAGCGTAGTCCGAGTGCTTTCGTGAGTGAAGCCATGAGGTGCTCTGTAAAGCCTCCGGTGATGTGCACTTTTTAGAAAAGTGCACTCATTGAGTGTCGCCCCCGAGCTTGTTGCTGTTTGCAAAATAAAGAGTTAAGGGTCTAAAAGAAAAAACATCCATAGAGGATATGTACCCTGCAGCCCCTGAGCCTATGTCTAAGTACTTGTACTCAAGACAAGGATATGAAAAGAATGTACTTGAGGATGAAAGTGTCAGTGAAAATTATTGCCCTGTCTACTTGCATAGAAGCAGGTAAGACATCAAAGTCACATGCAAAGCTTTAGTACAGTTGGTCCAAAGATGCTCAGAATATTCATGGGAATATGCCATTAAAGGTGCTACCGGGTGTACTGTGACTTCACATGTGGTGGGAAAAAGGCTGTTTGTACACTAAAAAGGTGTAGTGGGATGCATTGTACCCTTGTAGTGTAGCACATGAACATGTGTAGGAGCCAGTAGCTTGTCTATGTATTCTGCGTGAACCTGGTCCATAGACAATATCGAGACGCTTATAAAAACCCTCCTAGCGAGCACTTGAACCTCAGTTGTAGAAGCTTGCAAATATGGTGGTGAGCGAAGTAGACCAGCCCCTAGGAGTACTTTGTTGGTATAACCAAGAGCTATAGTGACTAGAAGAATTCTTGTGAGAGGGTTTAGAGGTTGGCTAAACCCGTCAGTTGTGCACAATAGGGGAGTCTAGAATTGCAACTAGAAGAAGTCTTGTGATGGCTGGTAGGGTGGCACATCTAGCAGTCCCATGTTAGTTCTTCTAGGGTGCCTGTCGACATCTGTTCATGAAGGGTCGTACCCAGACCCGAATGTGTACAGATGGCGTCGGCTAGGGGCAAGATGTGCGAGTTGCTCATCCTGCATACTAGCCTACATGCTTCCTCTTGTAGTAGCTATGCTCCTAGGGGTAGTTGGCCTACAAATGTTTGTAAGCGGATAGTCTACCCAAGGTTCTAGGCTAGGACACACTTCACTTTTGTTATCTATCTAGATGCATTACTCTTCTCTTGGATCCAGGTGCATCGGGTACGAAAGTACCTATTGAGAAGCACTTAGAGTAGGAGTACTCTGTTTTATCCAAGTAGGTGTTTTGTTAGTGACTAAAAAAATCTTGTATCTAATACTTATAACTCTCTAAATAAATAGTCTCTCATTATTCTGAGTGGTCTTGAATCTTGTAAAGTGTGCAACTTTGTATCCATTGAACTGCTATTGAATAAAAAATCTTCATCCGAGTACTATGTTGTTTAGTGCATACTGTCAAGTGATTGTCCAAGTACTGCATAAATCATCCAGGTACTTCACAATGTGGCCATGTAGATAATGGTTGTAGCGTGGTAGGTACCTAGAAGGAGTGAATCCAAAGGATAAGTCTGAACACATTATGACGCATTGGAAATCCTAAAAAGACGTGTAGCCGTTGTATCAACCATGCAGCCGCATTAAAATAGAAGGGAAACTGAAATGCTGCACCCGTTGGCGTGATTATCAAGCCACAACACGGTGAAAACCCTATAAAAAGGAACTATTCCTATGCATCATCTTCCTCTGCTCCATTTGCTTTCTGCCTAAGCCCCCGAGCCACTATGAGCACTGCCAATCTCACATCTTGAAACCCTGATCTGTAAAAAGCTCTGGTTGATGGGTAAGGGCAAGAACTCAAGCGCCGCTGCCAAGAAAGTCATCGAGAAGAGGGTGTTGGAGCTGCTGGAGATGGCTGCAGCTGCTTAGATCTAGCCAGCGCCGATCACGAAGCCGAAGCATCTCTTGAAGCTCCATGAACAGGGCTATCTGCTGGAGCATAAACTTGGGGAATGGAAGGTGCTGGAGAGCACCGTATTCCCAATCTTGAGTCGGGTGAGATTGTTCTCTTTGTGCCATTCATCTAACGCATGGGTTAAGGTTGCCTGCTTGTACCTTTTTGCATGGGTTTTTGCATTACTACAACATAATAACCTTGAATCATTTGAATCCTAACTCCATCCTGCATGTTTTGATTTTTGTTCATCTCTTTGAAACTTTCCTTGGCATCCCCCATATATCACTCTTTTCCGCTACCTTTTCAAACTGAAACCACACCCAGATGCCACAAATCCATGTGTTTTGGGGGTGCTTGTATTCAATTCCGTGTAGGGAGGAAGAACGAGTATGTCCAATATACCTTGGTGGATTCTGTAAAGAACTCGAGGGCCGAGTGGTTTTATGCGGGGAACATGTGCCCCCCTAGAGGTGCATAGCAACACAACACCAGTTCCCAACAACTGCTGGGATAAAGAGACACTGAGTGCGATGAAACTTGAAGGTATTCGTCCTTTCCTCAAGCAAATCCAATCCATGAAGGACCAAGGCCTTAGTGTAGTCGGAGTGGTTGCCAGCTTCATTAGGCCCCGAGTACAGCCTCTATAGGAGAGGATACACTATGGGTTTGAGTACACTAGGCCAGAGGACCCTGCCCGAGTAACCACTAATGAACTGATGGAGGATGAAGTTCTGGAGAGAACTCAGAATGTGCTTGTGTCGGTACAGGTGATACCGTACCGGTACCTAGAACAAGATCATCAAAATCCGCTAGCTGCTGTAAGTATATTGACATTGTGATCTATAAATATCTTAATACTATGAAAAACTAACCCCTGTGTGTTGATGCAGGAGTTGGGGTAGAATTTCAATGATTTGCCTGCCCATCCTCCGCGTCCCGACTCTAGAGGAGTTGGCGAAAGCGGAGTGACGTCTGGTGGAGCAGACAGAAGGAGCGCTGCCTCTACCATCCCTATGGACTAGGGAGCCAGGGGCAAATCTAAAGGGAGCCTGAATGTCCTCATAGTCTAGGCAAACCCAAGTGCCAGGCAGGGAGCCACTAGTGGGAAACGGTCGTTGGAGGCCGATGTTGTCGCCAGGAGCGGGGCAGTGCCCAAGAGGCCCCATCGACCTTCACACTGAGACCAGGTAAAAGATGTTTGAACTATCTCCATGTAGTCTAAATTTTACCTTGTGTTAAATCTAATTCTTGAATAGCTACTGCACATGATGCTGTGGAGGAATGGCAGGAAGAGGAGGAGGAAGACACCTCGTTTTCTGTCAGATAGTAAGTATTCTTTTCGAGTAAAATTCTGTTACTAAATTCTGACATAGATATACTTGGAGGCGTTGAATTGCTATAGGTAGAATGCCGCCACCAGACCTGTTGAGCACCCAAGTGCCAACTTAGGGTGATGGCATCGCACTTGGACAGGGTGCTAGCACTATGAGCCATCAGGAGGACTCTGTGCTGTTAGCATCAGTATCAAGCCTAGAGCTAGGTGGATCATTTAGTGGAATATCACTAGGAAAGCCCACCCTAAAGAAGAGATCCAGTGCCAAGTAAGTGTCGAAGTTTCCTCTGTATGTTACTTCATTCCCATGACATCACTTGATTGCTACTTATACCAGGGTAAAAAAGACACTGAGTACCCAAGATCAGAGTGAAGAGCCCCGGGTTGAAGATGACCCACGTACTAATGGTGACCAGGTGGAAAAAGGCCATGCAAGCGGGCTTGTGTCTCCACCTAGGTCCACTAAAATGCTAGAGGTGCAGGGTCCAATGTCCACTGATGGTGAGGCGGAGCAACCTACATAGCCAAGTACTATAGAGGGTGTGGAGAAGCCACAACCATAGGAGGCGGCGACTGAAGAGCGCGAAGCTCACCAGCCATTGGGACTAGAGCTAAAGGAGTCTACCACCAACGATGATGAGCAGAGCACCAGTGTGAGTACTCCAACTATATGTGAGCCTGCACCAGATGCAGTGATGACAAGTACCCAGATCGTTGAAGAGGAGGAAGCCATCCTGGTGACTAGACCAAGTACCCAGCTCTAGACATACAATTCGATGTTTGCTGGGTTAATGAAATCTTGGTCTGGGTTGTTGAACCAGGCTTCTGTCTTTGATGGCCAATTGAGGGTAAGTCTTGTACTTTGTTGCTTCTTATGTATTGATACTTTCTAGGTTCTCATCTCTGGAACAATCATATACCCAAGAAATGGAGCTGAAGGCCTCCGTCAATGTAGCACCTGGTTTTAAAGACAAAACCAGATACACACTATATGTGAGCCCAGGAAGTCAAATCTCACATATAGCCACAAATAAGGGTAATATCAATAGACAATGCTTAAATACATAACATATAAGTATAAAGGATACAACCTCAGAGTATAGGTAGTGGAAAGACAACTCCAATCTTCAGGCGAAGACTCCAAATCCATAGGGACGACTGACTGGTTGACCACAAGCCTAACTTCTTCAGACTGACAATCTGGTACCCATCTAGGATTTTCATTGGATGTAAAGCAAGTGTAAGCTCACCATGCTTAGCAAGTATATCAAAGGGATCTATGAGGCTCAAAAGGCTTGACACTGTTTTACTATGGTTCACAATTTTAGTTGATCAAATTTTAGCATTCTGAATCACTACTTTAATGAACAGTCCCAATTCCCAAGTGATATTAAAGCATAGTCAAGTTTATCTCAATTCCCAACCATCCACCATCCACAGTAACCACTAATCTTGAAGGATCTAGACCGCTTGTATCCGTGAGCATGGCTGTTATAACAGGTCAAATATTTCTACAGAAATTGTACATCTTTACCCACCGAGCCGTGATTCCCAATGCCGGGGTTTGCAAGGCCCACTACACCTCTCCCTAGGAAGTGTGGCAGGGTTTCACTATGAAACCCTTAGCTAGTCGCACTAACAAGTCATAGCTACTAAGGAGTGACACACGTGGGCATCATAGCACGGTACACACATCCTAGCAGAAAAAGGAAAGATACCCTCTTACCCTTACTGGAGCTACAGACGAGCTAGTACAATCTAGTTAACAGGTTAAAGTCAGAGCCATATGACATTCGGGGTTGTACGGAACCTCCTGGGTTGCCGCTTTAGGATTAAGTCCTTATGGAGAGGCACTAGAGTACTCAACCCCGTACTCTAGCCCCCTATCTGTTGCTATAAAGCTTCATGTTATCATATTGCATATAGCCTTTAGTCATGTTTAACAATTATTTTATGTTAAGCGCTGCAGCATCTATCCAAAATGCCTACCTAAAAACCCTAGGTACCAAGGATACGTGGTACAAGTAATCATCTAGGTAAAGTCCTTAAAGGTATTTCAAATTAGACACATGCATGGATATGAATGGTAACAGTTCATAGGTAACAAGGGGCCTTTGGTACACTTGCCTTAAATACCGATCCTTCGGAAAGCTTTAATCTTCAACGTCGTTCTTCTTCTTCTGGATCACCACGTATACCTCACCGATTGACTGAACCATATATCACCACACAAACATCCATACAAGGCATACAAACAAGAATATATGAGAACAGTACACCAACCAATAAAATAAGCAAAACGACGTATCGCTACAAACACACAAACGCAAAAGACACGCTATATGCGATTCAACGAAAAAGCGACCATCGAAGGATTTTCGGTGCAATGGAAAATAAAACCTATCCATTTAACTTATTTTAACTGTAGAAACACATGTAAATATTTTCATTAATCAACTTGTTTCATTGCTTAAGAAAGAGCGTAGTATAAAACCTATATTGACTTTATATTCCGAAAATAATGCAAGTAATAGTATTAATACAATTAACTTTTTAACTGCCAAAACACATTTGAGTAACATGAGAACCACTAACGCCAATGCGTAGAACACACTGAACAAAAGTAACGCGACAAGAACAGCTCAATATAAAAAGAATAAAACCTAATTTGCTTTTAGTACGAAAAATGGTGTGAGCAATAATATTAATCCAATTAATATTTGTGTTGAAAACTATAAACACGGGACATGGTATATAATATCGCCATCGCCTAGCATACAACGTTACAAAGCGAGCGTAGATCGGAAACATAATTAAAAACTAGATTGATTTTAATTAAAAAGACTATAAAATAAATGTTAATCAAATTAATATTTAATTATAACAGTGGATCGATTACGCAAAATACGCATGCACTATGCTGTGAACTCGGTCCTTGAACCATGGACCGGGAGGGGCTGTGAGAGCGATCCACCATGGACCATGTCCATGAAGGTGTATTTGTAGTGTATTTTTAGATTTATTTTTCTAAAGAAAAACGGCCATAAAGTTAAGACATATCGTGCTGATGTCAGCAAGCTAGCAAGGAGCGAGGCAGGAGCACGGTGCTCGGCCTTGGTGCTGCGCATGCTCGTATTATTTTAAGTGACCAAAATCATTTGAAACTACTAGTTCAGATTAGTCAAATTATATATCTAATTTAGAAAGATGAGTTAAACTAATCATATTTTAATTATAAACATGTGTGTATTATTTAATCCATTCAAACTTTAACAACGTAAAAGAGAAAATCATGTGAGCCTCTAACACGAATTTTGTACATGGAACGTGTTTAATTTAAGTATATTAGAATTTGAAATATATAAGTTAACATTAATCCAATTAACATTTGCTTACGAAAGACCGAAGTTTACTTACATTATTTTTTTCTAATTATAAAACTAGCTGTGTATAGACTAATTAAATTAATTATTTAATTATATACTAAAAACATGTGACATGAAAACTAATAGCACTACTGCGTAGATCTCCATAATACAAAACTAACGCAACTGGAACGAACTGAAACGGAGCTAAAACGATTAAACGGCGGGGAATAAATGAACCAATGGCAATTCTGTAATTTGCATCATCTTCTTCCTTGCTTTCTTCATACTCATGGATGTGGCATGGCAGCCATGGAAGACAGCGGCGGCATGGGACCGCACGGCGCAGGGGCCCACGCGGGCTGGATCGGGGCCGGCTCAGCCGGTGGCTACCGGCCACTACAGGCACGGCCTGATCCCTGCGTGCGGGAGCACGTGACCGGAGGGGCTGGGCGCCGGGGCGCGATTCGGTGACGCGCAGAGCTAGGGCGCAGCTGTGAGGTGGGGGCGCGGGGTCGGGGAGCTGGGAGGCACGGCCAAGGCCGGAGAACGAAGAAGCCCCGTCCATGGTGGTACCTCGCCGGAGAAGAAAAAGAGAGGTTAGGAAAACAATGAACGGGCATGGATTCGCGAAAAGGATGGAAAGACGGTGTAGAGGACGACGAGATCTACCTCGTGGTGGTGGTGGTCGATGCCAAAAAGCGACGGTTTGGCCGAAAAAGCTCACCGAAGAGTTCACCGGAAACCTAGCTGTGTCAAACTTCGGCGTCCGATCTACGGCGATAGGAGTGGCGGCTTGCGAACGGCTCAGACTTTAATTTCGTAATCGAGACACACACACACACACACACACAGCACACACACACACACACACACACACATATATATATACACACACACACACACACACACGCAGGTTCGGAGATTTTGGAAATCCGAGATATTTTAGGAAATAATTGATTTTCGAAATTAAAATAATTACAAAAAATCGGAAATTACTATTTAGGCTCCGAAAAATATCTCTGAGCTCCGAAAAATACTAGAAAAATTCCTAGGGATACATGTAAGAATAAGGAACACAACCAAAGTGGTTTTAGCTCCCGAAAAAGACTTTTTGATTGATCGAGAAAAAAGATAAAGCTCCAAAAATAGGAAATCCTAAAAAAGGTCGGAAAGATTCCCGGAAAGAGAGGCATCATTCTAACGCGTCTTAAAGCATTTTCCAAGCCTTTGGATTTTGAAAACAAAACATCTTATCTAACTTTTGTTTTTGCAAGTTTTTAAATTCTTTTTAAACCACTACTTGAAAGCAATATTTTAAAGATTGAGATTTGAATTTATTTTCCAAACCACTCATCACAAAATTATCAATGCAACGGCATGTATGCGCAAACATGTTGCTACCCTTATGTTGGATTTTAATTTTCTTTTACCTATGTTTTTATGAGCATAAAACAATTAACAGAAATCATTTTACTCTTTTTAGAAAGTTGCTAATTTTAGGGTGTTACAGTCAAGGTTCATGAAGCCCAGGCGGAGCTTGCCAGGTTGAAGGAGCAGGCCAAGGAGGAGACCGAGTGGATGTTTGCTCAAAAATAGCGTGAAGAGACTCTCTGCATAAAGGCAGCCGCTAAGGCTAGAAAGAATGAAGGCTTTGATTCTTTGTTGAAGATGATAGAGAAGGCCAAGCTCTTTGATACCAAGCTAAAAGGTAAGAGAACTGTATGACTTCTCTATAGTTCCTAACATGCAATAGTCGGTGATTAATATAATGATCGTGTATGGTCCTCTTTGTAGAAGAGTAGATCAGGACCCGACGGTTGGAAGGCGAGGTGAAGGAGCTGAATAAAGGCCTGAGAACCAAGCACAATCAAACCGAAGAGGTAACTGAGCGAGCGAGTGAAGAACTCGCTCGGGCTAAGAAGATAAAGCGAGGAGCTGATTGTGATCTGATGCAGGCTCTAAAATCGGTGACCGACATGAAGGCCTAGCTGGATAGGGCACAGTCAGAGCGGAACACGCTCTAGGAAGCTGTGAAGCCACTCGCCCTCCTCTTCTGTAGGCTAGAAGATGGTGAAAAGAGGTGGGTGGATATAGTGAAGGAAATCCCCAACCACTTTGAGAGCGATGTTTGTGGAGCCACCAAGGTCTATGTTCGGAATGTACTCGGTACGCTCCGAGTGCTATACCCGGCTATGGATCTCCATCAGGTAGCGATAGACTATGATGATGAAGGCCATCTTGCTGCCATGCAAAGAGCTAAGGAGGAACTCGATGGACTCGCAACCACCATAACAGATTAATTAGACCTTAGGATGGAGAAGCCTGACGATTAGGCTGTGTATGTTTGAAAAAACTTGTTAAGCATGTGTGTCAGGTTAGCACGTTGTAAGAAACAATGTTCTTTTGCTTGCATAGGCTATTAGTTGAATGGAAAACTTAGCCTGTAAGTAATGCGTCTTGTTGGGGTACTTAAACGCTAATGACGGTTTATTCCAGCTAACTTGTCCATGCAAAGTTAGCATCTTTTAGGCTTGGTAATCTTTTGAGTATGATTGTAGTCTGCTTAGGCTGTAAGTTTGTCTTGTGGAGTCCTTTAGAAAGGCGTGTAAGACTGAGTAGCCGAGTAAAAAGTTATCAACGTAGTCGCTATGATTAGAATCATATTAGACCCTTCCGTCGATGTTAAGTGCTCGAAGTCACTTGTTCAAGGAACCCTTATAACAATTGTTTGCTGTTAGGATCCCGTCCCATAGCTAATGAATTAGGTTACTTGCTTCTGGGAATCACCCTACCCAGGATGACATGCAATAGTTAAACTAAATGTCGATAATTGGCTCCCGGTCAAGGAGATAAAAGCCATCCGAGTAGGAGGCCTATCTCGTATACTATAGCCTAATACTTGGTATACAGAATAAGAACTGTGTGCCGGGTAAATTTATCATATTGAGAGATGTGTAGCCACACAATCAGTCAGCTGTATATCTTGTATATGATGTAATAAAGGCTGCAACAAAGAGAGATAACTAGAGTAGTTGTGTATCTTGCACAAAAGTAAAAATCCAGATTCATCTAGCGAAGAACATTGACTATGTATTATTAACAAAGAATCTAAAGTACAAAAGCTAGAACACTGAATTTACTTAAACAGGAAAACTACTTAATAATATTAAGCATAAAATCTCCATAGCTGATCGATGTTCCGGGAGTTAGGCATGGGATCGCTGTCCTCTATGATCAACTCGAAGGAGCCTGGCCAAGTAACTTTGGAGACGATAAAGGGGCCTTCCCAGGGGCTAAGTAGCTTGTTTCGTCCCGAGGTATTCTGGATACGCTCGAGGACTAAATCTCTAACTTGAAAGGTATGGTGGCGCATGTTCTTGTCGTAGTGACGTCGTAGGCCTTGCAGGTACCTAGCAGATTGGAAGAGTGCGTTAAGCTTGATTTCTTCAGCACTGTCAATTTCTAGCCACCAGGTTTTGTCTGCTTTGCCTTCATTGTACTGTTCAACCCTGGGAGAGTTCCATATCAAATCCATTGGCAAGATGGCCTCTGAGCCATAAACTAGGAAAAAGGAAGAGTACCCTATTACTCTACTTTGCTGAGTGCGCAGTCCCCAAACTACCTTGGGTAACTCGTATATCCACTTGCTGTCGTAGTCTTTAAGCTCATCTAATAACCTGGGCTTTAGTCTAGCTAGAAGTAGCCCGTTAGCCCGCTCTACTTGGCCGTTCGCTTGAGGATGTGCTATGGAAGCATAGTCGATGCTGATGCCGCAATCTTGAGCCCAACTTCTAAACTCAATAGCTATAAAAGGTGAGCCAAGATCTATAATGATCTGATTGGGCATACCGAACTGGTACATAATACCCTACATGAACTCGATTGCCTTTGTAGCATTGAATTTGATGAGCGGCTTGTAATCTATCCACTTAGTGAACTTGTCAATAGCCACGTAGATGTACTCAAAATCACCTGGTGCTCGTTTGAGAGGTCCAACCATGTCGAGCCCCTAGCACAAAAAGGCCATGATGGAGGGATGTAGATAAGGTTGTGAGCTTGCTTGGCAAAAAACAGACAGCCCTTGTAGTGTCGCACTAACTCTTTTGCGTCTTTCAGCGCTGTAGGCCAATAGTACCCAGATCTGAAAGCCTTGCCAACTAAAGTCCTAGAGGCTACGTGGTTGCCACAACACTAAAAGGTCCTTGTGTGGTTTTGGTAATTGAGTGACAACCTAGGTGGACTAATTGTGTTTATGTGAGATACACAGGTGATTAGTCCACATGTACATGTGTGTGAGCAACATATGCCATGAAGGTGAAAATGGCTTGGAGATGTTGCAAAGCTCACACATGTGATGATGAAGGAGCTCATTGAACATGAGACATGACATTGAGTCATGTGATCAAGGTGGAGAAGATCAAGACAAGACTTGGCTTGATAGACCGGTTGCAAGCATGAAGGGCAATTCGGAGGCTTTGGAGCGATGGACCGCGTGGTGGTGAAGCTTGAGCAAGACTTGGCGCCGATGGACGAAGGCAACGGTGAAAAGCAAGTGAAGTCAAGATCGATGAACCAATATGATCACGTGATGATATGAAGTGAATCATATCATTGTTGATCATGTTGGTACATGTGTTGCATCAACAATGGAGGAGATGGAATGGAATGCGAAGGCAAAGCTCTAACCTAGGGCATTTCATTTCACCGGTCATAGGTGTGTAGAGAAGTTGATGACCGGGTTTAGGATAGATGGCCGTACTATCAAGAGGGGCAAACTTCTTTGCATATCGGTCATCTAGTGCCACTCGAGTGATCTAACTTTGCATCATCACTAGGATCGAGTGGCGTGGCAAGTTGAGTGGCTAATCCTTTGGACAATGACTGTGAAAATACTAACACACATACACATGGTGGTGTACACTTGTGATGTTAGCACATTTACAAAGGAGATGAAGTTGGAGTTGATGTGGATTAACTCGACGATGAAACGGAGGTGAGAAGGGTTCGAAACTTCACCGGCGGCGTGTCCGCTCGTAGAGTGCGGACAGTCCGACGGTGCCACCGGCCCCCTATACAGAAAAGATAGGGTTTCACAGAGTGCATCGAACGCTGGTCACGCAGTGACCGAACACTGGGGTCCTGCATCCGGTCAGTGGCGGTAGAGAGCGTGCAGGTGTCGGTCTTCGACCGAACGCTGTCATTAAAAGTGACCGGACGCTGGTAGGGCGCGTCCGGTTAGGCTAACGTATGGTGACATAGGCAGCACTAGAGTTTGGCGCACGGGTGTAGAACTGATCGGACGCTGCTCTACATCCGGTCATGGCAGACCGAACGTGTCTGGTCGCAAAACAGAGGCTCGGGGAGCTCTCTGGAAATGACTAGACTCAGGCATAGCAGTGTCCGGTCATTCACTGTGTTGCGTCCGGTAGCAACTTGACTGTTGGCGCAAGACAACCGACCATTGAGATCTAGTGACTGAGGTTGAATGGAGGCGACATGTGGCATGCATCCGTTGACCGGACGCTGGCAGGGTGCGTCCGGTCGATCTGACCGGAGCATCCAGTCACCCCGTGCTGTGCCCAGTGAAGGGGTACAACGGCTCTATTTTCATGGGGGCTATAAATAGAAGGGGTCTCGGCCTTGGGCTGGTAGCTAAGCACACTAGAGCTTTGGTGGCTTATGTGGTGGTGCTTGGGAGCCATCTAACTCACTCTTGCTTGATAGTGTTCATCCGATTGAGTGAGTGAGCAATTCTAGTGCGATTGCATTGTGAGGTTGCATCGAGTGGCACTAGGTGATCGAGTTGCAAGCCGGTGGTGCTTGTTACTCTTGGAGGTTGCCACCTCCTAGATGGCTTGGTGGTGGTCTCCATCGAAGCTCGCAAGAAGCTTGTGCGGTGCTCCGGAGAAGAGCTTTGTGAGGGGCATTGTGCTCACCCCACGGAAGCCACGAAGAGCAACTCTAGTAAAGAGCGTGTCATTGAGCTACCCTCACTTTTGGGGTAGGTTCTTGCGGTGCTCGACTTGCGGGCTTGGCGGGTGATGCCAATTAGCTGCCGAACCACCAAGTAAGTGGTCGACACAATGGGGATGTAGCGTGTTGGCAAACATGTGAACCTCAGGAGAAAATCATCGTGTCAACCTTATTCTTGCCGTTGGTTTGCAATCCCCTTACACAAGCTTGTGGTTACTTTCATATACATTGTGCTTGTGTAGTTGCTCTTGTAATTAGTTAGCTTGTGTAGCCCACTAGTTACCTTCTTGCTTGTGTAGCATAGAAGTAGCTCCCTTGCGTGGCTAATTTGGTTTGTGTAACCTTGTTAGTCACATTGCTTAGTTTGTGTAGCTAAGTATTTGCGCTCTCTAATTTGGCATTGGTTGCCTTGTTATTGAGCATTGCTAGTGAGCTTAGTTGGCTTTGTGCTTTTGCTTACTAGCATGTGTAGGAGCTCCCTCATTGCTTGAAGTACTAGTGGCATAGATTTGTGTGACCTTGCTCCTAGAATTGGATAGGTGAGCCTAGCTAGCCCAACACCTTTGTTGTTTAATTAGGATCTTTGCAAGGTGCTAGAGAACATAGATAGAGGGGTGCAGTCTTGGCTAGACCGATAGTTTTAATTCTGCACTTGTTTTGGTTAGTCGGCGCGATTAAGTTTTAGTAACGACTATTCACCCCCTCTCTAGTCACCATCTCGACCTTACAAACACCCGAAGTGAATTTCCTCCAAGATTTTCTACCCTTCTTTAGGTGTAATGCATTTGGGGAGAACACCAGATGATGCGCCCTGTCGTTAGAGCCTGTCCTCGACTAAGACGTAATTCTTGCTTCTACGCGTGATCTACTCTGCATCTACCTTGTCGTTGGGCAACTTATTGTCTCGGATGTAATCAATGAATACTTGCGTCCATGCCGGGTTGGCCACTAGTACCTGGACATCAGGAGTCAGAGTACCGGTGGATGTGGAGGCTTCTTGTTTCATTGAAGGGACTTGGAGTTCCTAAACAAACACATCAGGGGGTACCTAGGCTCTATCTGATCCCAATTTGGCCGAAACATCAGCCGCAACGTTGAGATCTCGCATAACATGGAGGATTTCTAGACCTTGGAAGTGTTTCTCAAGTTTGTGGACTTCTACGCAGTAAGCGTCCATGGTCTCCTTGGTGCAGTCCCAATCCTTGTTGACCTGGTTGATGACCACCGAGGAGTCATCATAGATGAGCAAACGCTTGATGTCGAGTGAGACTACTACTCGGAGGCCATGAAGGAGGGGCTCATACTCAGCTTCATTGTTGGTAGAAGGCCAAAGTATTTGTAGGACATATTTAAGCTGCTTTCCATCTGGAGATATGAAGAGAACGCCAGCGCTTGTGCCTCCTAGCTTGAACGAACCATCAAAACACATCTTCCAATGGTCGAGGATAACTATCGGAGTAGGCTGCTGGGCTTCGGTCCACTCGGCTATGAAATCAGCCAAGACTTTAGATTTGATGGCCTTGTGGGAGATGAACTCAATATTCTGAGCTTTGAGTTCGATTGACCACTTGGATATGCGTCCTGTTGCATCCCAATTGCGTAGGACATCACCAAGTGGGAAGTTGGATACCACTGTTACCTTGTGTTCATCAAAGTAGTGGCGTAGCTTGCGTGAAGTGATCAAGAGGGCATAGAGGAGCTTTTGCACATGTGGGTACTTGGCCTTGGATTATGATAGCACCTTGCTTATATAATAGATAGGTTGTTGCACCTTATATACATGCCCTTCTTTAGCCTACTCCATGACTATTGCTGTGCTGACTACTATAGTAGTAGCTACAATGTAGAGTAGGAGTGGTTCATGCTTCTTGGGTGGAGTAAGTATTGGAGAGGTGAACAGGTACTCTTTGAGCTTCTAGAAGGCTTCGTCAGCTTCAGCTGTCCACTCGAACTTGCCTGACTTTTTCAACAACTTGAAGAAGGGCAAACCTTTCTCCCTGAGTCATGAGATGAACCCATTGAGGGAAGCCATGCACCCTGTCAGTTTCTGAACATCTTTGACACAATGAGGTCGAGTCATCTGATTGATTGCTTGAATCTATTTCGTGCTAGCTTCGATACCCTGATGGCTCACGAGGAAACCCAATAGCTGTCCGGAAGGAACTCCAAACACACACTTTGTTGGGTTAAGCTTCCACTTATACTTACTAAGATTGTCAAAGGTTTGCTTCAAGTCTGTGATCAGAGTAGAAGGGTCCTTGGTCTTGACGACGACATCATCTATGTAGGCTTCCACATTATGACCGATCTATTCACTTAGGCATGCCTAGATAGCCCACTGATAGGTTGCACCGGTGTTTTTAACCTAAAGGACATGGTCATGTAACTGTAGGCACCAAACAGAGTGATGAAGGATGTCTTGCTCTGATCTTCTTTACGGAGGGCAATCTGATGGTAACCCAAATAACAATCGAGGAAGGATAAAAGAGCCAACCCGGCCGTAGAGTCTATGATGTGATCAATGCGAGGTAAGCCAAAGGGATCCTTGAGGCAATGTTTGTTGAGATCTATATAGTCGATGCACAAGCACCACTCTTTCGAGTTCTTCTTTTGGATGAGTACAGATTTGGCTAGCCAGTCAGGGTGAAGGGTTTTCCTAATGAACCCGGCTACCAATAGCTTGGTGATTTCCTTCTTTATTGCTACTTTCTTATCTGGTGAGAGCCATCATAGATGTTGCTTCACCAGCTTTGAGCTAGGGTTTAAATCCAATTTGTGCTCAGCCAATTCTCTCGGAACACCCGGCATATCAGCCGGCTTCCATGAGAAGATATTCTTGTTTTCCCTAAGAAAGTTGGTGAGTGTGAGTTCCTATTCTTTGTAAAGGTGGTGCTGATGATAGCCATCTTAGAGGGATCACCAGTATCCAGATCAATCTCGATGGTATCTGTCTTAGAGGGAGGTGCAATGATTCCCATCTTCTTAGTTGGAATCTCCATGTCTTCCGGCTTAGTCCGCTGTGCAATGTTAGCAATCTCCTATGCTTCATAGACTTGTTGTGTCCTGGCTGCGATCTAGACAACTTCCATGTCATAGTCATATGAGCGCTTGAGGTCGCCTCGAAAGGAGAGTATGCCATTGGGACCTAGCATCTTGAGCAAGAGGTACGGGTAATGTGGTATAGACATGAACTTGGCCAAAGCAGGTCAACTAAAGATAGCATGTTATGATGATTCAAAGTCAGCCACCTCAAACTTGATGAACTCCATTTGGAAATTGTTGTTGCCAAACGTTATCGGGAGCGTGATCTGTCTGAGTGGCATGGCAGCCTTGCCGGGTACTATCCCATAGAAAGGGATGTCAGTGGGGGTGAGTAGGCTAGTAAAGTCCAGGCCTAACTTCTTTAGCGTATCTGCAAATATTATATTCAATCCTGTGCCACCATCGATCAGGACCTTGGGGACTATCATGCCGGCTATTGTTGGACCCAAGATGAGTGGATAGTGGCTGGCGTTAGTCACGCTAGTCCATTGATCTTTTCTAGAAAACTAGATTGGGTACTCGGACCAATTAAGGTATTTTGGTGTTGA
The DNA here is from genome assembly GCA_904845875.1 of Miscanthus lutarioriparius. Taxonomy (NCBI): domain Eukaryota; kingdom Viridiplantae; phylum Streptophyta; class Magnoliopsida; order Poales; family Poaceae; genus Miscanthus; species Miscanthus lutarioriparius. Next base: position 85,104,473 of record CAJGYO010000006.1, read on the forward strand.
GGGCTCTCCTGCCATGATGTCCCGAAGAACCAACTTCCCTAAGCGCTTGTTTGATGAAGTTGGTAGCCCCGCAAAGATTACTGCAATTTGGCCCTTAGACTGTTGTAAGCCAGGGTCAACGTTGTTGGGCTCCATCTTTGTTGTTATCAGCTTTACCCTTGCCCTTGTTGCTTTTTCCACAAAAACCCAGTTCATGGAGTTGTCTGCACTCAGCCGCCGTGTGCTTGGCGTTCCTATGGAAAGGGCAGGGTAAATTCTTGAGGTCTTCGAACTTCTTGTTATTTTTGTTAGACTTCTTAGACCTGTCCATGGAAGCAAGGGTATTGTTGGGTCCTCTCTTTCTGCCAGACTATCCACCCTAATTTCTTCTGGGGTCATAACCTTTGTCTTGTTGGCCGCGTGGGAATCATTCATGAGTACACTCTTTAGATGAAACCATCTTCTGTACTGTATGCTTAAATTCCTCGACAGGCTCTGGATTATCATCGTAGAATTTTTCAAACTGCCACTTGTATTTGATCCCGTTGGCGAAGTGATCTATCACTTCCCTATCGGTGATATCATAAACTTGGGCTTATAACTCAGCAAAGCGGTGATAATATTATTGGAAGGTTTCATCTGGTTTCTGCTTGTAAGTTCTGAGCTCATTCCGAGTACTTGGGTGGGTGAGGACGCCATAAAAATTTTCATAGAATTTGCACTGAAGTTGTCTCCAACTATCGATGGAGTTGGCTCGTAGCTTATCAAACCAGGCCAGAGGCACGGTGTCAAGTGCCATGGGAAAATATAACACTTTAATGTCATCATCGCCGCGTGCCAACTCGATGGACTAAGAGTAGATGCGCAACCATTGGTTGGGTTCTATCTTCCCATTGTACTTGGTATGGTTAGATGGTTTGAACATGTAGGGAAGTCAGATAGAGAGTTGTCTGTTAGAGAAACATGGGAACCTGTCCGATGAGATGCCAGCCTCTCTGTACTCAGACTCGCCTCTGCCTTCCTTGTTGCTGTACTAGTGCCCATGATAGGCCGACTGTGCGGCACCTTGATTCCTATTCTGGTTACCCTGTGGCCCTAGATAGGAGTGGGCTGCTACTCGCTGTTCTTCTCCTTGGTTACCCTATGGTCCTAGACAAGAGTGGGCTAGTGCCCACGCCTCTAGTCCTCGAGAAGGGTTAGCTTGAGATGTCACTTTTGCAGCCTGCATCTAAAGGGCTATGGATTCCAGAATGACTTTGAGTCGTTGCTGATCTGGAGTAGGGTTTTCTATGGCCTCCATCTCTTCTACCAGGGCATAGACATTGGTGTAGGGCATAGTGAAGACCTTATGGCCAGCTACTTCCATGAACTCAGGATCAAGGTTACATGATGTAGAGGCTCTGGCGGCATCATGGTCTTAGCACTGTCATTCTGCTTCTTCATCCCATAGACGCTGTTCATATGTTGCCTCTATAGCCAAGCGTTGTTGTTCAACATCTTAACAAGCCAACTGATACCGTTGCCACTTTTCCTTGTGGTGTTGGGCATGGTTGCGCCGAGCCTGTCGAGCTCTGTTCTTCTTTTCCTTAGCCGCCTTCTGCTCATTCGTCTCTCCATTGGGTGGCGTAGTGTCCGGGGAGATGTCGGACAAGGCTTCCTCTCCATCTTGGATATCTAGTGGGTTAGGCATAGGGATCTGAGGTGGTTGCCTAGCCATGAAGACTTCTCTGGAGTGCCTCATGGCCGAGTGAGTTCTAGATTCTGCAGTCGTCATGATGTCCAAGATTTCTGTAGAACCATGATCGTTGTTGTCCGCTGGAAGAGTTCTGCCGTCCTGATAAGGCAAGAGTTCTACCTTGCCGACTAGATGAGATGGATCTGTTAAAGTGTCGGGTCGAGCACCCGACCAATGGACGATGCCTCCTTTAGGTGTGATGGATAGAACCAAACCTCTCTGGGTACCTGTAAGAGGGATCTCTTGCTTAGACTGCATGAGGTAGCTAATCGTATCTTGATAGATTGAATCTAAATTCTTGAGTTCGAGTGGAAAACGAACTGGGTCTTCATGTTGGACTTCAGATGAGATCTCTAGCCTAGACAAAGGTGACGTGTCTAAGCAGGAGTCATGGTTGACGGTGACCTCCTAAATTCGAGTTGGTTATGAGATTGAGAGGTGCGAAAACTTCTCAGCTAGTTGATCCAGCGTGGTCGTCGAGACGTCTGGTGAAGCTTGAGGTGCCGGGATTTCCATGAGACAACTTTGGAGCTTGTCGTTGTCGTCTGCCTTGCAGATCCAAGAACCGAAGATGAAGGTGGCACCCACCGAGAAAATCATATCGTTGAGGTCCGCCGAGCTCCCGATCGTGAAGTCGCCGAAAGCCCCTACCTGGCACGCCAGCTGTCAGTGTTTGATGACCGACAATGTCATGGGATTACCCAGGATGATGTTTGAAGGGCTTTGGCATACGTAGAACTCGACAGTGAACATAAAGAGATGAACAATTTATACTGGTTTGGGCCCTCTTGTCAAGTAATAGCCTTTACATCCAGTCGGCGTGTAGCCTTTTATGTTGGATTGATTGTATGATTGTTAGGGTTACAAGGGGGTGCACCATACATCTCTTTATATAGGGGAGAGGGTAAGGACACGTATCTAGTCCTAGTCAGTTACAAGAGAAGAGTCCTAGTCCTATTACAGAATCTAGCTTTCATAGTAAGCTGACTAAGTCGATCTAGAATAGCTTGAAGTCCACGCCATCTTGTCTCACGTCCTTCAATAGATCGTGGGCCATCCCAGGGCCCATCCAAGTAGTACTCCCGTGGGGACCCCCTAGGACCCTGGTCCATCAATAACATGCAAGTACATACACAGAATTATATCTTGCAATTTGGAAAAAGAGACAGAACGCTTAGGTGCCTGCCTTGAGGATCAACTCGAGGGTTAGCGAGCCTGGGCTTAGATGCAAACTTGGCCTCCGACTCAAGGTCACTTTTCTCCTACACATGTGAACATGATGAATATGTTAGACATGATGTTATATTGCATTGCTTAATGCATGAACACAAAAAGGGAAAATTTCCATCCCTCAGCCGGCCAAACAACCCCTAAAGGACCCATTTTGACAACTTTCCAATAATTCCCCTAAGTAGATAAGCCTTGAGTGCACAGGGGCAACTTTGGAAAAAAATAAAAAAACTCACTGGTTCATCAGTTTCATAAAAAATCGGCAGGTTCAACCGGTTTTTAGCGGTTTGATTGCATAGATGGTCTTTTAGGTGAACCTGACTGGTTTAGGCTCTGGTTTGATCTTTTAGCGGTCGCACCGCCGGTTCAGTCCGGTCCTAATAACAATGGGTTGTCAATTCGCTTATAGACGTCCTCATACATCATCCAGACATCCACTCATCTGTTAGTTGTTTTATTTAATTTGTTCTTAGCATTGCATTTGTCATAAACCGGTGATCTTTATTTCTTAATTTTTAAAGACATCAAAACATATGATCTTTCTTGCATGGCAATGCGTGAGTTAGCTTATTGATACATTGTGTATTTAGTTTGTACAATTGTTCAATTACGAAGGAAAGCGTAGGGATATTTATGTTTTTTTGCATGTATCATGTACTGTAATTCATATGAGTTTTAAAGTTAACTCTTGGATTTAAGATTTATTATGTTATTTAGTACTTGCTTATGATTATTACTGAATTATTGCTAAATGAATTTTACTGAACTGCATGTGAAAAATTTAGTGTGGTACACATCCTTAGAATATGTTACATTATATTAGTTGTCATGTTATATATATTAATGCTAATCAAATTGTGTCATGTCTAAAGTTGCAAACTAAAAATATTTACCACATCTTATAGATCACATATGCATCAATTAGATCTAGAAAAAGATTTTGATGTATAAAACTTTCCTATTTTACAAAATAGAAAATTAAATAAAAATATATTCCAACCTCCTAGGAAGTAATAGATGACCCTAACCATTCGATCTAATTAAATGAACGTCTCACAGTCATTTGGAGGTACCACAACAAAGCCCATCAATTGAATCGAAAGCTTATACTGATCTATTAGATTTTTTTTTACAAAAGGATATGCGTGCTGTAGGTTTATCTCCAAAGCTAATATTCATATTCGATATACCAAAGTGATATACATGCGTAGCTTTCTCAAAACTCATCACTTAGGTTTAGATATGTAAGAAAGTGACATGCTCATCTTTATATCACTCTAAGGAAAATAGACCCTAGGCCCATTTACTTTGGATTTTGGTGTTTGATGATCAACATAACCAAATTGGACTAATGATTTTGCAAGTGATTGTTTTGTAGTTCAATAGGGTGCAAGACGTGACTTGGACGACGGTGACGTGATGATCCAATGATCAACACCATAAGCAAGACCTTAGAAGCACAAGAGAAGACCTACGATATCAAGTAAAGTCCAAGCACGAAGATAGGAACCAAGCCGGACGCAAGATCGCGAAGAAACAAGCTCACAGAGGTGACCGGACGCTGGCGGAAAGCGACCGGACGCTCTGATCAAGAGGCTCGGCAACAGCAGGCGCGACCGAACGCTGGCGACAAATCGATCAGACGCAGGACTGCAGCGTCCGATCAAGTACAGAAAGGTTCCAGAGTGGTGAAATTGCGACCGGACACGTCCGGTGGCATGTGACCGGACGCTGGCAGCGTCCGATCAGTTGATCGCGGCTCCAACGGTCGGGACGACCGGACGCGTCCGGTCAGGACGTGATCAGCGTCCGGTCAGTAGTAGAAAAGCGAGATTTCGTCCCCAATGGCTACTTTCTCAGTGGGACTTATAAATAGACCCCCCAACCGGCCATTTGAAGAGAGTGGAACTGAGGAAACATATTAAGGGTGTTGATATACCATTTTAGTGATCTCCACTTGCATAGTGCTTAATGATTCATTAGGTGATTAGCGTAGGTGCTTTGCGAAGTGCTTAGGTTGATTAGACCACCGCTTATGCTCTTGCTCTAGGTTTAGGCCTAGTGTTTAGTGTGGTTTGCATACCTCTTACCACTCGGTGCTTGCGCGCACCATTGTTGTACATCAGAGGGGTTTGTAGTCTTGCGAGATCACACCAACCGCGTTTGTGGTGTGGCCACCACCGTGTACCGGAGGGAACAAGGCCCGCGGCGTTTCGGCCGGAAGCTTGATAGTGAAGACGGTGGGGAGCATCCAGGAGAGGCTTGCCGGAAGGCACGTCGGAGACCCACTTGCGCGTGGGGAAGGCCCGAGGCTATCCATGGAGTAACCCAACCAGGAGCTTGGCCCTTACTAGGGATTCCTTGTGAGGGGCTCCAACGAGGACTAGGGGGAAGCTTGCGTGCTTCTCGATACCTCGGTAAAAATACCGGAGTCGTCGATGGTAGTTTGCATCTCTACCTTGCTCTTTAGCTTCCGCATTTACATTGATTACATTACTCTTGCGGTAGAGATAGCAACACACTAGCAAAACCATAGTTGCACATTTAGATAGTTTATCTATTGCATAGGTTTTGCTAGGGTTAGAAAAAGAGGCCATAGTTTAGAAGTAGAATTTTAAGTTGCCTAATTCACCCTCCCTCTTAGGCGTCACGGTCCCATACAATCACAACTTGCTTTTGTGTTATTATCAATGTTATTACTATTAACCCTGAATGTCAATCTAGCTTTCTGCATCCCTTTCATGTTTGGTAATTTGCTATAGCCTATAGGCAACAGAAATGGCAGAAAAGAAAAGGTCAACCACCTCATGCCAAATGCAAGCAAACACTACTACAAAAAGCATTTCTAGGGGTGGCTAGTAACCGTTTGTAGGGGCGGTTTGCCCAGCCGCCCCTATGCAAGGGTCTCTACAAATCATGCATTTGTAGGGGTGGTTCCCAGGCCGCCCCTACAAACCGATTTGTAGGGACGGCTGGTGTTTCTAGCCGCCCCTACAAATTGATTTGTAGGGGTGGCTGTAGTACCAGCCGCCCCTACAAACAAGTATTTGTAGGGGCGGTTCAATCTAGAACCGCCCCTACAGTACGTTTTCCTGCAAAAAAAAATTCAAATTTACAATTCAAAATCGCGTTGCCGAATGTCCCACGACCAACATTCTGAACCACGTTCGTGTTGCCGAACGCCCCGCGACCAACATTCCGAACCGCGTTCGCGTTGCCGAATGCCCCGCGACCGCGACTACAAGCACAAGAGTATTCTATAAACTACAATTACAAGTCCAATTCACAAGAATATATACAATCCATCACTAAATATATAAATTCCATACACATTGTTATCAATGTCCTAGAGCTAGCCTTTCAGTCTCACGAAGGTGTTGGTACTGAGGATTTGTACTTAACTCAGACTCTTGGTCATGGTAGGCGCCTCTGACGTGTACAATCTGGTCCAATATGAAGTTGCAAAGGTCGCCGACGAGCTCTAAGAGTTGGTCATCCTTGTATGGGTCTATTTTCATTCCTTTCTCTTCTCTCCACTACAAGAGAACAAGTTTTGGTTTAGTATTTCATACCATTTACGAAGTTTTTATACTACGGGTGAAGAGGTTCAAACTTACCCTGTCACAGAACCGACCAATTTATAAGAGCACAAGTACAAAAACAATCGCCGAAATGATCAAATTCTCGAACTTGAGCCCATATAAACCCGGTAGTCAACTGAAATCTCGAAGGATTTCAAACCAACTTGCATACAACCAAGATCACAGTAATTCAACATAACATATCGTACGTTACAACATTCGCAAATAGATTACATCAACATAGAGTCATCGTTATTACAAAACAAGTCTTGTAAAACATGCGGAAGCAAATAGTTTAACTCACACACCTGAGTTCAAATACACATACTGGTTTGCTGATCACAGCCCGCAAAAGCATTCAGATAAGAGAACAGAGATCATGCCCATGATCTAGTCTTCATCACCCACCGGGTGGAGACAATACTTACAGAATCCCTGATATAGAAGGTCATCTGCAACAAGAGGGGATAAACCCTGAGTACGGGAATGTACTCAGCTAGACTTACCCGACGAAAACCAAAATAAATGACACCAAGGATTATGCATAGCTTAATGTAGTGGATCTGGCTGACACTTTCTTTTTGCAGAAAAGCATAAGTAATAATGATCAACTCTTAGCCTGAACTAGTAGTGACTTTTTAGCCATTAACCTATCAACTATATTAGCACCCGTACTAAGCAATCATTTTATTAGGGTGCAAACATTAATAACCATATCAGGTATTCATTGTGGCAACCTTATCATCATCATCCATTTAACCATATCGTTAAATTAATTGAATCTACGTTGCCGCTGCTCAGTCAAGTTCTCACTATCCGGGAGAGACGGCGATTTGAATCGATTCCTATCCAGCTAGAGGGGTATTACTAAACACAAACCCTGCTTCTCCTGTTGGAGTCGCAAACAAGTCACCTTTGGTATGATTCAGGAGTCGTGAGTCCGATCAGATCGACATTCTCAGAGAACCACTCTACCAAGGTTGTTCGGGACTCTAACCCGCCTTGGACTTATGCCAATGGCTCTCCGCACATCCTTACTACCTCCAGAATGCCGCCACTGCTCACGTCCCCGGCCTGAGTCGAGCTACTAGGCTTCGCGGTCGGAATGACTTATCTGGCCAGCTAAGTGTTAGGCTGCGTTCAACATGACATGAGGACGTACAACGTATCGGTCCTTAAATGACTCAGACGGAGTCATTATGTTCAAACCTACACAAGACCCCGCCTGGTCTTAATTCATTATTCACATGGTTCTTTTCCACGATAGCAAATATAGCCAACCGTGATCCACCTCATCCTAAAGCTCGCAGGTGACAGGAAATCACCTGACTTCTACCGCACTAAGCATGGCTAAGCATTTAACCCGTTCCTGAACTTAAATAGGATTCTAGTGCGATATCTGGACAAGGAAGGATATATAATGCAGCAATTGGTTCCAACCAATTCCTATACTTAATGCATCATCAACAATAAAAGGTACTCAAAGTATTTGTAAAAACATGGGAGGCTTAATATGCTCCGGGGCTTGCCTTTCAGGAACGAGGAAGGCTGGTGGTCAGGGCACTCGGGCAATTCCTCCGTGGCGACTGCTTCGTCGGCTTCCTGCACCTCGGGTTCCTCCTCCTAGTTGGCTCCCTCGAACTCCAGCAACGTCACTCCCTCCGGAACACCTATTGCATGAATGCGCAAGATAAATATCATGGATGCATATGAACGAATGTCAGGGATGCTCGGGGAATGCACATGTTCGCTGTAGTTTGCATATTCCAACTTAAGCCCTATTCAAATCACTTTACTTACCAAGTTTATACAACCTAATGTATAATTGCTCATCTTCAGTTAATGACCTAGCACCCGCACCTAAGCATATTCTCAAGTTAGGCTAACCCCTAAACAATCAACGATAACCTTGCAACAACATACACTCAAGCATTTGTATTTCAGCAAAATGAATACTATTTAGCGGTGCAGTAAACTAGCCATAACTGGAGATTTATAAATCCAAATGACTTGCAACAAGACAATCTAGAAAGCTTATGAAATTGTCAACAATTCATTTTCAGATCTCAAAGCATGATTCAAACCTTTACCAGCTCGAATTCATAAATCAACAGAACTCTGTCCTCACAAGGCAGAGAGTAAGCAAAACTGGAGCCTAACTTTAAACAGCTGTAGTTTCTAAACTACGGGGCCAAATGCCCTCAAATTTTGAAAGGAGCTAGATACATAAATTATCTACACCTTTTGTATTCATCACATTCACAGAAAACCAAAATATCATGGGAAACTTTCCAAAGTACCCAGATCTGTCCAAAAGGACATAATGCAACAATTAATTATTAACTTATGATATAAACACATAATTGGACAAAACCAACTTTACTACCTCATCACACATATCACAAGAACACCAGAAAGTAGGGTGTCCATCACCAAAACATTTCTTTTAATACCTTTCTTAATTTATTCAATTAATTAGAGGAAATAGTAAACATATATGAAAACTACCCCATTAAATTTACAAAAATTACAGTAGACACTACATGCCCTAAGTAGACTACCATAAAAATTTCACACCATTTGAGTAAGTATAACAACCTACACAAAAATGGGAAGGCAGACTGGCTTCAAATGGCATAATTAGGAAACCTTAGTGAAAAGTGTCAAGCAACAGATTTCCTATTTTTCCTAGCATCCTTAAGGTACTAAGATACTACCTACCAAGTTTCATGGCCATAGGATTCCTACATAATTTACAAAAATTCACCCAAGTATCTACCAATGATAAAAGGAAAATCTATAACTCAAAAACTACACATGAAATGACCATCAAATTTGAACCAGAGCTTCTACTATACAAGACTAGCTCACCCACAAAATTTCATAATTTTTGGATCGAAGAAACTCAAGATATGATTTAAACAAGTTTGCATGCATTCAAAAACACCTTTCAAGTTCCTATTTAATTCATCCAAAATTTCTACATAATGTGCTCAAGGTATATTTTTCTCAAATACTAGACTTCACTGTGATTCTACCAAAATTAGCCTCACACCATTTGGATCTACCAATTTGGAGATACAAAAATCACAAACTGCATTCAAAAACTGAATAAATGAGCTATCCTTAGAAACAAGCAGTCACTGACGTGTGGGACCCGACTGTCAGCCGGACCCACCGGTCAGCGATAGCGAAGCAGGGGACACGGCTGCGATGGCGCGGAAGACGGCGTAGCTCGCCGGTGGTGGCTTCACTGGCGACGCAGAGGGTACCTCCGTGCTCGCCATGACCTACCACGTCAAATGACCTACTAACCCTAAGCTCTAGCGGACTCTAGGTACCCCGGCCATGGAGCTCGGCGGCTCGGCCATGGCGCACAGCGGCGCGCGGCCGTGTTCCGGCCTGGCTAGACCGACGGGGGTGGTGATGTCTTCACCCAGGCATCAGCACATGACGGAGAAGGCGATACTGTAGCTAGGGAAGGAAGAGAGGAGCGGTGTTGAGCTAGCCACGCGAGGCCACCGGCGCGGCCATGGCGCGGCGGTGCGCGGAATCAGCAATGCCGCTCACCTAGAGCTCTTACGGCACAGCGAAGACGTCGACGAGGACCGTGAGGTGCTAGCGGAGCTTTGGGCGGGGTAGTATGAGGTGAGACGCAGCGGTGAGCGCGTGCGAGCTTGTCGGAGCAACAGGCGACAGCGGCGGTCCGCTGTGGCTACGAAGGAGAAGGAAGGAAGCGAAGAAATGAACTGAGGCACAGGGGGGGGGGGCTCTCGTTGGCGTGCTGTGGTTTCAATTGCTGAGCTCTGGCCCGACATGGCCTGACCAGGCAGGCGGCCGGTGATGCGCGGCGCCACGCGGCGCGGAGACTCTGTTGCCGGTCGGTCACTGTGCCGATTCAGGCTTTTCGATTCAGCGAAGCCAACCGAGCCTGACAGCGCAAGTTGACGATGATCATACTCCTAATCCATGATGATCTAGGTTAAGGTGTAGTTGACAAAGTTGTAGTACCAAGTGAGATCTTCAACTTTATCAATTGGAGCTCGAGCTGGTTCGGCTTTGTTTGGTAGCTACAGGGCTGACAAGTCGAGTACATGAACTGTTTTTCAGAGTTAATACTTAGAAACATTTTTGTCTCAGGAATCAGGGATAACTTTCATGTTGAAATCCAATTTTGAGCATGTTCTGCACATTTTCATGACTGGACTTCTAAACAAAGTTTGTTCCTTATAAAATTTGCTACAACTTTGCTTTAGGTTGCTTAGACATGCAAACCTCCTAAGCTACACTTTTTAAACAGTCAAACACAGGAGCTCTAGGGGTCCAAATTGGTCAACCATGACTTGGAAACCTAATTAGGCAAAATGATCAACATGAACAATGTTCCAAATGGCATCTTAAGTATAACTAAGGTTCTTAGAAGAATAATTAGCCACACCATACATTGGTCACACAAGAATCAAGCAAGGTATGTACTGAAACAATAAAAAACACATGAAATGTTACAATTGTTTCATAGTTTCATATGTTTCATGATCTTGTTGCATAGTACTAACTAACCTTGTTTCACTAAGTGAGTGGCACATGTTGCACTTAAGTGTTGCACACTTTACATTTCATAAAAGAAACAATACACATGAAAGATACAACATGTTGCAATGTTTTGAAATCATGTTTCATGTGATATAAGTTCACGAATGGATGCATGATGCTCATGTTCATGAAATGCAAGTGCAAATGTGGAAGCCAAACACCTAGGGTGTTACAGCCCTCCCCCCTTATAAAAATCTCGTCCCGAGATTTGAAAAGCGTACCATTATTGATAGAATTCCTTATAACCATCCCTCAAATAATCTTCCCTTTCTCACGTTGCATCGCGTTCACTACCCTGATTACTCCACATGACTTTGTAGAACTTGACCACCCAACTCCGAGTCACTCGCTCACGAGTGACAATCACTCGAACCGGCTTTTCTTCAAAGGTCAAATCAGATTTTAACTCGATATCCCCCAATGGAACTCTCTCTTCAGGGACGCGAAGACATTTCTTCAATTGGGATACATGAAAGACATTGAAGATAGCACTCATCTATGGGGGTAATTGAATCTTGTATGCCACCTTACCACTTTGTCCAATGATTTCAAACGGACCAACATATCTCGGCGCAAGCTTTCGCTTCACACCAAAGCGTTGGACACTTTTCATAGGTGAGACCTTCAGATAAATGAAGTCTCCAACTTCGAACTCAATAGGTTTTCTACGTCGATCAGCATAACTTTTCTGCCTAGCTTGAGCTGTGGCCATGTGAGTTTGGATAGTACGGACTTGTTCTTCGGCTTCTTGAACAAAATCAATTCCATAATATCTCCTTTCATCGGCTTCTACCCAGTTCAACGGGGTTCTACACTTCCAGCCATACAAAGCTTCAAACGGTGCCATCTTTATACTTTCTTGATAACTGTTATTGTACGAGAATTCAGCTAGGGGTAACCATTTTTCCCATGAGCCCTTAGCTGAGATGACACATGCTCTCAACATATCTTCTAGGATTTGATTCACTCGTTCAGTTTGCCCATTGGTTTGTGGATGATAAGCAGAACTTCTTACTAGCTTAGTTCCTAATAATCCGTGTAAGTGCTCCCAAAAGCGAGCAGTGAACTATGGTCCTCTATCTGAGATAATAGTACGAGGGATCCCATGAAGTCGGACTATCTAGTTGAAGTACAACTCCGCATAGTCGGTTGGACGAAAGTCTATGCGGACAGGAATGAAGTGTGCTGACTTGGTCAGACGGTCTACAATCACCCAAATAGAGTTAAAGTTCCTCTGAGTAGTAGGGAGTCCAACAATAAAATCCATACTTATCTCCTCCCATTTCCAACCTGGAATAGAGAGTGACTGAAGTAATCCAGCTTTCATGTGCACAGCCTTGACTCGACAACAAGTGTCACACCTAGCCACATAAGCAGCGATCTCTTTCTTTATTTTGGTCCACCAAAACCGAGGCTTCAAATCATGATACATTTTGCTACTACCAGGATGAATAGATAATTTAGAGGAATGAGCTTCGGATATGATTTGATTTCTAAGCTCTCTATCCTTCGGAACTACCAACCTATCCTTGAACCATAACACACCTTCCTCATCAACTCGAAAATGTTTGGTTTCTTGCTCTTTCATCATGCGCTTGATGTGAAACACACCTACATCTGTCTTCTGTAGCTCGATAATTCGACTCTGTAGAGTACAACTGACAGTGATGTTGTGAAGGACTGCAGGATGAAGGAGCTTCGACAAATGGACATCACTCTCAATCAAAGAGTGGCAATGAGACTTCCTGCTTAAGGCATCCGCTATGATATTTGCCTTGCCAGGGTGATAGTGCACTTGGAGGTTATAATCCTTGATCAACTCGAGCCATCTTCTCTGATGCATATTCAACTCAGGTTGAGTGAAGATGTACTTGAGACTTTTATGATGAGTGTAGATGTTGCACACATTGCCAAGTAAATAATGTCTCCATGCCTTCAAGGCATGAACAACTGCAGCGAGTTCTAAGTCATGCGTTGGATAATTCACTTCATGCTTCCGAAGTTGGCGAGAGGTATAAGCAATGACTCTACCTTCCTGCATAAGAACACCTCCTAACCCAATACCTGATGCATCGCAGAACACATCAAAAGGTTTCTCGATATCCGGTTGTGCCAAAACCGGAGCCGAAGTTAGAAGAGTTCGCAGGGTATGGAAAGCCGCATCACACTCAGGAGTCTAGACAAACTTCATGTCTTTTTGCAGCAATCGAGTCATAGGCTTGGCTATTTTAGAGAAATCTGGGATGAAGCGACGATAATAGCCAGCCAACCCCAGAAAACTCCGAACCTCATGCACCGAGATTGGAGCCTTCCAGTTCAACACTTCTTGCACCTTGGTGGGATGAACCATAATTCCACCATCTGACAATACGTGTCCAAGAAAAGGTACCTCGCGAAGCCAAAATTCACATTTGCTGAACTTTGCATATAGCTGGTGTTCTCGCAATCTAGTGAGAACCACCCACAAATGTTCAATATGATCTTCTTCATTCTCATAATAGACCAGGATATCATCTATAAATACCACCACAAATTTGTCCAACTCAGGCATAAACACTGAATTCATCAGATACATAAAATGTGCGGGGGCATTAGTCAATCCAAAAGACATAACAAGATACTCATACAGACCATATCTTGTAGAGAATGCGGTTTTTGGAACATCCTCGGGCCGAATTTTGATTTGATGATAACCAGATCTCAAATCAATCTTAGAAAAGACTTTTGCTTTAGACAACTGATCAAATAAGATATCTATCCGTGGCAGAGGGTACTTATTCTTGATTGTAACTGCATTTAAGGGTCTATAATCTACACACATGCGTAGGGATTGATCCTTCTTCTTCACAAAGATAGCTGGGCACCCCCATGGAGATGAACTAGGATGGATAAGGCCTTTCTTTAGAAGTTCATTCAACTGGGTCTTAAGTTCAGCTAGTTCATTGGGAGGCATTCTATATGGCCTTCTAGAGATAGGAGCTGTGCTAGGAAGAAACTCTATCTTGAACTCCACTTCCCGATCCGGGGGTAATCCAGGCAAATCATCGGGAAAAACATCCGGAAAGTCACACACTACAGGGATATCTGCAATAGCCTTTGCTTGCACCGCATTAGCCGCACAAGAAAGATTGATGTCCCTGGGTAGTTGCACTAGAAAACCTTCCTAATTACTAGGATCTCTGAGCATGACTACTCTAGTTGATGTATCAATAAGCACCCCATGCCTGCTCATCCAATTCATTCCCAATATCACATCGATACCCAACCCCGGTAAAACTACCAGATCAACCTGATAACTTCGCCCCTCTATCTCAAAGTGTACATCCCCAACTACCAGCTTGGTTGGGATAACACCACTGGTAGCCCTAATACAATAACCCTCACCCTCAACAGTATATGTTTTCTGCATAAACTTGGATGCAAATGCTGGACTAATAAAGGAATGCAAAGCACCTGAATCAAATAGTACAACTGCGGGGTGTTGATCAATCAGAAACTTACCAGCAATTACTACCTCTCCTGAAGGAATCTCAGTAATATTAGTGTGGTTCACCTGCCCCTGACGACCACCTTGGTAGTTATTCTTCTTAGGGTAAGGACACTCCCTTGCCCAGTGGCCGGTCTTGTTGCAGTTCCAGCATGGCATGTTGCTTGGAGGAGCCCTAGAACTGCCCTGACTGGTAGTGCCCTTGGGAAGAGCAACTGTAAATGCCTTGCGAAACCCAGTCTTGGCGGGATTCTTCTTCTGCCAGCTCAGCTGCATTGTCAACCATTTGTACGTCCTCTTCTTCCTCATCGGCCTCAATCACTTGAGGTCCACCCACAATTGGATACCTTGGTATGGGGTGAGGAATAGGAAATAGACGGTTGTGCAGTTGATGGTGCTCAACCTGAAGCTCTTCAAGCTGTTCTTGTAGTGCTTGCTCCCTTTGAAAGGCGTTGTGGTTGGCCAAAATCCAACCCCGACGTCTTTCTTCTGCTAACTCTAAAGCTGCATCCCGGTGATGTGTCACACGATCCAACTCTTGTGCAGCCTCATCTCTCTCAATAGTGAGGTTCATCAGCTGGTTATGAAGCTTGTCTCTCTCGCGTGTGGTTTGACCCCATTGTTGCAGACGATAATTTGCAATACCATGAATCTCATCAACTTCTCGCTGAGCTCTCCCACATGCATTCGCCTTACGACAATACTTGCGGGCACGCAACCTGAACTTGTGCTGAGCTTCCATTGCCTTGCCGGCTTCATAAAGCACACTCAAAAGGGTGTTTTGCCTGACTCGACAAAGCTTCAGGACTGCCATCATAGCACTCATTCCAGCGTTGTCGCTCTGCACCCGTTCGCCACAGCCTCGAACCAAGGCCTGACCAACGTCCTGAGTCCACTCAGCCTCAGTAGGAGACACTCGGGGAATGGATGAAGCAGGTCCACCCACTAACTCATCCCCGAAGCTCTGTGCTATATCCATTAGCACATCCAGGGTAGCAACCTGAGCGGCTTCCCATGGGCTTTGCCCATCAGTCTCAATGCTCCACCCATGCCACAACGGTCTTGTGGGGTTTTGTGGCACGATGAAGGTCACGACGTACCATGGTACATCTCCCAATGGTACCGCCTGCCTCCACGTGTAGCTAGGTGCTTCTGGGTACCCAACTGAACTGAGCACCCTCTAGAGCAAAGTGGGAGTACCGAACTGGTCCAGAAAGGTGCTGCTACCAGTAGGAAACACGGGCGCGGCCATCTGTATCAAAAAGGGATGCAATTCACGTGAGAGGATTATTTTGCTGAGAGATTGCACTTTACACTTGGGATAAGCAATTATAAGGGAGGGTAATGCAATATGAATGACATGAGTGAATATGATGCATGCGCGTTCCGTACGTCCTCACAAACCTATGAAAATTTAAGCTTTAGCGGGATATACGGTGGCATACATATGTTCTCTCAATTAGCGGTGACTAGTCGATCTACACGGTGCGTTGTTAGCGTACCTGCAGAAAACTTCATTGCAGCCCAACCCAACAAGATATAATGCTAATTACACAAGCAGTAACTAAGATACTCTCCATATATACATCCCCTGATATATATACGTTGGTATCCAAACTACCCGACAAATGTATCCACAATTAAGTACCTTCATATATACATGTATGCAACATGTAAATACTCTAGTAACCACAACTAGCTCTCCCCTAGACCGACGGTTGGACAGTCATGCTCTCACAACTCATACTTACCTTAGCGTAGAGGCAATTGATCCATACATTACCATTCAAACGAATGGCATCCATGCAATATCATGCCGCATGGACGATGAAATAGAAACAATCAATTCCCCAAGTTAGTAATTATATATAAGCCACCTAGAAGTCCTTAAGTGGGCTATAAAGGATGTGATCACCAGTATACCATAAAAATTTTGATTTTTGAACACTTATATATAACTATAAGTTGGAAAACCGTTTTTACAACCAAAAGCTTTTGTTTTAAATAGCCGTAAGACATGTTTAATGTTGAATCTAGCTCTGATGCCAGCTGTCACAGAACCGACCAATTTATAAGAGCACAAGTACAAAAACAATCGCCGAAACGATCAAATTCTCGATCTTGAGCCCATATAAACACGATAGTCAACTGAAATCTCGAAGGATTTCAAACCAACTTGCATACAACCAAGATCATAGTAATTCAACATAACATATCGTACGTTACAACATTCACAGACGTTCACAAATAGATTACATCAACACAGAGTCATCGTTATTACAAAACAAGTCTTGTAAAACATGCGGAAGCAAATAGTTTAACTCACACACCCGAGTTCAAATACACATACTGGTTCGCTGATCACAGCCCGCAAAAGCATTCAGATAAGAGAACAGAGATCATGCCCATGATCTAGTCTTCATCACCCGCCGGGTGGAGACAATACTTACAGAATCCCTGATATAGAAGGTCATCTGCAACAAGAGGGAATAAACCTTGAGTACGGGAATGTACTCAGCTAGACTTACCCAACGAAAACCAAAATAAATGACACCAAGGATTATGCATAGCTTAATGTAGTGGATCTGGCTGACACTTTCTTTTTGCAGAAAAGCATAAGTAATAATGATCAACTCTTAGCCTGAACTAGTAGTGACTTTTTAGCCATTAACCTGTCAACTATATTAGCACCTGTACTAAGCAATCATTTTATTAGGGTGCAAACATTAATAACCATATCAGGTATTCATTGTGGCAACCTTATCATCATCATCCATTTAACCATATCGTTAAATTAATTGAATCTACATTGCCGCTGCTCAGTCAAGTTCTCACTATCTGGGAGAGATTGCAATTCAAATAGATTCCTATCCAGCTGGAGGGGTATTCCTAAACAGAAACCCTGCTTCTCCCGTTGGAGTCACAAACAAGTCACCTTTGGTACGATTTAGGAGTCGCGAGTCCAATCAGATCGACATTCTCAGAGAACCACTCTGCCAAGGTTGTTCGGGACTCTAACCCGCCTTGGACTTATGCCAATGGCTCTCCGCACATCCTTACTACCTCCAGAATGCCGCCACTACTCACGTCCCCGGCCTGAGTCGAGCTACTAGGCTTCGCAGTCGGAACGACTTCTCCGGCCAGCTAAGTGTTAGGCTACGTTCAACATGACATGAGGACGTACAGTGTATCGGTCCTTAAACGACTCAGATGGAGTCACTATGTTCAAACCTACACAAGACCCCGCCCGGTCTTAATTCATTATTCACATGGTTCTTTTCCACGATAGCAAATATATCCAACCGTGATCCACCTCATCCTAAAGCTCGCAGGTGATAGGAAATCACCTGACTTCTACCGCACTAAGCATGGCTAAGCATTTAACCCGTTCCTGAACTTAAATAGGATTCCAGTGCGATATCTGGACAAGGAAGGATATATAATGCAGCAATTGGTTCCAACCAATTCCTATACTTAAAGCATCATCAACAATAAAAGGTACTCAAAATATTTGTAAAAACATGGGAGGCTTAATATGCTCCGGGGCTTGCCTTTCAGGAACGAGGAAGGCTGGTGGTCAGGGCACTCGGGCAATTCCTCCGCGGCAACTGCTTCGTCGGCTTCCTGCACCTCGGGTTCCTCCTCCTAGTTGGCTCCCTCGAACTCCAGCAACGTCACTCCCTCCGACACACCTATTGCATGAATGCGCAAGATAAATATCATGGATGCATATGAATGAATGTCAGGGAAGCTTGGGGAATGCACATGTTCGTTGTAGTTTGCATATTCCAACTTAAGCCCTATTCAAATCACTTTACTTACCAAGTTTATACAACCTAATGTATAATTGCTCATCTTCAGTTAATGACCTAGCACCTGCACCTAAGAATATTCTCAAGTTAGGCTAACCCCTAAACAATCAACGATAACCTTGCAACAACATACACTCAAGCATTTGTATTTCAGCAAAATGAATACTATGTAGCGGTGCAGTAAACTAGCCATAACTGGAGATTTATAAAGCCAAATGACTTGCAACAAGACAATCTGGAAAGCTTATGAAATTGTCAACAATTCATTTTCAGATCTCAAAGCATGATTCAAACCTTTACCAGCTCGAATTCATAAATCAACAGAACTCTGTCCTCACAAGGCAGAGAGTAAGCAAAACTGGAGCCTAACTTTAAACAGCTGTAGTTTCTAAACTACTGGACCAAATGCCCTCAAATTTTGAAGGGAGCTAGATACATAAATTATCTACAACTTTTGTATTCGTCACATTCACAGAAAACCAAAATATCATGGGAAACTTTCCAAAGTACCCAGATCTGTCCAGAAGGACATAATGCAACAATTAATTATTAACTTATGATATAAACACATAATTGGACAAAACCAACTTTACTACCTCATCACACATATCACAAGAACACCAGAAAGTAGGGTGTCCATCACCAAAACATTTCTTTTAATACCTTTCTTAGTTTATTTAATTAATTAGAGGAAATAGTAAACATATATGAAAACTACCCCATTAAATCTACACAAATTACAGTATACACTACATGCCCTAAGTATACTACCATAAAAATTTCACACCATTTGAGTAAGTATAACAACCTACACAAAAATGGGAAGGCAGACTGGCTTCAAATGGCATAATTAGGAAACCTTAGTGAAAAGTGTCAAGCAACAGATTTCCTATTTTTCCTAGCATCCTTAAGGTACTAAGATACTCCCTACCAAGTTTCATGGCCATAGTATTCCCACATAATTTACAAAAATTCACCCAAGTATCTACCAATGATAAAAGGAAAATCTATAACTCAAAAACTACACATGAAATGACTCTCAAATTTTAACCAGAGCTTCTACTATACAATACTAGCTCACCCACAAAATTTCATAATTTTTGGATCACAGAAACTCAAGATATGATTTAAACAAGTTTGCATGCATTCAAAAACACCTTTCAAGTTCCTATTTGATTCATCCAAAATTTCTACATAATGTGCTCAAGGCATATTTTTCTTAAATACCAGACTTCACTGTGATTCTACCAAAATTAGCCTCACACCATTTGGATCTACCAATTTGGAGATACAAAAATAACAAACTGCATTCGAAAACTGAATAAATGAGCTATCCTTAGAAAAAGGCAGTCACTGACGTGTGGGACCCGACTGTCAGCCGGACCCACCGGTCAGCGACAGCGAAGCAGGGGACACGGCTACGACGGCGCGGAAGACGGCGTAGCTCGCCGGCGGCGGCTTCACCGGTGACGCAGAGGGTACCTCCGTGCTCGCCATGACCTACCACGTCAAATGACCTACTAACCCTAAGCTCTAGCGGACTCTAGGTACCCCGGCCATGGAGCTCGGCGGCTCGGCCATGGCGCACGGCGGCGCGCGGCCGTGTTTCGGCCTAGCTAGACCGACGGGGGTGGTGACGTCTTCACCCAGGCATCAGCACATGATGGAGAAGGCGATACTGTAGCTAGGGAAGGAAGAGAGGAGTGGTGTTGAGCTGGCCATGGCAAGGCCACCGGCGCGGCCATGGCATGGCGGTGCACGGAATCAGCAATGCCGCTCACCTAGAGCTCTTACGGCACAGCGAAGACATCGACGAGGACCGTGAGGTGCTGGCGGAGCTTTGGGCGGGGTGGTGCGAGGCGAGACGCAGCAATGAGCGCGTGCGAGGTCGTCGGAGCAACAGGCGACAGTGGCGGTCCGCTGCGGCTGCGAAGGAGAAGGAAGGAAGCGAAGAAATGAACTGAGGCACAGGGTGGCTCTCGGTGGAGTGATGTGGTTTCAATTGCTGAGCTCTGGCCCATCATGGCCTGACCAAGCAGGCGGCCGGCGATGTGCGGCGCCACGCGGCACGGAGACTCTGTTGCCGGTCGGTCACTGTGCGGATTCAGGCTTTTTGATTCAGCGAAGCCAATCGAGCCTGACAGCGCAAGTTGACGACGATCATACTCCTAATCTGTGATGATCCAGGTTAAGGTGTAGTTGACAAAGTTGTAGTACCAAGTGAGATCTTCAACTTTATCAATTGGAGCTCGAGCTGGTTCGGCTTGGTTTGGTAGCTACAGGGCTGACAAGTCGAGTACATGAACTGTTTTTTCAGAGTTAATACTTAGAAACATTTTTGTCTCAGGAATCAGGGGTAACTTTCGTGTTGAAATCCAATTTTGAGCATGTTTGCACATTTTCATGACTGGACTTCTAAACAAAGTTTGTTCCTTATAAAATTTTCTACAACTTTGCTTTAGGTTGCTCAGACATGCAAACCTCCTAAGCTACACTTTTTAAACAGTCAAACACAGGAGCTCTAGGGGTCCAAATTGGTCAACCATGACTTGGAAACCTAATTAGGCAAAATGATCAACATGAACAATGTTCCAAATGGCATCTTAAGTATAACTAAGGTTCTTAGAAGAATAATTAGCCACACCATACATTGGTCACACAAGAATCAAGCAAGGTATGTACTAAAACAATGAAAAACACATGAAATGTTACAATTGTTTCATAGTCATGTTTCACATGTTTCATGATCTTGTTGCATAGTACTAACTAACCTTGTTTCACTAAGTGAGTGGCACATGTTGCACTTAAGTGTTGCACACTTTACATTTCATAAAAGAAACAATACACATGAAAGATACAACATGTTGCAATGTTTCGAAATCATGTTTCATGTGATATAAGTTCACGAATGGATGCATGATGCTCATGTTCATGAAATGCAAGTGCAAATGTGGAAGCCAAACACCTAGGGTGTTACATACCCTTAGGGCTCGTTCGGTTACAGCCGTTCCGGTTAGGAATGAATCCTCGTGAAGGTGGCCTATACATATTACAATAGTTTTCCTGGCTGGAACGGTTCCAGGACGCGATTCCCTGGAAATCAAACGTAGCCTTAAGGGTATCTCCTGTAGGCACTGGTGTTACTCATTATAGAACATATGTAGTATCCACAATGTACACTCCCAGGCTTCTGCTTGGGGCACTGTGTGTTTTGCATATGAAAATGTTACGTAATGCTTTTGACAGCCATGTAACGGAGTACTAAAGAAGTAAGTTACACTTACCGCACATAGTGTTTTTATAGCCAGTTTTTCCTTCCTTGCTGGATCATGCCTTCCATGATGATTAGTGACATAGAACCTAAATGCCCTGTTCGAATTATTTTAGCAAATACAACTTGTTAGTATCCAAAAGTGAACATTACAAGTATGTATACAAACATATAAGCTAATGAGGATTGTCGATATGTATATGTCTTGAGAATCGATATGAAGTCTTTGTATGTCACCGTGTCCTTATCTAATGAATCAAAGACCCATGCCATGCTCCTCCCGACATCGACGGCTATACAAATCCAGTGGTTGCTGCATTGATTTAATCATAGAACTAGATAAGCTCTTTTGCATTGAATAAAATATATCGAACAAAGCTTTAAGTATAGAGTTGAGCTTACTCGAAGTTGTATGGTAGCCATATAGTAGAGTGTTGTTGGAGATTTTTGAAAGCTAGGGCAATGTATGCCGCAACCTTAAGTGACTCTTCCCTTAGTTTCGCTGTACGGATGTGCTCTTTCTCCCGAAGAGTCTTTGCAGCAGCTAGCTCTTAGGCATCCAGTGTCCACCGTTTAGGGTAATTAAAATTTGTTTGGGCTATAGCTTGAGGGTCCACATACCTGGCTTTCACACTTGGCATTTGTTTGACAATGTGCACTTGCATTCTACAAATCACGGCGTGGGTTAGTTACAACAAAATTCAAAGATTACATTCATATCATATCAGGAGGACAAGGACTTACATGCACCACTTGCGAATTAGATTCATCTCCATTTCTTCTAGGTGAAAGCATGTTTGCATGTCATTGAAGTCAAAGACAATTTTCCCGGCTGGGCTTCCAAATATGCCGGTGGGGAAGCATGCTTGTATGATATCTATGCTTGTTGGGAGAACACGCAAGTACCAATCATGGAACCTTCTCATTCCAAGTGGTAGGCGTTGGATGTCCCGGTTTGGTAGGAAGGGCTTGCCTCTTTCATATTGTAACACCCTAAAAATTGTCTCTTTTGAAATAGAGTTAAAATGATTTATTTATGAATTTTATGCACATGAAATATAGGAAAATAAAATTTTTCATTAATTTAAAATACATCATAAGGTAGCAACATGTTTGAGCATACATGCCATTGCATTTGATTTTATTGGTTGAGTGGTTTTAGTTGAAAAGTCAAAATGGTTAAAATGCTCTTGAAATAAAATTAAAAATGGCTTTGAAATAAAAGAAAGGAAAGAAAACAAAATTAGGAAATAAAAGAACTTAAAAATTTGTATAAATTATTTTTGAAAACTTACTAAAATTTGCTCACTTTTATTAGAATTAAAAAGTATATTCAAAACTCTATTTGAATTTACATTTGGTTTACATTTGAATTTGGATTTGAAAACTAAAAATAGAAAAGGGATTTTTACTTGAAAAACTTCTTTTCTTCCCTTTTCAGCCCAGCACAGGAACCAGCCTGGCCCTTTTCCCTTTCTTCCCTTCCCGGCTGGCCTGCTCCACCCCTGGCCCACCACAGGCGGCCCAGCCGCACTCCTCCCGCACTGGCCCAACTCGGCAGCCCGCAGCCGTGCCTTCTCTTCTGCCCGCGGCACAGCCCACCAGCGCAGCCTGCTTCGGCACAGCGGCCCACTTCGTGCCCGCGTGCCCACGCGGCCCAGCTGGCGCCCCGGTCCGCTCGGCCTTCATTGCTCGCACGCGCCTGCCCGCAAGCCACTTCTCCCTCACTGCCTCGCGGGTCCCACCCGTCAGCGCCGCGCCTGCCTTCTTCCTTTCCTTTCTTCCCCTGCTTCTTAACTTTCTTGCTCCCAGTAATGGCGCACGCCAAGACGACAAGTCACCGGCGCCCGCGCAAGCAAGGAAAGTGCCTAATCACCGCGCCCCCGCTCCCCTTCCTTGTATGCCCCAGCCCCGCCCGCCTATAAAACCCGAGCCGCATCTCCCCTTCTCCCCTTTCCTCTGCTCGCGTCCAACAGTTCACCGCTGCCGGTGAATCCCCCACTCCCGAGCGCAATCCTCGACGCTGACGCGCCCGTGAGATCCGCCACGACCCGATGTAGCCGTAGGTGCTTCCCCTTCTCAATTTCGGTCTTGTTTTACTCGGATTTCACTCACCCATGCGCCTCTTTCTCTCTCCAGCCGCCACCGCCGTCGACCCAAGCCGTCGAAGCCATCTTGGACGCCGTAACAGTCGCTGTTGACCTCGCAGCGAGCTTCTCTGTCTCCCTATGCCCTCCGTTCATCATATTGTGCTATAGAACGTAGCAGCGAGCTCCAGAAATGCCGTTCATGGCGCTGCCGCGGGAAGCCGCTTTGATGTGTTCTCGGCCCTCGTGTTTGCGCCCCGTTGTGTTCGTGAGACCCCGTGCTACGTGTAGGTGCCCTCGGCTCAATCTGGGATGGCCGGAATCACCGTATCGGTGACCACCGACGAGCTAGGTCCATCGGCAACAATGGCGCCGCCATCCTGTGCTTCTTCCCTGGTGACCTACTGCCCCCGTACACGCTTGCGCCGTCAGATCTGATGTGGACGGCCACGATAAGCCCGTACCCCTTCGCTGTGTAACCGATCCACCGGGACTTGTGGACTCGGTCCATCCCGCCAAGTCAGCAGCGCCCACACCCACGTGGTGCACCGCACCAGTTCCTGGCCACCACGTGTTCGCCTGGTCAGCACCTGAGTCAAACCGCAGTCAACGTCCGATCAGCCGCGCGTATTTTGTAGAATAGCCCCCTGGTTTCCAGTGAATCAACCCGCGATCCAAATCTGTTCAAAATAATTTCTTTTAGGCCCTATTTTTATTCGTTTAAGTCCCTGTAATTTCCATAATTAGTGCGCCCAGTCCAATAACCATTTAAATTCAGATTTTTAATTGTTTTAATTCAAATTTGAGTTTAATAAATTACAAAATGCCATTACACCTTATTTCATGCGTAACTTTTGTGTTTTAAGTTCGATTTGATCCGTTCGAATTGCGTTAGGATCGTATTTACATTTTCTACATGTTTATACAACTGTTAGGCATGTTTTCAACACTTGAAATTTATGAGTAGATTTAATGTATTAATTAACCAAAGTAAAACTTGTTTAAATCATAACTTATTCATTTTAACACCGAAATAGTCCGTTCAAGTTGCGTTTGTTTCATAACGACGAGATCTATGCATTAGTAATGATGTTTACTATATTACTATTTCATAAAAATCATGGTTTAAATCATATCTTGATTAATGATTATGCAACTGGATTTTATACATAAAATATGATTTTGTTTACTTTAGTTTTATAATTTAAATCTAAAATTGACTTAATTTAATCTATATTATTTATAAAATATCTTTGATATATGAATTCATATAGTTAACATAAATGAAGTCTATAGTTTTCTTTTTCCACGTATAAAGCAAATCTCTCGGTAGTTGTAACTTTTCAACCGTAGCTTCGATTAGCGTGCATCTCGCGACTGTGTGTCCATAACGATGTGTAGAATCTTGTTTCAAACTCTTTTACTTATTTTTCTATGATTAATGTATTGTTCTCATATATTCTTATGTGTATGCCATGTATGGATGTTAGTGTGGTGATATATGGTTCAGTCAATCGGTGAGGTTTACGTGGTGATTAAGAAGCAGTTCTCTGAAGACTAGAAGCTGAGAATTGGAAGCAGAAGATTGAAAGTGGAATACTAAAGGCTTTTGAGCATATTGCTTTGGGGGAAAAGCAAGTTAAGGCAAGTATAGCATGGGACCATCCTTGTTACATATTCACATTTAATCATTTAATTCATATTGCATGTGTCTACCTTGTTGCCAATAAGGATATCCTAGATATTTGATAACTTGTACCTTGATACCTTTGGGATATTGCATTAGGTAGTTTTTGTTAGTGCTTAATCAAAACCATGATCTTGTAACTTGATTAATGGTATATGCAATAAACATTAAAACATGACTTTTTAGTAACATGGAAACAGGGGGCTGGAGTGTTTATATGCTTCAGATTCCTCTCCCTAAGGATTTATCTGTAAGCGATCATCCGGGACTTACAGTATAGCTGTGAGGGCCATATGGCTCTGGCTTTAGCTCAGTATGAGGATCTTTTCTAGCTTGTTAGTGGTTACCTTTAAGGCGCAGGGTATGTTTCCTTTGCTGCTGGGAAGTGTGTACCATGCTACGATGCCCACGCGTGCCACTCCTAGAGATGGGCCACATACGCCAAGCGGCCCTAACTTGTTAGACGAATCTTTTGAAAGGCTTCATAGTAAACCCTGCCAACCTTCCTTGGAAGTGGGTCAAGAGATTAGCTACCTCGGGCGAAAGGGTAAATCATGACTCACAGTGAACGTGTACAACCTCTGCAGAGTGTAAAACTGTTATAACAGCCGTGCTCATGGACACGAGCGGCCTTGGACCCTTATGGAATAGAGATGATCACTAATGGATAATGATGATACTAATAATTGATTGTTTATGCTATACATTATTCATGTTTACCTGATCATGTGTATATGGGAATGATAAATTCTTTGCCACCCAACTGCTTAAAAAGATGATCTATTAAAGCTAATCGCAGTTAAACCAGTGTCAGCCTTTTGAGCCTCATGAACCCCATGATATAATTGTTAAGTACGACATGTACTTACGCTTGTTTTACTTTTCTATACATTGGATAAAAATCTCGGATGGGTACCAGATTGCTGGTTTGGAGGAGTTAAGCTTGTGGTCAACCAGTCAGTTGTCCCTGTGGATTTGGAGTCTTCGCCAGAAGATCGGAGTTGACTTTCCGTTGTCTATACTCTGAGGTTATTTTCCTTTTTACTAATACGTTATGTAATAAGTATTGTCTCTTGATATTACCCTTATTTGTGGCTATATGTGAGATTTGACTTCCTGGGCTCACATATAGTGTGTATCTGGTTTTGTCTTTAAAATCGGGTGCTACACATATGTTTTCGGGCAATCCTTTGACCATTTGATGGCATCAACATTTGGATACTGCTTTGCAATTTGGTGGAGTTTGCTAGTGATGGCCTCCTTAGAACCCTGTGATGGGACTTTTTTAACTTGGTTTTTTTAACTTGGTTCTCAGGCTTGAACTGGTCATGGGAATACCACTTGGACACCGATGAGACGTCTTTGATCAGAACATAAACTGGCCTTATGGTGATTGGATGCTTCTTTCAAAGTTCCCATTTAGGCACGTCCTCATCTTCTTGTGCTACAGCTTCTTCAGGAGGCACTCGTTGTTCATGTATCGGCTGTGCTTGTTGAGAAGACTGTGGTATCTAATGATGCACTTGGTCGGTACGAGCTAGAGAAGGTTGTGGCATCTCATCAGGCACTTACTCGCTAGGAGGCGGGGAAGAATGTGGCATCTCAGGAATGTGGGGGTCACGAGACGGTGAAAATATCTCACCGACCTCAACAACTCGCTCCAAATTTGGGAGAGGGGGAGGCGGTGAAGAAGCAGTCAATATAATATCCCGTTTGTGCCAGAGGATGAACTACCCCATAACGTCTCCGAGTAACACCAGCCCCTCGGGAGTTGCATAGTCTATCCTCCACTGCATGAACTCGGGCTTCACTGTATGCACCTCGACCCTAGTGTAGTCTGGCGGTATCTTATTATTGTGGTGTAAGCCACTGAGAGGATGTGCCACACCCGTTGCCACCTCCATCACAGTGTTCTACCGGCCGCTGAAAAACACCAAGGTGCAACTAGTTGGTTCCTGTATGCAATTGACTGGGGTTGTGGCTGCAGTGGAACCTTGGCTGCTAGGAACTTTTGGAGGGCTGCCAACTAATGCCAGTTCTCCCATTGGTGTCACTAATATCCGTGGCTCCGTAGACAGTCCTTGCTCCTCTAGCGCCTTCGCAACTAGAGCCTTCACTTGGAGCTCAAGACTAGTCTCCCGGTCTCGGCCATGTTTCTTGTACATGTGCCTATCCTCTTCGAATCCTTGCTTCCAAGTCATCCTTTTCCCTAGCCCCCTCGTGCGGCCTGTGTGCTCCTTGTTTCCCAAGCCAAGGCTAAGCTCGTCCCTCTCTCTGGAAGGATTGAATGAGCCCTTCTCCTTGTCTTCAGCATATTTCAGTATCCTTGATACCGCCTCTTGGGTCTCCGGCTTATCAAACTTAAGATTACTACCGGATGATTCTGTACTCCTCGCATATATCCAGTTCCTTGAGAGTACCTTCAAATTCATCACATCGATATTCCCAATAGCTGTGGCCTCTTTGTCCATCTTCCTAAACTGCTCTTCCTTGGCATAGTAGCCACCGGGGCCTAGATGATGGTAGTGTTTGTTCCTCTTCTCCAGCTCGGTGTTATGGGCACTGAGCTCCAATGCCTCCAGTGAAGTCTTCTGAGCCACGAGCTCCTCCCATTGACTAGGAGTTATTTTGCCGAACTCGTTGAAGGGAGTTAACCCCTTTTGGATATACATTGTGTTGAGCTCCGACCTCCAACGTTGGAATGACTCTCCCATCACCCTGATAGCATTTTTTTACCAATTCTTGTTTACCCTCCGGAAATCTAAAATTGACCTTCAGCTACCTATCCCATAGTGCATTCTTTATGTTCTCTGGTACCTCTTTCCAGTTAGGGATTGCTGGGTTCAATTTATCTCTTACTAGGGCCCCGATCACATTACGTAATTTTCCTCTTAATTCCTTCGGCTCAAGGATCTCCCCTGCTGGCCCGACCTCCGTTATCACATAGCATGCCTTATCTGGATATAGATTTTCTTTTCTATCCCCTCATTTCCTCTTAGGCTTGGTAGTCATGGTTGTGTCTTGAGTTTGTGGAGAAGAGGCATCGTGATCCGTCTCTGTGGCTATTGCCTCTGCTCTCCTTTCCTCTACTTCGTCTTGTCGAGCGAGATGTCACGGACGTCGACGTCGTCTTTTCTAAGTTTCAGGAGGGACCTATATATACGACATGTCAAAGTGTTAGTAGAGGTAACACAGCCAAAGCTTTAGCAAAATTTACAAGCTAAGGCTTTTTCCCTACCTCCTCGTTCGGGTCAAAATCCTTGTCTAAATCTTCCTCTGTTGGCCTCCTTTTGGCTTCACGTGGGAAAGGATCCTCGGGACTTTCATATCCCTCTTCTGAGTTATCATCATCATCATCCTCTTCTTTTTCACCTTCAGCAGCCTCTCCTTCGGGGCCTTCCTCCTTGGCACACTGCTCCTGAGTAAGCATCACTTCTAGATCCTTTTCTACCTCGTTATCGAACTATTCTTGAGTAAGCTGGTCCTCTAGTGCTTGCTCCTCAAGGGTTGGCTGCTCATTAGGCTTGGGGCATCGGGCTGCACTGTCTGGTGTCTGTGACATTATTTCGCGCTTTGTTCTAATAGATGCAAGAAAGTGTGCTTTAGGTACGCGAGAAGGTATAAGAAATAAAAAGGTCTATAAACCAAATTAGTCCTATAAAACAACAATATATCAAAAAAACGAGTAGTAGCAGTAGTAGAGGCCTTAAAAACATGCCAATCATCATTTGATTATGAACTTGGAGCATCAAGGCATCATAACAGAGAAGAGAAGAGAATGTAATATAGGGGCGGCTGCTAAATATGCCAAGTTCCTCACAAGTTCTTGATCATCAACTCATATTCCATATAATGTATGGACTTGGACAATTTCATCATCGACAAAACAAAGGAGAGGAGAGGAGAGGGGAGATTTGGCAAAAAAAAGCAGGTGCTACTTCCAAAACATAGAGGATAGGAAAGGTGGCAACAAATAGAGGAGAGGGGAGATTTGGCAAAAAAAAGCAGGTGCTGCTTCCTAGAAAAAGCAACATGACAATGTAAGAACATCATATGCTTAATATCTTTTGAACCTGATAAGCAGATCGGACAATCAGAAGTAGTAGACAGTAGTAGTAGGGAAGTAGTAGAAGTAGCAAAAAAAGCAACAGTTGTTTAGGAGAGGAGAGGAGTAGAGTGGAGTAGAGGAGAGTAGTAGTAGAAGAGGAGTACAGAGAAGACAGCAAGTACAGAGAAGATTAGTAGCCACCAGCCACAATAGTGTATTTTTAATTTGTACTAAAACTTGAGGATCATCATAATACTGACAAATGACAATGTAAGAAGAATAATATAAATGCAAGGATTATTTATACTCAGCAGATATTTATTCCCAAAAAAATGAAACTGGATGAATCAAAGTCCCACTAATTAAACAAACAAGTGCAAGGCCGCAAGCATACAATGAAAGAAGAGCATCAGGGTGTAAACTGACCGATAAAGATGAACTGTAATGGATTAACATATCTATAATCATTATTGCCACTTATTTTTCAAACACTTCAGTATGTAAGAGCATTGCCCAACACCAAAAAAAAATCACTGAACATGGTCAGAGTGTAATCATCAACTGTACAAGCCACACTAAAACCCAAAAGGACACTCACATTCAAAACCACATTCTGCTGAATACCAGTGATTTTTTCAGCAAAGAATGCATAGTACCAGCATAACAGGAACCCCATACATTGCATTGACTCTCAGAGAAATTTCAGAGGAAGCCTGGCTATTGGGCATGGCTTCGGGTTAAGGCACTAGAGGAGTCTAGGGCATCTATTTAGGCAGCTTTGGGTCATTTTTTCTCTTCTGAATGTAACAGAGAACCAACTAGGGTCGGCTTGTATTGGGAGCTAAATTCTTTTTCTTAATAAGAACATGTGTGGCTCCTGCATATATGCCGAAAAAAAGCATACCAGGGAACAAATAGATTGTAGTGATTTAGCCATTTAAAGGGCGCCTAATATGCAGTTCATGATTTCTAAATGCATCATAGCTCTTCGCAAACTGGTGATCACTACATTCGAGATAATGATCAGCTGTTAAGGCAAACCGAACCCAGAAGAGACTATTGAAATTTAGGAGCCTAAAAAATATTTAGTACTCCGCTACACATCTGCACTCCGCTACACATCGATTTATTTTGTACTTCTTCCATTTTTTTTGTTCTAGCAAAATTAACCTTATCTGAAGTGTATATGCACCCTGTTTGAAATGCACATCTACAATTCTCTTTATTTCCAGTTTTGCTGCTACCCTCTGGTGTCAGTATAGTGTCACTGAACTAAATAAGAAAGATATTGTAGTAGTCAGCTGTGGAGTCAGCAAAAAAAAAAAAGCATGGTGCTGGGAAGGGGTAACAAAAAAAATTGCATCGGCTAATGTCTTTGGAACTATAAACAGATTGTTCATCGGCAGGAAATTAAACGCCTTCTGTCTGAAGACATGATTGTTCATTGGCACCAAATTAAATGCCTTCTGTCTTAACCAATTGCTGCAGGCTTGATTTACTGTCAAATGCTGCAGGCTTGATTTACTGTCAAATGACAGTTAACGCCAAAGCCTCTCAGTCTAGTTTCCTTTTCTCTTCATTTTTCACAGCAAGAACCCATCTTAATATATGTGAATTTAGAAGCTGAACACAAATCTCAGATTTTTAACAACATTTTCATTTTTCCTCGTTTGACATCAATTTTGTAACCTACCTACTGTAGGCTTTAGTTTCTTATGAAACATATGTGAATTTAGAAGCTGAACACAAATCTCAGAGATCTTTACCATTCTAAAAAATCTCTCCATCAAAGGTCTGAAACTAAAATACATATCATTTGGTTCAGGCCCCTACTCTCAAGTCTCAAAGTATTACTACTATGTACTCGATCAAAAATACCGGCTTGGATGAACAAGATCCGTTTGGTTCATCTAACAAGCACCTAACACAGGTTGATTCATATCATTAACTAGCTTAGCTACTATGGGTATTGCAATAGAGAAGTTTGACTAAGAAATTGTGAGACACGAAACATCGCACGAAGCTTACCTCTATGTTTAGCCGTGGACCAGGCCTCTTCACCGCTGATCCGTACCTCACTAGATCGTCCTCACTCGCGCCGTCCGAGACGAACCCAGTTCATCATCGATCTTGACGTCTCCTGCCTGGCGCGCCCTTGCGCGGATGAGGTCGCAGATCCGGCTCGAGCGCTCGCTTCAGAGGGGGAGGGACCGGTGGGGTGAGTTGGGGGCGGCGGCTGTGGGAGGGTGAGCAGCCATCGAAGAAGAAACCCTCCCCTCGCGGTCGCACCGGGCGCGGGGCGTCGGGAGCCTGCGTCGTCGGCGTGCGGGGGCGGGACGACGCGGGCCAGGCGCGGGGCGCCAGGAGCCTGCGTCGTCGGCGCGCGGGGGCGGGCGCCAGGGCGAGGTGCGGGACGCCGAGCGCTGGGGCTGGTGGGGGGCGGCAGCGGCACTGGACACAAGAAAACCCTAGGCACACGGGGGCAGCTAAAGCGTCGAGAGAAGAAGACAATACCAGACTAGATGACTCCCGTGCGCCCTCCTTTTTATACTTGGGACTATTTGTAGGGGTAGTTCCTGATCCAGCCGTCCATACAAATGCATTTGTAGGGGCGGTTCCTGATCCAACCGCCCCTACAAATATTTTCTATTTTTTTAAATTGTAATTTCTATATTTTTATATCATAAAAACACAAAGTAGTATAAAAATTGTGTATATGCATAAATATAATATTTTGTATTATTATATATATGAAGAAATATATATATAAACAATTTTAGTCAAAACAATATAGAAAACAAAAAAAAAAATTAAAATTTTGAAATTTAAAATTTCTACTACAATTTTATGACATTAAATGAAATAAAATAAAAATGTTGTAAACATAAAAGTTGTATAACTCATCAACATCTACAACTTTTATTTTGGTCATCTTGTCATGTGACTTTGTTTGAATGATTCAAATTTTGAAATTCAAACGATTTCAAGTTGAAATAATATATTGAAAGAGTAAATGATTTCAGATGAAAAACTAATGAATACCAAAGTTGTAGAACTCATCAATATGTACAACTTTTATTTTGATCATATTTTCATTTGACCAAATTTGAACAGTTGAAATTTTGAATTTCACTAAATGGCAACTTCAAACAAGATTTTGAAACCTTAAATGATTTCAACAATAAAAGTCATGAACATAAAAGTTGTTGAACTCCTCACTATCTACAACTTTTATTTTGGTCACTTTCTTCATGTGATAAAATATTAGTAAACATTGTTCATAAATTCACATATGACTTATAGTTTCATGAACTATACGAGAAACATGTTGATTTGTAAACAATATTTACTATCACTTTGTTAGATGAAGAAATGATCAGAATAAAAGTTGTAGATCTTGATGAGTTATAGAACTTTGGTATTCATCACTTTTTCAGCTGAAATCATTTAATGGTTGAAAATCTCGTTCGAACTTGTTATTTTTTTAAATTTGAAAATTTGAAGTGCTCAAACTTTGTCAAATAAAAAGAATGATAAAATCAACACACTAACTTGATAGGATAAGATTTTAGAAAATTTTAGAAAAAAAAATCATCACATTTGGAGTTAGTACAGGGAGAATGACTAGTTACAAATTTTACCTAGAGATTAAAAAGAAAAATCACAAGTGTTCATGATGATCAATGATGAACAAGTGTGATTTCTCTTTTTAATCTGTGGCTAAAACTTGTAACTAGTTTTTCTCCCTCATACTAACTCCAAATGTAATGGTTTTTTTCCTTAAAATTTTCTAAAATCATGCTCTATCATTTTAGTCTAGTCATCTATCTTTGTCACTAATTTTGAACAATTCAAATTTTAAATTTCAAAAAATGATAGCTTCAAACCTGATTTTCAAACACTAAATGATTTCAGCTGTAAAGGTGATGAATATAAAAGTTGTATAATTCATCAAGATCTGCTACTTTTTTTTTGGTCATTTCTTTATTTCATAAAGTGTTAAGTGATTTCATAAAGTTTTAGTAGTAATAGAGTGGATGTTTAAATAGAGTCATCTGGATATTGCAAAGGGTAGTCTCACACACATGCATAAAATGTAGTCTCACACACATACAAAAATATGTAGTCTTACAAACGTATATAAATATATAGTCTCACACGCATGCATAAATAAAGTCTTATAAATACACACTTACACAAACACTCCACGTTCAATAACTAGCTAGCCCGTTGTAACGACTTTCTCCTTGACATCTTTTCGTTCCCATGGCATTATGTCTTTGGGGAGGTTCTTTTCTACAACACTGATCTTCTTAGG